>CM061492.1:37162083-38362083 GCA_030867185.1 Tagetes erecta | reverse complement strand
CTTACAAACGCCTGTTTTATTCGATTAAATATTTAAGTTACCACATACCATATCACTTTAGTTAATCTGAAAGTGATCACACGATTCAATTGTCATTCCGTCAAATTCCAGACTCTAATTCCTGCATATTATCCGTTATTTGTTTTATATAGCAAAAATGATTGTGAACCTACATACCACAAACCCAAAAAGCGTACGTGTACGTCCTTACTACAAAAAAAACCGTCCATATATAATTAGATCTCCACCGAAGGTATGGAGAGTTTCGTCAACAAATTTTCACTAAGCATGTGATTTGAACCAACTTATTACGGACATTGTACATTAAACTAACAATGTCCTTGTCAACATGAAACAACATACTTAAACTCTAAGCATAGATTTTCGTTTGGTTAACAAGTTCTTTAGAATCAGTTTTCTATTCAGATTATATATTTTGGTGTTTGTTAGCTAGTTAAGTTAATTGGTCCTGTTTTAAAATTTTCAATTCACTCTATTTGTTATTTAGTAATTATATCTATCTTGGTTTTTATCATTCAAGCTCAAGTTGATGGGAATAAAACTGTTAAGTTGAAAGTGGTGATATTAATTAAAGGTGTTAGTTGGAAGTGGCAGCAACTAATATCTTATAGTTGAGAATATATTAAAATCCAGTAACCCTAATAATAAACATCCTAATATAGTAGAATCTGGTTTTCTTGATTCATTTCATTTGCCTATTTAAAGGACCAAGAAACATAAAACGAACACACAACATAATTGTACGTCTTTATTTCTTTCTATAAAGCATAAACACAACTCTTCCTTAATTTCTCACATGTCTTCCCCATGGATTTTCTCGAGTCTTTGGTCATTCTATCTTTATTTTTCATTCTCATGTTGTTCATAATACTTATCTACAAATCCCTAAGACAGAGAAGTGTCAGCCCTATAGATTGGCCAATTATTCGTATGTCGCTAGGGGCCATTTTAAACTCCCATCGATTCCATGATTACGTCACAACAATTTTAATCAATAATGGTGGAACGTTCATGTTTAAAGGTCCTTGGTTTACCAACATGGACATGCTAGTTACCACCAATCCTTTAGACATACACCACATTTTAACCAAAAACTTTTGCAATTATCCTAAAGGTGATAATTTCCGCAAGATCTTTGATATCTTAGGAGATGGAATTTTCAATTCTGACGGTGAGTTATGGGAGATCCACCGCAAGGTTACCATGTGTGTATTCAAGCATGCTGGATTTCAAAGTTTGTCAGAAACAATACTATGGAACAAGGTGGAAAAGGGGCTTCTACCTATTCTCGAGTCAATTTCAAAACAAGGCAAGGAGATGGATTTGCAAGATATATTCCAAAGGTTTAGTTTTGATACTATATGTAAATTACTTTTAGATCACGACCCACAAAGCTTGTCTCTTGATTTTCCTTACATTGCGTGCTTGAAAGCCTTCTCGGATGCTGAAGAAGCTATTTTGTATAGGCATTTTAAACCGTCGAGCTTTTGGAAATTGCAACAACTTCTTAGATTGGGGAATGAGAAGAAGTTAAGTGAGGCTTGGAGAAATCTTGATCAATTTATATATAGTTGCTTAAACCAAAAAATAACTCATTTCAACAACTTGAAATGTGATTACCAAGAGGAGAACTTCTTAGTATTACCAACTTTCATGAGAAAATTCAAAGATCATGGTGTTTCTTTTAAAGATACCTCAAAATTTTTGCGAGACACGTTGCTTAGTTTGATGGTTGCAGGAAAAGATAGCACTAGTAGTATTCTCTCATGGTTCTTTTATATCCTTGCGCAAAACCCTACTGTAGAAGATAAGATTTTGAACGAGATTCGCACTCATCTAGACGTGAAATTGGGTAAGAGATGGGAAACAAAGGAATTAGGTGATATGGTTTACCTTCATGGAGCTTTAAATGAATGCTTGAGGCTTTTCCCTCCTCTTCCTTTCAACCACAAAACTCCATTAGAACCCGATATTCTTCCTAGCGGCCATCACGTTGATCAAACAACCAAAATCATTATATCTCTTTTTTCCATGGGAAGGATGAAATCAATATGGGGTGAAGATTGCATGGAGTTTAAGCCTGAAAGGTGGGTTTCTAATGGCGGACGGATCAAACATGAACCATCTTATAAGTTACCAGCGTTTAATTCTGGACCGAGGACTTGTGTAGGTAAGGACATGTCTTTATCTCATTTAAAGATAGTGGCAATTATGATCATTTGCCACTATCATATTGAGCCCGTCGAAGGTCATCTTGTGCTTCCGGCCGATTCAATGGTACTTCAGATGAAATATGGCCTAAAGGTGAGAGTAAATAAAAGAAGCACCATTAACTAAAATTTGAGTCATGTCTTGTGAATTTATTTTGCTTTAGTTTGGGATCCAGAACTTAAATTTTCCAGAGAAACACATTATTGTATACTTTTATGTATTGATCATTTAGTTTAGTCAAGAGCAATGTGAATGTAAATGTCAAAAGAAATAAAGGAACATTTACAAACATTGTTCTTTTAATTTGCAAGGGCACAACAGAAGGATGTTAAACTTAATCATAAATTCTAATCAAGTTACCATCTTTTAATTAAAGACTTTGCATTATAAAGTGTTCAATGTGCACAATTCTTCTACTTGGTGTTATATTAATTAGTCCTTTGTTGCCATCAAGTTTGGTTTCTTTTTGTATAATTAAAACTCTCAAAGTAAGTTTGTTATTTTATGTCGTGCTTAAAGTCTTTTTGTGTTGCTAAAACTTACATTTTTGTCACAGAAAAAAGTTTTATGCGTTGTTAATTAAACGTATCCAATGGTTAGCGACTTAGCGTTTTAGTTTTATGTGTGGCCAGAAGGGTATAATGGTCCAAGTGAAGTTTTCTTATGTATGTTTGGTTTGGTTCAGTGGCATTTCAATTCGATTCGAAGATTTTGCATGTTAATTTAGTTATTTTGATATATGTTATTTTATAATTGACATTCAATTGGGATTTCAAGTCAACTAACACTCCAATTTCATGAATTAATAAAGGCTCGTAATCGTATCAATAATATTAAGCCAAGTGGTTGAGATGAAGTATCCAACACTTCATAAAATAAGAAGGTTCTACATTCAAGTCCCGTAAAAAATAGGGTTTTATGTTGAGTTGAAGTATCTAACACTTCATAAAATAAGGAGGTCCTAGATTCAAGTCTCGTAAAAAAATAGGGTTCTAGGTTGAGCCAAATGGTTTTCTAACCTAAGGTGAGTCTCCTCCTATGACAATTGGCGGTGTGGTCCCGAATAAAAACAGACAAATAGGCCCGATTAAAATAACACTTGTCATATGAAGCAAGCCAAGAATCAAAAGCCTATTATGTTGAATAGTTTGTATGCACGTTATCTCATAAATCCATATCAAACAAACCCACTACAATTCTTATTCATAGAGTAGGGTCTCGGGAGGGTTGAGGAAAGGAAACTTTTCTCCAATTTTATAAGATAGATTGGCTGCTCCTAACGAAACCTTCGAATCAATGAGCAAAGAGAACCAAGATTACATAAATAAAACACTGCATCATATAAAAACAAATAATATATTAATGTTTCAATACTGAAAGATAAAAGAATAGTAGGTATACATAAACAAGTAGCACATAATCCATGAGATCAACAAATATAGTAATTAAGGGCATACTTATCACTAAAGGCAACTCGATGCATTTAAATACCATTTACACATACATCAAAATAACTTAAGAGAGCAACACAAACCAAATGATGACCTCCCATCTCCTACGTACCTATTCTATACACCATCCTAAAAAGCCCTAGCCGTAATCCTACGTCTCCAAAAACTCGTATTACTGATCATGTCCTCTAAGAAGTACAAGTCTATCAAATCCCGCATAGAAATGCCTAGCCGTAATCCCATAAAACCATAACCCGAAAAGTTCAAGTCGCAACATGGACATCAACAAGACAAATCATTCATTTACTAATGCAAATTTTCAGAGTAATTAATGTAGGAATCGTTCGTACAAAAACTAAAAATTCTTTGATAAATTCAATTACAATACAAAGAAATAAAGAACACAAGTAAATTACAATATGATTACAACCGAAATAAAATAAGACACAAGAAATTAGTAGAAGCAGAAACGTAATCAAGGCTGAGGATTCGTGTTCAACACAGGTCCCTTAAAACAAATTTCGAGTCTCCCAAGAGAACTCGTGTATTTCCCAGGGTACAACAGCCGAAGCAGTATGTACTGCTGAGATTGACTCACAACCCAAATTATACCTTAAAGAAAAACATGAACATAATCAAAATATGTTGAAAGTTCTTTAGAGAGAAAGAATGAAAGAGATTTAGAGTGATTTAGATCAGTGACGTATTCATGGAGTTTGTGGACATTTACAACCAGCCTAGGCATTGTACCGAGAAACGGCCAATTTATTGGGATGTTTTTTTTAATGATAAGTAGATTATATATATTTAAACAATCCATTGGAATTTACAATAGCGTGGCAGGTAAACGAGCAACAAGTTACGCCGCAACCCCCCTTGTGAATAGCAAACCCTAGCCTACTGAAAACAAACCCTTGGCCTTTAGGGGTCGACACATTGCTGTGAATGACCCGTTGAACCCTGGTCAAAAAGTTCACCGCCCCCGTTTGGGATGGTAGAAATTTTTCGTTTATATGTATACAAGACAATTAGATAGCAAATTACAAAGGGAACAAGAATGGTAAGTGCATCAAACAGAGCCATGGAAGTAAATGAAAAGATGGTGGGTGAGGGTGACCAATAAAAGATCTGCTAGTACCTCAAATCCTTTAAATACATGTTCAAACTACCATATGTCTATATTCACTAATGCAACATTATGCTGAAGGGAGTGGGTGGAAGTGGCGCCAAGGAAAACCCGCTGTGAACACCACACAGCGGGTCCGGAATAAGGCTTGATTTGCGGGTTATTTCACCCGCTCTCACCCTTTGAAATATGAACGTTGAGAAGGAAGATCAACAGCTCTTTGTGTGAAATTAAGTTCTAAAATACTTAATTTACTGAAAATACACACATGACCCATTTATTTTACACATGTTACTCCATTTCTTTTATACATATTACTTCACTACTTTAATCAACCCGTGTATTACACTAGTTAAATGAAAATATTAAATTAAATATTAATAAATAAGATAAGAAAATTTAAACTGGTTTGTTAATATAAAATATGATTGAACTAACGGAAACTAATTTATAAATCATAAATTGATTAAATAAAAGGAGGGTGATGTTTATTACGGTGATGACAGCTATCGTCATGTGGACCGGGACGTACTCACCCGTTAAGGGTGGGCGGGGATGCCCACTTCCCTACGGAATATTTTTTTTATATGTTAAATTATCGATCGACCCTGTAAAATTTAATCCTCAACCCCACATCTAGTCTTGAAAAACTCAGTTTGATGCCTAGTTCACAACCCATTGAAAATCTATAATATTACATATAATGATCCATATGACGTCTTAGATTTTTTATAAATTTTAAACTTTTTAGTTGAACTCAATTCTTTGATCATATATATAAATTGTACTACAGCAAATTCCATTAAATCTTTAATAAATGATTTTTAACTCTTTAATATTTGTTATCGGAAACTACTTTATATTTTTTAATATATGGTTTGTAATTATTATTACTATATTCTTGTTTTTAGTGGGATTTTTTAGGAGGTTAAACTGCTTGTTTTTGGACGTTATTGATTTCAACTTATAAAATATATGCTGACGATCTCAAATTTTATCATTTTTGTTATTAATAAATCGTCATGAAAAAGATTTAACATCGTTAAGTTTTTTTAATATATACCGAAGTTTTAGGATTTTTTATCGGAAAGATAATACGAGTCGATTTATGTAAAAATTACCTCAAAATGATGCTCCAAACGCCAAAATATGTACATCTGATTGAAGCACCGTTAAGTTTAAACACTCGGTTGAAGCCCCATTTCGTCATTCGGAGCACCGTTTTGATTGAATGTTTATCTCAATCGACTTGTATTCTTTTTCCGATCAAAAGTCCTGAAACGTCAACCTAGAATTAAAAAAACACTTAACGCCGGTAATTTTTTGTAACGGCGGTCCTTGCAAAAATGATAAAAGTTGGGACCGCCATCACATATTCAGAAGTTGAGACCGGTAGCGGAAAAAACAAGTAATTTGGACTGTTAAGATCCAATACTCCATTTTTTAAACATTTAGCAACACCCTTTTTAAAATTTATGTTTTTATCTAATGGACAGAAAACGTTCGACAACCATTGGCTTACGTACCATAACGGTAAACTTTCAATGTTTGAGACTTATGAGCTGTTTGATAACTTCTGAATCAATAAGCGCTGAATCATAAAAAAATCTGAATGAATAAGAGGTTGTAAACCAATAAGTGTGTTTGGTTCCATCTCTAAAAAAATGTATAGAATACATAATGATTATTTTAGGCCATCCTTTTTTTTTTTTGCCCGTCTAAAATCCATCATCACCTACACCTTTATTACTTACGACCTTTCCATATCTCAAACCATATTTACACGCAAAAACTTGAAGCCTCTTCCAACCTAATTTATCGTATTTAGTGTTGGATATTTTGTGTAAATGGAATGTCAAACTCTCAAGTAGTTGGTTGGAGTGTTGAAAACGGGTTCGAGGTTGAGAATTCTTTAAAACCTGACGACACTCACGCGGCCTGCGAACACGAATGCAACTCCGAAAACCCGAAGCTGACATTGTTGTAACATGACCAGTTTTTTACTAACCTTTAGAAGAGACTATTGAAATTTTCAACCTTTGGGTTGCTGAGTTTTTTGACAATTTAATTGTCATGAATTAAAAGACACTTGCAATTCTTTTTACCTACAAAGATAACAACCAAAAACACGGCAACAAGTTGAGTTTGGAACTACAAAGTGAAAAACAACACAAAAACAATCTAGAGCATCTCTAGTACACTGCATCTCTTCCGGTTTCTTTTTAGACAAGTGTTCAAGTCCAGCAGTACGCTGCTTAATTTCGTCCAGTGTACCATGGGAACAGACGACGAATCTATTTAAGAAAATTGTGTCAAACACAAGCCCGGATTGTTCTTTCTTTATTCTTGTTTTGCAGGGCTCTTCGAAAGCATTGTTTTCTTCGGAAGCGTGGTTTCCTTTCGAAAGCATTGTTTTCCTTTGGAAGCATTGTTTGCCTTCAGAAGCATGGTTTCTCTTCGGAAGCATTTTCAGTTTCTCTTAAGAAGCATTTTCTGTTTCTCTTCGGAAGCATTATTGTTTTATATGAAGACACCAAACGTGTAAAAGACTCAAGTCAAGTAGTTTCATTAAAGTTGGCTTACCACTATGATTTGTATCATATATAATTTGTTCATTATTGTACACGGCATTGTACTAGTGAATTTCTTATGTATAAAGAGATTATCGTTATAATATTAAGTTGATTATTTTTAATAAAAGTGAACTTATTTCCAAAATTAGGAAGGGATGCATCAACCAAATCACGGTCTATCACACCCACTCGATAGATCTTGAACATCCAAAGCAAGATCCATGTTTGAAATTGGAGAACCTTATCGATGATTGAGGATGAGAAAACCCTTTACAAACCCCGAAAAAGCACCAGGAACAACCATAGTGGAAGAATCGGGACCTCTAGAAAGTTGTAAACCTAGAAAACCGGTGGCGGTGTGATGGCTGTTTACGGCATTAGTTACCAGTGGTTGCGACGGTGGTGCAGCGGTGGCTGTTGCGGCGGAGCTCGCGATAAAACTGGTGGTGGCCAAGTGAAGCGCTTACGGCCAAGGGTTATGAATACGAGTGAGCCATTCAGATGTCATTCAGATGTTTCTGACCGATTCGAATGTGCTATCAGTTGAATAAAACATGCAAACCAATTCAGAGAGGTAGCCCCTTTTGATTAAGAGGCTACCAAACACAGCCTTATTCTAGATCATATGCCAACTTGGACTTTATTGTACCCACAAGTACGTACACGGGAGTCTTTAATGGATACAACAACATATAAAATCAAAAAATGGCTCACATGCAATTCCAAAGGATGATATAAATATAGATCTTTGAAGTGATTGTTTGCTTTATTTTTGGAGATCGAGAAATGATTCTGTTTTCAAGAACTAGAACGTGTGCCCTTGAAAACAATCGAACAAATCAAGATATGCATGTGATTTTCTTTAGATCAAGATAGAGCGAAAATTAATTTGTTAGATTGGATAATATGATGACTCTTAATTTTAGATATAGATTATAGTTTTCTTTCAATATAATTCTAGCTTCTCGCTATTTTTAACTAGTTATTTGTTTTTTTATATTCCGCCACTATTGCTAATATTTTTGCAACTCTTCAAATTCGACGCAACATGAGAGTCGTATTAAAACTATCTTAAATATCAATAGCAAACAAAACATTCATTATTAGTTCTAGTAGTGAGATATGTAACATATAAATATATAATACATTCATTAGTTCACATCTTATCACTTCTTTCATTGCCATTACATTCGATCGATCGTAGTTTTTTTTCTTTAACATGTATTTCACTTCAATTCACTTCAACTCTTTTAGTTAATCTCACCTTGAGACCATGCTTCATATGTAAAATAATAGCATTCGCGGGAACCACCGGACGACCTTCCACTAGCTCTACGTGGTAATGGTGTATGATCATAGTTGACACTATCTTCAGCTGAGCCAAAGCCATGTCCTTACCCACACAACTTCTCGGACCCGCCCCAAATGCCACAAACTTGTAAGATGGCTCATGTTTGATTCCTCCTCCCTCGGAAATCCACCTTTCAGGTTTAAACTCCATGCAATCGTCACCCCATATCGATTTCATCCTTCCCATGGGATATAAAGGTAGAACAATTCTAGTGTTTTGATCAACTTTGTGACCACTTGGAAGGTTGTCTGGTTGTAGTGGGACTTTAAGATTAAATGGAACAGGAGGAAATAGCCTTAAAGATTCACATAAAGCTCCATGTAGGTAAACCATTTTACCTAGCTCTTTGAAATCCCATATGTTACCCCCTTTCACCTCCAAATGTTTGTGAATCTCTTCAAGAATCTTATGTTCAATAGTTGGGTTTTTTGTAAGAATGTAGAAAAACCAAGATAGCGCACTGCTGATGGTATCTTTTCCGGCAACTATCAAATCTAGCAAGATGTCTCTTAGAAACTTTGTGGGATCCCTTGTAGTGCCACTTTGATCTTTCATTTCTCTCATGAGAGCTATAATTAAAAATATGAATTTTTCATCTTGGTGTTCATGCAAGGTGTTGTTGTACTCGTTTAGTTTTTGTGCAATGCATTTGTATATAAATTGATCAAGAGTTTTTCGGGCTACACTGAACTTCTTCTCTTTCCCTACTCCAACAAACTCTAGGAGCTTCCAAAGGCATGAGGGTGTAAGGTGCCGAAACAACAAAGCTTCTTCAACATCCAACAACGCCTTCTGACACGCTATGTGAGGGAAATCAACAGACAGGCTTTCTGGGTCATGATCAAATAGCACAATGCATATGGTATCAAATGTGAATCTTTGAAATACATCCTGCAAGTTCATTTGTGCACCATGTTCACAAATGGACTCTAGTAGTGGCAAAAGCCCCTTTTCGACTTTGTTCAAGAGGATTGTTTTCAACATTTTTTGAAATCCAGCATGCTTGACAACCGACATGGTGACTTTACGGTTGATCTCCCATAACTCGCCTTCAGTGTTGAGGATTCCATCTCCTAAGATATCAAAGATCTTGTGAAACTCATCACCTTTGGGATAGTTTTTGAAGTTTTTGCTTAGAATGTGATGGATGTCTAAAGGATTTGTGGTGAGTAGCATGTCCATATGAACAAAAGAAGGACCTTTCCACACGAACGTACCTCCGGTGTGCATTGCAACTTCAATCATGTAGTCATGAAGTCGGTGCGCATTGACAACAAACCCTGGTATCATGCCAAGAAATGGCCAATTTGTAGGGACAATAGTTTTTGTTGATCTATATACATACATAATTACAATCAATAAGAGAATGAAAATAAAAGAGAGAATGGTTGTATATTCAAGGGAAGCCATGGCAAGAGAGGTTTGAGAGATTGAAATTATGTTTGGTAGTAGTGATAGTTGTAATATGCTACAACCCTTTAAGTAGTGATAGCAAAGGCTAATGTAGTTGCACTCTAGCAATATCAATGTGTGTAAGAAAATGTCCTCCTCTAGCTATTAAGGGTTTAATTTCGCAACGGATAAAGTATAAATTTGAAATATAAAGTTAAAGAGTATGAGATTTATTCATTTTTTTTAATTCAAAGTATAAATTTGCACGTATAGTGTAGTTTACACCGATGTAACTTATTTTAGTTTCGATGTAAGTTAAAATGGTATAACTACGTAAAAATAAATTTATTTCTATTCATGTTTATTTAAATTTGTTTTTTAGTATTAGATTTAAGTTTTTTTAGGTTGTTTTTTAGTATTAGATTTTAGTTTTTTTTTTTAGGTTTTTGGTTGGAGGTGGGTTAAGGGGTTTTAGCGTTTTTGGGTGGGGTGGCGGTTTTAGCGTTTTTGGGTGGGGGTGGGGGGTTTAGCGTTTTTGGGTGGGGTGGGGGGGTTAGCGTTTTTGGGTGGGGGTGGGGTGGGCGTTTAGCGTTTTTGGGTGGGGGTGGGGTGGGGGGTTTAGCGTTTTTGGGTGGGGGTGGGGTGGGGTGGGGGGTTTAGCGTTTTTGGGTGGGGTTGGGGGTGGGGGGTTTAGCGTTTTTGGGTGGGGGTGGGGGGTTTAGCGTTTTTGAGTGGGGGTGGGATGGGGTGGGGGGTTTAGCGTTTTTGGGTGGGGTTGGGGTGGGGGGTTTAGAGTTTTTGGGTGGGGGTGGGGGGTTTAGCGTTTTTGGGTGGGGCTGGGGTGGGGGGTTTAGCGTTTTTTGGTGGGGGGTGGGGTGGGGGGTTTAGCGTTTTTGGGTGGGGGTGGGGGGTTTTAGCGTTTTTGGGTGGGGGTTTAGTTTTTTAGAATGTTTTTTTTTTTCGGGGGGTGGGGGGAGGTTTAGGTTTTTGGATGGGTGGTTTATGTTTTTGAATGGTGGTGAGTTTAGATATGTTCAAATGAGATGCATAGGATTATGGAACACCGAAGGTGTACCATAAGATTAAATGGAAGGCTAAGATGTGTTCCTTTGTTCCCCACTAAAAAGAGGTTCCCCATCGAACCCTCCCCTATATATATATATATATATATATATATATATATATATATATATATATATTGGGTTTGGCTCCCCTGAAACAAAGTGTTTTAAGATTTGGCCCCGCGAAACAAAACGTATTAAGATTTGACCCCTCTAGCCTCTAAATCTTGGCTTCGTCACTGCTAGTTATTATTATTATACACGATATTTGTTTAAATTAATGTACTTAAATCCTGATGTGTATATAGCCGAATCATATCCATTCCAATGCAAAGTTGTAGCATAGATGGAGTAGATTGATATGTTAATGTCAAATTAATATAACTTTTTTATGCAACATTAAAATTGTTTTCCCATTATTACCCATACCTATTCCTCCATACTGAAGATGACTTTTGACAAATCTTTCATTTCCTCATTATGCTATGTTCCCTTATATCATTAACTGATTAACTTCCAAATTTATTGCAATTCATAAGTTAGTTAGTTATTCATAGTTCCCTAAGTAGTGTAAGTCATTAAACAGATGCAAGGTCCAGTCTTAACCAAGTTTATTATCACTCCGTCCCGCCATGCATATATGGCTCAGTAGTCCCACAGGTTAGAGTACCTAAAACGGTTTTAATTAGAAATATGTGTCGTAAGATTGAATCTGCGATGTCGGTCGTAACATGGCTTGGATGACCAGTTCTATGGGCAGCGATAGAGCTATAAAGAGTCCAGGGTATCCCGGGCAACCCCTCAACTTTCGTTACGAAATATAATTTTCACCAGTTTAAGTATCAGAATACCATTTTTTCTTATGGTTTTAAGTATAAGGATACCCCTGAAAAAATTTTATGATACCTTTAAGCAAAAATTCTCTCATTAGATACCCCTGATATTTAGTTCTGGATCCGTCACTGTCTATGGGAATGGGTTTCTTATATAGGGTGGTGCTCAACATGGTCTTGGGACCAATCTCAGAGCATGTGGTAACTTTTTACGTTAAAATACCATATCAGTATAAGTTAGAGGACCATGTGCATGTGTTGTCTTTGGAAATTCATATTTTGAGTATGAGTCATAAGTTCGCATTAAAATGGAATTAATGATTGGGTAATTTTTTTTTTTTGAAATGCAAAATTTTATACCCATCACAAATAAAACCATCTTACCCAAAAGAATAAGATGGTAGCAGTCTAACAATTGTACACAGAAATACAGCAAAAACAACAAACCACACAACCTTACAATCTGAAACTACACCATTTCTCCCGGTCTAATGAATTTTTGATCTATTTTTTACCTAGAAGTAGCTATAATTCTTTACATCTTCCATGAGAGCATGAATGGAGGGTTTTTTATTCTTGAAGATCACCTCATTTCTCATAATCCATATACACCAAGAACTAATTAATAAGGTTCCATAACGAGCTTGCAAAATAACACGAAATGAATAGGTGCTCCGCCGTTTCAGGAAGTTGTGAGCATAGAGGACATAGTTCAGATCCAACGTTTACATTTCGTTTTAGCAACTCATATCTAGTAGGAAGCCTCTCGAGATCAGCCCTCCATACCAAAATATTCACTTTCTGAGGAATAACTTTACACCATGGAATGATTGGGTAATTAGTAACCAAACTTTGGCTTTTTGATCATCTCTTTTGCAGTATTAATTTTAATTGTTTTGTTAATTGGAGTATATATATCCTTCTAGTGAAGTCATGACTTATGAGGTTGATGAAGAGTTAATGTTGATTTGTGTACGTGGGATATAATTAAAAGATAATAATAATAATAATAATAATAATAATAATAATAATAATAATAATAATAATAATATTAATTACTGTTATTTATTTGGTTGAGTTAAAATTAAGATTGAGTTTATTTATTTTTTGATTATTTAATAGCGTATGATTTACTTTTTAAGTTGAGTCTAATTAAGTCTTTTAGTCATTAAGGTATTTAGGTTATAAATAGAGTTTGATATTGGATAGATCGAGTCATTATATTTTGTGGTTTTATTTACGATACTACTTTCAGAGTTAAGACGGATAATCTTTAAATTCTCGGTGTGTACTTTAGTTAATATATTGATTGTGGGCCAAGAGTACGTTGATCCATTCCTATTATTGACGCTTCAATTCGTTGTATTAAACAATTTATTTTATCATTAAGAAATTAAAGGTAGTGGCGAAGCTAAAATTATTTTGCTTGATGTCGAATCAACAAGTAACCTAATAGTGTTAACTCTTAATTAGTCTAACTCTCAGTTAAAAAGTAAAACTATTATGTTTAGTTTTTTTAATTTTTTCATAAAATTTTGTATAATTTTTTCAAACTTGTGTAAGTTTTTCTTAAAATAAATTGTCAATGGTGCGATATTTATTTTTAGATAACAGTGGGTAGGTTATAAAAAAAAGATATAGTCCACAATATTATTTGTTGAGCCTGTCTTCCACATAAACAAAGCTCACTGGAGGAGATAAAGATTGAAGGTGTAAAAAGTACATAAAAATTTGGAAAAAAATATATATAAGAGGGTAGATGAAAAATTAAATAAACTCAAGGTTTTTTATGATTGGACAAATATACCATCACGTTTTATGCACGTTAGAGTATAATACCTATTTGCCTTAATACTCAATCATTTTACAAATGACATACTTAAATACCTTAAACCGTTTCTTTGTAAACTTAATACCCTAACCCGTTAAACACCCATTATGGTGAACACTCACTACTAGAAAATGAGTTTTTTGCAACAAATATTTGTGACACATTTGCCACAACATTGTATTTGCCACAATATTACGACAACATATCAACAAAAGACAAAAAGAAAATAAAGCCCTAATAATTCATACACAATTCTCACAAACTAGCAACAAAACAAAATATTGTTGCAAACTCGTCACAAAGCTAAAATGATTTCTCACAAGTTAATGACAATGTTTCAACATATTATTTAATTCTAAATACTCGTGGCAAAGTTGTTGCAAAACTTACAAGTCTTGCCACAATTTTGTAACAAATGCATTTAAATGTTAAAAAAATATTCATTTGTGTTAAAGTTGCAAATTAAGATTATGTGAATGGGTACAATTTGTTGAGAGATATATTTTTTCTTATAAAATTACTTTTTGTTACAAAAGTGTGGCAAGCCTTACATTCATTATGACAATTTTCATACAAATAGTATTTTTCATTATTTAGTTTAATATTCATCTATTCATAAAGTTAAATAATAAAAAAATATTAATTTGTTGAAGAATTGTGGCAAAAGTTTTAAATTTGAAGACAATTTGTCATAAATAATATTTTTTGTCAATTAGTTTAAATGTTTAATAATTTAATTATATATAAATCTAAATAACCGTTCAAAAAAATATATATAAATAAATCTAAATAATAATAAAATTATTAATTTGTGGCAAAGTTTACACATGTAAAAACAACTTTGCCACAAACGTAACTTCACGTTCACCCCCTCGAGATTTTCTTCTTTACCAAATTTAACCCTGGTAAATTGAAAGTTACAAAACCCTAGAACTTAAATTCTAAATACCCGTCTTTTGTTAACGAATTCATATTTCCAATCAGTCAATTCATCTTCGTTAACGAATTCATCTCCATCGCGAAATTCGGTTAACTAATCCATAAGATTTCAATTCATCTTCGTTATAAGCAGATGCAGTTCATCACAAATCCATAGGATTCATCTTGGAAGTTCGATTGAGCTCGTTAATGGCGGTGTTTCGTCAGATTTGAAGGAATTACATCCATCGGATTCATCTCCGGTGTTGACTGTTTAACAACAACATCTTCGTATTCGTCAATAGGTAACATCTTCATCTTCGTTCATTTTCTGCTTAGAATTGTCAATTAACGAGTAACTTTCATTGAAGGAGATTAATGGAATGGATTATTTGATTGTTTGAATATGTTTATGTTTAGTTCTTTTGATTGCAACAACTTAGAATTGGATTATATGTTTTGTTCTAGTAATCTGAAAATAGTTCATCTTTATATTTGCTTAGGATGTGGTTTTGGTATCATTTATTGGCTGCAATTGCAGTATAAAAAAAAACAAGCACATATGATTCGGCTTTGGGCAAGAGTTATTTCACTGTTTACTAATTGTTGTACTTGAGTTCTATGCAGTTAATGCGGAAAAATAGCGGTTCGCGGTCAAGGACCGCTATTTGAGATATCGGTTTTCGCGGTGGGATAGCGGTGGGATAGCGGTTTTAATATAATATATATATATATATATATATATATAAATATATATATAGATATATGTATATATATATAGTATTAACAACAATTAACAGATTAGTTACATTAACAAGATAACTGATAACAAATAACACTATATTACCATAACAGTTAAGGCAAATAGGCTATAACAAATTAACTAAGGCTAATTACAAATGATGATCATATTACAAAAAGATGAGCATATTACATTATCAAATTACAAAAAGGTGAGTAGATTGCATTAACAAATATATACAGTTAACAAATTACAAACAGATAAACAAATGACAGCAGATCGATTTGGTTTGGGCTTGACTCTTGAGACAGCAGATCGATTTGGTTTGGAATTTGGTCTTTGAACAGCCGACAACCAGAATGGAGAAGAAAGAAGAACGATGTTAATCTGATTTTAGGGTTTTTAGTTAAAAAAAAAAAGCCCAACCGCTATAGCACCGATTAAACCGCTATAGCAAAACCAAAATCACGGTGAAATAGCGGTAAATAGCACCGCTATTAGCGGTACCGCTATTTTGACCGCTATTTAGACCGCTATTTTACCTGATGACCGCGAACCGCTATAGCACCGCGATTAACTGCATAGCTTGAGTTATATAATTAGATTATATAATATTATGCCACTTCTGTTATAAATCTGTTTATGAAGTTTTGTACTATAAATTTGAAAGTTTAGATTCTAAAGCACAAGGTTAAGAACTGTATATGAATGTGTAATATGTGGTTAGGATACCATTTTTCTTTAACAATAGAGAAACTAACAATTTTATTTGCAATAGATGTATGAATCAGTTTGATGTTTTGTCTCTGCATGATCCATGAACTTCAAAAGGGGTGATTAGCTTGGTGAGTGCAACTTTCAGCACATGGTACTCTAGCATTCTGATCGTGTCGCTATGGAAATGGGATGGGAAGAAGTGCACCACTCATCCACATCTTGCTCGTAGCATTTATGGTATATTATCAGTAATTATCTTGTCCATTTGAACATGCTTGTTGTATAAATTCATGGCATTAAAAGTTTTTAGCTTGAATGTCTTATGGTCTTGGTGTCATTGTGTTTTCATTCGGTGATGCCATGCTTCCTTAAATAAAGGTAAATCGTCTTAAAACCTACTAGTTGGATAACGGGTCAAAAAGATATTTGTTTCGGGACAAGTAACTTTTTAGGATTGACAAACAAACACCTGTTAAATCAAATTTAGAAATTTCTTTATATTTATTTCATGCATTGAATACTATTACCAAAAATAAGTTGTTAAGTATTGATAAATAGTTTTGAATAAAATTACATATGAAGTTGTATGCATTACACATACTTTGGGTGACTTTTGACCTATTTAACCATTTTTGTAACTAAAATTGTCAAAATTTCCACCATTAAGAGGAGTAGTTAACAGTTGAAATTTGTTTCACAATCTACACCAACACAATTGTTAATTTTGCAGAGTATTATTTGTTGGAATATTATAACAAAATTTTTGTTTGGAATTAAACAATATAAACCTGCTGCATGTATTATTTTTGAAACACTTTATATTAACCCTTTTTATTTTTTCCATTGAAATGTTTGCATATGACACTAAAGTAAGACAAACTCAGAAGGAGACAGTAGTCATGTTTTTCATTTTGGTTGCATAATATGAGTTTTACTGGCAATGTCTGACCGAGGGCTTGAGCTTTTATCTACAACTTATAGTTTGTCACTCAACGATCAAAAGATTCACATGTAAGTAATTAGTTATCATTTATATACATGGAACAAAATAATATTTGCATTCTGTTTTTTGTGTGTACGAAACGTTGATTCAAGTCAAAGCTCGTGTTTTTTGAAAATGTAGACATTATTTCAAAAAGAACTAGAGAATGACTATGGGCTGAAAAATTATGAGAATTCGGATTGTGATGATGAGGCTATATGGAAGCGTCTACATCCCGAGAGTGGCTGCCACATGTTCGGGGTAGGATCTTCCGATTCATCTTTCGTGTTGAATGGGTGATACCCATCGTTTACGGGTGTAGTTCATATGGTGATGCTCGACAGTCGCAAGAGGTATCTTTATTTTTATTTACCCATTGTTTGACTCATTTTAATTTAAATTTAACAGTTTTGGTTTAATAGAGTGTGAGTTTTGGTAGTTTTGACCCATTTGAATTGAAAGTAGATAATTTAAGTTTCATAAAGTGAGTTTAGGTACTTTTAAGTTGAAAAAAGATAGTTATAGTTTCATAACGTGGGCTTGGTAGTTTTGACCCGTTAAAAATGAAAGTAGATTGTTATACTTTCATATAGTGGACTCGGGTAATTTATAGTCATTTTGATCTTAATTTGATAGTTATAATTTAATAGAGTGGGTTTTGATACTTTTGGCTGTTTAAAATGAAAGTAGATACTTTTAGTTTTATAAAGTGTGGCTAGATCATTTTGACTCATTTTAATTTAAGTTTGATAGTTTTGGTTTAATAAGGTTAGTTCGGGTAGTTTTAACCCGTTTGAATTGAAAGTAGATAATTTAAGTTTGGTAAAGTGAGTTTAGGTCATGTTGACCTCTATAAATTGAAAATAGATAGTCATAGTTACATAAAGTGGGTTTGAGTAGTTTGACTCGTTAAAAATAAAATTATATTGTTATCTATCTAATAAATTAGAGTTTTTAAGGGGCAATTTTAGGGGGAAATTTTTGTTTTATAATAGGAAGCTTTGGAGGGAAAATTAAGTTAAATTTTAACCATGCATGAGTTGATGAACTAACTTAAATATTAATATTTATAAATCCATAAACATAATAGTTATAATTTCTTTAAAAATATTATATTAACCTTTGTGTAACACACGGGTATTAGACCTAGTAGTTTCATATAATGGACTACTGGACTCGGTTCATGTTAACCCAATAAATTGGAAAGTTTGTATTAATTATATATATGTTTTTAATAAATTATAGGATCAAAGTGTCCGATTAGAACTTGAGAAAGAACGGGCGGCTAAAGAAAACTTAGAAAATTGCGTGAAACATTTGGAAAAAGATCGCGAAGAAGAGCGAGAACAATCTCGAGTCGAGCGGGAAAAAGAGTGGGCCGAGCGTGAGAGATTACAAAAGCGAAAGGATGATATTATCAAAAGAATAGGGTAACAAGTAATTGTTCTTTTTTTGAATATTGACTTTTTTAAAATATTTGATGGTTCGTTAAAACATTGTTATTGTGTTCTATTACAATATGGATTTTTAATATTTTTAATATGTACAGTTTGTCAGAAGTGTGGTATGTCCATATGTATATAGATATTTATGGAAATGTTTATTTATAAGTTGTGGCAAAATTGTGACAAAACTTAAAAATAAAAAATATATAAATATTATGTTTTGTGGCAAAAGTGTTACAAAACAAAAGTCATTAAATATTAGATTTTGTGGCAAAATTGTGTCAAAATAAAAGTACTACAAATTAGGTTTTGTGGCTAGTTTGTGTGAAAACTTAAAAATAACGATAGGCATGGCTTGTGAGAATTTTGTCACAAAATTAGCAACAAACACATTTTGTGGCAATTTTGTGAGACGTTTTGTGGCAAAATTGTTACAAAATATTTTGCAACCTACTTTTTTACCACGAACTTATTTTTGTGGCAGATTTGTTGTTAGATGGGTTTTGTCACAATTTTGCCACGAATATGTATGTGGCAAAAAATATCATTTTTTAGTGGTGACTTCAACCCAATCTAACATTAAAAAAATAATTTCTCTTTTTTCAACCTATACACCCCAACCTAACTTAATTTTTCGCACACTATCACAACCTAACTTAACCCAACTTTTTAATAAATAAATGTGTTTTATTATTATTTTTACAATATTAGATGATAAGTTTTGTTAAAAAAAATATATGCCGAAACAATAGTGGAATGACCCATATATAGCTAATAAGATAATTAAATATATTTTTATACTAATATTGTATTAAAATATATTTTTTTTCAAAAAATCTCCGCTATTAATAAATGTTATACCGGCATGTCCTTAAGAAAAAAAACTAACAAGATGGTGTATTTAAATTTATTTATAATGTTGAATATTATAATTTATTAAAGAAAAACTAAATTAATTGTCTAACTAGTTGTTAGAAAAAGAAAAAAAGAAATAAAATTAGAATTCAACCAATAGTTAATTGATATGTGATCTTAGAGCCCACACATTTTTTGTTGTGAGCTCCTTGTTCAAAACAACCAGGTTATTTGATTTATACCATTATTTCTTTTTTTTAATTACATTCACAACTCAACTACTCACAAGTTCAGTCTTAATTACCCCAAAACTTAAAAAGCATTTATGAAATAACTCAGGAATAATGATAGTATCCTAAATTTGGGTTAAAAAAAAGGGTTAACTTTGCAGAAATGTAACCAGGTTTGCTAGCTATTTCAATTAAATACCTGAAACTGTTTGTGTCTCTCTAAAGTCACTGAAGTTTCATTAAGTGTTTCAATCCTATATACTAGTTTTACGATTATTTGAATTTTTAAAAATTAAGTTGGGCAAATCAAATATGTATAAACTTTGGATATTATTTGGTGATTATTTTTATTCAATTTAACTTAAACTCAATCAATTTAGCACTTTGTTATTAAGTTGAAAATTCTTAATCTTCACTTTTAGATCCCGATTTAATTTAGTTAACACTCTCACTTTTTTATAATCATAATTTATATATGTTTCATATTCCCAACTCAATTTTAAAAAAATAAAATATCTGTAAAATTATTATATATGATTGGAACATTTATAAAACTTCAGTGACTTTAGAGTGACAAAAAAGTTTAAGGTATTTCATTCAAGAGTAAATTGCCAAAATAGTCCCTAAGTTTGTACCGTTTCGACCACTTTAGTCCTTATGTTTTTTTCTTGTCATTTCAGTGTTTGTTTTGTAAATAGTTGGCATTTTGGTCCTTTCGTCAAAAATCGTTAAAAAATCTGTTAACTTCACGGGTATTTTGGTCTTTTTATTATTAACTAATTAAAATTAACTCAAACCTATTTAAATAACCCTTTCCCAACCCATTCCATCTCTGATCTCTCTACAACAATGACCCTCAACCCCAACTTCCACTTCTCCTTCCATCATTGTCGCCACCACCACTATCTCACTCCATGTTAATGTCTCCGGCCATAACCAATCACCAGCCACCTCTTACTGTCTCCGACCATCACTGGTCTGCCGAAAAACCCACCGAAAAACACACACACAATAAACCGCCACCTACAGCCGTTGGTACTGTCAAATACCACAACCGCTAAGATTTGCCGCCGTAGACTTAGGCCAAAACCATTGTTGCTCTCATTCAACACCACCAACGCTGCTACACATACGCCAAATCCACCATAACTGAACACCCATTTTATCGTTGCTACTGCCCTAGATCCGTTTTACCACCACCTCATTGCCATCGTGAAGTAAAAGAAGTTGAACTTAAAAACCCTAGGTAAAAAGGTTATCACCATTAAAATCATGGAGTCGAGATGAAAAAGGTGATACATATTGCAACTCAACGGAAATTGTTACCGTCGGAGCTGGATGATTGTGGGTGTAGCCGTGTAGGTGTTATATGATGATGGATATTGGATAAGTAGGATGGGGATGAAGATGTTGATGGTGATGAATGAATGAATAAAGAGGATGAATAATGAAGAGGATGTTGATGGGGATGAATGAATGAATGAATGAATGAATGAATGAATGAATGAAGAGGATGAATAATGAAGAGTATGATAAATGCAGATTATTTATTCGCTTTGCTGTCTAAAAAAGAATAATGAAGAGTATGATAGATGCAGATTATTAACACTTTTTTTAAATTAATTTAATAATAAATTAGGGTATTTTAGTCATTTAACATGAAGTTAACGGAAAATGTTGACGAAATGACCAACTTGATATTTTTGTACAAAATCAAACACTAAAATAAAAAAAATAAAAAACATAAGAACTAAAGTAGTCAAAACGGTACAAACTAAGATATTATTTTAACAATTTACTCTTTATTAAAACATAAGCCGTCTTAGTTACATTTCTATAACATTTTTCCGGTAAAAAAAATTAGTGTGACCTCACGTGGAACATATTCTCTCACTCAAATTAACTTGTAATTATTTCAATCGCCTGCCTGCCTGCCAAACGTTCGACGAAATGCTCACCGGTATCATCATCATCATCATCAATAAGCCATCACCACTCCTTCAAAATTGTGTCTGCTAAAAACCCTTCACAATTCCCTTACAATCTCACCTTCTGGGTAATTTTGTTTCCCGCATATTATTAATTCATTGTTGAAATTCGAATCATAAATGCAGCAATTTAGTTTCATGTTTTTTTTTTGAACAGCGAACTGTTCTTCATTTTCAGCAATTAGACCTCATTAGTTTGGGGAATGTAGAAAACTGAACCAGATAGTATATTGAAGTGGTGCAAATACAATACAAGCAACCTCTATATATAGAGGTGGAAACCCTAATATAAGGCCCATGGGCCAGAACTAATCTAACTAAGTAATGGGCTAAACTACTACATATATATACAATTAACACTCCTCCTCAAGTTGGAGCATAGATGTTTATCATGCCCAACTTGTTACATATGAAATCTATTTGAGTCTTTCGGAGTGGCTTTGTGAGATGTCTGCAAGTTGAAACTCTTTCTTGACATGAATTGGTTGAATGGATGGTGGATCAACTTGAGTACCAGTAACACGATCTCTAATAAGGTGACAATCAACCTCTATATGTTTTGTTCTCTCATGAAATACCTGATTTTTGGCTATGTGTATAGCCGATTGATTATCACAATATAATCTCATTAAGTCATTGGAAACAACCCCAAGTTCTCTGAGAAGACGTCGAACCCAAATCATCTCGGATGTAACATCTGCCATAGCTCTATACTCTGATTCGGCACTTGACCTAGATACAGTGTGTTGTTTCTTGCTCTTCCAGGATACCAGGTTTCCTCCAACAAACACACAATATCCAGTTGTAGATCGTCGAGAGAACGGGCATCCTGCCCAATCAGCATCAGAGAATCCTGATATTCGGCCATCACCTTCCTCGGTGAAGGCACCCACACGACAATGACCCTGATCTGAGTATAAGATGCCTAACCCTGGAGCATTCTTAAGGTATCGTAAAACACGAAGTGCCGCATCCCAATGTCCCGTGTACGGGTTTGCCATAAACTGACTTAGTACACTAACAACAAATGAAATATCTGGACGAGTAACTGTCAAGTAGTTAAGCTTTCCAACTAACCTTCTGTATTGTTCGGGATCTTTCATCGGACGTCCATCTTCTGGAAGTAGTTTTCCGGTAGACAGCATTGGACTATCTACTGGCTTGCACCCTAGTAAACCACACTCAGTCAACATTTCAAGGACATACTTCCGTTGAGACAGAAGGATTCCTTGTGGAGAACGGGATACCTCTATGCCAAGGAAGTATCGAAGTCGGCCAAGATCTTTAATCTGAAATTGTGACTGAAGAAACTGTTTGAGACTGGTGATCCCAACCTCATCATCACCCGTGATAATTATGTCATCCACATAAACAACCAGGATGATTCTCCTACCCTAACGGTGTCTGAAGAACACAGAATGATATGCACTACGGGTCATCCCAAATTTACCCATAACATCAGAAAACCGACCAAACCAAGCCCTAGGAGATTGCTTAAGGCCATACAATGAACGGCGTAGTCTGCAAACTTTGGAGGCCTCCTCCTCAACAATATACCCAGGTGGCTGCTCCATATATACCTCCTCCTCAAGAACACCATGAAGAAAGGCGTTCTTGACATCAAGCTGATGGAGCGGCCAATGATTAATGGCAGCAAGAGCAATAGAAATGCGAACAGATGGCATTTTGGCAACCGGAGAAAATGTCTCATCATAATTAATGCCATAAGCCTGAGAATATCCCTTAGCAACTAATCGGGCCTTCAAGCGAGGCACAGGTCCATCAGGGTTTGGTTTAACAGTAAACAACCAACGACAACCAACAACACGCTTCCCATGAGGAAGCTTCTGAAGATCCCACGTATGGTTGGCACGAAGGGCTCCGATCTCTTCATCCATAGCCTGTCTCCATCCTGGATGAGCTAGAGCTGTCATCACATCTTTGGGAATCGAGTAGGAATCAATGGCAGTGGTGTAAGCATGACATCCAGGTGAGAGGTGAGCGTAGGAAACATAATCCTGAATAGGGTAACGGGTGTGATGTCTAGGCTCCCTTCGGAAAGCAATCGGGATGTCAGGATATGGTGCACCAGGTGGGTCATAAACAGATGGTTCAGATGTATCAGGGGCAGGGGTAGTGTGTGGAACAGGGGTCGTGACAGGGTCAGTGTCTGGAACCGTGGTCGGAACAGGGTCAATGTCTGAAACAGAGGTTGGAACAGGGTCAGGAACTGGAACAGAGGTCGTAACAGGGCCAGGGTCTGATTGTGAATCAGAAGACATCGTATGGCGACGGGAATATGTGAACAACAATGGTGGAGGCTCTGTCGATGGGCCAGGTGTAACAGAATCTGTAGCGTCTGAGATGGGAGTAACAGATGGAACCGGAGTAATAGATGGAGCCGGGAATACAGGAATGGTAGGAATGGTGACAGACTCAGGTATAACGGGGTCAAGATCGGGGAAAATGTCAGAAACTGGAGTAGAAGACTCAGGGAAGTAGGGACATGACTCATGAAACGTGACATCAGCGCTTGTGAAGTATCGACGAAGAGAAGGACTATAACATCTATACCCTTTCTGGACTCGTGAAAAACCAAGAAAGACACAACGAATAGCTCGGGGGTCAAGTTTAGTATTACCCGGACGATGATCATGAACATATGCTACACACCCAAAAACTTTGGGTTCGAGAGGAAACGGATTCCCTTTAGGGAACATGACAGAGAACGGAGTTTGACCATTAAGAACAGATGACGGCAAACGGTTTATCAGATAAGCTGCAGTAAGGACAGCATCACCCCAAAAACGGTCCGGTACGTGGGAATGAAGCATGATCGTGCGAGCAACATCCAATAAATGGCGATTTTTACGTTCAGAGATGCCATTCTGTTGGGGTGTGTATACGCATGAAGACTCGTGTACAATGCCGTTCATTTTCAAATACGTAGAAAATTCAGTGGATAAGTACTCTTTTGCATTATCAGTACGTAAAGTTTTGATCGATATGCTAAACTGATTTTTCACAAATGAATGAAATTCGCGAAAGACGGAACTGATTTCACTACGAGATTTAAGTAAGTAAACCCATGTAACACGAGAATAATCATCAATAAAGGAAATAAAATACTGAAAACCCAAAGGAGTTTTGACTGGACACGGACCCCAAATATCAGAATGCACAAGCTCAAATAAAGTATCAGTTCGACTCGACACCTTGGGTGGATAAGAACTTCTGATATGTTTACCTAGTTGACATGACTCACAATGAAATGTATCGAGAATGTGAAGACCCGGTCTCATTTTCCTCATTATGGCTACAGAAGGATGACCCAACTGACAGTGAACCTTCATTATGCTTGAATCACACACATTTGCGATAGGGCGTGACAACGTGGACATACGATATAAGCCTCCTAATTCAAAACCAGTACCAATCACCCGTTTCGTGCCTAGTTCCTTAAAAATACAATGGGTTGGATAAAACTTTGCATAACAGTTATTTTGCTTAGTGAGTTGACTAACAGAGCAAAGGTTATCAGGAAATTTGGGAACGAATAATACAGAGGAAAGTGTGAGGTTTTCCGAATTACTGATAGATCCAATACCCTGAACTGGGCATGAGGAACCATCGGCAATTCGAACAGGTGGGTGAGAAATGTGTTGCAGGTTAAACAATAGGTTTTGATTCCCAGTCATGTGATGAGTAGCTCCAGAATCAACAATCCAAGATGAGTTAAGACTAGAGAGTGTACCTGAACGGGCAGAGTTGGTTTGAGCAAACGATTGAGTTGCAAGGAACCGTTGAAACATATCATACTCCTCCTTGGTGACTGTATATCTTTTATTTTTGTCTCCCATTGTAACTGGCAGAACTGAAAATAATAGCCTCGAGATAACGTGCAGGATTTGTCAGATCAGCAACAAAATAAACTGGAACAGGCAGGCAATTAGCCGGAATAATATTCTGAACACTTCAAGAGATCCGAGAATGTTGAACCGAACGTGGGCGGAAACTAAGGTTGAACTGGAAGAGAATCTTGACACTAAGTTGAACCGGGTTTATGACGAACCTGACCCGAATCTGATTTTAAACCGCTAAACAAAAAATGTAACCCAATAAGAAAACAAACTTCATAAAACTGATCGGAATATTAAATCCATGATGTTGCCGGAAAACAAAATGATGGTCGGAGATCTGGAGCAGAACAAAAAATGTTGTCGGATCAGTAATTTGACCACACAGAACTGACAGGCCAGAGATTCCGATCACCTTGGACCAACGGCGGTGGCCGGAAATGGCCTCACGCGCCCGTACGCGCCGGCGCGTGGGCGAGTGCGGCGGAGATGCGGTGGCGCGTGGAGGCGCGTGGGTGGTCGGACGGAGGTAATTTTTTCAGGGTTTGCAATTCGGGAGGTGGCGAAGCTGATGGTGTTGGCGGTGTGTTGTGGTTTTCTATCGAAAAAAGATTTGTAGGGGGCAGCAGGTTTAAACAGCAGAAAGTACGACGGCGGCTAGGGTTTCTGAACAGAGGTGGCGGCTCGGGTTTGTTCAGGGGTAGCAGATTCAGGTGGCACGGGTTTGCACCAAGAGCCTTTGTGGCTCTGATACCATGTAGAAAACTGAACCAGATAGTATATTGAAGTGGTGCAAATACAATACAAGCAACCTCTATATATAGAGGTGGAAACCCTAATATAAGGCCCATGGGCCAGAACTAATCTAACTAAGTAATGGGCTAAACTACTACATATATATACAATTAACAGGGAAAACAGTTATTATTGCTCGATTTAGGTCTATGTACAAACAATTCACTCAATTTCGATTTTCATTCCAAAATTTAAAACCTTGGAGATTTTTAAACCAAATTTAGGCCTTTAGGGTTTATATCACTTTTGTAGCAGTTTTTATTAGCTAATAAATGCTAGATATGATCTGGTTTTATGCGTTTTAGATCGGTTAATTTGCGGGAAACAAAATATAGCATCAACAGTTAGCTCTTCAAAGCCCAAAGTTTCAACTGAATCATTGATTTGTTATACATTTGCGCTTTTGATAATTAACACTTATAAAATTTGCATAATTCATAGCTTTGAAATGAAACCAGAGAATGAAACTTTATTATCAAGAACGCATTAAATATTGATTGTAATGTATATCAGTATATGAAAGCATGTTCACGAATCACGCGGTCTTGATGTATAACGTTTTATGTTAATTTTGGTTAAATTTGACGATACGTGATTTTTTTTATTTTTTTATGACATGGGTACCTCATAATTCATAAAAAGACACACAAGATTAAATCAACTGCTTGTTATTAACTTATTATATACAAAATAGTTTTGAAGAGCTCGGAGATGGCAGCTAAAGATTCAAATGAAAAAGCGTTACCAGACATTCTCGTGTTTTTGAAATGAAGTTTCAGCAGCAAGCGCCACCTGGACCGTTTACTCTCTCGTTCAGTCTACCTGGACCTGTGGATCCAAGGCTCTTTCATCCTAATTTTAGATCAGATGGCATTTTTGAAGCTATTGTTATGAAAGATGACTCATAACATGTGCCGCGGGTTACTTGCTAGCATCTGTAAGTTTTTTTGTCTCCTTTCGAATCTCTTCATTTGCTTGCTTATTTTGTATAGTGATGAAGATGATGCTGAGTAGTCGTAAGTGGTTTAGGGGTTGTTTGTTGTTCGAGACACTATTTGTACTTAACGAGTCATGACAACGTCTGAACTGTTTTTTTGTCCTAAGAGATTAACCGATTAAACACATCACAAAACACTAACAGACGATCTACTATGTCGCTAGAAGATCATTTATCTCGTTACATTTCTATTCTAAAAGTGAGATTTTTTGTTAGTTATTGTGTTTGTTTGATTGTAACCTATTTTCTTTTTATTAAAAGAATGAAATAATCAAACTTTAAATTGTTTATTCAAATTAAACATGCTTAATTGATTCACATATAATTTATACAATCAATCCTAAACACTGTATTAGCTGTGTAATAAACAAATAAAACCCAATTATCCCTAACACCACAAGCATGACTCAAACTAGATGGTAGATAATTTTACATATGATACAATGCATACAATGCATTAATAGATGTTGTAAATCAGGGTTAAGCCTTTTTACACATGTTTAAGGTTTAACCCTGATTTACAATACTACTATGTATGAGGTTTTGAACACTCAGTCATCGATGTTTTCGATGTTTGTTTCGGTTCTCCTGGCCCAAAGTTTGTTGGGCCAAAATCTCAAGAACCAAACGCCCGTAAACTCGTCAACATTCTCATTCTCCTCCAACGACCGCCCCATTGTCTCCCTAGTAAAGAAATATGTCACAAAAAACCCCAAGACACAAACCCCACCCATTGCCGCCAGCATACTCGACACACCGATCCCGTCTGGAGGGTCACGAGAACCCCAAAGAAACCCAACCGATCCAAGTATCGCTCCCGCTTTCCCAACTGCACCCGAAATCCCATGACAAGTTGCACGAAACCTTGCCGGAAATAGCTCGGCCGGTACTATAAAAGTTGTCGTGTTCGGCCCAAAATTTGAAAAAAATAACGTAAGTCCGTAGAGTATCATAAACCCGACATCTGGTTTAGAATTCCATCCAGTACCGTTGTACACTTTGGCAACTGTAAACAGGCTAACCGCCATGAAAATGAACCCGGCTGCCTGAATCTTGACTCTCCCAACCTTATCAATCACGTAAACCGTCACAAAATATCCAGGGATCGTTGCAGAGACTGCAACGATCGCCTGAAGCTTTGCAACCTGCCACGCGTCATCATATATGTTCAAGTTTTTCTTAGAAGGCATTAGGCTCATAAACGTATGATATTGGAATAGATTGAGGCTGTAGAAAACGATATCGACTAGAAACCAGTTCATCGATGCAGCAATGAGATCACGACCGTGTCGTCGGAGAAATTCTTTTGAGAAGAACGGGTACGTGTTCAAGAAAGCTGCACGGGTGTTTGGTGTGTTCATCATCTCAACATCTTCCTGAATTGAACTTAATGATACATTCAACACTTTCTCCATGTCTTTTGCTGCCTGTAATGTGTTTCTCTCAACCAATGCTGTGTATCTGTGAAAACATCATTCATAAAAGTTAGTTATAAACCACTGCACATATCAAGTGAAAACATCGTTCATAATAGACAGTCAGGCTCGAGCTCGGCTTGTTTTGACTTAAGAGAGCTCGAGCTCGACTCATTTTACTTAAGAGAGCTTCAACCCGAGCTCTGCTAATTTAAAGCTTTATTTCCAAAGCTCGAGCTCAGTTCGTTAAAAAACGTTTTAAGCTCGAGCTCAGCGTGGGTTAGAGTACTCGGGTGGCTTGTTCTCGGCATGGGATCCGTCAGTTCAGGAAAGGGTTGTTGAGGACGCGTGCAATTCTATTTTCGACGCGAATGCAGCGCTATGTTTTAATAACTTCATAAGGAAAACAAGGCTATTAGAGTTCCAAATGGGAGGGGGCTAGAAGTTTACTTTCATGAAGGAGGACGATTTGAAGTTAAGTAAAATCGACAGACATCTGGTGAATGATGAGTGCGTTTCTAAATGATCAGCGTCGAAAGGAACCGCTCTTGACCGGATATATTCGGATCATTGCCCCCTTGTTCTATCATCTTCGATCAATTCAGTTGGCCGGAGCAATTCCTTTTAGATTCTTCAATAGTTGGTTTCAATGCTATAAGGGTTGAGGTTGAGGAGGTGATTAAAAATGAGTTCAAACTATTAAGGTAAGACTAAACATGTTTAATGTATCGAAACACTGGGACTAAAACTATAGATTATTCTTATTTATTTCTTTACCTGGATGTTGGACATCTTTTTTTTTAGAACAACTAATGATCTTACTTATACACTAAACTTTATTTATTTATATTTGATTATGTTTAAACCTGAAACTTCATTAAAATATGCTCATTAAGACAGTTTTTTCACTGCGTCTCCAACCTCAATACTCAGATGTTGAATAATGATACATGTTCTAAATAAATCATAATCATACTTGTAAACTAAACTTTATTTATTTATATTTGCTTAATTTTAAACCTAAAACCTTCGTTAGAATATGCCCATAAAGATAATTTCTCTCACTGTATCCCCAACCCTAATAATCAGATGTTGAATAATGATACATGTTCTTAATAAATCGTCTTTCATATATTTGTTTATTACTTTGTTATAGGTTTTGCTATAGATTTTATTAAAAGTTTAAATATTTTTATAAACATTTATTTTCTGGATTTTGCTATGGATTTGGAAATAAATCTCTAATATAATAAAGCAAAACGGAAATCAACTTTTGCAAATAAATATTTTTATAACCATCTTTTGAAAGTTTTACTCACAATAATGATTTTTTTATTTAAAATATGTATATAAAATATATTATAATAACACTAATTAAATTTTAGTCTTTTAATATTTAGGAGAATTATGAAAAATTTAAGAGTATTTACATTTTCAATCCTTTGTTACTATGAGTGTACATGAGTCAGTTTGTATATAATAGGGTATAAAAATGAAACTTAGAATAAACTACATACATAACTTTTCAAGCTAAAGATCTCAGTGTTTTATAAACATACATAACTTTTTTCTATGAAATTATTTTAATAAATAAAATAAAAAAACGAGCACTTAATTCTCTTTAATTTGAGTATAATATTGTTATACTAAAAAAATTTAAAAATAATTCATGTATTCCAGTTTACCACGGTTTTGTATTAAAACTGATTGAAACCGTTATGAATATCGTTAAAATCGCCAGTTGAGTGTTGTGTTTCAAGAGTAGTGCAGGCACTAAAGTAATTTTATTATATAATCTTTCTTTAATTCTCTTTCTAGGTTTTTCTATGAATTTAGCTGCGAATTTTATTAATAAATTTTTTTTCCTTTTAAATATACCTATTGGATGCAGATTTCATTAAAAGATTTGTATTTAACTTTTAGAATTAGGTTTAACTAAAAAATCTAAAATTTAAAGAAAGTCTAAGAAGACATATAAGCCATTAGGTCTAATATTAAATGAAGCTCAATGGTCTAAAAACATAAGATGACAAAATGGTAAATAGTTAGAATTTTAAATGCTATGCTAAGGGTATATTAGTCTTTGCCCCATTTTCAAATTTCACCCCCTTTTTGAAATGTCTATAACTTTTACATACGACATTATTTTTAATAAACATTACACCAAAAAAACGAGTGTCTTTTTATCTTCAAAACGCATATAATATTGATGAATAAAAAACAAATTTTTTTTCACATTTCAACTCAATGTGTTATTTCGTCAGGTCATTGTGTTATATTATACCTTGTTTTTAATACAAATAAAACATACACAACACTATATGTCAAATCTTATACTTTGTTTTCATTGTTGACATAACCATATGTCATAACATAAAATTTCAAACTCATTACTTGTTTTTTTGTAACATTTCAAATGTATTATAACTTCTTTTTCATGTTTTAGCTCATTGTGTTATTCGTTAGGTCATTGTGTTATTTCAGATCATTGTGTTATTTCATCATGTTATTGTGTTATTTCATTAGGTCGTTGTGTTATATTATAACTTGTTTTAGAATACAAACTAAAACATACATACTAAAACAACATGTCAAATCTTAAACTTGTTTTCACTGTTGACATAACCATATGCCTTAACATAACATCTCAAATTCATTACTTGTTTTATTTGTGTAACATCTCAAATATATTATAACTTGTTGTTTTCAACCCATTGTGTTATTCGTCAGGTCATTGTGTTATTTAGTTAGCTCATTGTGTTATTTGTCAGGTCGTGTTATATTATGTCATTTTGTTATATTATAACTTGTTTTTTAATATAAATAAAACATACATAATAACACAATATGTCAAGTATTATAACTTGTTTTTCACTGTTGACATAGCCACATGCCATAGCATAATATCTCAAATCCATTACTTGTTTTATTTATGTAACATCTCATATACATTGAAACTCGTTTTTCATGTTGCAACTCATTGTGTTATTCGTCAAGTCATTGTGTTATTTCGTCAGGTTTTCGTGTTATTTAGTCAGGTCATTGTGTTATTTGTTAGGTCATTGGTTATATTATGTCTTTGTGTTATATTATAACTTGTTTTTTAATACAAATAAAACATACCTAATAACACAATATGTCAAATCTTATAACTCGTTTTCATTGTTGACATAGTCATATGTCATAACATAACATAACATCTCAAATCCATTACTTGTTTTATTTGTGTAACATCTCAAATATATTATAGCTTTTTTTTTCAGCTCATGTTGTGTTGTTTCAAATTATTGTGTTATTTCATTTTTCAAATCACACTGTTATTTCAGATTATTGTGTTATTTCACTTTTCAAATCATTGTGTTATTTCATATCATTATATAATTTCAGCAGGCCATTGTGTTATAACACAATGACATAATATAACATATAATGACTTGATAAATAACACAATGATCTAACGAAATAACACAATGACGTGACAAATAACACAATGACCTGACAAACGTGAAAAAAAAAATTATTTTTTATATATGAATATTATATGTGTTTTAAAGATAAGAAAATGTTCGTTTTTATCATGCAATTTAAAAAAAACAATGTTGTATGTAAAATTATGTACATTTAAAAAAAATAGGGTGAAACTTGAAATATAAAGACATTACCAATTTATCATTCCTTCTAATTTTAAGGATGTGACACATGTCATTATCTCATGTCTTCTTAAACTCTCTAGAAAATTTGAATTTTCTAGTATAACTAACTCTTAACTTTTAAGTACCAGTTTTTTATTTTACCACAGATTTATTTGTGGTGAAATATATGTAGTTAAACAGTAGCAAAATATTCGCTATAGATTTATTTCCTATCAAAAGTCCCTAATAAAAACATGTTTCATGTTACGGTGTGACCAAATGAGTGAGATGTGGTTTATACCGGGCGGTTTCAGGCATCTTCATCCGCCAATAATATGTCATAGAAGCCGGAATAGCACCAATCATGAGAATAAGGCGCCATGCCACGTCTGATTCACGTGGGTACCGAGCAATGCTTTCTGATTGTGAGAGTTGTGACGGCGTTATTAGCACATCACCTTTAGCACAAGCTTTGAAAATGGAGCACACGATCATGGTAACAAGTGAACTCAATAGTATTCCGAACCCTTGCATTGAGAACACACCTGCAATAAATGCTCCACGGGTCCTCTTATTAGCGAACTCCGACATAATTGTGGCGGATAACGGATAGTCCCCTCCGATTCCGGTACCAAGCAAGAACCGAAAGAACCCAAGGCTCACAAACACCATCGAAGTCAATCTCGAAAGTGAGAATCCACATCCAATTGAACCCACCACCATCATCACAAGAGAAACACCATACACATAACGACGCCCCACACGATCACCGAGGTGGCCAAATATCAATTGACCAATAACTGTCCCCATTAACGCGACTGCAATCATCATTGACGTGATAATAGTGGGGACCTCAAACCAGTACCTCTCTTCCACTTTTCTATTTACCTCAGGGTAATATATTCTACCGATCATCCTCATGATTGGTGGGATACAAAATAAGTCATAGCTGTCAGTAAATAAACCCATACCAGCAATTATTATCGCTTTAAAGTGGTAATACTGTGTCTTTGCGACATCAAGCGCAGATAAAACTTTCAAAGCCATTTTAAGATTAGATTTTCTTGATTAGAAGACCGGAATTTATAAGAATAGAAGTATTGAAGATGTAAAAATTGACATAAATATTTAAAATATGTCGTTGGAAATTACCAAGGAATTTCTATTGATGAAATCCTTATAATTTTATAAAACGTGTGATAGTTACATCTTTATTTCTTATGCGATGTGCTTCCATTTGGTTAAATATATATATACATAAATTTGCTACCCTTTACCTTGTGTTTGACCAAATCATGTTAGAATAATGTAACTATAAATATATTTTGTTTGACCAAGTCATATAACAAATTTACACCAATGTACTCACTGTTAACGTACCTCTTCAGGGAATATACTGCTTATATTATGTTTTGCAGCATTTGATTTTAACATTCTTTTTTAATTTAAAATTCCTAACTATTTGCTATTAACCTCTATTGTCTTAATATTGCAATATTGAAATATGTGTCGTTAGTATTAACTTTTATTATTTTTGTAATCAATAGAACGTCGTTAAAAAATATTAACGAAATTAAGTTTTCTTCAAAATTCAGACCCGTTAGGTTTAAACACTTAGATGAAGCACCCAGAAAAAACTTACGCTGTTAAATTTTTTTAACGGCGGTCTTTTTGGTGCAAAAATGATAAAAGTTGTTTCTGTCAGCTCGTATTTCGATTATGAGAATTAATGTAGGGAGACATTTAAAACACTTCTTTTAATAGCTTTTCTTTAGACAGCAAAACAAATAAAAGTCGGCTACTTGGGGTAAGCCAAGGGCAAAATGCGATCAAATACACTCTGGGAACAAAACAACACTGGGTAGCCCAAACCCAACTATTTCTAGGAAAACCCGACTCTAATTCAGGGGAAACCCACTAACGCACATGCCCGTATGCACGACAACAAACTAGCTGTAAAGCCACTTTGGCTCAGAGATCAAACTTGTGTTGTTACAAGTCTCCTTCATTGTCCTCATTTGCTCCTTTCAAAGTATTACTAGTGAAAATTAAACTTGAGTCTGTTTCGAAGAATTAAAACCTTTTACCACTCCGTCACATCATAACGTTGACTCTTTTTTATAGCTAGTGAGACAATTAAGGTGGTTACAACAAAAGTCATAAGAAACATCAAAGGCAGAAAACATAGCACCAAAAGTAAAAAACACGTTATTTGGGACCCACTTCAAATTACATGATCAATCCTGGAGATAGCTGGTTGATATAAAGAATGAGATTAATACACTGAACTGTTACAAACACTTCTGTTAAGAAGATAAACATTGCATTGTAGTATTGTACCCCTATGTTTATGTCATGACCCAATGTAGAAACAATTAAACCAGGGTCATTTAGGTCATTTTACCTGGTTTTCGACGAAAACCAACTTTCATCGTCTCGATGACACGCTCACTCGCACAACAAAACCTGTCAAAAACCTCACCGAAACATCATTTCCATGCTTCAACTATCATTGCTAACAGTCTAGATACCATTTCACATGTGAACTTACATAATTACCAATAATCTCGACACGAGCAGCACCCGTCTTTAAAATGATGAAAACGATTTGCGTCCCGAACCACAAGCTCCCTTGAGGTAACACGAGACGCCAACTTCATCACCAAATGACAGTCATCGCATATTCTAAGATTCTTCATTATATAAATCGGCATCCAAGCTGGCAAACTCATCAACCCAAACGCCAGCGCGAGTTTCTCACTATGATACGCGCTACTCTTGTTACCCAAACCATTTTCCTTACTATACATACCTGTATCTTCTATCTTCCTAATAATCTCCGTTAACGCGTTATAAACATCTTTAATTCTTGGATGATTAGTATCATCAACTGTAAAAACATGCACCCTGTTATCCACTTCAATCCAACTACAACCTGGGTTCTTCCTTATTCCTTTATCTTTCATGATCCGTCTCACGTTAGAAACGTTCTCCAAATTGCCCGAATCCGAATAAAGATTAGCTAACAGAACATAACTTCCGGAATCTTCCGCATCTAACTCGACAAGATTCTTTAAAGCAGTTTCCGCCATTGTTGAATTACCATGAATCCGACAAGCACCAAGCAAAGCTCCCCAAACAGCAGCATTCGGTTCCATAGGCATTTTATCGATTAAATCTTTCGCCTTTTCAACAAGCCCTGCACGCCCGAGTAAATCTACCATACATGCAAAATGCTCACATGTTGGATTGATTTCATGATCTTTAATCATCATGTCAAAGTAACGTTGACCTTCAGATACCAAACCCGAGTGGCTGCAACCTGATAAAACAGATACGTAACTTATATGGTCGGGTTTCATTCCCGACCCTAGCATTTTCTCAAATGTATCTATCACTTGATTACCATGACCACTTTGAGCATACCCTGCCATCAAAGCATTCCAAGAAATCAAATTTTTTTTAATTATCGAATCAAACGTTCTTTCTGCGTCTTTAATACGCCCACATTTTGAGTACATTGTTATAATACTGTTTTTAACTGAAACATCAGAACCAAATCCAAATTTTTCAGCTTGACAAACGATTTGGTTACCGAGTTTTTGAACAGCTCCATTTGCGCATGCACCAATTGAGCTTACAAAAGTAATATAATCTGGTTTGATCCCTTGTTGTCTCATTAAAACATAAACCTTCAAACCATCTTCCCAAAATCCATGATTTACATATCCTGCTAACATTGAGTTCCAAGATACAACGTTCCGTTCAGGCATTTTATCAAAATATTCTCTCGCTTTCTCAATGTTCCCATTTTGAGAGAATGACGTGATCATTGTTGTCCATGATATAATATCTCTACGTGACATCAATTCAAACGTGTTCTTTGCACTCTCAATATCACTACATTTGGCATACATTGTAATTAAAGCATTAGCTACAGGGACGAAAGGATCCATACCGATTCTGACCGAATACGCGTGGATTTGGGTTCCAAGATTTATATCTTTCAACCCACAACAAGCTCCAAGAACCGTTGCTATAGTGAACTGATCAGACACCACAGGTACTTCTTTCATTTGTTTAAACAACGAAAACGCCTCAACTTCGTTTCCACAATGTACCGCTCCTCCTATTAGTGAAGTCCATGATACAATATTGTGAGATTTTATTTCATTAAACACTTGGCGTGCTTTTTCAAAGCGCCCACATTTAGCATACAAGTCAATTAAACCGCTGCCAACAAACACATCAATGTTTTGTTGTAGCCGGATGATTCGAGCATGTAAATGAGCCCCCCAGGATAGTTCATATATATTAGTACAAGCACTAAAGACGCTAGCATACGTCATGGAAGATGGTCTGAAACCTTGACAGCACATCTCTATAAACATATCAAGCGTTGTCATAACATTTCCATGCTTAGACAATATAGAAATGATCATGTTCCAAGACACCACATCTCGTTTAGGCATTTGATCAAACAGTTTCAATGCGCCCTGCGCACCATATAACTTTGAGTAACCATATATCATCGAATTCCAAGAAAACAAATTCGGGTTTCGCATCTTCAAGAAAATAGATTCGGCAACATCTGGTTTCTCACACTTTATATACATATCAACCAACGAAGATTCAACCGAATCATCACCCAAAAAATCAAACTTCTGAACCAAACCATGAACTTGCATAGCCAAATCAACATTCTTAACCATAGCACACGCCTTCATCACACAAGTAAACGAATACGCATCAGGAACACATTCAAAACATCTAACCATCATAACAAAAACCTCGACACTCATTCCCGGCAACCCATTACGAAAATAACCCGACATCATCGAATTCCACGACACAACATCTCTCTGAGGCATTTCATCAAACACCTTACGTGCATCCAAAACCCTGCCAGAACACATAAACCCATCAACCATATTGTTCCAACTAAACACATTTTTCAACTCAATCTCATTAAACACCATTACAGCATCATCAACCAAACCACAACTTGAATACATGTTGACTAAATTGTTCTGGACAAAAGTCGAAACGTTTAACCCTAATGTGATTAATTGACAATGAAGTCCTTGAGCTAAGGGTTTTGAGTGAATGTTGACGCATGTTTTCATCAATTCGTAGAACTTTTGGGATTGTTGCATGTAAGATGCGTTTGTTGACAGATTTTTGTGGTGGGTTGATAACAGGCGACGGGTGATTTGGATTGAGAATGAACGACATGAGGTTGAGAAGATGGAGATCATGAGAGATTGTGATGGTGATTGGATGTGTTTGGATTTGTGGGTTCATTTGATTCACTTCATCTGCAAATTTTCTGCAACTTGCAAGAACGAAGAACAATGAGGGTGTTATAATAAAATTGAAGTTTGTTCAATGCAAATTAACAATTACAAACATTTCGATAAAAAGTTTTACAAACACGTTTACTTGATTTCGATCTGCCATCATGCCTTTGTTCTAATATTTGGAATGTTTTTCGTTAATGTTTCTCTAACGTCAAACTGATAATAGACGGTTGAAATTCTATCTAAGGTTCTTAAACTCGAGTATTGATGATTGGTAGGTCTAATGACTTAGTGATGAGTAAATAAAACCTGATTTTGATCTTGTGAAAATAGCAATGACCACTTTTAGGAGGAATTGTATATAACATCACTGCGTTAAGTGTTGCGTGTTACTTTCACTTTGTAACATCTTTGTAATTTTTATTGTTGTCATGTTTTGTTGTTAAGTTGCCTAGTCTCTTGTTAGGTTGTTTTGTTTAACGAGGTTTCAAACTGTTGTTCAAAGAAAAAAAGGTCTTGTGTGTTACATGGGGTATGTTAAATAGGCTATATTGACGAAAAGCATGATAAAAACTATGAACGGTGAATGTTAAGTAAACATGATATAACAATACAAAAGACACAATTCAAACATTTAAATAATCTAAACAAAAGACAATAAGTACTTGAACAAAAGACTTGGAAAGAGAATGATCTCGATGAATACAACTTCTTTTAAACCGAGTCACTGATTAACATGAAAAAAGAATCAGCCTACTTCGTCATTACATCAATCTCACAAACCTCTCCACACTTCGTCATCACATCAGTCTCACAAACCTCTCCACGATTCGTCATCACAATCCACTTGCTATTGGTTATCTTGTATGAGATGACCCAATTCTTAGAAGGATAAACTTGGGGGTCTTTAGAGTGTTGCAGCCACATTTAACATGTACCCAAATTTGTGTGTAAGTTCTAAGTTTCGTGAAATTCAAAGATCATCACAAATTTTATTTTTCTTTTCATTGATTGTTTGCCCAAATGACCCATAATACTCATAATTAGTAAAATTGTCATAAAAAATTACCAGGAGTAAGTTAGAAAAAAATCAATCTAAATCATTAATCTACATTAGCTAATATTTCAAACACAACTAGGTATATGCACCACTCGCGCGTTGCGCGAGCCATTTTTATGCTATTGTTGTACATGTCGATACGAAAGGTTCATTCATTTTGGTTATACGAAAGATTGTTTTATCACTTTATGAGTGCCATAGTGGCTATACAAAAGATAGTTGGTGGTTATACAAAAGATAGTTGGTAACCATGATTGCCGTATGCACGATGGTTACAGGTTGTACAAAAGATTATAATACCGTGGTGTAACAAAAGTTGTGATAAGCATTTGAGCCAATCCATAGAAACCACAGGGTAGGATATGTATTAGATATATCAGAAAAGTCAACAATGAGTTTCACATACACTACCAATCTATATAAGACACTAAGCTCAGTTATGAAATGCAAACAATAACAATATGTGTACCTAACAAACGCCAAATAGAAAGAACGTACCTCCATTTCAAATTATTAACTCCAACAGGCATAGAAAGCCTCCATTTCAAATTATTAACTCCAACACAGATTACATAAGGCGGCCAGCCATTCTTCATAGACAGCCCAAAAAATTATTGAAACAGGTTGCTTTTGTTGATGTGATGAGTATGTACCACCCAAAGAAAATAGTAGATTTAACTTTTAGTAAATCAAGTGGTTCTACATGTTTACATCACGCAAATTATAGTTTAGTTTAGAATGTACATATGACCTTTCGGGAGCCTTGATAGTACCAAACCATGTATGAAAGGAGAGTAGCAACTTAACATTTTCAAAGAACCTGCAAATCAAAAGGGGAGAAGTGCCATTGAAGGCAAAGGGATGAGAACCTACCTGCAAAAACATAGAAACACAGGTATCCATCAAACAACAGAATGGCGACACATTTACAGGTTGAAATTACAATCATACTCGCTAAGATCTTGATGGGATACATGATTTGAGAGTTGAGAATCTTTATCCTCACCAGCAGCCTTATATGGAGCCAATTTCCACTTTCACCGCGAAGCCCTCCCCCTGGCCGCAGTGCACCGTTATACGCCAAAACGTAAACTTCTAATTCGTATCCCAATAAGAATTGCAAAAGTTGAAACTCAATACTGAATGCACGCTCAATTATAGTTGGTTGATAGTTGATTTTCTTGCTCTTTGGCTACTCCCACAAAAATAACAAATCCTCTTGAACTATAATAGCTTTGTTTCATCATTAAGCTCCATTTTTAGCACCTACTGTGATTTCAAGTTTAGAGCACAAACCATAAAACAATATGTAATCCAAAATCAGTATGTAAACTACCATCTACCAATTTAAGCATTTAGGTTTATCAAAGGAAAATGTATGCATAAAGGCGATTACAATAATAGACAACTATCACGCAAAATGCGAGATGAGAATGAGCTGTTTGACCAAATAATTCCTTCATGAGTCTAGATATTTACAAATTCTCTCTTAGCACTTTAGTTACACAGTAAGATCATGTTTAGTAGCTTCAGAACAAAATGAAACATATTGGTTTAATTCAATTTCAAAACAATAGCAACCACAGTTTTGATTCAATGCCAAACCATGTATTCTAACTACAACAATAGCAGGTATGAGTCGGTAACAAAATTACTAAAAAATTACCACACAGTTTGGTCAAAATGATGTGAGATTGAACACTTGAAGCCTTAATCTTGAGGTTCAGTTGACCTTCTCCGTCTTCATAGCACCGCCCACTTCCGAGCATTCTCGCGACGCATTTTCACCATACCATCAACGTTATATCGGCTGGCTACCACCAAACGCCTACGCCGACAACGATGGACAATCTGAATTTACCTCTCTCTGTCGTTACGCTCGTCTTAAGCTTCTTCGTTAGAACACTGTTCCCAATTTGCTCATCTCCTTCTCTTCACTTGTTTCTGTAGTCTCTTTCTCTCTCTAAAAACGTTATTCGGAGGCAGGAAAAAGAAAAGCTAAGTCTTGGAGGCAAAAAAAAAATATGACAGTTGGAAGTACACGCGTTAACTACCGTCTCTAGGTGTAAATTATTTCTACTGTTCATTTCCTCTTCTCTTTTAATAAAGAAGATGAGAATTAGCAACATTATCTAAAAGGACTATATACGCATACCAATGGAGAGCCGTACTCATATAAGCTCAACATCTACACTTAGGGGTGTCAATTCTCGATACGACACGAAACACGACCCGAACACGATACGAAAGTAATCAGGTTTTGGGTCAGCAAATATAACCCGTTTAAAAATACGGGTCAGATTAGGGTTGACCCGTATAAAAACGGGTCGTTTTCGGGTTGAAACATTTAAAAAACGGGTTGACCCGCCAACCCGTTTAGGTTTCAAAATTAGCTCATCTATTTTTTTCTTTTTTAAAAATGAGTGTTAAGTTACTTTTATTTTTAATATTAAAACTCATAATAAAAAAAATTCATTACCACTTAAGTTTTTACCTTTACATTTTTAAAGCTAAGTATTTATTATTATTTTTGTTTATTATAAATAAATTTGATTTGAATAATGTGTTTTATGATTTTAAGTAAATTTATGGTACTTATAATATTTTTTAATTAAAACTCAATATACTTTGTTGTTATACGCAAAATCATATATTAAACATGTTGCTCTTAACCGATTTACACAACAACTAACTTATAACTCATAAATTTATTACGTTTATTTTGATAAATGGGTTAAATGGGTCATAACTGGGTTGACCTGAATTTATGTTATCCGGGTTAGGGTTGATATTTTTGACACGAATAGGAATATGGGTCGGGTTAGGGTTGCAAAATTCAATCCGTCAACCCGAGGTCTTTCAACCTGCTAACCCATCAACCCGACACGATTGACACCCCTATCTACACTCATTGCTAGACAAGTTGGATGTTTAAAATTTACACGCTCTAACTTAAGTGTAGTAAAACTCAAGCATATTTTACTTGAATTGGATGACTAAACCTTCAAATCGAGCAATTGTTGGATTTTGTTTGTGTCAAGAAAGGAATTAGGGATAGAATGTGGGGGTCGGAATATTTAATATATGTAATTATATTAAAAAATTTAAAAATATGTTAATTATAATAAAAAATAAAAAAATAAATCTACAATTCACATTACCTCTTCACATTAGCATAAAAAAATGTAAAAAATAATTCCTAACTGGAACGTAAAGAAAAACATGTGAAAACAACATGTTAAAACCTCTAATTTGATTAAAATATGAAGGTGAGTGACCTAATTGGAACAATTTTTAAACTTGAGTAACTTAATTAGAACAAAATTGAAACTTGGTTATGTTTTTACAAAGTTACCCCTACACTTCATATTGTTTCCATAATTACTTATTTGGCTTTCCCCTTTTTATTCCGTGATTTTTTTTGTTGCCTTTTATATTTCTATTCACAATCAAATTGAAGGAACAAATGGCAATTATTATTAGAGTAAATTACATTGATAGTACATGACGTTTGTCAAAATTTCACCTTTCGTCTCTAGATTCTAAAAATTATGGATTTCGTCCTAAGACTTTGCACTTTTGTAACAAATTTAGTCCATGTGTCCAACGTCCTTTTACTTGTGGCGTTAAGTCATGCGTGAATCACGTGTGGGTACAATGAACGCATAAATATACTCTTAGGTGAGAATCATGTGGGAGGATGTTACGGATCTAACTATTATAAGATATAAGATTTTTCCCGGTTAAATGTACATACTAGTAAAATTTATAACCCAACTACTTTACTCTTTTTATGTTTTCTTTGTGAAAAGAAGGTGCATCGCCCAATTTCTGACCATCTGGTGTTGGTGGAGCTAGAAACGCCACGACACAAACAAACACAATCAATTCCGATCCACCCACCTACCGTCGGCCGCTTGCTTCCTTATAAACCCTTCTTCATCTTTTGCTTTTGTTGTTGAAACTTGAAACAAACAAACAAACAAAATTGTTTTGATTTGATATGACAATGGATGAAGAAGACAAGAAGAAGATTGTTGTTATCAATAAACTAAAGTTCACTTACCCTGGTATCGACGGTCATCCGCCACCAGGTTCAGTTCCTTTGATCCAAGATTTGTCACTCACACTCAACTCCGGTGATCGTTGTCTTCTTGTTGGATCTAATGGCGCTGGAAAAACAACTATACTTAAAATACTTGGTGGCAAGCATATGGTTGATCCTGATATGGTTAGGGTTCTTGGCAGATCCGCTTTTCATGACACTTCTTTGACCTCTTCTGGTCATCTTGCTTATCTTGGTGGAGAGGTTCGTTAAACACTTCTTTTTTAAATAGATTAGTTACATGTATGTTACACGGGTTGAAAACTTTATGGACTTTTTTTAAATGGCAATGTGGGATTAGACCTCTCGATAGAGGCATTGTCTTTAGACTAGACGTAAACCCAAGCCGTTATTTGGTGTAGTTTAGGAGTATGATAAGTTTTCCGTTAAAATTACAATTTATGAAATAAATGTTGTAATGTTTGTATGAGTTGATATATAAAGTACACTAGTTTAGTGCACACGCTACGCTCGGGAACACAATTCAAGTGATGCTTTTAAGGATGTTTATGAATGTTCCATTAAGTTTTGAGACAAAACCGTGGTAAAACAAAACACATGATATATTTTTAAAAATTAGATTTTTAGTATAGCAATATTATACTCAAGTTAAAGAGAATAAAGTGCTTAGTTTTATGGTGTGGTTTATTTTTTTAAAAAAATATATAAAAATGTTATGTATATTTATAAAACACTGAGGTCTTTAATTGTATGTTATTATTAACTTTATCCATAAGTTTTATTTATAAACCTTATCAAATATAAACCGACTCACGTACACCCATTATAGTAAAGGGTTAAAAATATAAATAGTATTAAATTTTTCAGAATTCTCCAAAATATTAGGGGACAAAAAATTTAATTAGTTTTATTATAATAAATTTTATATACATATTTTAAATAAAAAATCATTATTGTAAGATAATCTCTCAAATAATGCCACATAAGCTAAAAGCTATAAAAAGATGCCACATAAGTTTTTTTTGTTTTGCTATATTATATAAGTATTGTAGTTTTGGTCTTTGTGTTTTGATAACATTAATAGTTTCAGTCCCACCTTAACAGTTTTGGTTTTTGTGATTTTATTTTCTAACAGAACTAGTCTCGAATACTAACTCCATCTAAGTTTTCGTTAAGTCTCCCTCACATGCGAAGTAAAAATGTCATTTCTCTCGCTATTTTTAACATGTGACTGAATAAAAATGTTAACTTGCATGATGATCTAGATAAAGTAGGGGAAGAAATGACAATTTTAGTCATCAGATGCGGGGCATGTGGGAGAGATTTAATGGAAAATTGAATGGAGTTAGTGTTCGAGACCATTTTTGTTAGAAAATAAAAGGACCAAAAGTGTTAAAGTGTGACTGAAATTGTTAATGGTATCAAAACACAGGGACCCAAACTGCAGTTTACTTTAATATATATGAAATATTATAGTTCCAGTCATTAGAAAAAGAAATAATTTATTAATATCGAATCTTGTTTGGATGATGCTAGTTGAAATCTTAAAAAAAGAAACACTTATGATTTATTATGCAGATAAATACTTTTCATCCTGATTGCATAATTATAATTTACTTGCTTAGGTGGATGGTTTAGCTGAATGACAAATGGCAAATTATTTACTCATCTATTAGTATTAATTAAAGATTTTTTTACTTAAGTTACCACACTACAACTGATATTTGGTTCCATTGAACAGTGGAGAAGGGAAGTTGCTTTTGCTGGATTTGATGTTGCAATACAAATGGATATTTCTGCTGAAAAAATGATATTTGGTGTATCAGGAGTTGATCCTCAAAGAAGAGCTGAGCTAATTAAGGTACACTGACATTATATTGTATGTTACACATGGGACGTGACCGGGTTTGAATAATTGTTTAAATACTAAACATTCTATGTTGTAATGGTACTAAAGAAATTTCAGGTACTTCCTGTCCGTTAAACCGCCAAAAAATAATAAACATAAGCAGTAATCAAGTTGTGTCTCCTTTAGTTAAGTCTTGTACTTTAAACCCGTTTGACCCGTCACAAAAACAAACAAACTATATAATGATATACTCCAGCAAGACCAAGAAAAGACTGATGGAAACAAAAACATTTTATGCTCCCAATCAAACAAAACAGCATATCCTTCATATCAATTATTCTCACACTTTATCTAAAACATATATATGTCAGGTTTTAGATATTGATTTGTCATGGAGGATGCATAAGGTTTCCGATGGTCAACGACGAAGAGTGCAAATATGCATGGGCCTTCTAAAAGAATTCAAGGTATTACATAACTTTTTCGCAATCGCTCAAACTCACTCATGTGACGGAGTGTTAGATTCTAACCTTTGTTAATGCTAACATTCACCATTGAGTTATTTTTTATACTTGTGTATAGGTTCTTCTTCTTGATGAAATTACGGTTGACCTAGATGTACTTGCAAGAGCCGATCTTTTGACTTTCTTAAAAAAGGAATGTGACCAACGTGGCGCTACTATCATATATGCTACTCATATATTTGATGGTCTTGAGAATTGGCCTTCACACATTGTAACCAACCAACCTTTCAATCATTGTGACATATGCATTTATTTTAAAATCGTTAGGTTTACTTACAAACTATCCTCTTTGTTGTAGGTTTATGTTGCTCATGGAAAGTTACAGTTAGCATTGACCATGGAAGAGGTCAAAAAGACGACCAACCTTTCTCTAATGGTGAGTTTCACTTTGTTCGTCTGTCAGACTGAAATACTGAAATACGATGTTTTTGTAAAAATAGTATTTTTTTCAACTAGCGGATTCAAGAAACCAGTCAGACTTCACTACTTCAAGTAGCGAATCCAGGGTGTTGTCATTTCAACTTTAATCTCGTGAGGTTTGAATCAAGGATAGGATCCGCTACTTGTAGTAGCTAAGTCTAGCATTTTTCTTGGATCCACTAGTTCAACTAGCGGATTCACTATAAACAACTTTCTTTTAATTTTTCCCCGAAAGCAACATTAACTTCTAAAAACACACCATTTTTGCAAAAAAATCACTGAAATACCCGTGCACTTGGTTACAAAATAAATGGACTTATTTTTCTTTTGGGATGTCCCAAAATAAGTATTAAAGGGACAGTTTCACCTTTAGTATTAAAATAAATATGCAATATAATAGAGTTTTAGGTAAACATTGATGTCAACCTTTGTGATAACTCCATGTTAGTTTCAAGCTAGAGAAATATCATATTGACCTAAAAAGTCAAAGTCAAAGTCAACACAACTTGTTTGTAATCACAGAGAACAGTAGAGCAATGGTTGAGGAAAGAAAGAGACGAGGAGAGAAAGAGAAGGAAAGAGAGAAAAGCAAAGGGACTTCCAGAATTTGATAGGCGTATTGATGGCACTCGGGTAACTGGAGACCCAGTTCGTGCGGTCAACAATGGTTGGGCTGCTGGAAGGCTCAATTCCACGGTTGCTGGTGAAGAGAATTTCGTTTATAGTTCAAACAGGGTTATCAGACAATAGTCAAAACTGAAATTCAAGGCATATCAAATATCAATATAAGGGTCTCTAAAGTGGCCTCATAAAGTTAGAGTGATTATTATTGCATTACTTGTATTTTGTTACAACATTGCACACAATCATGTGTAATGATCAATTGGTTGTGCAATGCTATCCTATCCTATCTTGTAGGATGGTCAATTCTTATAGTGTAATCATGTTATTTGCAAACTTGTATACTATTTTGTATGGTTTTTTATAATATCGGCCCTTGAGATTTGGGTGTCTGGTACGAGTCTGAAAAAAGGCCTCTTGTTTGTTGTATAGTAAGTCTCAACCAATATTGATTATAAATTTGTTTTTTGAGTAAGTCTCAACCAATATTGATTATAAATTTGTTTTTTGAGTAAACTACTATTTTGGTCCTTAAGGTTTGGTAAAAATCACGGTTTTAGTCCAATAGTTTGTTTTCTACTCTTTTAGTCTATTAGTTTCATATAAACTTGCTCAGAAAGGCTTTGATGACTCAAGGTTCATATTAGGGAAAGGGGAGTGAGGGGAAGAGGGGGTCCAATAGTTTGTTTTCTACTCTTTTAGTCTATTAGTTTCATATAAACTTGCTGTTTCATATAAAAATCATGGCCATCTATTTTTTCAGTTAAGTTTATGTGAAAAGACATTAATACCCTTAGACCAAAATAGTAATTTTGGCCAAACCACAAGGACCAAAACAGTAAGTTACCATTATTATTATTATTAATATTATTACTGTTATTGTTTTTATTATTATTATTATTATTATTATTATTATTATTATTGTTGTTGTTGTTATTTATATACCTTCTAGTTTTAAAGGTCGGTGGTCACTGTTGACCGGTCACGTGTCACAACTCGACTAACCCGTCAATAATTGTTTGACTTAATTATCATTTTAACCTCTAACTTAGATAAATTTATCCAACCTATGAATTTGAGTATTTGACCCCATGACTTTGACTTAATTGTAATTTTTACATGCTATATCATATTGATCTTTTTTGACATATTCATATTTTTACCCCATCTTTTGATATATATATATTTTTAACCACCATCTGTTAATCGTCGTAATGCAACGCGCATGACAAAGTCGAAAACTTTGTTAATACATGTAACGAAGTGAAAAAAACTATGTCGGCTCAAATTAATGCAACACACGTGTTGTGTGTTGCGCCGACATAGCTTTTTTCACTTCGTTACACATTTTAACAACGTTTTCGACTTCGACATGCGCATTGCATTACGACGATTAACAGATGGTGGTTAAAGTATATATATCAAAAGATGGGGTAAAAATATGAATATGTCAAAGACGATCAACATGATATAACGTGTAAAAATTACAAATTAAGTCAAAGTCAGGGGGTCAAATTCATAGGTTGGATAAATTTATCTAAGTTAGAGGTTAAAATGATAATTAAGTCAAACAAGTATTGGTGGGTTAGTCAAGTGGTGACACGTGAACGGTCAACAGTGACCACCGACTTTTAAAACTAGAAGGTATATAAATAATAACAATAATAATAATAATATATAATAATAATAATATAATAATAACAATAATAAAAATAAAAATATCAATAATAATAATAAGGGTAACTTACTGTTTTGGTCCTTGTGGTTTGACCAAAATTACTATTTTGGTCCAAGGGTATTAATGTCTTTTCACACAAATTTAACTGGAAAAATTGATGGCCGTTAGTGATGTGGACTAAAACAGCAAGTTTGTATGAAACTAAAGGATTAAAAGAGTAGAAAACAAACTATTAGACTAAAACAGTGATTTTTACCAAACCTCAGGGACCAAAATAGTAGTTTAGTCTTGTTTTTTTGCTCACTCTTATCAAACAAAATATGTTCAATAAAATTTGAAAATTTTAATATTGAATAAAGTTTGTTAAAATCAATTGATTATCTTGTTTAATGCAAGTCTCAACCAATGGATTATCTTGAATAAAGTTTGTTAAAATCGGATTTTAAGTGTTAGATCTGCCGTAACTTTAATTTTGTTTAATGAAAATGAAATAAAAATTTTTAATTATTTTAAGAGTAAACTCCAGTTTTGGTCAGTTTTGGTCCCTATGTTTTGATATCATTAACCGTTACAGTCATACCTTAACAGTTTTGGTCTCTGTGTTTTTATTTTCTAACAGAAATAGTCCTGAACACTAACTCATCCAATTTTCCGTTAAGTTTCCCTCACACACAGAGTAAAAATGTCATTTTGACCACTCTTTTTGACATGCGACTAAATAAAAATGTTAGCCTATATGATGACCTAGATAAAAGAGAGAGAAATAACATTTTTACTCCTCAAATGCGGGGCGCGTGTGAGAAACTTAACGGAAAACTAGATGGAGTTAGTTTTCGAGACCATTTCTGTTAGAAAATAAAAATAAAGCGAACAAAATTGTTAAGATAGGAAGTCACAAAACACGTTTAAAATTAATCTAAAATGTCACACCATTCTACTGGGGTACGAAGTCACAAAACACGTTTAAAATATGCACCAATTATACATAGTTAACAACTAAAACAGTAAGTTGAATGTTAGTTTTACTATGAAAGATGGTTGCAATTGTTGTCATTGTTTTACCGGAGTCAGGATTCATACACCTTAAAATGAGGAATCTACACCAGACAACTGTAAACTGCAGTTTACATTAGTAAACGGCCGTTTACAGAAAATCTGTAAACTGTAGTTTAATAATAGTAAACTGCAGTTTACACTTTAAAAGACAGTTTAATAATAGTAAACTGCAATTTATAACTATTTTTTTTCAAAATCAAGCCTTTTTACGGTTTAGATATATGTTAATAAAAGATTATTAAATAAACTTATAATAAACAAATAAATAACTAATATTCATGTGTTAATGAAAGCATTTATAGTTTATAATAATCCTTATGTATGGAATATATATAACTTGTATATACAAGAAAGTATAAAAATTAAAATGATGATTAACTAAAACCATATGACAAAGTAGGTAAAGATAGTGAAATATATTTAATAAGTTATATGCTAAAAAAAATAAAAACTCTATTTAAACTTTGAACTATATACATATCAAGTTATTTTTTCACTTTGAATTTTTTAGTTTATTTAATATATATTATATATTTATTTTATTTTATTTTATTAATCCACATTAATATTTTATATATATATATATATTAGTTGTTTTAAATAAATTTTTCATAAGTTTGTAAATTATAGTTTAAAAAATGAGTAAACTGTCACTTGTATAGTAATTGACAGTTTACAAATGTAAACTGCAGTTTACAGAAAAGTGTACTTTTAAATGGTGTATGAAACCTAGCTCCCATTTTCCTGCACTGCCTGCTAACACTTGCAGGAAAATTGATGCAAACATAAAAAAGTATAAGCATCAAATTTGCATATGGTTATCATACAAAATTAACTTAAACTTCAATCCCAAAATTGCATATGTTTTAACATGTACAGCCATATGGTTGCATGCTATTTTAAGCTTCTCACAATCATTGCAATGTATAATTTACAAACTAAATCTGCATTATGCAGACGAGTTTTAAAAAAATCATATAGAAACATAGTAAATTGTTAAATTTCATAACTTGTTAGTTGTACCTAATCAACTCCCATCCCATGAGCAGCAATAACGCACACCAGAAAAACGCCACAATCTATCTATACTACATTATTAAAAGAATTGCATGGGTAAAATGGTAAATGAACATTTTCCTTAAAAATTTAACACTATAAAAGAAAACCGATTGCACGTTCTAGGGTTTATATTCATTCAACCGCCTCCCTGTTCAAATCTTCATCTGCTCCATCGCTTCTCAACTATAATCTCATATGTTTACCATACTTCGATCACTAGATCGTCGCGATCTATTTTGGCTCTGATGCATCAACGAATGCGAAGGTGAACTGAGATGAATGGATCTCAAAATCTCTGATTCAATCTGTAGACGTCGACAGAGGTGAACGGAGAAAAACCCTAATAATCATCAACGATTTCCAGACGCCAACAGGTTACAGAAAAGTTCTTATATCCTTCTAAGTTAAACGTTTTATCTGCAATATGTGTTCATTTCGAATGATATAATCTTCAAAATAGGATTATGCGTCGTGCGTGAACTTTAGAAAGGAAATTTGATCCTCATGGTTTTGAGGTAAAAGTCTAATGCTGAACGTCACAGGTAAACGTTTTGAGGTAAAAGCCTAATGCTGAACGTCACAGGGGGGCAGAAGTGAGCAGAACAATTTGTAAAGTTCATTAAATGGTGATTGATTAGTTGGAGCTTTATCTTGTTTCGTAATTTTAAGATTTACTCATTTCTGGTTTGGTAAGTTTTAGTACATGTTTTTGTTCTTGTATGAAGGGTCTGTAGCTTACAGGGTTTGATTTTGAACAACCTTCATGTATACAAACGCCAATGGTCAAAGTTGTGCTGATTTGAATGTCACATTCTCTAGCATTTACAAGATGAACATAATATTATTTTGTGAACGAGGGTTTGACTTCAATTTGCAGGTTTTTTGAATGAAGATTTGACTTCAATTGGGTATTTTGAGGTAAAAATTTCACTAATGTTGTCATACTGACATAAGTGACACTTCATGGGTCGCTTGCAGTCTTTTATTCTATTTGATTATTTGAAAGTGATTATGCATTATTTGAATGCATAATAATTAGATATTTAGTTTAGAAATGCAATCCCAACACCCCTTTGTTCTTATTTGACACTTTAGTTAGCTTCTACTCTTTTATCACTATGTTGCAGTGAGTGTATTGATTAACATGTTTCTTGCTATCTTAGGTAATGCAATTAGGATACAACAGATCATGAGTCTAATGAGTATGCTACTCTTTTTTTCCTTTGACAATATGAAATTAGTTGATGTTAGTTTACTATTTCATTGAGTTATGTTTTCTGTTTTGCTACTTATGATGTAGGTTGTTTTTGCAATCAATATTCAATCCCTATATGTTAGTTTACTACTTCAAATGAGTTTCTGTTGATTTGGTATAACCGTGGTTGTGTGATGTGCTTTCTACTAATTACACTTGCTATGTAACTTCGTTTAACTTTTTTTTACATATAGATGATAACTGATAATCAGATTTGTGTATATAAGGTCAAACCTCTGTACATGTCATTTTAAGCTAATTTTTGTTCTTGTGTAGGTCCTTTAGATGGATTTTTTTTCTATTTATACAGGTTATCTTAGCCGCTACTGCGGGAGGTATGATATATATTTCATGTTTGTTAGTTATGTGTTGTGTTATGAGATAGATAATGTTGTTGGTTACCATTTTTTTGTTTGAAAACTTCAGGTTGCGTATCAGAGAACGAGAGTTGATTTTCTAGACCAATATTGGCTTCCATCTTATGTGGTTTCAGTCAAAAGATTGAAGACTTCATGTTTGTCAACCAACAAATTAAACCAATAACTGCTAGCTGATTTTAACTATGAATTTACTAATTGCAACTAAGATGCTTTTCACACAATTATCTGACATATTTTCTTATATGTTTTGGTGATTGTAAGTTTAAAGTGCAAATTTTAAACTGATTTTTCTTCAATTCAGCAGCAGATGGTTAGTAAAATGTAAGGATGAGATTGCTACTTTTGATGAAGGCTGTTTTTGCAAAGTTGTATGTGTTCTTTGTTTTAATCTAAATTTATGCAATATAAGAAATGTGTTTGTCTTCTTTGTGAACATGACCATAAATAATGTAATTTTTGACCATTTTGATCAGAAATTATGTGTTTATGTTTGTCTTAAATATAACAGCAGTAGTTGTATGAATGTGTGTTTATTGGATTGGGCAAAAGTTGAAGTAATGTGTGTTTTGTATGAATGTATGATTGTGTGTGGTATGAATGTGTGTGTTGTATGAATTTATGAATGTGTGTGTTGTGTATGTATGAATGTGGAGGGGGGGGGTTAATATTTGTTTGTGTTATGAGTGATAAAGACTTCTAAAAAACACTCTATAAGTATGCTTTATAAGTGCTGCCTATTGCTGTCAATTTTGGTCAATCTGTTAATCTGATTTTATATGAATCAAGATATGTATTATTGAGTAAATGTGTGTGTTGTATGAACAAGATATGTGTGTGTGTTTTGTGTAATTTTTTGTGAACATATTGAACCATGTACAAAAGGGTTGAATTGGGCTATGATGACTTGATAAAGGTGAAGTTAGGATAGTTTAATTATGCACAAAAGGAGTGGTTAGCTGATCTATTTAGGGGTCTATTGTCCTTAAAAGTGTGTTGGGAATTCGTAGTTAAATCTGTAGATTCTTATGTTTCACTTGGGTTGGTACATCCTGTAGTGTATCGTTATTGTATTCTACTATTGATTCTATTAAGGCGTTAATGAATTTTGACAATGTTAAAAAATGACAATTTCCTGGTTAGTTTTGCTTGCATGTTAATGACTAATGCAGCTGGTCCATCTTGACTCGAACCATTCTGAATTTGGATCATGTTTTTTGCAGGAAAACCATGTGCATGCTCTTCGTAATTCAGAAAACGGCGACTCAGGAATTGTTAAACAGTAAATTAGCGACTCAGAAAATGGCTGCATTAGTAGTTGTTGCTGGAAAAGGCAAATCCAAGTAAGTCCATCTCAATGGGTATTTTAGTGTTGATGAAGGTGAAGAGGAAGGATGAAGGCCCGTTTTATGTGATGAGTCCATCTCAATTCTGAAAAATGAATTCAAGGTTTGATTCAGTTTGTTACTAAACTAATTTAGGGTTTTTGTTTGCTATTTAACTTGGATTGTCCCAATTGTTGTCGATTGATGTCAAAGTGCTTTTTACTCAGGTTTTGATGCAATCCCCAGCCGTTTAAAAATGAGAAGGTAATTAATATCTAAATCTGGACATGATATTCATAGGGATGTTTTTTTATCACGGTCAAATAAACTAGCTAGCATGTATGTACGCGGAATTTACATAAACGTAAATTTGTTTTTACTTTGATGGATTTGCTACGAGCTGCTGCCAAATCATCACTTTGATTGTGAGAATCTTTGTTTTATTTCATATTAGTAGTCATATGAAGAAATTCAATTTTGACCTTTGAACAACTTCAATTTTAACACTATTAATTGACACATTTTTTTTGTTTTTGACCTGTTTGATGAGGAATGGTAGTCTTTAAATAGTGAACATGTTTTTTTAGACGTGTAAGGGTTATGACAAAACATGGAGCTGTTATTAGTGGAAAGAAGGTAATTCCAACCCATTTGCTTTAAATATGCTGATTTGGGAAATTTACGGGTCAAATGGTATGAGTTTGAAAAATTACTTTAACTAGATGTATTCGTTAGCTTGCGCGTTTTGCGAGAGTTATATTTTGCGATGTTTTACTAACTGTGCAGTTATCATTTCTGTTTGCAAAGACCATGGACTGGTTGTAACTTACAAAACTATCCATGGTTGGGTATAAGAGTTTTTATTGCCACATTCACTTACAAAAGATACATAATGTGGATGGGCATTAGTTATATATGTGCTTATGGCCTTGTAGTTGTTATGGTGGCTCGGTTCTTTTGCTTCTTTGTTGCAGGGGGTTGCGGATCATTAATGATGCTATAGGGGATTACATAGGATACTTGCAGAACGTGAAACAGTCCATTTGGTACAGATTTCATCCTGTTGTTTCAGTTTGATGTCCTTGTTGCAATATATTTTTGTGGATACACATTCATTAAACTGATTTGTTAAAACAAACTGATGTAGGTTTAACGCTTGTGAATGCAGCTATTGAACGTTCAAGGTCAATTGATTTTGTTGTTCTTTGGATGTACGATAAATGGAGGAAAGAACAATTTCAGGTAATTTGATGATTAACAACTTCCTGTTTTCTTCTAAAATTATTTCTTTAAAAGTTTAATGTTGAATGAGTTTCTTTTTCAATATCCACCTGTTTTTTATGGTGCAATTAAGTTTAATGCAAAGTGATTGATAAATGGAAGGTTGGGTTGCATTGTGCATTTTGTAGAGTCAGATTAATAACCATAATTTGTTGAATATGGATATTAGTATTTGATTTTTTAAGTGTTCAGTCTTGGCTTTACATCGTAACGGTAATGCAATATTATTGTTTAGGGATCTGAATAATCTGTCTTTTGCTATTGTGGAGAATGGAATATGGTAGGCAGTTCATTTTAACCTCACCACAAATTCCAATTAATAAGATGTCATGAGTGGGCCTATTTATATAGAATCAGTGTCAGCAAGTTCAGTTTGGCCTCGACCCATTATACATATCACCAACTATGTCACCACTTATCCTACGTATTTATTAATGTTAACTTTTTGGTGTGCGTTATTATTTATTTGAGATCTTTAACGCTTATGACGTAGATTGATCATACCGATATATCATGAGTGAATTGATAAATGAAGGAGAAAATGTGTAACACGTAATTTGTTGTCTCCGCCGCATCATTGTGTGCAGAATGATCTGAATTGTGTTTGTGCAGGTTCTAAATGAAATTTAACCAAGAAAGTTTAATGTGTTTTTGTGTATGTGTGGTGGTGTGTGTGGGTGCATGTTCTGCGTGTGTGTAGTGTTGTATAGTGTGTGTGCCTGGTGCATCATTGCAAACCTATATATATGCACCTTGTAAGTTTATGTTTGTTCTGTGTGTTATGCAGTGTTTGTGAACGTGTGCTTGTGTTTACAATTGACTTCAATGATAGGAAAAGGAGTTTTATGAGGATCACTTATGAGAGCTGAACAAGTATGGAAAGATTGTAAGCGTGAATGTTAGTGAAATCTTGTTGACCACTAGGTAAATCTCTATTTATTCATATCTTACATTATTCAATATTCAAGACATCAATTCCTTTATTTTGTTATACTAGCCGGGAAATGTCTTTTAGCTCAATGTGCTCCGAATTTGACACATGACTTGTCATAATATTTTTATATTCGTGTAATTGTCATTTACAACCGTTTCACTGATTGCCATTTACAAATTAATGACTTATACACATGATATATGTTTTTACAAACTTGCAGCTTTGCTTGTGATGGTCATGGTGAAGAATGATAAATTTTGGCGGGGTGTATCACATGTGGCATTTAGAAGGTTTTAGCTGCACTTCAACATGTAGTTACATTTGTGAAGTATCCGGTTAAAGGATGAACTATATATGTTAATACACAGTTGTTTCATACGTAGACATACTATGACTGATTGCAATTTTTGTCACCCGAATCGTCATCATTAAGCTGTCACATTTGCATTAGTATGGATTAGTACACTTTTATTGTTGTAATTACAAATTTAGTGGATGTTAAGTAATGTAACTTTCTCTACATCATACTGTTTTTTGAAATTGAACAATGCAATGTAAAGATAATCCCATTTTTTCCTAGACTTTAACAATTTAATTTATATTTTTTTACATAATATATTCTTTATTCGAGTTGAAGTCATACTGATAAAATCAAATTCGAACATGATTCGCATTTGATTTATTTTAAATGAATTTGATTTCATATGGAATGACAAAATTCTAATTCGTTAGTAGAACTGAATCTGAATAGACTTTTTTATTAGAATCAATTCTAGATGAGAAGCTCGATAAATTAACCAAAATGAGTATAACGCTGTAAATTATCATTGTCGCAGCATAACGCGGGTCTCGTATTAGAATATTGATCGCAAAAACAACCTACAGTGAGTTTCTTTTTGTGTTATGTGATAGAAAGAACATATAGTGACTTTGGGTCGGTTTTAATTTTTAACGGTCTGGTTCGGCTTTAGTTTTTAACGTTCAGTTTCAGTTTGATTTTTATTTAATTGGTCAGAATCTTTTATGTAGTTATATTTGTAAATTGATTCATTGTAGTTTAGCATATCTTTTATGCTGAATATATGACCTTTGGTTTTGATAAAAGTGAACAATTTATTTTTGGTGTCAAAACTGGCTTCGGTCAAAGATGAGAAAATACAAGAAAAACATCATAAATAAGTAGTAGTATAAAAAGAATTGATATAGTTATTACAAATTCATATTTGGTATCATCACAATGCAAGTACTTTCTTCATGAATATTTGTTGTCATATTATAAGGTTTGTAATTTGTATTTTTTCTTATTCGTGTGTTTGTGTATTTAGTTCAAAACTGTCATGTTTATGACTAATTTTTTTATGTGTGTGTTTACCTCACTACTTTATTATACACTATATGATACGCAATCGTTGGTTAACGTCGTTGGTGCATAGTTGTCGCCGCCGCCGCATCGCGCGGGTACATTACTAGTCATGTCTACATATATGTAGTCTGGTGTATATAACTTTATTTAGAACAACAGTGCTGCAACAACTTATGACCGATGCACTTACAGATGCAAGGATCGAGATTAAAACTTCGCCTCTAACACCAATGTGTTTTTCATCGGCATTGGGGCTTCCCCATCTTTCAGTTTTCATCGGCGAACCCTCCTTACAGTGTGTAATCGTTGCAAATGAGAAATCAAATTTCACATCTTTCAGTTTTAGACCCCATGCTCCTTTTCCATAATGTTTTTTGTCAAGCTCACATGTGAAATAAGTCGACAGATACATCACTCGCTTTTTGACTTAAAAAAATACAAAGGTGTATAATTAACGACGTACAGTTGACTGGAAACAAAAACAAAAATCAACGATACTTCAATTCCTCACTAAAAGAAGTTGAAGCAACTCATCGAATTGCCACAATTGCAATCGTAATTACTTACATATTTACAGTACAATGAAAACATGAGTAAAATAACACTTGGCCTTTCAGAAGCCCTGACAATTTCAAAGGTGAAAGCGGTTACCTAGAATTGCAGATTTTTTTACCGTTCCGTATACTATACGGGTAACACAAACTAATAAGAACTTTATTAATGCAAACAAAAAACTGACATCAAAGAATTCACAATAAGGTCACAGGTAAACGACCAACAAGTCGTGTCGTCACCCCCTTTGAATAGAAAAACCTAGCCTACTGAAGACGAATGTGACATGAATGATAAATGTGTTAGCAGAAGATAAATTTAGAGATGAAACTAGCTAGATAAAAATGCAATAGCACATGGTAATGTTCAAGCACATTCATCTTATATTCTTATATACCAATACTGTATATAGAAAACTAATTTGACGTTAGGCGGTAACTGATTTTTAACATGTTTTATTTTCAACCGAAAATTTTCTTTTTTCATGACAAGAAAGAATTAAACTAACCACAAGTCCATAAAATGTTGTGGATGGATGCTTAAATTTAACTAAATTATTAAAACAAAAACCTAGTGGTAGTGATCCAACCTCAAATGTATATTCATTTAACACTAAACTAAAATATGAGATACCTAAACAATTAAAATCTAACCTTTTTTTATAAAAAATAGCAAAAATGAGTAACCTCCTATAAAATAGGGTTATTGGATTTAATCACCTCTAACTATTGGTTATTAGCCGTTGTCATCCTCAAGTATCATTTTGACCAATATAACTCCCAACTAAACACTTTGGTGTCCGTATCATCAAAAGTCAACCAATTCAAGTCACTTTTGGTTAACTTTTGATTATTTTTTGGTTAGCTTTTGGTGTTACAGACACCGTATCACCAAAAGTTAACCAATTCAAGTCACTTTTGGTTAATTTTTGGTTAATTTTTTGTTAAATTTTGGTGATACAGACACCAAAGTGTTTAGTTGGGAGTTATATCGGTCAAAGTGATACTTGAGAGTGACCGCGGCCAATAACCAATAGTTGAAGATGATTAAATCCAATAACCCTATAAAATATGAATCAGTTGATCAACTAAAAAAATAAACAAATAACAAATTAGTAAAAAATACAACAAAATAGAAAAACACTCATCTTGATAAATAAACTTAAAAAATCACAATTTAAGAAGAAGAAAAATCCAACTGCAATTTCAATATTGTTATAGAGAAATATTGTTAAATTAACTTAAATGACACTAGAGCAACAAATATTGTTAAATTAACTTAAATGACACTAGAGCTTAGTAAAAGGGAAGGTGCAAAACAATTTGCATCAGCAAATTAAATATTGTCAACAGCACTTACCTGTTTGTTATTCAGAGATCAAGTGTAAGCCATCATATGCAATATATCTTGCACCAAAACCCCTTTCACAATGTCTAAAACTAATCAACACACACACTTAGGCACTTATTTTAACAACAAAAACAAACCAACAAGATTATAGCAAATCAATAGACATACTTGACTGTGTTTTTTACAACAAGAACAAGGGTTGATTGAAGGTTGTTGAGTAAAAAAAAACCCTAATTGATTGCGGCAGGTGGTGAAAGGTTTTAAACCAGTTGAGTAATTGAATGAGAGCTAATAAAACATTAAAACCCTCACCGATACAAAACTAAAGATTCGGCCCGGCCCGGCCCGGCCCAATTGTACGTATGTTTTAATTGCCGGTTTATATTTTATATTGATCGGTTCATCGATTATAATAGTGGTGTCCTTGGTAGGGGTGTTCAAACGGGTATCTGAATTTCGAATACCTGAATTTTTGGATATCTGAAAATTTTAGATAGTGGTTTTAACTATCTGAATCTGACATTTCAGATACCTGAAAGTTCGGATACGTATTCGGATAGTATCCAAATATTTGAAAATTTTACTTTTTTTTTCTTTTTTTTTTTCATTTGCATTACATTCAATCCAACATTAGCCTTACTGTTAAACTACTAACTAAAAAGGTCTTAAGATAATTAAAGTTAAAGTACAAATATCTAAATAACCAATTGTTTTAATTAAACATCAACCTTATACGTTTCAAGACATTCAAATAATCGTTCATTCTTCACATCCGACAAGTCCGCTACTTGTATCAAGACCACGAACTATAAGTCGACAACCAAAAAAACCAACTAGAAATCACATACTGGAATTTAGATATGGGTACATGATTATGAAGTTTTTTTGGAATTCCTCACATTTTTAAAAAACTATTAATGAATTCAAATATAAGTTATGTCTTGGTTATTCAAGAAACTAATAATATAAAAAAACTATAAAGAACACTATAAAAAAAGTACAAATGCGTTTGCAAGGTAAAAACGTGATCGGAGGCGTGCACCGGTGGGTTGTCGACTTGTCGGAGCGTGCACCGTTCAGAGGCCGGAGGGTGGATGTTGTGAAGCGTGAATGTAATTGAAATGCTAAATACATGTTAATTTAACTATTTAAGAGTTTACAAACATACTTTTACAAATATATATTAAATACATAATTTTTTTTAAATTATTTTTTTAGTTTTCGGATAATCGGATAACCCGAATATCCGAATTAGTTCAAAACCACTATCTGAACCTGAATCCGAAACTTCGAATATCCGAAATTTCGGGTATTTCAGATTCGAAATATCGGATTTTCGGATGCGGATATTATTGAACACCTCCTTGGTATGATATATCATACACATGATTTAATTAGTGCACTGTGTTACATAATAAACTATTGAAAGATCCAGTTCAAGGGGTTTATACATCGGTTTGTGTTTAATCCGTTAATCCATGTTCCGTGTTTCGACCCAGGCATACATTCATTTTTTATTTTAAAGAGTAAATTTAGTTTTGCCTCTCTAAGGTTTGTCTAAATGACCATTTGCATACTATAGTTTTAAAATTACGTTGTGGCTCCCTAAACTTACCAATTTGTCACCGTTTGCTACGTCTGAATTAACACAAGCAAACGTTAGTTGATCTCATATCTCTACCACATATCTCTACCATTGATTAGGAAAAGGCTTGAAATGACTAAATTGCCCCTCATGTGCGGGGCACATGAGACTGACTAACGTTTGTTTTTTACGAAAGTAATTCGAATGTAGAAAACGATGGCAAATTGGTAAATTTAGGGAGCAAAACATAATTTGAAAACTATTGTATGCAAACTGTTATTTTAGTCGAACCTCAAGGATACAAAATAAAGTTTACTCTCTTTTAAAATTCCTTGGTTTAACTAAAGTTTCGTATTTTATACCGTAAGATACACATATAATTATGATGTTATTGACGATGATCATGTTGATAGTGAATTTCGTCTATTAAACGATCGTAAACTTTGTGCATTTAATACTACAATACCATAAATCTAACTTTTATTGATTATGGTATCTTTGTTAACTACCAAAAACCAGACCGGACATAGTCTTTTTTATATGCATAAAATGCAGGTTAAAATACATCAAATGGAGGTGTAAAACATGAAATACATGAAAATACGAATGATATGTTTTGGTTGATTTTGGTTAATCGTGGGTACAAAAAAGATAACCAATTTTCACTTAATTCTTTTTTTTTCGATTGTGTGTGTTTTTATTTGGTTATTTTCTTTTTTTTTAAATTAAGAAAAAAACTATAGTAATATAGTTCTGAAATTAAAAAGAACAAAGTACAAGTTTCTATGGTATAATTTAAATTAGAGTTATTGGATTTTAATAATCCAAAATTTAGTGTATTGGCCGATATTAATCTTAACTTAAGAATTTCTTGCGATAGACCCAACTTATAAATTATTTTTCTCCATCAAGCCTTTTATAAGTATGTCACAAAAATGATCGAGTAAGGTTTTTATAAGACACAAAAATGATCTGGTGGTATTTTATAAAATGCATGGGCATTAAGCTTTTAACAAGATTTAGCACTCTCATATAACCCACACTTGACACTACATCATATAACTTAGACTTATATACCTATTCTAATTATTAAGTAACTAGCTTATTTAATTTGTTTTCAACACATCCACATAAATAAAATTATACGTGACAAGCTTTCCTATCTCTCTCCATTTATTATTCAAAACATCTGTTAGGTTGTATATCAGGTTCTTTTATCCGCTTCAAAAAAATCCCCGTTCAATCATATTACGAAAATCCTCATCAGTTGGACCTATGTTTAAACAATTAAACTTGATGTAGGAAAAGTGTTTGTTATCTTTTCTTATTTCAAATAAAAAATTTCATCATTATGTTATCTACGCTTACAAGTTTGACTAACATGAAGTAATAAACTGATTAAACCTTTAAGTTGAAACTCTTGTATATTTTATTAAAATAGTTAGATGACAAGAAAGGTGAAGTAAGTATGTTTGATTTGCATAAGTCTTTTATGAAAAAGTCTTTCTGCTTCTAACCTTTTGGCTTAGTCTACTTAGAGAGTTGAGTTGTTGACTCTTAATATTGAAACTAATAGCACCTAGGGGTGTTAATTGGATTTTTTAATCGGGTTTTGGGTTAATCGGGTTTTTTAATGTGGCATGTCAACCCAAATACCGACCCTAATAAATATCGGGTTTCGGTAATCGGATTTATTCGGGTCGGTATATTCGGTAATCGGGTTGCTAATTGGGCTTCTAAAGTGTTCTATTTATTTTTATTTTGGTTACAAATCGGGTGTTGTAAACAACTAGGTTGATTCAAGATACACCAAATGAGTTATAATCATCACTATAATATACATACACCAACTGTATTTGTTCAATTAGTTTGTTTATAAAGTGGGTTCGTAAATATAACATACATATTTATACAAAGTATGTACATATATATATATATTATGTATATATCAAACCTAAACTATATATATATATTACCCTACCTATATATAGGGGAGGGATTTTCTAAAAAGGCTAAAAACTCTAAAAACGCTAAGAAGGATTTTGGGGCGTCGGATCTGGATGCCAACGGCCCAGATTAACGCGGTGGCGTTTTTGTAAATATTATGATGTTCTTGCTGACGCGACTTATAGTTCCGGGGGTATATTAGTCATTCACCATCGTGCATAAAAAAACACCATGAACAAACTGACTCTATAAAATAACACCATTCTGATGAAAAAATTAACTAATAAAAAACGTCATAACTTACATGAAATGAGTAAACACTGAAGTCGAATGAAAACGTCATAACAATGATTAATACGTCAAAAACACGCCATACATGATCAGATTTTCATAATTAATAAACGAAAACGTCAAAAACATTGATCGGACGTTTGTAATTAGTAAACGAAAACGTCAAAAACAAACATAAACATCAATGCTTTCAGTATTTGCCATAGACGAAAGATTATGGATTCAAAATTAAAAACGAAAACGTCAAGAATACTCCATGTCAAAAAAACGCCATAGATTACAGTATTCGCCATAGATGAAAAGTTATGGATTCAAAATTAAAAACGAAAACGTCAAAAAAACGCCATACATGATCGGATTAATAGACGTCAAAAAAACGCCATAGATGAACATCGAGAGTGATGACCGGGATTCCCAAATCAACGTCATATGTATAAAGACGTCGTCGCCACTCCGTGTTTTTTCTCCCTCATGGACGCGTGTTTGTTTGTGATTGCTTCCTACACTTCTTAGAGTTTTGACCCTTTTTAGAAAATCCTCAAATCCCTATATATATATATATCTATATATATATATATATATCAATCAAAGAATCTGTTGAGTTCCACGTCTATCAAAAACTAATAACTCAATACTAAATATATCAAACTTAAATGAAATTAGGATATGCTTTTGAATTATTAACTCTAAACGGCATTAAGTTGTGAAAACTAAATAATATATATATATATATATATATATATATTATATATATATATATTATATATATATATATATTATATATATATATATCCCCTTTATTCGGTTTATTCGGGTTAATCGGGTTGACCCGAATCTAAAAAATAATATCCATTTACCGACCTTGAAGAGTAAATCGGGTTCGGTTTTGTTTTGTAATCAGGTTCGGATTTATCGGGTTATGTCTTAATCGGGTTCGGTTTAATTCGGTTCGAGTAAAAATGACACCCGTAGTAGCACCTTACACTTTTATCGTATCACTAAGCAAATGTGGTAATGACTTCTTGATTTAACATCTTACACTTTTAATCTGACTTGGTATTTCAATTAATTAGCTCATTAAAACATAAGCATGTCTAAATATGGTGCATGTTGCTTCCATTTTAATATACAACTAGATATCAGACCGGGGCCGCACGATGCGACGGCCAGGTCTCGCGGATATAGTATCGTCACACGTGTTAATAAAATAAAGTTTCTCGTCTCAAGTGTTATGGTACAAAGTTAATAGCTAACATCACCAAGTTTAAACGTTTTTGTCCGAATTTAAACCCAAGTCGTTCTAAAAAGCAAAGCCTCACACATTCACCTTGACCACTAGAACAAAAAATCATGTACTTTTATTTTAAACTATGTAAAAGTTCGGGTTGCACGATGTGGTGGTTGGGTCATGTGTATGTGACTTCGCCACATGCATTGATAAAAAGATTTTCATTTTATGTTTCACACGTTACTGTATAAAGTCGTAACGTGTCACGTACTAAAAGACAAAGATATATTTAAACTTAGGTAAAACTAATAACCAAGTCAAAAGTCGCGCAAAGTCAAAATGATACAAAAATTCAAAGTTAGGGATCAAGGTCTTAAATATGTCGAAATTGAACAGGGGGCTAAAGTCACGTAAAGGAAAAAGCCTTCAATGAGTGGGAAATCAAAGTTGTAAGTTGGATAATTTATCAAGTATCACAATGATAAAAAGTCACAGTTGATTATTAAAGTTGTAAATATGTTAAAGTTAAGTCGGTATCTAAAGTCAGCCGGTGACACCGTAACCACCTAATTTCTTTCTTAGTATGTTAATGAAAGTGGAATACTCTTCTCCACGATAAGATTTAAACCTTGAAGTTCACAACTTGATTTTTTTGAACTGTGATTTTATAAAAAAACAAGACCACTAGCAAGACGTTAGGGCCAGAGCAAAAAAACTACACCAGTTACATCCACGGATCGTTACATCAATTTTACCAACAACGTCTCTAATTGTAGCCTTATATTTTAACCAAAGAAACGATTTTTCTTTGATCTTATCAACAACACCGTCAATAAATAACACCGACAACTTGAAGATTAAATTATTCTTTCCAATCCAAATAAACCAAGTTATCGCCATTAAAATCGTCAAAGCTCTCCCCTTAAACATTTCCTCTTACTACTTGATGGCTATGGTATATTGTTGCATTAAACAAAAACCCCTTTGTTTCTGATGTCCATTTTCAACCCATGTTTTCTTTCTAGGGTTTCTAAAATTGGGTGACAATTGATTGAGATAAACAAATATTAAAAAGGCCAACAAAAGCATCACAATCTCCACCATCCGTCACCAATTTCCCCATTCACCATATCTATCATCCTCACTCAAATATTCAGATCAAATCATATGATCCAAGGTACATCACCCTTACAAGATTTGATTTTTAATCTTACTTTTTACCTTCAATCACCAAGATTTAGTGCAAAGTTAAGATCTTTGTTCCAACAAGTTGTTTTTTCATGATAGTGTATGAACATCTTTGGATCTTTCAAGTTTCTTGATTTAGGGTTTTGTGTAGATTATTGAAATGGAAGTGGGTTTAAGTAACTGAGTTATGAAGTTAGTTTTGTTGTATATCTTTTAAGAACTTGTGGAGTTGTTGCTAGTGGTTGTTAAAAGAATAAAAGAAGGTTTTTTTAGGGGATTGGTTGTTTATGTACTCAAATATATGGCTGCTGGCACTGGTTTTTCGCGGTCGTGTGTAACGGTGGAAGATGGTTTAAGTAATGATATGTCTTCTGGGGTTGAAGGGAAATCACAGAACTCAGATCAGTTGAATGAGTTGGACGTTGGGAAACCTCCGAGACATGTATCGGTTGTTCGCCATAGCATAAGCACTGCAACTCTGCTGACAACACCAACGGATCAGGTATATGTGTCGTTTCAGCTTTGAAACTTGATCAAACTTGTGTTTTGATTGTTGTTTTGTTATCTATAGAAATAGAAGTTGTGGATATGTGTTGGTTTATTGCCATTGTGATGAAATTTAGCACCTCAAGTTTATGTTAGAATTGATATAGTTTTGGGTTACTGTAATAATGTATATAAGATGCACGATGAATTTAACATTTTAACGTCCCCGTAAGTGTGTCCCCTTACTCAGTGGCGAAGCCATGATTTTTAACCCGGGGGGCCAAAGTAAAAAAACCCATAAATTTTTTTATAATGCTTTGTTTCGGGGGGCTAGACCCAATATATTTACAAAAAATAACTACCGACCAACAAAACAAAACACTTCGGACGGAAAAAAGTGGGGGGGGGCGTGACCTTCCCCCGTCTCCTATATGCTTTGCCCCTGCCCTTACTGATAAGACAGCAAAACAACGAAAAAAATCCTATTTTATTTTTGTTTCTTTCATTTAATTCTCTAAATACCATCTTAAATTAAGGTTTGTTGATGCAATATTTATGTCAAGATTAGTACTTGCTTCCAGACAAGTAAGTTACAAGTATTACAATTATAAATATGGTCGAATATGCACGTGCAGATCGCAGAACTTGATATATAAATTCTAATGACAACTTCATGTATGCATGTGCTAATCTGTTACGTAAAACTCTGCGTTTGACTTTTGTTATGTAACTTTGCTAGAACTTTGACCTCGGGATTGTTGGGATCAAGCCCGCTTCAGATGGGAAGTCTGAATATATGCCCATGATTCGATCAGGAAGCTGTGCCGAGAAAGGGCCGAAGGAATACATGGAAGATGAACATATATGTATCGACAACCTTCTTGAACATTTAGACGTGATAGAAGGTTTGCCTTCGCTTGGAGCTTTCTACGGCGTATGTATCAACACTTTTTTTTTCTTAACAATCGGTGCGTAGAGCGGGTCTACTAGGTTGACGGTTTGACATTGGATGTGATTTTACGTTGACAGGTTTTTGATGGGCATGGTGGAACCGATGCTGCATCTTATGTTAGAAAAAACATATTGAAGTTTATAGTTGAGGACCCTCAGTTCCCGGGATGCTTGAAGAAGGCAATAAGAAATGCATACATAAAAGCTGATCAAGCGTTTGCCGAAAACAATACTGTTGATGTTTCTTCAGGAACCACTGCATTGACGACTCTCGTTTTTGGAAGGTAAGCGCACCGCTTCTCGTTTTAATTTCAAGAATGTTTTGAAGATTATCATTTTAGTAATGAATTTAGTTTTAAAATTTTTAAAAGTTCACGTCGTACTGTTTTGAACTTATTTGACCCGTTAGTGATGAGTCAAAACTCAAATGAACTTAATATTGTTTGCTCAGGATGCTGGTAGTTGCAAATGCTGGTGATTGCCGAGCTGTTTTAGGAAAACGAGGCAAAGCAATCGAGCTATCAAACGACCACAAACCAAACAGTGTATCCGAGAGACATAGAATCGAGAAACTCGGTGGTGTGATTTACGACGGTTACTTAAACGGTCAATTATCAGTTGCTCGAGCTCTTGGAGACTGGCACATGAAAGGCCCGAAAGGGTCTGTTTGTCCGTTAAGCGCAGAACCCGAGTTGCAAGAGATCTTATTAATGGAAGATGATGAGTTTCTTATTATGGGATGTGATGGACTGTGGGATGTCATGAGCAGTCAATGTGCCGTAACAATAGCCCGAAAAGAGTTGATGATTCATAACGACCCAGAGCGATGCTCAAGGCAGCTTGTTCGTGAAGCGCTTAAACGAAGTACATGTGATAATTTAACAGTGATTGTGATATGTTTTTCGCCTGATCCACCACCTTGGATTGAGACGCAATCTCAAATGGGACATAGAAGGAGTATTTCTTCGGAAGGTCTAAACTTTCTTAAGGGCGTTTTGGACGGCAACTCGTGAAGTGGTTCGTGTTTATAATGGTTTATGTACATTTTGTTACGTCGTGTTACCGATAGGTAGTACTCTTGCCGTTTATTTATTTTCTCCATTGTACAATATTTCCGATTACATAAGTTGATCGTCTTTTAGCTCATGTTTAAGTTAACGCTATTCGGTTAAGATTTAGGTAATCGAAATACGAAGATCACAAAGATAACAGACTCGAGCATGTAAAATCCTGATACTAGTCTCAAAAGGTCGGCGATTCAAATCCTGTAGTTCGTGTTATAGTTCCATGATCATGGGTTCTCAAAGTTCTCCATGAGCTTCAGCTTCTTCCTTGCCATAGCTCGACTCGCGGTGATCACTACACAATTTATTTTTTAAGAGCTAAAATGTCTGCATTATGTTATCAGCTATATCTTTAATAAAGCAAAACGAAAAAAATTATGTGACATCCTTTCAAAGCTTATTGCTGTATCATTTGAGACTTTTTTTTTTTTTCACAATAATGATTTTTCATTTAAAATATTTATATAAAATATACTATAATAATACTAATTACATTTTGATCATCTAATATTTGGGAGAATTTTGAAAATTTTAAAAATAGTTATACTTTCAACCGTATGCTACAAGACGTGTACATAAGTCGGTTTGTATTTGATAAGGTATAAAAATGAAACTTAGGGATAAAGTTAGTAATAACATATAATTAAATATCTCATTGTTTAACAAACATACATAACTCTTTTATACGAAATTATTTTTAATAATATACTACACCATAAAACAAGTACTTCTCTTTAATTTAAGTGTAATATTATTATACTAAAATAACAATTTTTTAAAAATAAATCTCGTGATTCGATTTACCATGATTTTATCTCAAAATTAAAACTAATTAGAACCGACATAAATATATTATAAACTAAACTAATTTGTTTTCTATATAAAGTTGGAATAAGTTGGAGTAAATGACAATTGCAACAAAAATAATTCACCATATACATAGATAACATAAATAAACAATAATTGTTTTTTATCTGTAAATATAGAATATAGAATTTAACCCCCATTCAAACAACAAGACACATCCTTAAGAAATAAAAAGAACTGCACAATTTTCACTCATCATGTCCTTAATTCAATCAACAACCAAAACAAAACCAATTATACACATCTAATGAAAAACTTCAAATCTGTTTTCTATATACACTGTATCTATCGATGCAAAAGAACTTACAAAAAACAGCTCTTAAATATCATCCATCAGTCATCAGTGATCAGTCATCACCAGACCAGAGCTGTTTGTGTAAACTTTTCTTCACATCGAAAGTGTATAACGAAAACATGCAATACGAAGATCGATCACACGTTCGGAAAGATCCCTGAGAAGTTTGGAATCTTATCCACGTGTTTTAGTGCTCGTTCCGCGATCTGACGTGTATGATAATCACCATGCTGGAACGCGTCCACAAGCGCAGTGCTAACGTTGGGATCACCTGACACCTCGTAAGCTATATCTTCGGTTCTTAGAAGTCTTTCCACAACCCAAACGGCTCGTCTGCCTAGATTCTCGGTTCGTTTCTCGAGTAACACGTCGAGAATTGGTTTGACTCCTTCCACCTCGATCAAAACCGCCACCCCTTCTTCTATATTGACGCCGTCGTCTAACAAAGTTGATAATGCAGCTAATGATGCTTCAACCACCTTTGCGTTTGTGTGATCTAAAAGACCCACGAGTCTCCGTAAAGCCGGTCCTTCTAGTAAACAAAAAGTATCCCGTCGTGAACACGCACCACGGTGGACCCGACATAATCCTGTCATCACTGGTTGTTGACTAAAACAAGGAAAAATCGACCCGCAAAAGCTTGGTGGCGGGATCTCAGGACGTTTGGTTAGGTTTTTTGACTCTAGAGACAAATTCTCCAAAGCAAAAGCCGAAACCATTTGGACATTATCAAGCCCGTTTGCTAGGAGGTCGGTAAATAACCCTGCAAGATCATGATCCCGACACAACGAAACCGCTTTTGGCTCGTTTTGTAAGACGAATGTGATCCTTGAAAGTACCCGAACGAGCCCTTCTAAATAAGGTGTTACAAACCGGCTTCGTCTTGGCTCTCCTTGGCGAATCAGTCTGATTCTTGATATCACTATTTCAAACGCGCCTTCGTCTAGCATTTGGCGGGTCAGACCGATATCTCTTTCAGGCAGATCTGCAAGAAGCCCTACAGCTGCTGCTTGTTCTTCGGTACTCACAATGTTTTCAGCAATCACTTTTATTAACCCATCAAGTTGACCAGCAGTTCCTCGTAACGAACTTGCTAGTTCTTGACCCATGTTTGGTGAAAGATTTCGTAAAAGTTTAATCGAAGCCAATCGGAGATCTTGCTGTGGGGCTTCAATGAACTGAACCAAACTGTTGATGGCACCCGAGCTTTTGATAGCAGAAACGACGCTAATTAATGTAACCGGAGAGCTCGTGAGTCCAACAAGAACTTGTAGTAACTTGCATTCAATTGCAGGGCCCGTGTTGCTGATCAAATACAGCAGATTATGAATGATCTCTTCAGACACGAGCGTTTGGTGGTTGGGACCCACGGGGATCGAGTCAAAGTCGCAATCGGAGGTTACTATGCTTGCTAGTATTGTAGCTGAGATTTCTTTGAGTCGCATCGGGAGTTGATTCCCGCCAGCGCCACCAAAAAGGTCTTTTACCAGAGGTGAAAGTATACCTTCCTCAACCAAGATTTTGGCACTTGGGTCACAAGACGAGACTTGATTCAGAGCTTTCAAAGCTGCTTCTCGGGACTGCACGTTACCACTTTTCATGAGGTTGATTAATGATGAACCAACAGTTCGAGCCACAAAGACTTTAACGTCATTGCTTAGGGCCAGCTCGCCAAGGTATGAAGCCATGGAAAGTTTGACTTCTGGAGAACCTGAAAGAAACCAAATGGTTAGCTCAAAGTTTGACTCAAAATCTGATTGTTTGCGTACATTAAATACGCGCTTTAAACTAGGGATGTCAATCATGATGGATTAGCGTTTTGAATTCTCCAACCCTAACCCGACCCATATACTTATTTGTGTCGTTCATGCTGAACACACTTAAACCTTGTCGTATTCGGGTCAACCCGTTTTTGTTCATTTATTGATATTAGTAATAATACCTAGTGACAATGTAATAATTTAAACAATCAAGTATTCAACTCAAATGAAACATTTTTTTAATTGTTTTTTTCTCTTTATCTCTCATTACCAATTACAAATTTGGGTTTATATAATTAGTCAAGATTAGAATAATCAAAGAGTTCAAACTAAAAAAGTAAAACTATTGAAAGCAAAAAAGTTGACTAAAAAGTTCAAAAGAGAAAAACAATTTAAAATTTAGTACATGACAATTAGAGGAAAAATACATACCTATAAATTTAACACTTTTCATCTCTAAAATATGAATATTACTTTCTTAACAACCCTTAATCAGGTTAACGGGTCAACCCATTTATTAAACGGGCCGTGTCAGACTGTCAGCCAACCTCAAAACTATTTTTTTCGTGTCGTGTTCAGGCTGTGTAAGGAATTGCCGCCTCTATATGGAAGTAACAAATTAAACAAGTAGCTATAATTTAAAAGTACCTTCAAGAATAAGGGTCAAAAGAGGTTGCAATCTACCACTTTCAGCCATTTGCCTCACATTATTCTCATTCTTCTCCAAATTTTCGAGAGTTTTATCAGCCTTCTCAACTGTTAACAAATTTTCAGATTTACTACTTGTCATTCCAACTAAGATCAGAATCGCCCCATTAACCGACCCGATTTTGTCACATAAAGATTCCAACTTTGAGAGCTCGTATAGCAACGAGACAGCTTCTTCTCTCTCCTTCGACTGTTCATGAGACAAGAATTTGACTATTGTGCGCACGTTATCCCCTTCCGCCATTATTTCCTGCAAACCAACAAAAAAATTAACAACCTTGTTAGATCAAACAATGATAAAGTTCACTACCATACCCTCTATACTTTCAAAATTACGTATTTCCCCAAATCATGCTTGAAAAATACTATACTGTACATTATGCATTGAAAACTTGTGTTTTGGGGAAATACGCAATTCAAGTTTTTTGAGCCAGTGTCCCATGAGATAGAATTTGCTAGGTACATTTGTTTATTTAAGTTTTTATCAACCATTTAACAACCTTGTTATCATCATCGTCTTCTACCACAACTCGAAGAGTCTCCAAAGTTTTACACCTGACTCTGCGACTGCTACTCTTCAACATCTCGACAATCATTGGAATCAAGTCAGCATTCCGAATCATATGTTTATTTGAAATACTTTTTTTGCAAACATATTGAACAAATCTCAAAGCCCGCAAAGTTTCGGTCTCAGGGGAACCAAGGTTCAATGATTTACGGGCCATGTCAAGCTGAACAGCTTCATTTCTAGCACTCCATTCTTCAATTGTGTTCCGCAAAGCAATACTTGGATTCATATCGGTAGTTTTCAACTCTTTTAACGTCAAAGGGCATACCAGCTTTCTGTTGTTTTCTTTACATTCATTGAACCATTTTTCAATCGCTTCCCGTTCAAAAGTTTGCCCGTTTTCAATTGATACAGGGTCTTTCATAATTTGTTTTGAAAGTGGGCATATGAATGAATCGTAAATGGGTTCTATGTGTAATCTCTCGAACTGAAAACTATCGTCTGATTGACTACCAATTTCCTGACTTTCATCCCAGCTACCAGCCATTAGAGCGTGTGTATGTGTACCTGTGAATGAAAAAATAGTTAATATTGAAAACATTTCCAAGTTCCAACAACGAAAATTGTCGCATTTATTTTAGGACGACAGAATAGAATATGAAACGAGAGACAGAAACGAAAGGGGGAAAATTACCCATGAAGCATGTTTATAAACATATAAAAATAGACACAAAGATGATGATACATTTGAAAAGCATGTTTACCTTCAAATATTCTTTGCTCTATAAAAATTCTGCAAATGTGGCTTCAAGTATCAACTCATTGACGCAAAGAGATCTTCTACACAAATAAAAAACAAAGCTCATTAGATCTCTACAAACTCTAAAAAGATATATTAGTTCATATGCATTTTTTACGACTATACAACTTGTGAAATTTGTAACATCCAGCCTCTCATATCAACCAACGCTTTAACCACAAAAGTCCATAACTTTACTTTTAGGTTGCCAGAGTGGAGACTAAAGAAACTTCCCGAGAGGTCACCCATTCTGGAATTGCTCCCACCCAAACAAACTTAAGTGTCAATGCACCCAAAACGCGTTATTGGTATTTCAGGCAGGACATGTCTTATGACCCATTATCTCTCCCATGGATGGAACGATGTGGGATCTGCCTAAGGTGTCAGTGACTCATTTCATGTTCCCCGAGCAAGAAGTTGTGAGATTGTTTAAAACTTACTTAGAAAAGTAAATGAACAAACACACAACATTGTTCCAACTACTTTGAAAAAAAAAAGATTACAACTTACAAATAAAGGGCATTTTAGGCCAAAGATCAATAAATCCAACCTAATTAAGATAACAACTGAATCAAAATCTTGTAACTTTTATCACAGTCAAACCTAATTCACCACAATTTCAACAAAACTTCAAAGATCAAGATTCATTTCACAACACTAACATATTCAATCACAAGTTACACAAAACACAACATCATAAAAAACCCAACTCAAACTCAAATCAAAACATGAAAAACAACAACATCATCATCATTATCATCATCATATCCATCAATTACACAATCACTTCAGATCAAAAGCTCAATTCTACAAAAAAACTACATAAACCAATCAAACTCACCTTCAATTGCAGCTTCACTTCCACAAATTCACACCCTGTAACATGGGCATCAATTATTGATGCAAGAGGGTTTGACAACAGTGATAAAAAACAAGATTTGTTTTATTGGGAATTGGGGATTAGGGTTTTTGATTTGAAGTAAAGAGAAAGAAGAAGGAAGATGCAACAAGTGATGAAATCGAAAGATGACAGAAAATTAAAAGTCAAAAACGAAAATTTATGAAAAAAAATGAAATATAAGATGGGGTTTTGAAGTCAATTACGATAGTCGTCGAATTAGACCGTGGAACAGAGGTGGGTGTTGTAGTGACACCATTTGTGTGGTGTTTGTAACGTTTGACTCATCAATATAACATGTTAAAAGATCTTCATTATCCCATATGATATTAGTGGTTTTTTTTCTCTTCTCTTTCTTTTTTTCTTTTTGTTTTATTAATGATTGGTTTGTTATGATTGTTTTGATTTATGATGATATGTAAAGATTTATTTATTGTTTTTATATTGGTAAATTGGTCTAAAATAATTCCAACTAATACCTATTGGTCGAAAATAATCTTAACTCAGTTTATTCCCTACAGTGGTCCCAAATCCAACTTTTTTGGCCTACAGTGGTCCGCCGTTAAGTGCACTTAATGACCGTTAACTTTTTTTCTATTTTTTCGAATTTCAAACCGATATTTTAGGGATTTTGATCGGGAAGAGAATACGAGTTAGTTGATGTAAACCTTACCTCCAATTGTTGCTCCAAATGATTTAATTTTGACATCCGGTTGAAGCACCGTTAGGGTTTAAACACCCGATTGAAGACCGTTCTGTCGTTTGAAATACCCGTTCGAGATAAGGTTTACATCAACTGAATCGTATCCTTCTCCCGATCAATATCCATAAAACATTGTTTTGAAATTTGAAAAAAATCAAAAAAATTAACGGCGGACCACTGTAGGCCAAAAAAGTTGGATTTGGGACCACTGAAGGGAATAAACTGAGTTGGGATTATTCTCGGCCAATAGCTGTTAGTTGGGATTATTTTAGTCCAATTTACCTTTTAGATTTTAAAAAGCATTGATGATATTATAAATTTACGATAATTTTAAGTTAAAATTTGGGATCGATATGAATTAGGTTTTTAAAACTGTTGAAAATAAATAAACGGCTTAATGTAAGGAAGTTGGTTGGTTTTGTCACGTTAATATCTAAATGGTTTACGTCTCATAGTTTGGTTGTAATGATTTGAATGTTTAATTGTTCGATTTAGTTTGGAACTTAAAACCGATTACATAAATTGAACATGTCGTTTAACTTTTATTACTTACACAATTTTTTTTTCAAATTTGTAGTTATAAGCATGAATCATAATTGATACTCCCTCCGTCCCATTTTAAATGTTCATATTTTCTTTTTTGGTTGTCCCAATAAAAAAATAGTTAATTTTTCATATAAAACATAAAAGAATTTACAAGCAGGTAAACGGGCAACAAGTTGTGCCGCCACCCCCATTTGAATAGAAAAACCTAACCTACTGAAGACAAAACCTTGACCCTTAGGTGTCGAGACATTGCTATGGATGACCCGTTGAACCCTGGTCAAAAAGTTCACCGCCTCAGTGGCTAGGAAGCCAAATGTGTCAAATGCCAGAGGGATAAAAACATGATGATTGTCCATGCAGGCTTTCTCGTGTTTTGCGATCTTGCAGGATTCCGCCTTTGTCGCCGCTTGTCGTGCAACGAATCCATTGTCCCTGAGCGCAACCAAGGGGGACACTCCCGTAAGGTCCACACAAGCGTGTTTGCCCCCTGTCCAACCAAACACAAGAATATCAGCCGGCCTTAAAGTAGATCTCCCCTCAAGCGGATCTGTCAGAAAGTTCACAAGAGCCTCTTTTTTAGCTGAAATTCCTGCTCGCTTAAAGATATCACATAGGACATCCCTAACTAAATCATGTCTGTATTTGAAGCCAGGTAACTCCTTGCAATGGACGGCATGATCGTCAAAAGCATCTAAACAAACCTTGCGGCAAACGGGACAAGGCTCATCAACCGGGAACAACGGAATCATTAACCGGTACTTAAGGATAGCCCGGTATTCCAACGGTGACATATGTTGCCCTAGTCCTTCAATGGGGATGACAGTCAAAAAATCTTGAGCCCGAGAAGCCTGGAGACATGCAACCACTGCTTTCTGACGGGGTGAAAGATCAAACCTCACTTCCAAACTTTGACCGATCCTACTAAATAAAGCACTCGCCAAAACATGTTGGGCTTTAGGGGGGCGGTGTCTTTTTTAGAGAACCCGCTGATATCAAAATCGGGAAGAGAAGTCTGTAAGCGTTCCAACGCGCACCCATAATCAGAATCTAAGTCGTCCAAACCACATCTGCGGAGAATATGGTCTTGTACAGCCCACGATTGAGCCCTAGAGGCCACAAAAGCATAAGTCGATACATCCTCAGCAGAACAAAGACCAAGCCCCCCAAACCGAGCCGGAAGCGAAGCCAACCGCCACTGAAGATCCCCAAAAAAAGGTCCCCACAAACAACGATATCCTCAATCGCCTAAATTATTTAACATAAAATCTACTTTTTTACTAAAAGACAAAATATTTTAATGATATTATTGTCATTTTATAGGTTTAAATAATATAATAATTCACTTTTTCTTAAACTTTGTGTTGTGGTCCAATGACATTTAAATTAGGACGGATGGAGTATTTTGCATTAAAACTAGATAAAGGAGTTTGGAAACATAAAAATGTTTAAAAAATAGTATGGACCAAGACACCACTAACTAGTTAACCTTGTAAAAGTTGGCAGATTTTCTGTCAAGCTATTTTATTAGCATGTCTGGTTTGTAGTTCACTAGAAGCTAGGGACTAGTTCGATAAATATTTTGTCAAAACCGATGAATAAGAGTGTAACCATCTCAAACTAAAATAATTTATAATATAAAGATTTAACCAATCAAGTTCTAAGCATGATGTAACACTCGTATCATAAATAAATTCGAGAGTGGCTATTAGACATTGCAAGCTTTATCGTCTAAGATTGTAACACTATACAATTTGCGTACAAAATTAAATCCTACCTAGCTTTGAAGTTATATAATTATATTAGGTGATTATATATATTAACAAGTTGGAAGTATATTAATATATAGCGAGATATTATATGAATATAATAATTATTTGACACCTTGTATATAACACGCTAAGTTTTTCATTGTTTAATACAGTACAAGTTTACGAGAAAAAAAGGTCAATATGATGATGAGCTTCAATGTTTTGGCTCATTTTATTTGCTGTCAATTAGTCGACACTTTTTCTTATAAATTTTTTATTTAATATACTATTTTGTCAGTATTATTACTTTTCTTTCTTTTACAACTATGTTCCTTTTTTCTACGTATAAAATTCACTTTTTATATGACATACATAAAATATTTTTTTAACACCTACAAGTTTATCATATTTTTTTTTTTTTTTTTTTTTTTGAAAAAGGTTATTTGCATTTTCATATAAGAAGAAACGACAATTTACAATGTAGTGGCTGGTAAACGGGCAACAAGTTGCGCCGCAACCCCCCTTTGAATAGCAAAGCCAATCCTACTAAAAATAAAATTTTGAGTCTTAGTCGACGAGGAATTGCTATGCACGACCTGCTTGACCCTGTTCAGAAATTCCACGGCCTCCGGGGCTAGAAAACCAAAAGTATCGAAAGCGAAAGGGATAAACACGTGTTGATTCTCTAGGCAGGCTTTCTCGTGTTTACCCACTTTGGCTGATTCCGCCTTCAACGCTGCTTGACCCGCTACAAACCCATTCTCTCTAAGCCCAACAAGAGGGGACACTCCTGTAAGGTCCAAACACGCATGTTTCCCCCCAGCCCACCCAAACACAAGAATATCAGCGGGTCGCAAAGTAGATAACTCATATACTATTTTGATCGACTGAATTGATCAATAATCACAATCACCGCAACTGATATAATAAGATCGGGCAACGTGATGTAGATGTCGAATCTTGTATATGTGGTTTCATCACACACATTGATAAAAATTTTTGTGTCTTGTATGTTATGGTGCAAAGTCACAATACGAGACATTTTAAAAGATGAGTATATAACAAAGTAACAAACGTAAATGTCAAAAATAAAACTAAGTCAAAACCGGACGGTTAATTTCAAAAATATGTTAAAGTATAGTAGGAGGGTCAGAGCCGTAAAAACATTTAAGTTTAGCTGAAGAACCAAAAATATAAAATATGAAAAACCAAAAAACTAAAAAAACACAAATACACGTAGATGAGGGACTCGAACAGTCGAACCCACATCATCTGGTAACAAACACCACACATGCTAAACAAATGCTCTACATGCAATTAACTTCATTGTATAGACTCAAACAAAAACATATATATGTACAAAAAAGTCTGAAATTTAAAAAGAATTAAAAAAAGTCAAAAAGTTAAATTGAGCGAGACCTAAGGTGAATTTCCTCCTAATGTGGAAAAAAGATGATCGTTTGGTTTAGTAGCCCGTATGATTCAAATGTCGTTCAAAAAAGAAAAACAAGTTGAGAAAACTACATAAAACAAGTTGTCCACACGCTCCAAAATAAAGCAACTAATAAGGTGACCGGAACTAAAAAAACAGTTGTCCAGCGGGTCATTTATAGCAATATTTCGACTCTTAAGAGCTAAAACTTTGTTTTTATTATGCTATGTTTTATTATTCAAAAAAGGTTGCGGCACAACTTGTTGACCAGAGTTTAGTGGGTGATCATTCATATCAATTTTCGAATCACAACAAAGGCTTTGTTTTTAGTAGAGTAAGTTTTACTATTCAAAAGGAATTATAGACATGTCTAGCTTGTTGAGAATGAGTCACATTTTAAAATTTTAGTGTAATTTAAATAGTAAAAGCTAGAATAAACTTATATGTATTATTAGGAGTGAATCTACATGTTTAATCCAATATACTCCCTCCGTCTCATTTTAAATGTTTAAATTTTCTTTTTTGGTTGTCCTAATTTAAATGTTCATTCCAAAAATAAAAATATAATTTTTAATTTTACCCCCTAATTATTTAACATAAAATCTACTTTATGACTAAAAGACAAAATACTTTAATGACATTTTTATTATTTTATAGGTTAAAATAATATAATAATCTATTTTTTCATAATCTTTGTATTGTGAGTCTCATGACACTTAAATTAAGACAGAGGAAGTAGTTAAATCATATTTTGAAAAGCAAGAGAGTTCCACGTCCCAAAATCAAAGTCAATGCTATTCGATACAAACAATAATTTATTTGTTTTTTATATTAGTTAACTTAGGTTAACTTTAAGTGACTTTTCAGTTCTTGTTTTTATTAATGATTTTATATTTTTATAATTTCACTAGTTACTGAGAATGAAGTACTAGATGCAAGAAAAATGAAATGAAGAAATGAACTTAGGTTTAGTTTCTCTCATAATATCATAAAGTTTATTGGAACTTGGAAGTGTCTTCTACTTTCTTCTTCTTCAACTTGGTTACAAATTAAGTTCTTCTCCACGTCTCTCCAATGTTTATTATACTTTATTATCTTTGGCCCGGCCATGCGTTACGACGGACGGTTGTTAGAGAATTTCTGCAAACGGAAACACTTCGGATATCTAAGAGTCGTTATACACTTTCAGATCAAAACTATTTGTGGTTCACAAATGCTTTGATCGGATAAAACTCAGATTGAATTACAGAATTGCATATGAATTTGAGAGAATTTCTTGAACCAGAACTCGAAAGTATGATCAAGAAGATAATAACGATACTCAACTGCCTTTTGCAGTTACTAAGCGGTTTTTGAAAGTTTTATTTATTTAACCCCAGCCAGGGACTCTACCCTTGGACCTCGCTACCAGGGGCGCTGCCCCGGACCCCTGCCAAGGGGGTGATGCCCCTTTGGAACCCCCATTATATTTTGATTGAGATAATTGTGCACCCCGCACCCCGATTATTTCAATTCACATTATAATGATCTAGATCAACAAGTTCGCTAAAATAAAAAAACAACGGTCACATTAACATGTGAAACTTGCCATACGTGACACAAGTGTGACTTAGTTACGGAGGAGAAGCTGCTTTATCATGGCTAAAACGTTTGTGTCATCAAAGAAACCATAATATGTCTATTTGCCATGTGTATTTTCTAGTAAAAAAGACTTGTTTAAAAGTTTACTTGTCTTTGACATTCATTGTCGACTGTTGTAAGGTTAAACATAAAGCATGCTGTCGATATCACAACGATACCGTATCATAGTTGTTGACTTGTCGGGATACGCCTATGACCGAAGCACTCAGATGTGCAAGGACCGAGATCGAAACCCCGCCTCTAACACCAATAAGTGTTGATGCTTGGACAACGTTACCGTTAATAACAAACCTTAATTAAGTATTAGTTGATATGTTGTGGGCTATAGAAGTTTGTTAAACATTAATATTAGCGGATGAAAGGTTGTCGTTTAGACGGATACAATGCAACTAAGTGGTTATAATATTATGTGCAACATACTGTCAATATAGTGTTTATAATGTATGCAACATACGTACTGTCAATATAGTGTTTATAATGTATGCAACATATAGGTTGCATGTTTTTACTAGTTACAAAGTACAACAAAGTAAATATTGATCCATTGATCTGGTACATGTGCAGAGTTCATAGCACTAATAACATAAATGCATGTTTTGGGCTGGCAATAGCAGATGTTAATATCAAATAATTAAATGGTCATATCAAATGATAAGTTTTAAAACTGGTTCATGTACTGGTGTGTATTATGGTTTCAGATTTACGAAGTCCATGATCGGGTTCGATCTTTTTGAAAATATAATGCCTCAGTTTTAATCTAAATGGGTAAAAACAACTCATTCGGACTAAACATGAGATTGCAATAATCATATTTTTATAAATGGGTCAAAACGTAGCCATTTGATCATTATGAAAGCATAATAACTTAATTTTAGTCTAAATGGGTCAAAAAAATCCTGTTTAAATATGAGGTCGTGATGTTTCGCTGTCCAAAAATATATATATGATGTCGTGAACTTGTGATAGTCATGTTTTTTGTAATCTAAACAGGTCAAAAAGACCTGTTTAAACATGAGAGTGTGAAATGATAACTAACTGGTGATGGTGTTTAAGCACACAAAATAAACGTATAAAGATAATAATTTTGCTGTTGTTTTTAACACCATATATATAAATCTTACGAATCAAATGCAACAAAATAACATATGGTCAAATGTTTACATAGTTTTGTATAAAATTAAGATTACATAACCAAAATCATTCAAAACAACATAACTAGCTAATTACCACAAGATGGGCGATGGGTATTGCTGCTACCAATAATTCATAAATTCTTGTTGTTTTTGAAGTTGGCGCTGCATTTCTTTTATAATTTGCGCTTGCTCGGTTTCACGTTGTGCACGTTCGGCGTCACGTTGTGCACGTTCGACAGCTTCCTTCTTGTGTTGTTCTTGGAGGTGACGAAATTGTTCATAGAGGTGACGAAGTTGTTCTTGCAATTGTGATAAGGCGAGGCGGGGTTGTATATTTTCCTGCATCCATACATAAATATTTTAACAAAAATTCGACAACGTAACTATTGTATAATGAAAAACTATCATCGTTACCTGGTTTTTATGGTATGCTGCAATGTTCTTCTCATACTCTACCATCATTTTGTCATAGTTGGCTACATAAGGTGCTTTTTCCTGTGTATTACACACATGATCCAACGACATACCATTATGAATAAAACTTAAAAAAAATTTATGTAGTCTATATTATGATATCAGTTTGACATTTTAACATAAAAACTTTGATTTATCAGATAGACAATATAATGATCTCAAAACTTCAAACATTAATCTCAAATCCAATCACTTGTTTTGATGCCAATAAACATGTTGAAGCAAGTACTACTTACAGCATCTGACATTGCCTTCCATTTTGTCCCACCTGCTTTACCCATCTGCAAATCATTCACATATAAACTTGAAATAAAAAACGAAAATTAAAAAAAAAAAGTAATGTTATGACAAGTTATTTTATGATTTCAAGATCTATAAACGTAATTTTTAAAAAAACTTATTTTCTGTATTCAAAAAGTATTAGCGGCATAAAGTGTTGTCTGTTTAACTTCTTTCCGATATACGAACATGTGAATGATTTTTTTTAATAAAATGTTTGGCTATGCGTTATGGGACTTGATCATCCTTCGTCACGCCCCATCACGCCCTCACCAGCATAACAACGCCCAAGTGACCATGATCACATTTCCATTTTTTATTTCAACCATTTACACAAATAAACATCAACATTGTCAAGGCCCCGTTCCACATGACATATGGTCAAGCCCGTCAAGTCCCTTTTAGGACCATAATTAGAAAAAATTTAAATTTTTAAATCACTTACCGTAGCAATAGATTTGTTGTGAGGGTGTTCCTCTTGGAACCGCCTTCTAAACTCCGTCCTTCAATAATTTAACAAAAACACGCATAAAAAAAGATAAATGGCAAACAAAAGGGTGAAAGAACAACAATACAATTACTTACATGAACATGAAGAAGGGGCTAAGAGGTCTCATAGGTTTGTTGGGATCATTGGCAGTTTTCAACTTAGTTGTTGTCGTGTTATTCACGGCAAGTTTACGCTTATTGTTTTTGCTATGATCATCGTTTGATTTGCCTCCTTTCATGGTTTGATTCGCAAAACTGAACTAAAATAAGTTATTAGGTCAAAACTCATGAGGGGATTAAATTAATGTAGCAAAATTGGAGTGGGCGTTTACGTAGGAGATTAATTTGGGCTTAGTGTTGTTAAACCCGTTACACGTACGGAATTGTGTCAAAAAATAATATAATTAAAAATAATTATATTTTACGCACAAAATATATAAACCTCCAAAAATAATGTATCTGTTAAAATTAAGAAAGAAAATGCCATTTGTGAAGCTGAGCATAAAACTATTATTTGACAATTGACACGAAACGATATAAAGTCTATCAACTTCAACAACTAACAGAAGTAAATATATATAGGATCTTGGTTATGAGGATAAATATTATTTTAACTAGATTAGTATCCGTGTACTACATGGATTTTAGTTTTATAGATTTTAACTCAATTTTTTTAACAAATCTCTTATTAAATTGATTTAGATATTTACAAATATATTCATATAAAAAGTCATATCTTTTATATAATATAGCAAAACCAAAAAAGCTTATGTGGCACCATTTTAAAGCTTCTGGCTTATGTGGTATCATTTGAGAGTTTATCTCATAATAATGATTTTTTTATTTAAAATATGTATATAAAATATATTATAATAAAACTAATTACATTTTTGGTCCCCTAATATTTTGGAGAATTCTGAAAAATTTAAAAGTATTTATACTTTTAACCATCTACTACAAGGGGTGTACATGAGTTGGTTTATATTTGATAGAGTGTGAAAATGAAACTTATTGATAAAATTAATAATAATATACAATTAAAGACCTCAGTATTGTGACACCCCGGGTTCGAGTCGGGCATTCGGGTTCGGGTTTGGGGCAGATGTCACAAGTATTTTATAAATATACATAACTTTTTTATATGGATTTTTTTAAAAAATAAACTACACCATAAAACTGAGCATTTTATTCTCTTTAATTTGAGTATAATATTGATATACTAAAAATTTAATTTTTAAAAATATATTTCGTGTTTCAGTTTACCACGGTTTTGTTTCAAAACTTATTGGAACGTTCATGAATATCCTTAAAAACATCACTTGAATGTTGTGTTCCCGAGCGTAGCGCGGGCACTAAACTAGTGCTACAATAAAGGATATGATTTATAATAGCTGGTAAATTTTATTTGAACATATCAGATTATCAGGTTAGGAGATAATTCATGATAATTGTTAATTTTTTTATTTGAACATATCGAGTTATGAGATAATTAATGATAATTGGTAAAACTTTAATTTGAACATATCAGGTTAGGATAGATCATAGTAATTGATAAGTTTTTTATTTGAACATATCGGGTTAGGAAATAATTTATGATAATTGGTACATATCGGGTTAAATATAGATCATGATAACTAATTGATAAATAAATTGATGATAATTTTTGAATTTAAATATATCGGGTTATTTCGAATATGGAGCATACCATGACCCGTCTAAAAATTCTCCATCAAATTAATTAGAACATGACACCTAAGCAAAATCCTATGTGGAATAGTTAAAATGGTGACATGTGGATGAGTTACTCAATTATTAGAATAGGTAGATTAGGTTCATCTATTCGTTTTTTAGATAAGACCGCACTCCTAACCCCAACAAAAGGAACCTACATTTGGTGAGAAAATCTTATGGCCTAACCTAGAACCTTCATTTTTTTTTATTCTAAGTGGAACTTGAACCCAAGACCTCTCCATTTTTCTAAGTCTTGGGTATCCCACTTTAACCACTTGAGCTAAGGATCATTGATTAATTAACTTACAACTAATTAACTTACATCAAACTAACATGCAACAACATAGAAATGTTATCAAATGCAACAATCAATTTATATAATAAATCAAGGTTTTAGAGGGTCACGAAAACCTCATTTGAGGGGAAAATTAGATTAATGTATAAAATGAAGTTTTGGGGAAAAATTACGTATGAGAGTAAGAGTTGATGGAGCTAAAATATAATGATATATATATATATATATATATATCCTTATATAATATACCAAAAATCCAAAACAAAAAAAATCTTATGTGGCATGTTTTCATAGCTTTTAGCTTATGTGGCATTATCTGAGAGATTATCTCACAATAATGATTTTTTCTATTTAAAATATATATATATGGAATTTATTATAATAAAACTAATTACATTTTTGGTACCCTAATATTTTGGAAAATTCTGAAAAATTTAAGAGTATTTATATTTTTAACCCTTTACTACAAGGGGTATACGTGAGTAGTTTATATTTGATAGGGTTTAAAAATGAAACTTATGGATAAGTAAATAATAACATACAATTAAAGATCTAAGTGTTTTATAAATATACTTAACATTTTTGTATGATTTTTTTTTTTAAAATAAACTACACCATAAAACTAAGCACTTTATTCTCTTTAATTTGAGTATAATATTGCTATACTAAAAAGTTAGTTTTTAAAAATATATCATGTGTTCCGTTTTACCATGGTTTTGTCTCAAAACTGAATTGAACATTCATGAACATCTTTAAAAGCATCACTTGAATTGTGTTCCCGAGCGTAGCGCGAGCACTAAACTAGTATATAAATATTTACAAATTTTTAAATATTACAAATTTTAAATATAATTGTCATATATATATTTTAAATATTGTTATTTAACCCGTGTGTAACACACGAGAATTAAACCTAGTCCTTGTATAATATAGCAAAATAAAAAAAGCTTATGTGGCATGTTTTCAAAGCTTTTAGCTTATGTGACATTATTTGAGAGTTTATCTCACAATAATAATTCTTTTATTTATAATATGTATATATATAATATTATAATAAAACTAATTACATTTTTGGTCCCCTAATATTTTGGAGAATTCTGAAAAATTTAAGAGTATTTATATTTTTAACCCTTACTACAAGGGCTGTACGTGAGTCGGTTATATTTGATAGGGTTTAAAAATGAAACTTATAGATAAAGTAAATAATAACATACAATTAAAGACCTAAGTGTTTTATAAATATACATAACATTTTTATATGATTTTTTTTTAAAAAAAATAAACTACACCATAAAACTAAGCACTTTATTCTCTTTAATTTGAGTATAATATTGCTATACTAAAAATCTAATTTTGAAAAATATATCATATGTTCCGTTTTACCATGATTTTATCTCAAAACTGAATGGAACATTCATAAACATCCTTAAAAGCATCACTTGAATTGTGTTCCCGAGCGTAGCACGGGCACTAAAATTTTTTCAGAATTCTTCAAAATATTAGGGGACCAAAAATGTAATTAGTTTTATTATAATAAATTTTATATACATATTTTAAATAAAAAAATCATTATTGTGAGATAATCTCTCAAATAATGTCACAAAAGTTAAAAGCTATGAAAAGATGACACATAGGATTTTTTTGTTTTGCTATATTATATAAGGATATTTTTAAAGATACATATGAATATTATCGGTATAAAAATTAAAATTAGTTTAGGTATATAATTTTAAGAGACTCTATAAAACTGTCACGTGTTAAAAGTGATTTTGTTATATTATAATAGAGATTATAATCAAGATAATTTAAAGATGTTTATGTAAAATGAGATGGTTCATGAGGTGACCCAATATCACTTTTAATAACTTACTTAATTTTCTTTCTCATCAAATAAACAATATTAGTTATCCAGCTAGGAGCTATAATAAAGTGATTACGGTAAATGAGAAATATTGAAATGATTGAAGTAAAGGAAGAAACTAGTTTGTCTCCAAACATCATCATCAGATCCCGTATGATATTGTTAAAACATCTATCGTTCTCTCATATCCACGTACATGGCCGGTCTTAAGAATTTTAATGCTTTATGTTAGTTAAAAAAAGACCTCCAACTACTAACAGATTAAATTATATAAACTATTTATTTTAACCGAACTCAAATGTTCAATTAAACAAAAATAAAAAAAAATTCAAAATGAGTTTATCCTTTTGCTAAAAAAACTCATACAAAGTTCGTACTTATCACACTTGAAAATTTGTATAACTAGTTATATTCAGTCTCTCACGTGATGAGTGAGAGAATTTCATTCACTTGTGTTCAAGTGTAGTTAACTTTGCATCACTATGCAAGTCAAACCACAAAAAAGGCGGGTCATGTTTTGGAGTCGTTACCACCAGCGGTGCGGACATGGATGCGGAGGTTCTTGCCTCCTCTTTCTTTCTCTTGCAATTTCCTTGTGTCTCTTGAGCATGTTGATGGAGGAAGATGTTGCAATAATGAGGAAATAATCTCTGATTGTTTGTTGATATATGTAGTTGAGTTTTTTGATATGCGTGGTTAAATGACTAGATATGCGACATACAAAGCACATAACAGTTACCAATGGATACCTAGTTACCTACACACCAAAAAAACACGTGTAACAACTATAAACATCACAACACAACATCACACAAATATTCAGCAAAAAAAATAAAAAAATAAAAACAATAAAACACCAATAATAATTAGACATACACCCAAAAAACATCACCACATCCAATTACGACACAACAAATAAAAAACGACCAATAACAAAACAACAACTCAAAACACCAACCAATAACGACACTACACATCATCCAACAACAAAATACTATTCATAGCATTTGTATTTCAATATAACAAGATCTTAAAAAATCACAATGTGAAAAAAAAACCACGACTGATTGTTGGGCTACAATGGTTTGAAGCCAAGTCGTTGGCGCCTTAATATGCAGAGAAGAGGAGGAGATCGGGAAGCAGAGAGACAAAGTTGGATGAGAGAAAGAAGAGTGAGAAAGGACATGTATATATGATTATATGCACACCAGTAAAACACCGAAAATACTCTTATGCTACTGTTTATAACGTTTTTTTTCAACATAGAGTAATAATAATTCAATAACTAAATAATACAAAGATTTAAAAAATTTAATTCATATATAGTTTTTACACTTTAACGGTGGCAACAATAATATAGTTTTAAACTAAATATATGAATGATGGTGTTTTGGCGGCTTTTATTGCGCTTCTGCCGAAAGCATCTGATCCATTGACACCGAATGACTCTAGGCCGGTAAGCTTAATTGGCACTATCAACAAAGTGATTTCGAAGGTGTTGTTGAATCGTCTAAAGGATGTCATTGGGTATCTTATTTCGGACGAGCAAAGCGCTTATTTGGCAGGACGATCTATTTTGGATGGTCCCCTCATCATCAACGAGACGGTATCATGGATAAAAAAAACAAAAGGGCAGGGCATGTTACTTAAGTTAGACATCGCCAAGGCTTTTGACTCTTTGCATTGGGAATTCTTAGATATGGTACTTGAACAAATGGGCTTTCCGGCCAAATGGAGGAGTTGGGTTCGAGCCATTCTAAGTTCTTCCAAAGCCTCAGTGTTGATCAATGGTAGTCCCACGGTTGAGTTTGCATGTCTTAAAGGCCTTCGACAAGGTGACCCGTTGTCTCCTTTCCTCTTCGTCTTGGCAATGGAGGCATGGTCCTGCATGGTTAAAAAAGCGGTTTCAGTTGGGGCATTAGAAGGCATCCAATTACCAAATAATGGGCCTATTCTTTCTCATTTCTTATTTGCCGATGATGTTATTATGTTGGGCAAGGGGAATGAATCGTATGTGAGAAATGTGTCTAGGCTTTTGCGGGGATTTGGGTTGTTGTCCGGACTGGTGATAAATCACAGCAAGTGTTCAGTTTATGGTGCTGGAATCCCAACTAATGAGCTTAATAGAATGGCTAGTTGCTTGAAGTGCAAGGTGGGGAAATTACCGTTTAGTTACTTGGGTTTAATTGTTGGTGCAAATATGAATTTAATTAAGAACTGGGATCCAGTAGTGGAAGCTTTTAAGGCGAGACTCTCTAAATGGAAGTCCAAGGCTCTTTCAATGGGTGGGAGAGTCACTCTAATTAAATCTGTTCTCGAGTCGCTGCCTGCTTATTTCTTTTCTATCTATAGGGCCCCGGCTCAAGTACTACGAGTGCTAGAGAGTATTCGGTGTTCTTTTCTATGGGGGGGTGACGAGGAGAATAGACGTATCAGCTGGATTTCATGGGACGTAGTCACGTTGCCTAAAAATAAAGGTGGTCTTGGTATTACGTCTCTCAAAGACTCAAACATGGTGATGATGTCCAAATGGTGGTGGAGGTTTAGGACAGAAAAAAAACGCTCTCTGGAGGAAGGTTGTGTGGTCGATTCACCATAATTCAAGGAGTTGGACTCCACTGCCGATTCGGTTGTCATACTCTGGAGTTTGGAAATCTATTATTAATATTGGGAAAGACTTCAATTGTTTGAAGTTGGATCTCAATTGTTTCTTGGTGGGAACTCCTGGGAATGGTATTGAAACACGTTTTTGGGTGGACAGGTGGGCTTCAGAGGTCCCATTCATGGATTTATATCCTGCTCTATTTGCACTTGAGCATGTAAAAGGTATTATGGTCTGTGATTGTCTTAAAACAACTAATAATAGGCTAACTTGGATATGGAGGTGGCAAAGAGAGTTGTTGATGCAACAGGAAATAGATCAATTGAGGGCGCTAATGACGAGGATTACGTCATTTATTCCCGTCACGTCGGATGATGCTTGGCAATGGGGTGATGTAGCGGGTCAAAGATTTTCAGCGGCATACACTAAATCTAGAATTCTAGAAGCTAGAAAAGGGGTTGAGGGGAAGACTTACCAATGGAATAACTGGGTCTCTAAGACGATTAACATATTCAACTGGAGGGCAATTAATAATAGGCTTCCGACTTACGATGCGTTAGCCCGTCGTAACGTCCAATTGGCGTCAAATATGTGTAGGTTTTGTGGAGATTATGAGGAAACTGTGGACCATATTTTCACATCGTGTAGCTTGGCAATGTCTATTTGGGCGAAGGTTGGGTCATGGTGTAATCTACAACCTATTTTCGCTTTCACTTTTGGTGATCTAATGGAGATTCCTTACGGTTTAAGGGGTGATGATGAATTCAAGAAGGCTGTACACACGGTGTTTCTAATCGCTACTTGGTCTCTATGGAAGCATAGGAATGCCATGATTTTTGAAGGGGTGCAGTCTTCGCCAGTGAAGGTTATTTGTGATGTTTTAGCAACGGCGGCTTTATTGTTAAAACATCGTAGTAAGAATAGGGCTTCAGCAGTCTTGAACAATTTTCCTTTCGAGCCCGATTAATGGCTTTGTTTTTGTGTTGTTGCTTTGTTTGCTCTTGTTTTTTTCGGGGTTTTAGCTTCTTGTTAGCCTCGGTTTTAATAAAGTCTTTGCCGTTCAAAAAAAATATATATATATGAATTTTACGTATTTACTTTTTTTTAATTAAAATTTACTTTGAGAGACACAAAACTAAGGCCTAGAGTCTATGAATAAAAAATAGACTTCAATACTTTTTTAAATTGAACTTAAAATCCCATCAATCATTAAACCATCTTCCTCCTTGTTTTTCGTTTTCTAAAACTTGGGTTATATGTCATGGAATGATGATCGTAATAAAAATATATATAAAAAATGTTGTCACGCAAGTGTTGATAAAGATATATTATAAGGGTGATCTTAAGTCAATAGACTTCAAAATATATCAAATTAATCTCTATCATTATTAATAATTTAAACATATATCATGTGGAAATTAAAAAGCGCTGGCTTTGGTTAAGGGTATATATTAAGAAAAGGATTGACCAAAACAATAATTGATCTTATTTTGATAATAGCAAATTAAATATGACTTGAAATGCTACTAGTTAACCAAATATGAATATATGTCACTAACAATATACTTGTTATTATCTTTTGTCTTTAAATTGTATGAGAATGTTATTAACAATAAGTTGTGTGGGTTGCTAGATTAAAATATCATCAACCTAAGTTGTATGGTTATCAAAGTGAATTTAAAGTTATATTGTATACACAAATGTGATCGAACATATGATATTAACACTTGTAACAATAAACAAGTAAGTGGTTAAATAAAACTTTAAACTTGTTAGAAGCCTTGTATAGAAGTCAAATTACCATTTAGAAAGATAATATAATGTCTTGCAAAAGCACTCCTTCGACTTGTATTATTTGAATGAGTTAATAGCCAAAATGGTCCCTGAGGTTTACTAGATTTTGCAGTTTTGGACACTTTTAAGAATTTTTGCATAAATAGTCCCTACAGGCCAAAACCTGTTGCTAAATCGGCTCAAGTCACTAACACCGTTAAAATTATTCGGTTAATTGACAGCGAAATGACTAAAATGCCCCTAAGGACCGTTTTGGCAATTAAATCATTTAAAATATAAACCCAAAACCTCCACTACCCACCACCACTTTCTCTTTCTCACAGCCACCACCACCAAAACCTCCACCACCACAATCTTACATCACAACGACGGAGACGAAGAGTGGTGCGGTGGTGATTGATCGGAGGAAGGAAATGAACGTGAACTCATCCATGAGTGATTTTTTTGTTTGGTTTGTGGTTGAAATGGTGATTTAAATTAATATTAACTACTAGCTAGTAAATATACATATATATATATATATATATATTTATATATTGGTGGTCCGAAAAAGAAGGAAGGAGATGTAGAAAGCTGACTTGATGAACCGATTGTAAGCAAAGGGGACTCTTTGTCTCTTCTCTGGAGCTCACATTAACAAAAACAAATCCATTAAATTTCACTTTATACTGTTTCTTTGACTCTACCTTTGCACTTTCAATTCTATCTTCAATTCATCTTTTCTCATCATTTTTTAATTAAGTACTCCTAATATAAGATATATATATATATATATATATATATTATTGAATGAAAGTGAGATTAAAATACGCACGTACGTTTGCTCCTGTGTATGAATTGGTCAAAAATCTTCAAGGGGAAGTTGATAGGAATTGTTGATGAACACTTATTATTCTTCAAAGTAGCAACAGCTCAGCATGTATTATTAATTGTTTAATAACCAGCTAATTCAGATGGTTGATATAGTGGGTTGTATCGGTTGGGTTGAAGGTGATTATCGGAAATTTGAAGGTGGTCGCCGGTGGGATGGGTTGCAGTCGGTGGAACAAATAGGAAGAGAGAGTAAGTGGTGGCCGGTGGTGGTGGATTGGTGGTGGTAAGGGTGAAGATGATAGGTGGTGGTGATGGTTTTTTTTAATTTAATAACTAAGGGCATTTTAGTCATTTCAATGTTAACTAACGGAACTTTTTTAACACCGTTAGTGTCGTGGACCGATTTAGCAATAGGTTTTGACCTATAGGGACTATTTATGCAAAAATTCTTAAAAGTGTTCAAAACTGCAAAATCTAGTAAACCTCAGGGACCATTTTGGCTATTAACTCTATTTGAATAAAAGACATGTGTTAGAGGCACAAATCTTCTATAAGAGGAAATGATGCTATCTAAAGCAAAAACAAGGAAATTCAAGAAGTGAGTAAGAAATGAAGATGAAGACTTGACAAAGATAGTTAAATGTTAAAGTGGGTTTATTGAACAAGAATACATTTATGCAATAAAAGGCAAAAAGATTGAAAGTGACTTAAAATAACATTTAAATTTGAAAAGGCAAAAGTACAAAGCAGACACTCACGGTCGACGCTTGGATCGACCGTCGTGCATTAAGAAAGTTTTACCATCTTGCCTATAAAAGCAAAAGTCCACATGTTTTAAAGTTAACATTTTGACTCTTAAGAACAAGATAAAATTCTCTATTCACATTCTAAACATCACGAGAGATAGCTGCGACGCCTAGGCATTAGTGACATTGTGTTAGGGGCGATGCATTAGCAACGACCTAGCGCCGCTAATACCTTTAAAACATATTTTTATGTAGTGATAGTAAATCTGTCTATTCTAATAATTTAGTAGCTCATCCACATGTCAACATTTTAACTACTCCAGATTTTGTTTAGGTGTCACGCTTTAATTTAATTTGATGAATGATTTGAAGGCACCCGAGGCTCCATATTTGAAATAACCCAATATGTTCAGATAAAAAAATCACCAATTATCATGAACTATCTCTTAACCCGATATGTTAAATAAAAAATTACCAATTATCATGAATTATCTCTTGACCCGATATGTTCAAATAAAAACTTTACCAATTATTATTGATCATCGATCTCATTTATTTTAACATATGATTTTAGGTAGAAAAATATTTGTAAATATTCAAACTGATATGATTAAGAGGTGATATGTTAAAAATAATTTGATACCCAAATTTAGTTAAAATCTATATAACCAAAATCCCGTGTAGTAACTGATACTAATCTAGTTAATTTTTATAAATAAAAACAAACAACGATGATAACTATTAAATACTCATATGTACAAGAACGTGTTTGAATATTTTAAGTAAAAAGAACAATGAAATTCTAACTTATGTTATACGTTAAATATATATAGAATGAATATACATGCATCAATTAACTAATCGAAACTGATCCCATACGTCATATATCTGTCACATTAAATTTCTATGTTCATACAAACCGTTAAAAGCTGTCATGAACAACTGATTCAATTCAAAGCTCCATGTTCCATTATCACTTTTAATTTCCAAACATTACAGCTATTTTCCATCACAGTTCATTTTGTTTAATGATTAATACTAGATTAGTACCCGTGTATTACACGGATTTTAGTTTTATAGGTTTTAACTCAATTTACATATCAAATTTATTTTTAACATATCTCTTATTAAATCGATTTGGATATTTACAAATATATTCATATAAAAAATCATATGTTACAATAAAGGATATGATTTATAATAGTTGGTAAATTTTTATTGGAACATATCAGGTTAGGAGATAATTCATGATAATTTTAAATTTTTTTATTTGAACATATCGAGTTATGAGATAATTAATGATAATTGGTAAAACTTTAATTTGAACATATCGGGTTAGGATAAATCATAATAATTGATAAGTTTTTTATTTGAACATATCAGGTTAAGAGATAATTCATGATACTTGGTACATATCGGGTTAATATATAGATCATGATAATTGGTAAATTTTGTATTTGAACATATCGGGTTAGGAAATAATTGATGATAATTTGTGAATTTTTAATTTAAACATATCGGGTTATTTCGAATATGGAGCATACCATGACCCGTCTAAAAATTCTCCATCAAATTAATTAGAACATGACACCTAAGCAAAATCCTATGTGGAGTAGTTAAAATGGTGACATGTGGATGTGTTACTCAATTATTAGAATAGGTAGATTTGTACTTTTGTGACAATAATTTGGAAATTTAGTTTTAATTTAGTCTGGATGTTGAATTTTTTTGGCAATAACGCGTTGATTTGTTTAATGTGTTATTGTTGCATTAAGATTTTAGGATTTTTTTGTACTTTATAATAAAATCCTTGTTTGATTTGTGTTTATATATATCAGATCAATTTTTAGTTATTTTCTGCTGAATTATTAGGGTTTCAGTTTTATATTTTCATAATCATAACGTTTGTCGATTAGTTATGTGTATGTGTTAAATTAGTTGTTGAAGATGAGGTGCTTTTCGTGCGTAAAATTTCGCTCCAAAGATGTCGAAAACTGCAATGACGATGATATATATAACATCTAATGAACTTGCAGGTTTGTTGTGAATCATACATTATAGTTTATGGATTGTGGTTTATTGTTTGACTTGATTTGTTCATGGTTTTTGTAGTTATAGTTGATGAAAGGGGGATTAATGTATTTAAGGGCGTTACTTGTCATCATATTACGCTACGTGTTATGGAAGAGTGATAATTATTAGAAAAGTATATAATTAATGAAGTGGTGTAACGTGATCGAGTGGGTGCCACATAAGATGAGTTATAGGAGGATGATAATTAATGATATATTATATGCGCGTAGTGGTGTGCTGATAGTGATAATAAAATAAGTGTTGTGATTGAGTGAAATATTTAAAAACAACAAAAACAAAAACCTAGTGTGTGATCGAGCGCTATAACAATCACCCCCAAGGGGACAACGTGATGAAATGTCGTTGTGGTTAAGGTGTGAAGAAGGTGATGACGTGGAGGGCCTGTTGCGCCCCACAACGCCTCATCTTAGCATATAATAGAATTATGATCTTTCTTACAAATTTGTTAACTGATATATTGTGTTTTCAACAATGTGTTTGAAGATGTGAAGGTGGCAAGTTCTGTTAGTATGAAAAGGTTTAGCAGTCAGAGAGCTGATGTGGCACATAGTTTTACATTTCCTGAGCTTGCTATCGCGACGCAAAATTTCAAGGATGATAATTTGATTGGAGAAGGTGGATTCGGAAGCGTTTATAAGGGCCGGTTAGAATCAGGGAAAGTAAGTTCTAGCTGTTCTTAAATTTTAATCTGTTCATTTTTTGTGTGTATGGTGCTTTTGGGTCTTGGATTGTGGATAAATTGTCGAATTTGTTGAGCAGATAGTTGCCGTAAAGCAGCTCAACCTCAATGGCGGTCAAGGGAACCAGGAGTTCATTGTGGAGGTTCTTATGTTGAGTCTTTTACGCCATTCGAATCTTGTAACTTTAACTGGTTACTGTGCAGCAGGAGATCAAAGACTGTTAGTTTACGAGTTCATGCCACAGGGTAGCCTCGAAAATCATCTTTTTGGTAGGCGTCGTGATACTTAGCCTTTTTGTATCCTACTAATTTTCTTTTGTGTGCTTAATCTGATATATATAATTTCCAGATCTAGAGCCTGATCAACAGCCATTGGATTGGCACACTCGACTAAAAGTTGCTGTTGGTGCGGCTCGTGGCCTTGAGTATCTCCACTGCAAAGCAAATCCACCTGTCATTTATCGTGATTTAAAATCTTCAAATATATTATTGGATAATGACTTCAGTCCAAAGCTTTCAGACTTTGGGCTGGCTAAATTGGGTCCTGTTGGCGATAACACGCATGTGTCAACTCGTGTTATGGGTACATATGGTTATTGTGCTCCTGAGTATGCAATGAGCGGAAAGTTAACTATAAAGTCTGATATATATAGCTTTGGCGTCGTTATGTTGGAGCTTATTACTGGTCGTAGAGCTATTGATACGACTAAGAAACCCGGAGAGCAGAATTTAGTTCCTTGGGTGAGTTGACCGTTTGACTTCAAAATACTAACTCTCTTATCAGCAGTTTGTATGGGCCATTTTCGTTAAGCGGTCAAAACTCAAAAACACCACTTCTTTTTGGAATATTTTGTAAATAAGTAGCGCGTTAGCTATAATCACATACGCTGCATTGTTGTAATAATAACTAAAATTTTGAATAAAATGGTGTAGGAAGTTGTTTGCAGGAGATTAAACTTTAGGTGACGTTTGACCCGTTTGTGATTAAAGATGACCCAAATGACCCACTCGTACAAGTAAATGGGTCAACGTTGCCTCTTCTAGTAGTACACGCAAATTTTTATTGTACAAACTGTCGTTTCTTTCAGTAACGTCTTTGAATTTATGCAGGCCTGTCCCTTTTTGAGAGACCGTAAGAAGTTTGTTAAATTGGTGGACCCTTTACTGCATGGTCGATTCTCAGCGCGTTCAGTGCACAATGTGGTTGCAATAACTGCAATGTGTCTTCAGGAGCAAGCAAACTTCCGGCCCTTGATTAGTGATATTGTTGTTGCACTTGAGTATTTAGCCTCTCAAGCTGAAACATTTGAGAACCGAAAAAGTTTGATTGTTGACTCACAACCATCACCCTAAAAACAAGACGAACACCGCGTCCCTGACCCGATTACATGACAGTTTTTTGTGTTGCTGATGAGCTTCCACCATAAATGCCCAAGTATTTTGCCATAAAGATTTGCTACAATCAATAAGTTTATGAGTAAAGGTATCTAATATATTTTTAAGGTAAAGTATTTAACAATTTTTTTGTTTATATTCAGAAAATTGATATAAAGTTTATGAGTTATTACTATTGGATTTAAACAATGGTATCATATAAATAAGTTCTCTCCAACTGTTTTTCAATTTGTATTTAAGATTGGAAATTGATTCAGGTTATTTGTTTATTAATGGGTCACGTAATGGGCCGGTTCTAAGAATTTGAATGCTAAGCGCGAGATGAGAAAAAAAGGCCTCTCGCCTCAACCCAACCTGAAGCACCAACACACTAAATTATATAAACTAAATTTTTAATCAAAAAACAAACGTTTGATAAATAAACATAAAAAAATCAAAGTATTCGAATTATAGAATTACCTAACCAATAACTCGTGAAGCTCTCCGACCATTCTTCATAGCAAATTGGTTTATCACATCTTTACTATATTAGTATGAGTTTTCACAATAAATCATTTCTATTAGTGTGTATATATATATATATATGTTTGTGTGTGTGTGGGCCTACCGCTTCTTTATTCACCTTTTATTAAAAAAAAACTTATATATAACAAAAAAAAATTAAAAACTTGATGTCTCCTTTAAGAGAGTGCCCTATGCGGGACTAGGCCATACACCCTTTTGAGCCCCCATGGTCACATCACATGCAAATCCTTGTTTACTTAAAGTTTACTAATCACTCTAACAACAAACACTATCATATTGAAGGGGGCAAGCACCCCGGCCCTTTGGGTTCCATTTACATACTCTATAGTCTATGATTAAGATACTATTGCTGAAAGGCAATGTCCACCAATCTTCTCTTTTAGTTCTTACACTTTGTCACATTTAATTTTTGGTCAACCAACTTAACTGTGACATATTTATAAATCTGACTCTAGATTTTGACGTGTTGTCATTTTGACCTTCTAACTTAGCCATTTACAACTTTAATTTCCTACATGTTTACGAATTTGACGGCCCAACCTAGAACCTTTATTTTTTTTTTGTTCTAAGTGGGACTTGAACCCAAGACATCCCCCCTTTTATATGTCTTGGGTACCTCATTTTAACCACTTGAGCTAAGGATCATTGGTCATCTGCTTTTACTTAGTTATCATTTAGACATCTAAGTTTAGATATATTTCCGTTTTAATATGTGACACATTACGACTTTATTGTAATGTGAGAAACATAAATTTTTTTGTCAATGCGTGCGACAAAGTCCTATACGCGAGACTCGAACGCCACATTACATAAAAATAAAAACTTTAGTGCTTAAAATAAATTATAAAAACACATTCATGTATCTAAGAATGTACTTTTATATCGATATATATATTTTTAACGGTAAAAAAGGAGTCATGAGATCGGAGGGAGAAAATAAACTTTAATTGAACTTATTCCGACGGTATTAGAACCGTGTCGTTAAACCCTCCGCTCATAGTCCACCCCAAATGCCTAAACCCCACTGCACCCTGGCCCACGAAAACCTAAACCCCCACACAGCCCCACAAATACGTAAAACCACCATCCAAACCCCAAAAACCTAAAACCTCACTACCCAACCCCAAAAACTTAACCCCACACCCCACACCCACCCCCTAAAAAGTCTTAATTCTTAAAAGTTAAACCCTAAGGCTAAAAATAAACTTTAAAAGCTAAACTAGGAGTTAAAATGATAAAGTTTGACAAGACGGTTTAAATGCCGTTTGAATGAAGCTCAATCAGAGTTTGTTTGACCCATTTTTAAAATGATTTATTACACTTCTTATTAAAAATCCACTTCTTATATGATCCTTCCTCCATGAGATCGTTGAAGAACATGCACAATTTCACATTCCAGCGTACAACTTAATTCGGCTTTTACCACCTGAAGTCCACTAGCTACCTGAACCCCCTAATCGAGCCGCCGACTACGGTATCCCAAATGACCCGATTCACCCGAGGCTTTTGCCGAGTGTGCCCCCGTATGTAGGCAAGTGCGCATCCTTGTAAGTATTGATCGAGTTCACCATCCCCTTCCCTCGAAAAAAACATGTACGTACATCTATTATAGCTTAAAATTATGGTTCTCGTGATTTCCGCCTCCAATATAAACGTATATAAATGTTCAAGATCCGTCACTAGTGTCTGGGAGGCTTAGAATGTTCTGGTTGGTAACTAGGTTTGTTAGGAATATATGAAAATGTTGATGGGCCATGGAGGTAAGAGTGAAAGTCAACGTAAAATAATATCCTACATGCATTCACACATTGTGTGATTCAAGTCTCTGCATGAATAATAATTTCACACGATGGGATCTCAAGTGGGAACAAATACTTTAAAACTTCGAAAATCTCCATTTATTTGTTATAATCTTTTGTAAATATACTAGGGTTTTAATGTGATCAATAAATAATAATGTAATAACTTAATTAAATGTATAAGTTTTTTCTATTCTAATGTTCAATCCAAATTATTGCACATGAATATTAGTTGTGCCTAAAACGTGGGTTGAATTTGTTACATTATACAATCAATACATGTATGTAACCAAGAAACATTGTAATGGTTACATCTACAATCTCTTATTGACTTTCTTTCTAGTGTAATGGCTACATCAAGCAGCATCGCGATTAACCAAGCCACGACGCCCGTTTTTGTGTTCAAAGCTCAATCATCAACTCCAACTCCAACTCAAGTTCCAGCTCCAGCTCCGAAAACAGGTATGAATTAACTTTTGTTTCATGTTGTGATCTTTCTGAGTCTATCGTTGACGTTTTTGTATGGCAACAAAAGTGGGAGACTACATTCCACTATGTAGAGCTATTCGAATGGGGGAGTGGGAGAAAGCTGAAGCATTTTTCAACGACGACAAAAATGCATTGACGGATAAAATCAACAGTAACGGAGACACGTCACTTCACATTGCGGTTGGTGATCCTAAAGACATTTGGTTTCTTGAGAAGCTGCTGGAGAAAATAGACCCAAAGTTAATTACAACTATGTTGAACAATAAAGATCAAACCGCGTTGCACCATGCTGCAATACTTGATAACACCAAAGCTGCGATCAAGTTGGTTGAAAAGAACCCATGTGTGTTATTCATCGTCGATCGTCAAAATCACTTGCCAATCCAGAAAGCAATCTTTAATTCTCACAAGACCACTTTTCTTTATTTGCTTCACGCGTGCAAACAACATATTCACCTGACCCAAAAAGAAGGACATCATAATCCCTTCGAGGGCGTAAAGGGTGTTTATATTCTTAATAACGCGATCCTGTCAGGTTTTTTGGGTGAGCTAGCTATCCTTGTTGACTTTAATCAAGTTTCATATATATGTGCTTGCTGATATATAAGCATCATTTGAATTTATATATGTACAATTTCTAATTATTTCTACTTATAGATGTTGCATATAATTTGCTCAAGAAACACCCTGATCTGGCTAGACCAATGGATGATGTTACACAAGCTCCATTATTCATTATTGCGAAAAAGTGGGACGCATATCTGAGTGCCAAACGATACAACTTCTACGAAAGATTTATTTATAACTGTCTGTTTCTTCACTTGCTCTAACTAATGCATCACATTTATGATCCTATATGAAGATCATATTTAACCTTTATTTTCATTTTGAAGATGTGTCGTTGGAGGATTATTACGCTTTAGATGATACGCATAAGATTTCGGACGTTGAGAACCAGCAGACAGATAGGACAAATAATCTCACAAGGATTTATATCAAATTTTGGAAAATTGCAGTACAACATTGTAAGAAAAGTATATGCTATTTAAGATATAGTTTATTATCTTTGCATATATGTGACACCCAAAGGTCTTAAGTTTAGCATCATGTCTTTTTTCTCTAGTGCCACATATCAAGCAGATCCAAAAAGACAAAAGGGAACATAAAACAGCCCTTATGGTACTGAAGCTAATATGCAAAGAAGTTGGCGAATTGAAAGTTCGCCATAAGAGGCATTATGGTGAAGCGATTATTGCGGCAGTGAGAAATGATACTCCGGAGGTAGTAAGGCACATTGTCCAAACTTTTCCGCAATCAATTTGGATTGCGGAGACTACATTTTCTCAACTTTCAATAATGAACCGTTCTGAAAAAGTTTACAACTTTTTGGTACACGAGGTGACTCATGAAAAGTACTTTCATACAATATCTAAAGACAAACAAGGTAATAACCTTTTGCATTTGGCTGGAAAATTGGCGCCTCCCGACAAGCTCCATATGGTTACCGGAGCAGCATTACAAATGCAAAGGGAGTTTCAGTGGTTTCAGGTGAAAATGTTGTATATTCTTGTATCCAATATCATTTTAAGTTTGTTTCTTTAGCATCTATATATTGATCACTTGTAGGAGGTGAGAAAATTTATTCGGCCAAAGGATAGGGAAGCGAAGAACGATGAACAAGAAACTCCAATTACGGTGTTTAGAAAAGAACACAAGGATTTGAGGAAAGAAGGCGAAGAATGGATGAAAAAGACCGCTGATTCATACACAATCACAGCTGCACTTATTATCACAATAGTATTTGCGGCAGCCATTACAGTACCAGGCGGAAACAATGGGGATAGCGGGAAACCAATTCTTGAAAGCAATCCAGGCTTTGTCGTATTTGTTGTCTCGGATGCGATCTCATTGTTCACATCCACCACCTCGTTGTTATTCTTTCTATCCATTCTCACAGCACGTTATGCAGAAGAAGACTTCCTCTACAAGTTACCTAAGAGATTAATATTTGGTCTTGTGATGTTATTCGTGTCCGTAACAACCATGATGATAGCCTTCACCGCAACATTGTATATTTCTTTTGGACAAGGGAAGTCGTGGATCTTGCTCCCGATTGCTGCATTAGCATGTCTACCAATTGCTGCATTTGTGACATTGCAGTTACCGTTACTCGTTGATCTCATCTCATCAACATATGGTCATGGAATATTTGGTAAACGAAGTGAGCTTAGGATAACCTCATAGGACAATTAGCATGACAACTTTTTGCAATTTTCACTTGTACTTGTAGTTGTATGACAATTTTTTGCAATTTTCATAGGACAAGTAGCATGACAATTTTTTGCAATTTTCACAAGTCTTGTACTTGCACTTGTATTAATAAAGAATAAAAATCAGTGATCTTTGCTGTTGTTTAAAATTATATATACACACGTTGGGCTACTTCTGCTTATACATATATATATATATATATATATATATATATATATATATATATATATATATATATATATATATATATATATATATATATATATACTATACATAAGATATTCACACACACGTACTGCTGTTCGATCACATAAATACCTTTGCTGTTGTTTAAAAAAATTAGTATACATGCATAAACCGTTATATGTACATATACTTTTATCCCGTTTATATTTTGGTATGCTTTGGAGTTATAAGAATTACTAACGGTTAACGTCATTTGTTGTAATACTAGTTTAGTGTCCGTGCTATGCTCGGGAACACAACATTCAAATGGTGATTTTAAGGATATTCATGGGGACAAGAACGGTTCCAATCAGTTTGAGACAAACCCGTGGTAAAACCGGAATATAATTATTTTTAAAAAATTTGTTTTTAGTATAGCAATACTATACTCAAATTATAGATAACTAAATGCTTGGTTTTATGGTGCAGTTTTTTTTAAATAATTTCGTATAAAAAAGTTACGTGTGCTTGAAAAATACGGAAACTTTTAATTGTATATTATTATCACTTTATCCATAAGTTTCAATTTTATACTATATCAAATACAAGCCGACTCACGTACACCCTAGTTGTAGAGGGTTTAAAACGTAACTAATTTTAAATTTTTCAAAATTTTCCTAAATATTAGAGGACTAATATGTAATTAATGTTATTATAATATATTTTATATACATATTTTAAATAAAAAATCATTATTGTGAGAAAAACTTTCAAATGATGCCACATAAACAAAATTGATCTCAACGGATGCCACATAAGCAAATTTCGTTTTGCTATATTATATTAGAGATAATAATTCCTTGAATTATCTTGTTTGCAATAAATAGTTATTTAGATAAATATTTAAATTAATATATTTAATTTATTATTGACGTCTTGTACGTACAAAAAAGGATTCCATCTTGATGAAAACTAACAGAATTTGGTTAAATTAAGTTAACAACGTTTACCCAAAATTGTCGGGTGTCACACCCTCCACCGCAGGCTTGACCTCCACTAAAAATTAGTTGGAAACATGGGATTTCTATCAAGAATTTGCTAAGTTTAGGCCTATATCGATCAATAGATTAAAGTTTGGATTTTTTTAAATCCAAGTTTCCATTATTTTATTACAATTTTTTTATAAGTGTTATTCTCTTAAATTAGAGTTTGATGTGGACTTTACATATAATAAACGTCCTGCCGTCTGTTTGAGTAATAAAAGAATCAATTATGCCATGTTCTCACCTAATTAAAAATTCAAAAGGTTAATTTATTAAATGTATATAATTTGTTTGATTCTAATATTTAGTCCTACCTAAAACGCGGGTTGAATTTCTTAATTAAGAAACATATAATGTAATGGTCACCAACCATTCATGTAACTAAGAAACATTGTACTTCATGTATCCATCTTATATCTTATTCACTTCATTTCTAGTCTAATGGCTACCTCAAGCAGCGTCGCGATTAACCAAGCTACGACACCTGTTTTTGTGCTCAAACCTCAATCTCTAGCTCCGGCCCTGGCTCTGGCTGCAGCTGCGGCTCCAGCTCCAGCTCCAAGTCAAGCTCCAAAAACAGGTATTAATTTATTTTCTTTCATGTTGCGATCTTTATGAGTCCCTTGACGTTTTTGTATGGCAACAAAAGTGGGAGATTACATTCCACTATGTAGAGCGATACGAATGGGGGAGTGGGAGAAAGCTGAAAAATATTTCAACGACGACAAAAATGCATTGACGGGTAAACTCAACAGTAACAAAGACACATCACTTCATATTGCGGTTGGTGATCCTAAAGACATTTGGTTTCTTGAGAAGCTTTTGGAGAAGATAGATCCTAAGTTAATTACAACTATGTTGAATAGTAAAGATGAAACCGCGTTGCACCATGCTGCAATACTTGATAACACCAAAGCTGCAATCAAGTTGGTTGAGAAAAACCCATGTTTGTTATTCACTATAGACCGCGAGAATGACTTGCCTATCCAGAAAGCAATCTCTAATTCTCACAGAACCACTTTTCTTTATTTGCTTCGAGCGTGCAAACAACATATTCACCTCGCCAAACAAGAAGGACATCATCATCCCTTCGAGGGCGGAAGGGGTGTTTATCTTCTCAATAACGCAATCTTGTCAGGTTTTTTGGGTGAGCTAGCTAGCTAATCCATGTTTACTTTAACCCAAGCTGGTTGCATATACATAAAATAATGATTTTGATTGATCTTAACAGGTTATTGCAAGCTCTTGCAATAATGTGTGTGTGTGTGTGCACGCGCTCTTGCTGATATATATAAGTTATTATTTAAATTTAAAATATTACTATATTTATTTTTAATTCCTACTTGCAGATGTTGCATATAATTTACTCAAAGAGTACCCTGAATTGGCTAGACCAATGGACCATGATGTGCAAGCTCCATTAGTCTTTATTGCCAACAAGTGGGATGCATTTAGAAGTGCCAAACAATACAACTTGTATCAAAGATTTGTTTATAATAGTCTCTTTCTCCACTTGCTCTTAATCCATTAATTAATGCATTATGATAACTCATCCAAGTGGATCAAGATTTTGTTTTTTAAGTCTTTTTTTCCTTTGTTCCAAACTTCCAATTCAAAATTTATCAAAATCTTGATCACTATATGAAGATCATAACCTTTGTTTTCACTTTGAAGATGTGCCAGAGAGTTATGCTTTAGACGATACGCATATGAAACCGGATGTTGAGAACCAAGAGATAGATAGGTTGAATTATCTCACAAGGATTTATATCAAATTGTGGAAAGCTGCAATACTACATGGTAAGAAAGTTATCATTTAGACCAAATTCACCATCATGGGCGTCCCATGTCCCCGTCTGTCGTCCATCCCATTCGTGGCAGGATCGATTCCTGGTGACACCACGCCTAGGAGGAAACCTAGTTACCTTAGAAAAACCTCATAGGATCAGGTTTTGAACCTAAGACCTTTTATAATCTCAAGCTCTAACCCTCATCTTCATGCCGTTATGCCAAAAGGACAACTGCATCATTTATTTATATAGATGCTTACTTTTTTATCATTCAAATGTTCCTAAGTTTAATATGCTAATGAAGATAGTTTGATATCTTTTCATATATATGACACCCAAATGTCATAATGATTTTAATTTGACCCACATCTACCATCATGTAATTTTTCTGTAGTGCCATATATCAAGCAGATCCATAAAGACAAAGTAAAACACAATATTGCTTTTTTGGTACTGAAGCTTATATGCGAAGAAGTTAGTGAATTGAAAGACCATCATAAGAGGCACTATGGTGAAGCAACTATTGCGGGTGTGAAAAGTGATACTCCGGAGGTAGTAAGGCATATCATCCAAACTTTTCCGCAAGCAATTTGGACCGGATGGACGGGTGACAATACCTATTCGTTTTCTCAACTATCTATTATCAATCGTTCCGAAAAAGTTTACAACTTTTTGGTACACGAGGTGACTCATGAAAAGTACTATCATACTATAGCTAAAGACAAACAAGGTAACAACCTTTTACATTTGGCTGGACAATTGGCACCTCCCGACAAGCTAAATACGGTAACTGGAGCAGCATTGCAAATGCAAAGGGAGTTACAATGGTTTGAGGTGATCAAAATGTTGTGCATGTTCTTTTATCCATCCTCATGTTAAGATGGTTAATTTCTTAGCATCTATTGACTTGCATTGACTTACAGGAGGTGAAAAAGTTTATTCGTCCGAAGGATAGGGAAGCCAAGAACAATAAACAAGAAACTCCAATTACGGTTTTCAGAAAAGCACACAAGGATTTGAGGAAAGAAGGCGAAGAATGGATGAAAAAAACCGCTGATTCATACACAATCACAGCTGCACTTATTATCACAATAGTATTTGCGGCAGCCATTACAGTACCAGGCGGAAACAATGGGGATAGCGGGAAACCAATTCTTGAAAGTAATCCAGGCTTCGTCATATTTGTTGTATCGGATGCGATCTCATTGTTCACATCCACCACCTCCTTGTTGTTCTTCCTATCCATTCTCACGGCACGTTATGCAGAAGAAGACTTTCTCTACAAGTTACCTAAGAGATTAATACTTGGCCTTGTGATGTTATTCGTGTCTGTAACAACCATGACGATAGCCTTCTCTGCAACATTATATATTTCGTTTGGACAAGGGAAGTCATGGATCTTGCTCCTAATTGCTGCATTAGCATGTCTACCAATTGCTGCATTCGTGACATTGCAGTTACCATTACTTGTTGATCTCATCTCATCAACATATGGTCAAGGAATATTTGGTAAACGAAGCGAGCTAAGGATAACATCATAGGACGGCTAGCATGTTTTGCTCAGATTGGTATGATTCTTCAAATTTCAAGTGATATCAAGATTAGATAAAAATCTGGTTGAACTTAAACGACTTCGATTATTGATTTCTGAATGTTAATTGTCGACGATTACAATGGCCATTATATAGTTACAACTAATTCTACTAATTACATTTTATAGCCTAACTTTAGTGACTTTCGATTTGTTGTTAACCATGATATGCATAATGCATGGTTACCTTTTCTTCCTTCTAATCTGTTATTTCACTAGATAGTCTTGCCAACCGCAGTGTTTGACACGTTGTTCAGTGGTTGCTAAGAATTTAGGCGCACATGATGGTAGCGCTAATGTTCCTTGATTTCGTGTGCACCAATTAATAGGCGAGTTTACAAAGAAGAGAACTATTCATGTTGTTTCTTTTCTCTCTTTTGTTAACTCCATAACTTTTATATGTATTTCCAAGTAACTTGTTGTCACACCTCGGTTTCATGATTAGAAAAATGTTTACGCAAGAGTATAATTTGTTACAAGTTCTTTCATAAAATGTGTGATTCTTACAGTTGTAAATTTCAAACTTTATACATATTAGAGGGAAATTAATTGTTATTTTAGCCCCTGATAAGTTTTTAACTTTGATTTCTTACTCTACTTTGACATATAGTACGACTTTAATATTGTTATCATTTTGACATTAACTTTTGATATTTCATCATTTTTTAATGTGACACATGCATTACGGTTTTGTGCCGTGACGTACCGGACATAAAACTTTTTTTTATCAACACATGTGAGGAAGTCACATACGCAAGGCCCGACTGCGTGAACCAGCTGCTATAACACGCGGTCCGGTCTTAAGTCTAGTTTAAAAGGAACACATAAAAGAAAAGCTGGTGAATACATATAACAAACAAAAATTATTTAGACATAAATAGACTTGATCAAAGTCCGAGACACCCTAACTAAATCTATCTAATAAATCAAACTTTTAGGGGGCAATTTTTGGAGGGATTTTTTTTTCTATAGTAGGAAGTTTGAGAGGTAAAATTTAGCTAAATTTTTCACCATGCAAGTTGATGGAGCCAACTCCTTAAATGTTATATATTTACAAATTGTTAAATATAATGGTTATAATTTATTTATAAATATTACTATTTAACCCGTGTGTAACACACGGGTATTAAACCTAGTCTATATAATATTTCAAAGTTTTAGGAGAGACTATATTTTGGGGGAAATTTTTTTTGTTCTATAATAAGACTATCATTTTCAAAGTTGTTGATTTATATGCACGGGTTCAATAAGTTAACGGTGACGACCCATAAGAGTTACACCTTAAGCAATAAACATTAAGTCCACTTTACCGGTTATTTAATTATTTATTTTTACGTCTTGGGTTGGGTTGATACCAATCTAACCGGACTTTAAGGCCCATCATATATGATTAGTATCATGTGAAATATGCTAACACTTTTGTGAATTAATTTTGGAACCGGCCAACAAACCTCTTTTCGATTTCTTCCGGTCGCAAAAGAACAAAACATAATTCACTTTTTCTAATTAACTAATTAGAACTGGCCAACCAAGCATATAGCTCAATCCTTTCCTTGGCCGTGAATCTCCTTTCCGTGTCGAATGTGTCCATGTTCGTATTCTAGCATTCGTTCGTTGCACCTCAGTATCTTAGTGGGTTAAACATTAACCACAAAGATATATTCATCAAGTCAGTAGATTCACTGCTAAAAAAATGTGATTTTTTAGACTAACAGTTTATGACAAACTTCCGACAACTCAATACTTTTGATTAGTTTATGACAACTTTTTTGACAAATAATAAAAACAAAAAGGCTATAATTATTGATCTCACAATTTCCAAAAAAAACCACAAACTTGTCATTATTTTATCGCAAACTAAAACGTATAACTAAGTATAAAAAAATAGTTTTGTGGTTAAGTTGTTGCAAATGTTACGACAATCTCGTATTGTCATAATTTTGTAGCTAAAGTTGTAGTAATATTATCAAAAATAAATTTGATACGGCCTTTTTTCATAGAATATGATTTTTTTAGAAAGTTTGTCGGTAATTTCGTTTGGTGTCAATATTCCCACTATATTACAACAACTATGTTTGTCTTAAAAAGTGATCCCTCCGTCCCATTTTAAATGTCTAAATTTCCTTTTTTGGTTGTCCCAATTTAAATGTCAATTCTAAAAATAAAAATATCATTTCCAATTTTACCCCTAATTATTTAACATAAAATCTATTTTATGACTAAAAGACAAAATACGTTAATGACATTTTTGTCATTTTATAGGTTAAAATAATATAATAATCCACTTTTTCTTAATCTTTGTGTTGTGGGTCCCATGACATTTAAATTGGGACGAAGGGAGTATTATTTTTGTAGTGATTAATACTATACCGTGTTCGCATGATTTGTAGTCGTGCTCATATCGGTTTCACTTTGGTATTGATTATAATTGTAACATATCTTTGTTGCATTATTAATTACAGATCTAATTAATAAAACCCATCAAACCTATTTTTGATAAAAGTAAAATCAACTTATACCACCAAAACCCAACGTTGGCGGGTGACCACGACGTTGGTGTTTGTAGTGGTGACGATGGTCGATTTAGTGACTTGCCGCTGTTGGTACGGTGATTTCAAGAGAGAAGGGTTGCGGGTGTTAGGTGTGGAAACGAGAGGGGATTGGTGATGGAAAACTTTTCTGACGGTGGTGGTGGCATCTCGGACATAATGGCGGTGGCAATCGAGGGTACCGTAACCCGGTATGGTTAAGTTATATGAACATAATATTTATTTGTTCATGGTTGTATTAAATATTTAGACGTTCTGATCATTTCATACCAACTTAACTAAAAAACTAACTTTTAAAGTTTTAAGGACCATCAATGTAATGTTTTCACACAAATTATAATTTCCCAAATTCATACCACAACACTCTTATTTCTTAAATGATCACTCTAAAGGGGAACTAGAGTGAGTCATCTTACAAAAGGTACATTGCTACCTAAACTACTACCAACACCAACATAAATCTTTGGCTCATGAAGAGTGAGTCTAATGGTCCCATTTTTTCTAAAAGATTGATACACATCAATACACTCTTCTACATCAGCATCACAAGTTAGCAACACCCATTCATCATCATCATCAAGGTACTTTAACTGATACCCACTACTATCATTCAAGCAAAATCTCCTTGCAATTTCTTGCAACAAGTCACTATAACCCCAATCTTTTTGCATCCGAAAACGTGTCTTTTCTTCGCCAAAACTCACTTTTACACTCCAAAGATTGTCTTCTCGTTGGACATGCGGTTTCCGGGGATGTTTATCATGACATGTTTTAGGCTTGATCAACGATTTATGGCTATGCGATCTTACAATGATATTCGGTTCTTGATTTTTATCGTTCAACGCGTATAATTCAGCATCGCTCTTGGTTCTTTTTAGAACACCGTCACCAGATAAAGAATGACCTGAACTCGAACTCCAGCTGCATGGAGTGAAAGTTTCGATCTTTGTTGCTGGAAATGGGGAATGGGTTCGTTTCGAAGCGATCTGAAACGAGCCCGACACACCATGGATCGAGTCCATTACAAGTTGGATCTTCCTTAACGAGTGACTGACTTTTTTTAGCTTTCGTGAAGGCCACCGTTGGATCCCATGTTGTCTGCATATCCGTTTCAAAGTCGTTGGACAAACTGAAATGACAATAACACGAGTCAAGATTTGAGATCAAATGATGGTTTATAACACAAAAGGAACAAATCTAAATTGTTTATTTTTTTATTAATGGTTCATATTTTCATAATTTTTACATATAAATTTGTATGATAAGTGTTCTTACATTTTTAAAACTATTAAACACTTAAAAGACACTATACATTATGTATAGCTATTTTAACAAAGGATTTGACTTAGATGAGGTTTTACCTACTTGACATTGACATCATAATAGACTTTGTCTCACTATAATATTTTTATATTTAAAATATGTATATATAATAATAATAATAATATATTATAATAATCATAATTATACTTAGGTCCTCTAATATTTAGGAGAATCTTTAGAAATTTAAGAATATTTACATTTTAAACCCTCTACTACCAGGGGTGTTCATGAGTCATCTTATATATTTAATAGGGTATAATAATAAAACTTATGAATAAAGTTGTTAATAACCTACAATTAAATAGCTTAATATTTTGTGTTATGTTCCGGAGCGTAGCATAGACACTAAACTAGTTATATATAAATCTTTTTTTTTTCATATTTCTATTTTCAAGATAAATAACAAATGCTGTATTTTTTGAAGAAATAATCACCACACAACTATGTAAGGATTTTACATGCCATTATATTATATAGGTTTAGATTTAGTTTGTGTCTTTATTTTAATTAATTTTAATATAGTGATTAGTTATGTCAAACTTAAAAATTAATAACTCCTCTATGAACAAACACAACGCTTCAGAAAGCGCCATGATCATTCATGCATACATACATGTATATATGCAAATTCACTGTAAACAGCTGAATGATGATTGTGATGAATATGAATTAAGAGTTGTTTTTGATATTGTGATTAATCAATTGGGAGTGATATTTCTATTATTTTCTTATATTTTTAAATAAAACTTAACACTTAAAAATTGAATAATTAGTTTTCTTTGAAACATATGGTATTTTATCACTACTAGAAAACAGCTTATTTTCCGACAATTATTTCCGACAAAATCAAATTGGTCGGAAAAAGCGACAAATTTCCGACAACTTTGGAACAAAAAGCGGGCCCTCAAATTTTCATCAACTTTTCGACAACTTAGCGTCCATTTTCCGACCGAAATATTTTGTAGCAAAATTGTCGGAAATGTGTGTCAGGTTTCCGACCAGCTTCCGTCAATAAATATTTTAAATATAGAATTTAATAGTTTGTCAGTAATTGGTCGGAAATTTCCGACAAATTTCCGACGAACAAGAAATTAATGGATTTTCAATTCATGCAAAAAAAAAAAATATGATATGTGACCAATTTTCGACCATAATATTTTTATTTTAGCTTACCGTCTTAGAAAAATCATTTTTTTAACTCATCCTTTTTAACTACTTCATTATACAATAAATACTTTCATTTCACCATTTAATACACCTATTTATAAATATAAACAATCGACATATGTATTATTGGATGACAAAAACATCATGTGTATATTGTCTTGCAATTCAATGTTAATGTACACATATATTTATAACTTACATAAATATTAAAACAATAGTATCTTATCACATAATAAATATATGAAAAACATGGGGCCAAAGAATGCTTTTTCAAAGTGATAAAATAAAAAATACAATATTTTGGTCGGAAAATGGTCGGAAAGTTCCGACTAATTTCCGACCAAACTATTTTATTTTTGAATTTTCGACATCGAAAAATCATTTTTTAAAGTTCATCTTTTTAACAAACTTCAATACACACTAAATACTTTTATTTCACAATCTAATACACCTATTTGTGGATACGGTGTATGTAAAACACATCGACATATACATAATTGGACGAGAAAAACATTTGATGGGTATTGTTTTCTTATTGAAAGATCGGGTACACATATATTTATAACTTCCAAAAAAGATTAAAACAAAAGAATCTTATCACATAATAAATATATGAAAAACATAGAGCTAAAAAATGATTTTTCGATGCCGAAAAATCAAAAATAAAATATTTTGGTCGGAAAATGGTCGGAAGTTTCCGACCAATTTCCGACCAAAATATTTTAATTTTGAAATTTCAACATCAAAAAATCATTTTTTGAAGTTCATCTTTTTAACAACTTCATTACACATTAAGTACTTTAATTTCACAATCTAGTACACCTATTTATGGATACGGGGTATTTAAAACACATTGACATATACATAACTGGACGAGAAAAACATTTGTTGGGTATTGTTTTCTGATTGGATGATCGCGTACACATATATTTATAACTTACATAGAGATTAAAATAAAAGAATCTTATCACATAATAAATATATGAAAAACATGGGGCCAAAAAAATGATTTTTCGATGTTGAAAATTCAAAATTAAAATATTTTGGTCGGAAAGTTGTCGGAAATTTCCGACCAATTTCCGACAAAAATATTTTAATTTTGAAATTTCAACATCAAAAAATCATTTTTTGAAGTTCATCTTTTTAACAACTTCATTACACATTAAGTACTTTAATTTCACAATCTAATACACCTATTTATGGATACGGGGTATTTAAAACACATTGACATATACATAACTAGACGAGAAAAACATTTGTTGTGTATTATTTTTAGATTGGATGACCGCACACATATATATTTATAACTTACAATATTTCGATTATAACTCTAGTGTTATATGAATATTTTTTAGTTTCAAATATAAATAAATGTTATTACAGTTATATACTACTATTTAAAATATTAAAATACAACTATTTAGATATAGACTCCTTCAATCAAAATATGATATATTAAAAAATATATGTGCTTTATCATTTACGAGTGCTACAACACTTGTTCAAAACAATCATTTCCGCCACTGAAACACGCCATAATCGAGAGCCGAGGAATTTTGCACCTCAACATCCCATCTCTCCAAGTGTAGGCTCTCAATTAAGTGTGTTTCTCTGTCCATCGAGAAGGTTAAATAATGGAAAGCGAAGAAGCATGACAAAGGAAGAACGTAAGAAGGCACACACATATGTTTTAACAAACTGTGCAGAAGTTACTGATTACGTATATGAGTTTGATGCAGTGGCACCACAGTTATATCCAAATGATTCAGTTGGAAGTCTAAGAGATAAACACTTTGCTGAATGGTTTCAACAACGCGTAAGTAAAATGACTTAAATCATAATGATTATTATTAGTGTATCTTTAACCTTCTTAAATATAGGTAATGATGAGCATAATTGGTGGGAATGATAAGCATCTAGAAATTCTAGCAAGGAAACCATCTCTTTACATTCAATCTCACAATGGGTACTTTGTAAATGGTTTTAAGTTCCACACTCGAGAACACGCTAAAGGACATGTGACCAATAACTACGGTGTATACGTGAGAGGGGAGACGTATAACGCTCACGAGTCTGACTACTACGGCTTAATTGATGAGATAATGGAGCTTGAGTATCATGGAAATGGACGTTCATCTGTTGTACTCTTCAAATGTACTTGGTTTCATAACGAACATGGTGTAGTAATGAATAAAAATAATCTAGTTGATGTTAAACACAAGTTTAAACTTCCAAAGGATGACCCATTTATTTTGGCTTCTCAAGCGGAACAAGTGTTTTATACACCGTACCCTGCCGTAAAAAACGACATCAAAGATTTATGGGCCGTTGTCAAGACAAAATCTAGGCACATATATGAAGTAGCGGCTCAAGAAAACATGGAAACTCATGAGGTCCTTCAAGTAGATGAACGGTTTGAGGAACCTAATATCGTAACTCAAAGTGAACGTGTGTGTTTAGTCACAAATACAAATACAACAGAGCAAATGACCAACTATGAGGACGAAAGAGTCGAAGATGAACCATATGAAGAGGATGAATTTGAAGATGAAGAAGACACATCTACTGATGATGATGAAATGGTTTATTCTGACCACTCTTCAGATTGAGACAAACTTGTTTGTTGTACATTTTTATTTGTTTGTGATTTATTAAATAAATGGTATGTTGATATTATGTTATTTGTTATTTGCTATAATATCGTTTGCCAATCCAATATTATTTATCTTACCATTCTTGTTCTATAAAATGTAGGATCATTATGTCAAGTGATCATGGACGTGTACCTTCCCCAAGGATTTCATCCAGTCGTGGTCGTGGACGTGTACCTTCTCCGGGGATTTCCTCTAGTCGTGGCCATGTACCTTCCCTAGGGGATTCTTCTAGTCTTGGTCGTGGCCGTGGTCGTGGTCGTGGACTTTTACCTTCACCCATGGATTCTTCTAGTCGTGGTGGTGGCCGTGGAAAGCACTTCGAGACTAGTCCGGGGTTTAGTGGGACTTTAGGCCAAGGATACAGTGGTGGTGGTAGTCATGCTGGCCAGGGGGATCACAGTCTAGGGGGGAAAGTAGGATTCCATAATGCAAGATATGATGGATCCCAAGATGAGGGATTTGGAGGATTACGACAGGAGTTTGACAAACATAATGATCGTGCTGAATCAGTTGATGAGGAATCTGATGAGGAAATCGATGATGAGCTTGATGCAGATATTCGTTCCGGTCCCTCACATCGCGACTCAAATACCACGTTTACACCTTCTGGGCCCTGTCAAAGGATACCTATAAGACGAGTCGGGAAAAAGTATGTTTTTTAACATTTAAATTTTATAGCAAATGTGTTACAAATTATACTTATTCGTTTATTTTGATCTTGTAGGTTTGGAGATTATAAAGCCCATAGGGCTGCTAAAACAATCCTTGAAGAGAACCTTGAGGGACCGTGGGAAACTTACAAAGACATCCCCAAGAAAGAAATTAATAGCATGTTTGAAACATTTAGGGTAATACACATAATAAATTGCTTATTTTATCTTCGATTGTTTTTAAGATTGTATTATTAACTTTTACTTTTTATTTGCAGACTGTATGTAGTTGGAATTCGGCTGATGACTACTCCATTAAAGAGGGATTTGAATATGTTTTGAAAGATCGTTACCCAGACATGATGTCGGAGCAAAGAAAACAATCCGCGCAAAAAGCGAGAGATGCCGGTTATTTTATCCCACCTGATGGATTTAACTACACCATCCAACGTGAATTTCCGCCTAAGTTATTTCACATTGACATATGGCGTCAGTTGTGTGATGTAAGTGAGTTAACATATATTTCTTTGTATTAATTTTTTTTATTTATATTACATTTACAATGGTTATGTTTTACTATTTGTAGATATTTAACAGTGAACGATTTTCCAAGAAGTCCGAGCGAGGGAAGAAAAACCGGAGTAGCACTGATAGCTCTGGTATGACATCCAGGCATACCGGTGGATCAATCGGATATGATGAGCATCGTATGCGCTTGGTAATTTAATCGAAGTTATGAACTTTAGTAATTGTTTGTTTTTTGAATTTAACACATATTTTACACTATGTAGGAAAAAAAGTTAGGCCGGGAAATCACAATGAAGGAACTCTTCCTGCACACGCATCTTAGTAAAGAGTCAAAGCGTTCATATTGGGCTGGATATTATGATGAGAGCCAAGAGGGGATGGAATTTTGTACCGCCCGATCGGAAGAAATTTATGTAAGTTATATTTACTAAAATGATAATGTTGTATCAACTTTTAGTATGATAATATTGTTGTAACAAATTGTAGGTGACTTACTGTCGAAACATGTTGGATAAACATGGGAAAGACGAAAACCAGCATCCGGTTGGTGACTTTGATGTGTGGAGGCATAGTACAGGGGAGGGTCGAGAGCTCTATGGGATAGGGTCTTCGGATCCTCTTTTCGTCGTGACCGGAAAGTTTTCTTTAACTTCCGGAAGGCTACCATCCCACGTTGAGTTTCAGCGATCACAAGAAGAGGTATTATTAGCATCATTTATTTTTATTGTTTAATTCTAGTGTATGGGCTTCTGTTTTAGCAACCTGGCCCGCCTATTTTGAAGTTTCAGTTTATAAATCATGTACCAAACTTCCAACATAAGGAAAGAACGATCATAGTGTTGTTATTGATTGTCATAGGTACTAACATACTATAGACATAACTAAGCCCTCAACTACATATTACAATCCAGTTAATACATAAATGTGTTACAATCTCGTTCATAGTTAGCAAGTAGTTACCAAGTTGTATAGGTACTTAGGTAGTCATGATGAAACAACTAAGTCCTAATATGATATGTTTTAAATATGATTAGGAAGAATTGGAGACCTGAATAAAGATGTCTTTGTATGTTAGATGATTGTGAAAAGTAGTTCATATGTGTTATTTTGATTTGGGAACAAAAGGGTTATTTAATATTATTTGTATGTGTAGTTCGAACGAAGAGTGAATGAGCAGGTGCAACAACAAGTAAGCAAGCAGGTGCAGCAGAAAGTAAGTGAGCAGGTTCAGCAACAAGTCGCTGATTTGGAACGCCGAATGCAAGAAAAAATGCAGCATCAAATGGACTTGTTATTAAGTAAAATTCAAAATCCTCCATAGTAGCTTTACTTTTATTATGTAATGGATTAATGGTTTTTGGAATGTTTAATGGCTTTTGGAATTGATTATGTAATGGATTTATGGTATTTGGATTGAACTGTAATGGATTTCTATATTTTGTGGTAAAAAAAATTCGAAAGTTTTTTAGTATTTATTTAGCTTTATCGTTAATTTTTTAGTATTTATTTTTTTAGTATTTATTTAGCATTTTGTCAGAATTTGGTCGGAAAATATATAATAATATGAATAAATATAAAATAGTTTTGTCGGACTTTGGTCGGAAAATATAAAATAATATGAATAAAATATAAAAAGTTTTGTCGGAATTTGGTCGGAAAATATAAAATAGTACGTCGGATAGTGGTCGGAAATTATTAAAAAATAAAATAAATGTGAATTAATAATCTCTCACAATTTTGTCGAAAGGTTGTCGGAAAAAGCGTTCACATATTTTGTCGCAAGTTTGTCGGAAAAATTTGTCGGAAAATGGTTGGAAATAGTTTCCAACAGGCATTTTTCCGAGAAAAAAAGTTTGGTCGGAAAGACGTCGGAAATATGATTTATCTACTAATTTCCGACCAAATTATTTGTCGGAAACTAGTTTCTTTTCTAGTAGTGTATGTTGTGTTTTGCATAGAAAAGTCTCAAAGTTTGTTTGCATAAACTAAACATAAACTCACCACCGATATTTTTCGCAGCATCTTTTAGGCTGCCAGCAAAATGCTGCCTTATCATTTCCAAAGTGATGGTTTTCTCCGTTTTCGCAACGTTTCTTTGACAACTTGAACCTGAGACCGGACCATGGTCATGACCATCTAGTTCTTGTACTTTTGGCACTGGTTCAGGGTCAGAAACAATAACTAGACCTTCATTAACACCCTCATCGTGCAACTCGGTCTTTACAACAATGCTTAAGCTTCCACAAACCTTTCGTATGATAGCGAACAACGAATTAATGATCCCTTTTTGTTCTTCATGTTTCTTGCAGTCAACAGGCAAGAAGAACTCTAACACAAAGTCAACTGTGGCAGCATACGTAGTTCTGACCCGTATAGCCACAGCAGCATGCAAGTCAAAGATTTTAGCATGATGAGCAAGCGGGTACTCGGTTTTCATGAATGATGTCACATCTGACGAGTAACTAAACGACTCGTTTGTTTTGAAAGCTTTGCCTACAACACCTTGACCTATAAACAAGTGATGCTCAGAACAAGCTTCTTGAAAATCTTTAAACCTAATATCAGATATGTATGAAGCGGAATCAATGGTGGAGATACAACGGTTTAAGTTTTCGTTTGAGTGGCGGCAACCGCCTTTGCCCCCTTGTTTGATGCATGGGATCCATGTTTGAGCTAATGGTAGATTATGCATCATGCATGCACATTTCAGGGCTTCAAAAATCTCTGCTAATGCAGGATGATAAAAGCCATTGTTCACCTAATCATAGTAAACAAATTTAGTACTAATTTCTTGAAATGTGTTGAATTTAGCTTACATTTACCTTGATTTTCTGTGTGTTTGAATCTTCAAAACTTGTAAGGTCAACTTCCTGTCAAAGTTATGGAAGTGTTAAATGATTAAACTTGGTGTTTTCATAACTAGACCGATAATTGAACTCATAACTGCTCGATTGTGTGTAGTTGAACTGTTTTCATTTAAACCGACTAGCTACCTGTCGGTCTAGAAACTGAACTGATGGCAGTTCAAGATTCCTTAGGATAAATACACTACAACCTGTACCCACTTCATAGTTTATTAATGTTCCAAATCGACACAAAAGTTATGTATTCGTATATTTTACTTTAAGTTCGCTATATATCTATGTTTACTTTTTTAATTATTTATTATGACGTCACTTGTTTTTAAGGGAAAATTTCGAAAATGTCCCCTTTGACCGTTGACTTTCCAAAATGTCCCATTTGACTTCGTCAGTCGTGGTCGCCGCGCGCGCCTATAGTCGTTATAGTCGCCGGCTATAGATTCACTACTACAAAATAAGGCTTTTACTACCACATTTAAGGTGGCAAAATGGTAGCAATTGCCTTGTTGCCACCATTTTGCTACCAAAATAAAGGTGGCTAATACCCTGGTAGCAGTTTCTCTATTGACACCATTTTGCTACCACTTTTTATTTGTTACCTTTTTGCCACCTCTTTTGTTTGTTACCAATTTGCCACCACTTGTTGTTTGTCACCAATTTGTCACCTCTTTATTTGTCACCAATCTATTATCACATGTTGTTTGCTACCATTTTGCCACATTTTTTGCTACCACTTTGCTACTTTTTTCTATGATTTAGCTACCATTTTTCTACATTTGCTACCATTTTGCATACTTTTGCTACCATTTTTCAAACTTTTGCAGCCATTTCCAAATTATATAATCATCCAAATTTTTACAAACTAAATCAAATAACCCAAAATAATCTCATTATAATAAACATCCAAAAAGTCAAAGTTAAGTATTTCCGGCCTATTATGTAACAACGTTTTCAAACAGAGCTTCAAGGTTTGTCATCTTAGTGAGCATAACTTCATTTTTGACAACCAACTCCACAATAGCTTTTTCCACTTCTTCTTTTCCTTAAAAAGCTCCTTGATAACCTTGTAACGCATTTCAATCTACAAAACATAAAATAAATAGATATAAGAAGGCAGGATAAAAATAACGGGTCAAGTTGGGTTGTTAAGTTGACTAGATATAAGAAAAAAAACTTTAACCCTCAGATTGCTCAAACATTTACGCCAACCAATTATCATCGCTACAAAAGGGTGATCGGATATTAAACTTCACAAAAAAAAAGTAGTGAACATACCCATTGTGGTGACACACCCTTTGCAGATTTCTCCTTAAGCAGTGTAGACAATGTTGTCAAAGCCATGAGTTGTAAAACCATAAAACATTATAGCACAAAAAAGTAACTGTGAAGTTAAAATTAATATACGAAGCTTGTGTGGCATTGCCCCGAGTTTTATGTACTTGTTGTATCCTTTCATGCATAACAAAATCGACCAAAGTCAAAGTGCAAGATTCATCATGCCAAAGCTCAATCTAAGAATAAGAAAGTAGGTGTTTTAATAGTTAGTATAGCAGTATTACCCTAAAAGTTCAATTTTAGCAGCATTAACACCTTTTACATCATCAAGTTAAAGATTAAGCTGGTAAAAAGTAAGCATCACCATGATAAATAAATGAGCGAGAAAAGGAAATGTGTGTGTATCTGTGTATGTATATAATCACAAAATAAGCAATCGACACATACCAGTGGGAAGATTCCACCTATTAAGATTTAAAAATTATAAAATCCAACTCCGGTTGTAATAATATATCTGCAACAAGGTGAGTTGTAAAAATTATTGTAAATAGAATTATTTAATGAAATTTTAATAAATACAACATATGCACCAAGACAACAGACAAGATTGTATACTTACGTTGCCCAATTCATCCCTGAACATGGAACTAAGCCAACCACAATAATAAATACAAAGAGGTAAATCTCTTTGAGGATTCACCACCTATAATAAAAATAATATTATTAAGACAAGCTGCTAAGTAAATTTATATTCATTTCTAGTTAAAACAGTTTCCAAAGATAATAAACACCAAACAAAACACATGCCAGTTACCTCTTCAGCAGCGGTAGTAACTGCATCACAACCGACATATGAGAAAAAGAAAGTCACAGACCCAGCAAATACTCTATTAACTGCAAAAGAGAAAATCTCAGGGAATATATTTTTAAATAGTAAGATAATACATCAAATTACAAAAAAAATATATTACCAACCAAGAATATTACACCCAACCCATTAAGTCTTGAAACCAACATATCCACCTGCTACTATAATAAATAAGAAAGCTGCAACTTTTATTGTTGTGGTTATGCCTTATGCCAGTGAACTCTAGAAAGCAAGCACTCAATCGTGTCAAAACCAATACTAAAGAAAATAAGATAAACTTTATTTTCAAAGATAAACTAGATAGATGCGGGTCGCCCGCTCGTTGCGCGGCCGTTGTGTTTTACCAGTATGTTACCATTTCGAGTTTGCATAAGTCCTGCTTTATAGAACTGCACAACACGGGCAGGTCTTGGTAATCCAAAGATTTATTCACTTAGTATTTTTGACATAAATACTAAATAAAGACAGAGTTCAATAGTTTTTGACATACAATACTACATAAACTTTTATCATGCTTATATAACCTTGCACATTTGATGTTGCACCAGACTTGATTATTTGCACTTGTAAAACAGCTTCAAAAGACGTGTTGCTACATTCTTGTTATTCTGCAAAAGAAGTCTTACAAAAGTCATGAGTTGTTGATATCCTGCCATTCTAATATGCATTTTTTTTCTCTTCATTGAGGTGTTCGTTTCACTTTGTGCATTGTGCTAGTGTTATGTTTTGATCATAAAAAATAGTAATATCTAAAAATGATTTTTCAGCAATAAAGGCTAAGCTACACATCATACGAAATACATACATTCACTCACATAGTATACCAAAACCATAGTATTTACAAATAAGAAAGTGGAAATGATAAAACTACACTGAAAAAAAAGCAATACAAATGCAAAATAAATTACCCAAATATCATGCTTAGAAATCAATAAAGAATAGTTGTATAAAAATTGGTATGTCCACTTGCAGGCTCAAAAGCCACTTTTGCCACTTTCATAACCATGGAATCAAATATTAACAAAGCTGGCCATGTAAAAAAGGTAGCAGCATTATTAGAGTATTAGACACCTTCATATAAGAGTGTTAAAAAAACTTTTAGAACACTTGCGACGACTTATACATTATTCATTTGAGATGGCTTATACATTATTCATTTATGTAATTTGCTTCATTTATCGTGTCACTTCCAGTAGTACATCATTTACATAACGTTTTAATGTATTAAAGCTAAATGAAAATACCAAATCCTAACGAATGGGTCAAATGCATTTACATAAGGTTTAATTGTATTGAGGCTAAATGAGTATACCAATTTTTAAAAAACATGTAACATTGAATTTTCATGAGAATTCAATGTATTAAGCCTGAATGTGTACTTGTTGCTTCCACTTAAATATGTTTTAAGGCTAATGTTTTAAGTAATGCATCATCATCATTATCATCTTGTTATGCATAATTGGGCACATCTTGACACTATGTAAGTTGCCAAGTGTTATAACTTATAATACATAAATATATTGTTGTTAGATTTGAAAAGTAAAGTATTGTATGGCCCGGTAGTTTGTTGTAGTAATCGTAACTTACCTTGCACTCTCGAAGTCTGGGTAAAGTAACTCCAACACTAAATTCAGCAGCTTGACACGTGCAACGATTCAAGAAACCACTTTCTATCCCAATTTGAATTACAACCATTAAAAGGCCATTTGACTTTCTTATCATATGCAAAAACACCAATAAATAGACATCAAAACGTTTCCTGTAAAACAAAAATGCAAACAGAGCTGAACAACATGAAAGATAAAAATGACAGAGACATTTGTCATAGTTAATCGTAACCCGAAATCTGAATCAATGGTACTAAACTAATTAATAATAGTTAATCCGAAATAGCCTACTGCGGTTTACGATAATAAGTGAGCATGATGTATAAATATATTGGACTTTATATGGACCCAATTAACCCCAAATACCCATTTAGGTAGTGCACGTAAGTATTTTAATCTTTGTATTGTAAGAAATGTTATTATTAGAACCGTTTCTTATCCATTTGGAAGTTGTTACATTTGTCATTGATTGCATTCTTCATATCTTATGTAGGTATATAATAGAAAAATAAATATGATGTTTATTCCAGTCATTAAAGTCAAAGCTACAACTAAAATTGAACATGAAAAGCTAATGCTAAAGATTGGTATTAATTACCCTATTAACATACAATAAAAACCTATGAGTTTAACCTGATTAGCAAGTTGCAAATGGATACTTATGTCTAAGCATCAAAGTGTTAGCATACATAGTTATACACACAAAAAACAAAAAAAATTAACCTGCAGAACTACAAAGCGATCCTTAATCCTTCAAAAATTGGAACAATAATCTGCAATGGTAACAAAGAAAATACAAACACATTAGTACAAATCGTGAACAAACTAAAAAAACCTAAACAATTGAATGAGCTTATAAAAAACAATCAAACGGCAATCCAAAGCCACAGGCCAACAATCAAATTGCAACTGATTTCCGATTTGAAATGGAGCTTTTAAACTGATTTCCACCTACATGCAACATTATCGGACCTCAACACTCACCAAGGCCACTCAACTTTAACCTAAGCCGTTGACAATCGAACTATTCTTATGATTAGCAGATGAATATATAGCTAGAAAGCTGAATCGACTTTCATCATCAAACAAACACACTTGAACTAGCTCTGGAAACACTAGAAACAGGATTTCAAACCTAATTTACCAAAACAAAATCCGTAAGACAACGCCGCTAGCAGGTCTATTAGCGATATCGCTAATCCAACGGCAATAAACGATTAAACTAATTAGATTCAGAATGATATCAGTTCAATTACCGATAGCGCCGCGATCAGTTCAAAATCCTTCTCGAAGTTTTCTTCGTTGTGGACGACGGCCGGAGAGAAGAAGAGAAGAAGAGAAGCTAGTGTTGCTAAGGCGAAGCAAATCAATGATCTCGACATCTCTTTTCGTATGAGGATTGCAAATTAGGTTTAGCGATGATTTGGGTGGTTGCCGGAGATGATGATTCGGTGGAAACTTGAATTTGGGGGAAACGTGATTTGCTACCATAACCTAAATAAATAGTCTTAAACATTCAATCTATAAAAAATTATTACTTAAATTTGCTACCATTTGTATTTTGGTGGCAAATTTTGGTAACAATTACCTATTATTGTAGTAGTGATTCTAACAAATAAGAACCTCCCACGTGTCCATAGTAGTTGGCGACCATAGCTGTTTTTCCGACAAAGACTGTAGTCGGACGCCCGTCTGACATCGCTGTCAGAGGCGTCGGCGACTACGTTTTTTTTTATTTGTTGGTCGTGCGTTGCTGTTGAAAAAAACGATAGTTAGTTTTATATATGTAAGTCTTCCATAACATGTTAAGTTCTTATATTACATTTTACTCTAACACCTACCCGCGCGCAGGGGGTGCAAATTTGGTTTGAATTCCTTGCATCAATGCGACGCCCGCGCACAACCTGCGGACACGAATGCAACTCCGAAAACCCAGGTCCGTGTGAGGGTAGTTTTTGAGTTTTCAGCAGCACACTTTCGTTTTTTTCAGCAGCAGCGCATGACCAACAAATTAAAGAAAAAAAAAGTAGTCGCCGGCGCCTCCGACAACGATGTCAGACGGGCGTCCGACTACAGTCTTTGTCGGAAAAACAGCTATGGTCACCGACTACTATGGACACGTGGGAGGTTCTTATTTGTTAGAATCTGTAGTCGGCGACTATAACGACTATAGGCGCGGCGACTACGGCTGACGGAGTTCAAGGGGATATTTTGAGAAGTCAATGGTCAAAAGTGACATTTTTGAAATTTTCCCGTTTTTAATCCATTTCATTCGGTCTTACTAGTGAACTAATAAGGCGTTTAGTTCTGAAAACATACACTAGAAAAACTAGGACAAGCATACCTCAAGAGCCTTGCAAAGATTCCGAATCTCTAGACTATATTTACTCTTTTGAGTAGTCATAACAACCTCAACAACACCAACACAATTCTTAACATCTTGATCAAAAACCGGAACCGCAAAACTCCCACGAACATCATGTTCTTGAGCATGAGAAACTCTTGCATACTCTTCACTCTTAAAAAGCCGAACATCAGGAGTCCATTCGGGCACTTTCTGCATAAACACCCTTCCGGGCAATCCCAAACTGTCTTTAGCATCCCCCGCTACTCGAAAATGATAACTTTCTGACACGTTTCTATAGTTAAAAAGCCCCGGGCAGCTCAAGTCACATGTGAAAAGCTTTTGACTTGTGCTTAAAACTTTGTTTCCTTTTCTAGTTTCTGGTAACCATATTTGAATAAGTGCATTTTTGTTACTCATATAATGTCTCATATAACTGATAGCATGAATCAATCTTTCCATTACAGTTAACGAAGAGCCGGAACTTGCCATTGGCGCAATCCACCATTGTTGGCGTGATTCAGTAACAACTTCAGATGGGTTTTGTGGATTGATGAGGTTTTTGACTTGGGATTTTGGTAAATCTTTTTCAGGGTCATTTGACCGCGGTTGTTGGATGTTGGATTCAAACTTGGGGCATTGAAATGGAGGATCATGAAAGGGATTTGAAGCAGAAGTGTTATTGTTCAAGATTATAGATCCATTAGCCGCTTGTAACCAACATCCGTCTAACAAGAGTTCATCCATGTAAGTGTAATCCATAAGTGAACTCGATGAATTTTCAAACGCGAAAACGTTATCATTCATGGCTAAACTTTAATCAGTTCTCACAATTCTTGTTTTGTAAGAAGCAAAAGTTTTTTGCTCAAATTCTTCAGCTGAAATTTGCCAAAAGGGGGAAACATTAGAATTAGACATCAAGATACTATATTGGAATTGTTGTTTTGACTTGTGTAAATGGTCAAACATGTAACATAATCATCAACAGATGCAAAAGATCAATATTCAATAATGAAACAAAGCAAAAAAAAATTCCCAATAAAATTCTATAACATGCCAAATTCTAGGTGAACACTTGGATATATCAAAAAAATTTCTCAAGATCAAAGGGTTTTTTACAAGTTGCTATGTTGACTTTTGTAACTGCTCAAAAATCTAAAGAAGATGATATATATATATATATATGTATATCAACCTTTTAAAACAAAAAAAAATCTAAAACAATTATCAACATATGCAAAAAATTAAGATCATCCAATCTACTTCCTAAACATTCGACAATTACACGTTAAAAACACGAAAAACTCATGATATGCTGCAAAGATTTGCTATTTTGAGTTATGTAACTTGTCAAACATGTAAGAACATCATCAGCATATCAGCAAAATGATCAACCAACTGTATCATGACTAGAGAAGAATAGGGATGTGGAAATTATATTCTTGAAAATCAAATAAAGGCTTTGCATCAAACCATTCATATATGATCATGTTCTTGAAATTATATTCTTGAAAATCAAATAAAGGCACCAAATTTTATCTGGGCAAGAAAGAAATAATTACCTTAAAATCTCATAAACAATCAAAGTGTTTTTAGTTTCTAACAAATTAACAACCACACCATAAGCCTTCCAAGGGTATACCACAGCTGATCAAGATCCTTGGTTAAAGAATGAAAGATTCATTTTTTAAGGTTGAGGTGTGATGATTCAAGGAAAATACATGTACAGAACTAACATTGCTGATGTAAGGTTTAATTAATAATGGGTTTTAAGTTTTAACAATTTTTTTAGTGTGAGTAATTGAGGCAAAACTTATGTTTTGTCTAGCCCCTAAGGTTTTATTTATTACTATAAGTGCATTAGATCTTTCAGCATTTTAACAATTTGCCTCCTTGGAAACTTTGAGTATGTTAAAAATGGAAAAGGTAGCCCTTCCTACTAGTTTGAAATTGTGTGTTGTTTACAAAATGTGACACTTTTTTTTTGTGTTTGGGAGTGTTTGGAAGGGAAAGAGATATGAATATTGTAGCTTCGAAAAAACACATGATGTAAAGCTCAAAAGCGCACAAACCAAAACGTTGCGGTGACAAGAAGACGGACCATTTGTCTTCTCCAACCTTTTAATACAATTGTTCGCATTAATGAAAACTCGTTAAAAGGAGTCAGGAGCCTCAACCTATGATGCACAGATACATCAATTAAATCAGTGGACATACCCATCTCGGGTACTTTGTGGGGACGCCATAAGGACGTATCCTAAACGTTTACATTTAACTTTAGCTTCTCAATTCATCGATCATCAGTTCATCACTTCATAAATTCATCAATCATCATTGATCACCAATTCACCATCATCTCTATTCTCTAATCTCTCAAGTCTCATCATCTCTAGCTATCGATTATGGTTTCTCAAGAAACCCATTAAACTAATATATTTTTACTTTTTCATATATATTTTATTGTCGTACCCGTATCTTGGATTTTTTAACTTTATCGTTTCCCGTGCTCGTATCGTCCAGACACCCCGATCCTATACCCGTCCCAGTGCTACATAGGCCTCAACATTCTTGTAAAGGATGGACAGAGAGAAGCCCCTCAAATTGGACATTATGCTCTTTTGTATAGAATGTAGACAAACTACAACACTATAAGCTGACATGTGAAGCCTAAAACCTTTGAGTCGTCCCATTTAGGAGTATCCTCTATATCAATATTTTTGCTATGATCATTTTGTGTGCCCATAAGAAAACCTAAGTGTTTCACTTGAGGGCCGTTCGCACCCTATGAATCTTTTTGTTTACTATACATACGATATAATCCCAACCGACCTCTGTTTTGGTGACGAAGTTATTGTTGTACATTGAGCCAAACTCAAAGGTGTATTCACGTACATAATTGGGTACCAAGTGGATATTCCTGGCCATTTAAATATTAATTATTCATATAATAAGAAAATAGTTTATTAAAAAAATGTTTAATTATATAAGCAAAACTAAAATTATTCAAAATTAAGAAATACTTTAAACCAAGTTTGCTGTGAAAGAATAAAATAAAGGTGTATCCATGCATGTAGAGCCGAATGGCCTTTCAAGGCACTCATCAAACAACTAAAGTTTTTAATTAATTTCAGAATCTTACAAAGAAAAAGAATATTCAAACATAAACGTACGTAAGCTTAATTAATTTTCAACTCTAAACTTAATTATTCAACTTTGTAGTTACACATGTGGTTGGGGAGAACAACGTACGTAACGTCATCATGTTCATGTTGCTAGCTTAAAGACAACATATAAATGATCATGAGTATGGCCGTGGAACTATAATAAACTATACTACTATAGTCTATGATCATATCATTAAGTTAACTTATTTTTTTAATCAAATTATCATATAGCTAGGGTTGAAGAGTTGAAGGAATAATTATTAACAAGTTTAGTTATCAGTTTTTACAAGAATTAAGAGGTGTTTGGTTTGTTAAAATTAATCCGATGAAAATGAATTTTAACTTATAATAATCTTAACATGCTAATTAGTGGCGAAGCCAGGATTTGAAGCCAAGGGGGGCTAAATCTTAAAACGCTTTGTTTCGGGGGGTTAAATCTTAAAATGCTTTATTTCGAGAGGGCAAAACCCAATATATATACTAGGTTAGAACCCGTGGGTACACACGGGATGAAACGATAAAATGTAAGTAGTTGTTCTATTGAAAATATGATTAACCTAGACAGTATATATGACGTAAATATCCAGACCGATTCATATTCGATATATTTAATATCTAATGATTAACATAGTACTATTATATTAACAATGCAAACAAAACAATTACAACAATAGGCAAAAATTAATGAAATCCATCTTTGCATATCAAATTTAAAAATTTCAAACTTACATTTGAATCTATTTTGGTTTTATACATGTTTCACAATACATAAGATATTAAATACATAAGATATTAAGTATGAATGTACAAGTTTTCATATATAAACAGTATATCACTCAATTCAAAAATGCACTTAACATACCTTAGCAACATTTTTGTTTAAGCTCCTCGTTTGCAAATCCAACTGTTTAGTTTGAAGTTTCATTTACCATATGATCTAGTAAGAGAAATAAGAATGAAAAGATGAATAAGTGCTAGCCACAAGATGTGTCACCTTCTTGTTCCAGTTAATCGTTTGACTTTGACCTCTTATGTGCTAACCCTGACCTTGTCTTAGAAGAGGTTGGCCCCTTTTTCACTCGATGTGATGCATTTGACTGGGAAACAAAGTTCTGATTACCAGCCTACATAGTCATATAAATTGAAATATTTATGCACAAAAAGTGAGAATTTCTATAGAATATCTTGACATGTTTAGTTGCTAATCATTAAATATATCCAATATAAATATCTTGAAATTATGGATCATATCGTAAGAAATAAACAGAAGATGACCGTTAAGTATACACCATCATACCCGTATCAAGATTTTCCTAAAATATTTGAAGCATATAAAACATGACGGTATAAGTGCTTACGTTGGCCCCTTATAGGTTTACTTCTCACCTCCTTGATTGGGTAATCATTCTTGCCATTCGATGTCATTTCTTAAGTGATACATTTCAATTTAAAACTTATTAACAGTTCATTATTCTAATTCACAGTTGTGATCATACAATAGTATCAACATATATACATAATAATACTTGACATAGTGGATGAAACTATGAATATACTCACCTTTGATGTTCATAGTTCCGTCTTGTTGAATTCACCAATTGAATTCAGAAAAGAGCAATAGAAAAAGCAGTGTAAAAACATGTAACAATGGAGCTACAATTTTGTTGTAACACTGCACTATATTTGCTGTAAAATCCCCAGCTTATCTGTGTCAACATGAATACCAAACGACATCAAATAACGCAGCAAAACAATTGTTTTTTTACAATAAGAGTGCTGCAAAATCAGCAACATAACACCATAACAATAGAGGTCTGGGTTTCACTCAAACCTTGTAATTAACCTTAAACAAAAATAAATAAACGACTAACAACCGAAGCAAAAGTGGTTCATTAAATCAAAGTAATCTTAAACCAAAAAACTAACGACCAATCATTAGTGGAATTAAACAAACGAAGCAAAAGTGTTTTCTTAAATCTAAGTAACCTTAAACCAAAAATTAATCGACCAATCATTACATGAAACTAAACGAACAAAGCAAAATTGGCCACGCAATTGATGTATGATGAATCAAACTCATACATTTAATTGTTAAACTTTAACTTTTAAAGCATGTAAGTATGAGTTCTAAAGCACATACCAAGTGACCCAAAGTCATAGTTGCGTTTCTCTTTCTTTGGACATTAATATCAATGCTGAATTTTATACCCAAACGACCCAAAATCACAGCTTCACCTTAGTTTAGCACATAATTGTGCTAAATTTTTATACCCAAGTGATCCAAAATCAAAGTTGTGTCTATCCGTTTTTTAGCACATAAAGTGTTGAATTTTTATACCCAATGAACCAAAATCACAATTGCGGTTCCTTCATATGTTAGCACATTAAAGTGCTTGATTTTTAAACCCAACCGATAAAGATTCACATACTAATCCGGATAAAAACCATAAACATCAACAGTCATCTAAAACTATTCAATAGATTTTCATGTGCAACCAGAGAGTAAAAAGAAAGAAGGATTACCATGGAAAAATACCTTTTGACCTTATCATACAAAATTGTCTAATTATCATCATGAAAACCGAGATGCACAAGGCTGCTCAATTCTGGCCCTGATATAATCAAACAAAAAAGCCGACTTATAAGCCAACATTTTCAATAAACCTAATACTGAGTAAACAATCAAACAATAACGATAAGCTTAAACAAAGAAATTAAAAAAATAAATGAAAGTCGTCAAGTAAAAACATAACTTTCTTTACCAAACCAAGATTGAGTAGCAGCAACAAAGTCAAACTAAATATGGAACATTGTTGAATTAGACGCATCAAATTAAGCTCGACATAATCATATTTTATAGCTTACACATACCGTAACATCAATTTGTTCTTTAACTTCTGAAAAAACTAATAGTCCGTTAATTAAAGAACAACATACAAAAATTACGATGAATGAGAATAAAGGAAACATCTAGCCTTCAAAAGAAAGTAATGGAGCAAAAGATAAAAGTATTACATAATCAATCTGTAACAATATAGCATCCACACTGATAAATCGAATAGGATTCGAGCTAGAAAAGAAGGATTATGAAATGAAACAGGGAAGAATCAAATACGTACCTTTCAATTGGAAATACGAAATCGATGACCCATATATACGATCTACAAATCTGTGACGACCCATATGTTTACTGCAAAATGAATAAAGAATCGGAAACATAGTAAAGGGTTATTGAATCAGTTTCAATCAACATAAGTTACGATTCATCAACAGATTGAAGCATTAGATAATTGTTATACAACATTCGTTTTAGTAAACAATAAACCCTGAAAATCGACATAAGATATATAGAAACAAACTGAAGCCCATCGAATAAACATTGAAACGAACGAAGAGGATGAAACGAATAAACACATACCCGGAGAATTAATCGGAGAAGATGAGTGCGCTGTGGAAGAAGGATGATGCGATTGAAGGTTTTAGGAATTGGTCGTACGGCCGATTAGGGTTTGAGATGTGGAGAATGAGCAGGTGTATGGTGAATGAGGGTTATAAATAAGATCCGGATTTGTGTGGTAATGGGTCGAAGATTGGTTGGAGATCCGACCCGGATCCGCAAAAATGTTGAGGTGAATGTGGTGGTGACAAGTGGCTTATTGTGGAGAGATGGGTTAGCAATTTATTATAAGAGAGACTAGTTTAGTGCCTGCGCTATGCTCGGGAACACAATTCAAGTGATGCTTTTAATGATGTTCATGAATGTTCCATTCAGTTTCGAGACAAAACCGTGGTAAAACGAAACACATGATATATTTTTAAAAATTAGATTTTTAGTATAGCAATATTATACCCAAATTAAAGAGAATAAAGTGCTTAGTTTTATGGTGTAGTTTATACATTTTTTTAAATCATATAAAATGTTATGTATAATTATAAAACACTGAGGTCTTTAATTGTATGTTATTATTAACTTTATCCATAAGTTTCATTTTTAAACCCTATCAAATATAAACCGACTCGTGTACACTCTTTGTAGTAAAGGGTTAAAAATATAAATACTCTTAAATTTTTCAGAATTCTCCAAAATATTAGGGGACCAAAAATGTAATTAGTTTTGTTACAATAAATTTTATATACATGTTTTAAATAAAAAAATAATTATTGTGAGATGATCTCTCAAATAATGTCACGTAAGCTAAAAGCTATGAAAAGATGTCACATAGGATTTTTTTTGTTTTGCTATATTATACAACGATATATAAAATCAACTACCGACCAACAAACCAACACTTCGGATGGAAAAAAGTGAGGGGACTGACCCTCTCCGGTCTATACTATGCTTCGCCAATGATGCTAATTGATTGGTAGAATTACGTTAGAATTAGATTTTGAACACAAATCAATACATGTTTAGTGAAAATGAAATGAATTGAATTTAAATAATAAGTCAATAAGCCAGAGGAGATCGATCTCGGTGATAAGGTGTCTCATACAACCATAAAGAGTTTAAGTAAAATGTAAGGTGCCTCACATAACCTTAAACAGTTAAAGCAAAACATCAAGACGTCAAGTCACCAATTCAGAACCAGGTGCTAGAAGTTAAATATCAGTCATGGAATTTTTTACAAAAGTAGTGTGTTTTACAAAGTAGAAGTCGCTTCTATGGAGAAAAGAAAAACCAAGTTGTTTCTATTGTTACAGCCATGAGCAACAATTCAATTTACTTTTGAGTGAACTAGGATTATACTGGGCTCGCTCGTTGTGCGAGCCAATTGTATATCGTTTATTAGTGGGTTAGATTGAAAATTTTCCGTTATCACAACAGTTAAAACCATACACAGGCTAAAATACACGAAAAAATGTCATTAAACTTCAAACAAAATTAAACAAATAAACTGAAACATCCAAACCATCGAGACATATCTATTTGCCAAAACTTATTTCATAAACAAAATACCCATAAAAATAAATAAATCTAACTGCCACCTCATCAGAACAAACCAATAGCCATGCACCACACGCTAGGACCTAACCAAACCAATAGTTATGCACCACATACCACAACCTCACCAAACCAAACCAATAATCTACACCACATCACAACAATCACGAAACACTATTCATGAAGTTTCTAATTCAATATAGTTAAATAAATTAATTAAACCTAGCAACCAACCAAGCAAGTGTACGTTCTTAGACGCAGATCATCCATTCGACTGCGTCTCGGATCGTATTCATTTCTAGCTTTTGTTTCGTTGAACCCGTGGTGTCTCAGTCGGTTATTTACTAACCAAAGATATCATTTTATCTTTTAAAAGTCAAACTGACCCAAAAATAGCGTTTTGATAAATTGGTATGGATGAGTCCATAGGATTTGGTAGTCATGCTATATAATGACTAACTTATTAAACTTGTGGAAATCGGGAAATGTTTGATCTTGTCAAGCTAGGTGGAGGCTTGGACGAAACGGGTCAAACGAGCTAATGGAATGTGCGAGAGTTCTAGTTGGCAAAGAAAGGTACTTGACATTGTTAACTTCTATTACAATGCTAGAATATTTTAAGAATAGTATTCTTGTTTATACGACTAGACAATTGGGATTATAGTCAAAATGACCAAATGGGTCATTTGGGTCAAATGGTGATGAAGTCACCATTTGAACCTAAGAACTTGATAACTTTCTTCTTGAGTTATTTACAGGTAACCATGAGTATTTAAGGCGAGTATTACTAAAAATTAGCACGTGAAAGTGCATGTGGAATAATTGGGCCCATGACCTCGACTCGTTAACGTATTGGCAATGAGTTATTAATCCGGTAAGATTAAATATCGCCGCTTTGGTTATGGTGTATGAATGACATAAGGGAACACTTTAGGTGTGGCCGGGTAAGACGTTAATCAAAAGGGGGTCTTTGGACCACAGAGTGTATAAAACTTGGAAAGTCCGATTTCATATGCATACCTTAACCAGGACGCGTAACAAATATCAAGTATTGTGTTTTATAATGAGTATTATATAAATAACGAATTTCATTTGCGTACCCTAAATAGGACGCGTCAAATATCAAATATTGTGTTTTATAATGAGTATTATAACCAATTAAATTGGAGTTAATCAACCAAAGCTTAATGTGCTATGATTTGGAGAAAAAATTGAGGATTTGTGAGCTTTGAGTCCCATTATCCGTTAACATGTCAAAATAAGGAAAAAGGACTCAAATTCCGAGTTAGTATATTAATGAGACTTAGACGAGTTCCGAGATCCAATTAAATACTCGAAAACCTAATGGATGTTACGGGGAATGGAGTGCTCGGGTGGGTATTTGGTTTTTATGACCAACTACCCACATGAGTCGAAAATGTAAGTATGAAACCGAATGTAAATATAATCCAATGAAATGGTAATGACCTTAATTTCCAAAAGACTAAATGTTTATAAATATTTGTGGGAAGGAAGATGTGACGGACTAGGGATATAACACTCGGCAACTTAGGGACGTGGCATAACAACATAGCATAGCAACTTGCATCATCGTATAGCAACTTGTAACATTGAATAGTAACTTGTAACATTAAAATTGAATGGTCGCGTTTAAATCACCTCGGTTAAGGAATCTTACGTGCACTTGGATCACAATGAATGATCCAAGGCATGGTGTTATTACACATGTGAAACTAATCCCTTTTGGATCCTATAAAGGTATAAAAATGATAAGAAGAGCATGGGTTCATACTACTTCAAGTCGGATGAACAAAACAAAATAAGAGGCCTTCGGAAGTGGCCTGGTCCATTTGTTGTATTCGTGGTTTTCACGTCTTATTTCGTGACCCGATTGTCGTGGTTTGTTTCTAATTTGTATAAATAATTTAAAAATATAAACACTAACCTTTTGGGTGTGTTTATGATAGGTTAAACGTGATGGAGGTACAAGATTGAAGATCGAGCTAGCTAATGAACCGAGCACCCCGAACACTACTAGCAAATTCATGGCAAAATTGTCACAAAACGCATATAGCAACAAATTAACCACAAAAATATGGTTGTGGGAAAAAAATCACTTTACAAAATATTTTTCAACAATTTTGTCACAAAACATCTCACAAATTTCCAACAAAATGTATTTGTCACTAAATTTTGCAACAAAAACTACACAATCTAATATTTTCTTGTTATGTTCATAGTTGTCATAATTTTGCCACAAAACTTAGTAGTTATTATATTTTACTTTTTTTAATTTTATGACAAATTTGCCACAATATCTAATATCTATTTGTTTTGCCACTAATTTACAACATTATTTGATCTTTCAGATACTTTGTCAGAAATTTGTGTGAATTATTAGGCTTGTTAGAATTTATTGAAAAGTTATGGCAAATATTATGTTGTGGCAAACATTTGTAGGAAAAAAAACTATTTTCTGCTAGTAGTGTAAACCTTTTAGTTTGATAAGAATTTTAAACAACCCTATAATTAACATCTTTTGGTTTATGGTATATTACAAACCAGATTAATTATTACATATGTTCTACACAAGGTGTTATATGTTTTGATAACATATATTATTATAAGCTATTATAATGAAGTGTAATACAAGAGATTCTTAATAATACAACCATAAACAATAAATATTGTTGTCAAACGTTATACCGACTTATTTTTATTGGGCCAATAGTTAGTCATATAGTGTTAGTACGTTGTTCGTTACAGCAAGTCATTTTTTTATGTAAATGGCTTCTAGCGGACTTTTCTTTTTGAATGAACGAGTTGATTGGCCTCTTCAATAGTCTAGGCTATTTGATTGGATTAAATGGCCATCAAAATAACGTTTTAACTACATTTGTTTCTTTTTCCACCATGTGAGCAATGTGAAGAAAGTGATGAAGCCTATAAGTTGAAACAAATGATACTACAACATACACTACCTATACGTCCCATATTACGCTTTTTCGTTACACTACACTGTTCGTATGACGAAGACGTCTGATGCCGTGACTCGTGATGACGTCATCATAGTAGGAACCTAGTAAAAACTAACTTGACTAACATTTGACATGTAAAAGTCAGCCAACAGTTAAAGGGGCACAAATCGGTTATTTTCGGTTAATCGGTTATTAGCTTTAACTAGTACGGTTAATAACCTTTTTTCAAAATTTTCGGTTATTTTATTTTAACTAGTTTTTTTCCCCGGATGGATCTGTTAAAAAAACTGATTATTCATAAAAAAAAATATCTTAATTTGTTACGAACATACGATTAAAAAATATCCAACAGTAAAAAAAGGCATTCATGGGCTTAAGGACTTATGGCCATAGTGTGACTTTTGGTTGATAAGATCTACATAGAGACAATCGTACTGGGCCATTTCTTGGCCCAACATGACCCAAATAAAACCATCAAATTCTAAAATCATCAATCACAATATCAAACGAAAATCATAATTTGTCAGGACCTATTTCATATCATATAATCTATACTATCTATAATGCAGATTGGAAGGGTGACCCATTTATCAACCACGTACAACTATTTTATGCACAATGTACTGCTCTTTGATGCAGAATGTAAAAGGGATTTTAAGGGTATTTTGGACTTTTTGACAACTTTCAATTTGTTACCTTTTAGCCCATAAAAACGAAAAATAAGGATTTTACATTTTAACCCCTACTAACACCCCTAAATCCGCAAATATGTATTTTTTTAACATTTAGGCTGCAAATTTAATGTCAATTTTGATTACGCATTCGTAAATAATATCATATAATTCGACGTTATTTTACAAACAATATGGTGTTCGTTTTTCCCAGAACCGATAAATATTTTTATAAGTACAAGTAAGTAAAGCATGAATGTACATCAACAACTAAATACAGTACAACTATAACAGTCCAGTTTTTATAAAAATACAAAAACTTCAACGAAATCTAAAAAGTCCAGTGCAGCTAATTTAAATACAGTCCAGCTTTATAGAAATATAAATACAGTCCAGATTGTAAAAATGTATTTACAAAACAGTACACTTAATTCAAGCAAAGTCCAGTTTTTAAAAAAAATAATTACAATCTAAAACAGTCGACTTTTTTTAGCAAATGACAGCAGATCCACCAAATGTACGTACCAGATTGCGCTACGTATGTTGACCTTGGCTGGTGCAGATCTTCACTCATTATCCTTCTTTAACCCATTTGCATTTAACTTGCACCATAACAGGCTGGCAAGGAGTGAAGATCAGTTTATAGCCAGCCCATTCATTAATTTTGATCAAAAACAATATTTGAAAGGAATCGAAGCGTACCTGCAGTTTCAGCTGCTGCTCAATCTGTTTATGCAGCTGCTTGGTCTCTGCTGCTGCTAGACAAAGTTGTCCGGATTCATCCTTACTACAAATAAATGTAAAATTCACTGCAACAATCTATATAAAACAACGCCGTGTGTAAATACCTAACCAAATTATACAAAAAAACATAATCCTGACCTTCAATTTTTAGCCAGTCCATCCATTTAAAGGTCTTTGATCACGAACAATAGTTGAAAAGAATGGAACAGTACCTGCACTTTCAGCTGATGCTCGATCCGTTAATGTTAGCTGCTAAATCCGTTGCTTCTGCTGCATGATCTGTTCTTCTGCTAACAGACAAAGTTGTCCAAATCCATCCAATCCAACCTTACTACAATCATTGCAACAACACTGCTGTTAAAACTAACAATATAAGTGATCAAATGGTACTAATAAATGTAAAGTTACCTTTAAAGTTGTGTTTGACCCGTGACTGCTGTGGTAAACTACATACCACCGTCGACCCGGCAATTTGGTTGCATGTTTCAACTTTATGCGCAATATATGTCTGCAGTCAAAACTAACAATATATGAGATAAAAAACTACTAAAATTCTGTTGACTGTTTTGAAAGTAATCCAAAATAACTTTTAAATTCGTTTTTTTACCCGTTCATTGTGTTGCAAACATATATCCGTCTACCCATGTAACAAAAAGTTACAAAAAATTTAAAAATAACAAAGTTGCAACATATATTTATTAAGAATTTAGTTTGACTAAAAATGTAGTTTTTTAGTTATAATATATTTAAAAGCCCATTGCAACTTTTTTTCTGGAGGTTATGAGATTAGAAATGTACCAAATGGTGCAACTTCAAAATTAACCGATTGTATGATAAATTTCCAGCTCAAATGTGCAACAGTAGAAATGCACCTTATGATGTACAAGTTGTCCAGACTTTTATTACCACACATGTAACATAATATTCAATAACAACAGAATTGATTAAAACCAATTTCTAGCATGATAATAACTAACTATAATATGTGCATTTATAATAACTATTTATTAAGAATTCAGTTTAACTAAACTCAATAATATTCAAATTTATAATAACTCTTTATTAACAAATCAGTTTGACTAAGAAACAGTTCAATTTGAATCGAAAATTCAGGGTATTTTTTTATTTGAAATGCAAACCAAGCGGGAAAAACAAAAGCTGAATACAAATAAACCCTAGCTGAATCACACTATAAATAGACTAAGAAACAGTTCATTTGTTTTTGCATACTTGAAATACAATAATTAGACACGGAACCAATCTCCAATAAGATGAAACACCAATCAATTCAGGTTCGATTATTCATTTATACGATAATATATCTATTTTTTATTTATATTTACTTGTTCTTATTAACAGTCTTATTATGCAGGAAGTGATTTATGATGATTTGAACTCAGAAAAAGTCAAAACTTCAAAGGTTCCTATGTTTAACTCTATCATCTTCATTTCCTTTTTAAACAAATTCTCATTAACAGTCTTATTATGCAGGAAGTGATTTATGATGATATGAAATCAGAAAAAGTCAAAACTTTAAAGGTTCCTATGTTTAACTCTATCATTTTCATTTCCTTTTTAAACAAATGTTTGTAATCTGCTACATGTTCTTAATAAAAATATTACTTATGCAGGAGGTTGTTTTTAATACTAGAAAAACAGAAATACTCATTGATTCTTGCGAATTAAACCCACCAGAAAAAGATGCTTCAAAGGTTCGTTTTTAAATATTTATACATCTTTATTATTATTTAATAAAAATATAATTATGCAGGCTGATTCTGATAGTAGTGTTGAGATTATCAACCATGGATTAATGTTTAGTCCATACAAGTCCGATCTTGAACGAGAATGGAGTAAAGAGGTAACTCCACAATTACAATTTATTATATTTCTATAAATGTTTTCATAACAGGTAACATAAAAATTAATACATTACAGGATCAGATTTTTGAACAACAAGATAAGATCTATAAGAACAGAATGAAAAGGGTCAAAAGGCTTGACGAGGAGTGGAACTGGAGTGAAGTTATAGAGCTTGACGGTTCAGATGAAGAAGAAAAAAATCTTTTCAAGGCCTATACAAAGAAGAAAAGTCCACTAAAGATCCCAAGAGTTTCGATTCAAAAGCGAACTAGGCCTCATTTAGTTTGATGCTCTATATCTTAAAATTCGTTTTAGATTTGTTTTCTAGAATAAGTTGTTTCCTTAACATGTTTTATTTCGTAAGTTTAATCTTTTTATTTGTTTTTCAGCTTCTATGAATGAATAAAAAATGTGGCTTTTGTTTCATGAATAAATGAATTTATAGTTCCCAACAGAAAACTTTTTATGTTCGAGTAAAATATAATATTTCTAACAACTATTTAATAATACAAAATCAATTAAAAATAATAATATCAATCAACATAAGTATAGATGAAAATATAAGTTCATTATCTTATATAGTATAGATAAGACACATTACTTTGGAAAAAGGAAATGTGAATCCAATTAGACACAAACAAATGTATGTTTACAATAAAACATATAACTTTAATACTTAATACTCAAAAAACTACAATATTTTAGCTTTGCACTTTCATATTTCGTAAATAGACATCACAAACTAATGTATGTTTAATTTTAATATTTTCAGATTGGATAATAATAGCACATCAGCAAACAAAAACATAAACATTTAAGCAATTGTTATACACTAAAAGTAAAAAAAAATAATCAAGTAGTATAGGAATTAAAAAACGACATATGTGAATAAATAATTATCATTTCAACTAAAACAACCTAAATTATATGTAAAATTCTGTTGAGAAAAAACTGTATATTTAATAAACATATAATCAGATTTGACTCTACTTGCTTGCAGAATTTTAGGGATAGACATCACCTTTTTAAACTTATAAAAGATAGTCTAGCTTTGCATTTCTCAACTCATATTAGATTTGACATTTTTTAATCAAAAAACTTAAGCAAGTAATATATCGTGTATTGAGCTAAAATTTTAATATTTCAGATTGGATAATAGCACATCAGCAAACAATACATAAACATTTTAGCAGTTTTTAAGACACTAAAAGTAAAATAGGCAAAAATACAATGTATATATCATATTAGATTAAACAATTTTTAGTTAAAAAATAATCAAGTAGTATAGGAATTAAAAAACGACATATGTGAATATTTAATAATTAATAACATTTTCAAGATAAAACCTAAATTATATGTAAAATTCTGTTGAGAAAAAATGTATATTAAAAAATGTAAAATTCTGTAAAATTATCCTTTGGAAAAAACTGTTAATAGAAAATATTAATAAACGTTTATTAAGCAAGTGTTTGCAGTTTTTTTGGGATATACAACTTGTGTTTTTTTAAGTGGTTTAGCTTTGTACTTTCATATTTCATAAAAAGTTTTTATTTAAAATATAATAAACTTTTAACTATTTTTATTACTCTCAAAAATAAAAATGTGAATCCAATTAGACACAAACAAATGTATTTTTAAAAAACATAATTTTAATATTTCATAATAACACATCAGCAATAAAAAACATATAATTTTAATCGGTTTTTAGTCACTAAAATATAAAAAGTAAAATAGCCATAAATCCAATGTTTAAATCATATTAGGACTTAAAAAACGATATATGTTAATAATTAAAAATTAATATGACATTAATAATCTATTAAAAAGATTTAAACAAAGAATATATCTATTAATAATCAGTTGACAAAAACTGTTAATAATAATTATTAATAATCGGTTAGTAAGGTACCAGTTTTGCAGCTTTTTAGGGACACAGCAACTATGTATTTTTAAATGGTTTAGTTTTGCACTTTAAGAATTCATAAAAATAGAACATTTTCAAGATAATACCTAAATTATATGTAAAACTGTAATGCAGAATTTTAGGGATAGACAGTAGTTTTTTAATTTTATATATATAGTTTAGCATTGCATTTCTTATTTCATAATAGCAAGTCACACAAACACAGGTACGTTTACAATTTCAGTGAACACTAATATATATTTTTAACCTAATTTTACAAGCTCCTAACACTAATCGTATTCACTGAACAGGAGTTTTGCTTGATTAAACGAAGACAAGGTTCAGGTATGATTAGAAGTTCATGTTTTCATTTTTAGGCTGCAAACAGTTTTTCACTCTGTTTTTATACTGATTAGCAGGTTTGCTTGATTACCCAGTAAATTGTTCAAGTGCTTTCACAAAGATTTCAACTTCTCAAACAGGTAAGTATTGTTTTTAAGATTAAAAATAACAATTTTGTTACATGTTTTTTGTTATATTTAGTTTACAGATGATAATTATATTGTTTTTATGCTTAATATTGCAACTACAATTGCTTTTAGCTACTTGTAGGTTTTTTTATTTATTAAATGCATAACATAAGAATTTAGATGATTCAAGAAAGAGTATACATTGTTTCTTATACTGTGTAAATTAACTAATTAAGTATCCATCATCCTAATCACATTAGCAGGAGTATTTTGGTAATAACTCTGACTTTCATGAAACAATTATCGGATATACCACGTCCAAAAACCAGCTAAACGATATCAGATTATACATACTTGTATTAATTAACAATTTCAATGCCAAAAACAATATAAACACCTACCAAATATCAAAACCTAGAAAAATCTATTTCAACAAAAGTTAATATCATCAGCATAACATATCTAATCTATCTATATACTAAACAAACAATCTCACCCAAAATCATATCAATAGCAATTATACAATATGCAGCACCATTCAACAACCACAAATAAAAAACTTCAAAAGTTAAACAACGAATCTAAACAAATAAAATAAAATCTAAAGCAGTATAGCACGTTAGATCAATAAAACTGTTGTAATCTACTTTAAGCTGACAAATAGTTTCTTTCTTATATTATCCTTTATAGTAGCATATTATTAATAAATCTATTATCCAATTTAACTGAATATTTGTATAATAATAAACTTATCATTCAGTAATAATCTGGTAAAAGTTACTAAAACAAAATGTTCATTTATGGATCTACATAAAAAATTTCACAAAAGCTGCTTGTTATTCAACAACCAGAAATCAAAAACAGCATCATTTTGAGATGACAAATAATTAAACAGCTTGACACAGAAACAAACACAGCTTTGAGTTTAACAATGTATACATATACACTTAACTAAAGCAGTTAAACACTTGAGCAAACAACATAGACCAATAACAATGATGTAACATGCTTTGAGTTGACAAATAATTAAACAGCTTGACACAGAAACAAACACAGCAACAAACAACATAATTAAGTGTTAAAGCTAACACCAATCTCAACCAAAATCTTTCAACATGTTAAAATTTACCAAAACATATATTTATCATACATGTTAAAAAAACTAAGCAGTCTTAACAATATACCAAAGTATCTCTGAAAAAAGTCTTTAAGATTTTATCTAACTTTTAAAAAACTGTAACAGCTTAAACAAATATAAAACCCTACAAATAATCAATTTCGAAGAAATTTCATATCAACATCTTAAAATCTTAAGCAAACACTTTAAAACACAAACATTATCAAACTATTACGCCCCATCGTTAATGATCCAACGTATCCGCACAATTAAAAATCAATCACAATCAATGTCAACGAAGCCTAGATGGAGGCCAGATTCCAAAACCTCTCTACTGAAGGTTGGACAAGCACATCTAGGGAGTTAGACACTTCGTATGATTGATTTCATTTACAAAAATATCATAAAAACAAGTTACATGTAAGACAAAAATAATGTATTTAAGTTTAAGACAAGTAGTCAATCTTCATATAAAACAAACAAAATGAAAATTAAAAATGAAATATACTAGCTAAAAGAACCTCGCCTATAGTCCAAGTTTTAACATCAGTGGGCAGTTGATTCCCGATTCCTATCGGAAACTCACCGGTGAAGGTACTTGCTACTGGTCAAAGGTTTATAGATGACTTACAGCGCTGTTTCATAAGGTTTATTCTGTTCTTTTATAATGTTGTACACCAGTGGCCAGTTTAATGCAGATTGATAATTCATGCCTTAAACCAGTGGGCAGTTGATTCCCGAGAACAATAGGAAGCTCACTGGTTAAGGGACCCTACAACAATATTAAACAAAAATATTAGAACACACAACACACAAATAAAGGTCATTAGTATTTAAAACTTTTTTGAATTGACTCAACTATAATATAACTTACCAAGGTATATTGTTGAAGAAGCATCTTCGAAAGTCAAACTTTTAATGCGTGTCTCGCAAAATAGAATAAAAAATTATCATTCAGTAATAATATGCTAAAAGTTACTAAAACAAAATGTTCATTTATGGATCTACATAAAAAATTTCACAAAAGCTGCTTGTTATTCAACAACCAGAAATCAAAAACAACATCATTTTGAGTTGACAAATAATTAAACAGCTTGACACAGAAACAAACACAGCTTTGAGTTTAACAATATGAACACTTAACTAAAGCAGTTAAACACTTGAGCAAACAACAATGACCAATAACAATGATGTAACATGCTTTGAGTTGACAAATAATTAAACAACTATAATCTAACTTACCAAGGTATTGTTGAAGAAGCATCTTCGAAAGTCAAACTTTTTATGCGTGACTCGCAAAATAGAAAAAAAAATTATCATTCAGTAATAATATGCTAAAAGTTACTAAAACAAAATGTTCATTTATGGATCTACATAAAAAATTTCACAAAAGCTGCTTGTTATTCAACAACCAGAAATCAAAAACAGCATCATTTTGAGTTGACAAATAATTAAACAGCTTGACACAGAAACAAACACAGCTTTGAGTTTAACAATATATACACTTAACTAAAGCAGTTAAACACTTGAGCAAACAACATAGACCAATAACAATGATGTAACATGCTTTGAGTTGACAAATAATTAAACAACTATAATCTAACTTACCAAGGTATTGTTGAAGAAGCATCTTCGAAAGTCAAACTTTTAATGCGTGTCTCGCAAAATAGAACAAAAAATTAAGCTTATGAAGTTAGATTCTAAATAAAATTTTACTCAAGAGTAAAATATGAAAATAAAGAAAAAGTACCTTACTTCATCAGAAGATAATTCATGAAAGTAATGTCCGAGAGTGAATCAGATATATTGAAATCATCAAAATACCTACAAGTTCCACATTACAAAATAAATAAGTTAATCAATATATTTAAAAGCATAATCTACATGATGAAATTTAAATAATAATTCAGAATCATACAACTTAATTAAGATTTACTTATCCAAACAGCAATAAAATTAACAAAGGCTCTTACATTGAATGCTAATTGTATGCTATTGATCATTAAACATAGATAACAAACTTTTCAAAACATTAGATAAGTTTGCATAACTTAAAAGCAATTAAACACAACTTTTCAATGCTTAAAAAACCAAAACAATTACACATATATAGCATAACTACAAATTGAATGTTGAATCAAACCCACAAAAACCCATATGAACCCTAATCCAGATGAAATAATTAAAAATAAGCACATATATTGAAAAGATCTACACTATATTGTAATAACAGTTAGCACATATTTTGACATCACTTTTAAATGACTATTTATTACCATATAAAACAGAGCAGATATGACTTACAGTTCTGTTTCAAAACTGTTTAAATTCTTTATAAAAAAACACACAAATTATTAAGCCAAACAACAAATATACACTAAAACTTAATACTTTTTATACTTAAACAGATGTATCTATTGAAATAAACACAAAAATAATCGCAACTCTCAACTATCAACTATAGTTAAAAGCAAATATTAGACATGCTAATTAATACTATAACATAAACTAATATACATGTACCAAATACACCATTTAGTTGTGTTCCATACCTATCAAGCTTACAAACCAACCAAAATTGATAAAAACTATATATTCTAACAGTAGTTAACATTTTTTGCTAATCATCGTATATAATCTTCACATATCAGACTTAATCTTCACATGACAGATAACTTATAATGCATTTAAAACAAAACCTCTTGCTAATATTTAACCAATAACATAGGCATTCAGTTTCATTCATCCCTATCAAAACAACATAAACAGTTTCGCTTAAAACCTTTAAAAAAAGCAACTAATACCTTTAGCCAAACAACAAATCTGAGCTAAAATTTAAAGATGTTACTGCTAATAAACACAACAATGTAGAAACAACCAAAACATATAAAAAATCAACAATAGAGGTTGCTAATCGTTTTACCTTCATACACTTACCATTTAATCGTCACCGTGTGTGTTGAAAGATGCATCAGTAAACCTTCGAAATACCTACAAGTTCCACATTACAAAATAAATAAGTTAATCAATATATTTAAAAGCATAATCTACATGATGAAATTTAAATAATAATTCAGAATCATACAACTTAATTAAGATTTACTTATCCAAACAGCAATAATATTAACAAAGGCTCTTACATTGAATGCTAATTGTATGCTATTGATCATTAAACATAGATAACAAACTTTTCAAAACATTAGATAAGTTTGCATAACTTAAAAGCAATTAAACACAACTTTTTAATGCTTAAAAAACCAAAACAATTACACATATATAGCATAACTACAAATTGAATGTTGAATCAAACCCACAAAAACCCATATGAACCCTAATCCAGATGAAATAATTAAAAATAAGCACATATATTGAAAAGATCTACACTATATTGTAATAACAGTTAGCACATATTTTGACATCACTTTTAAATGACTATTTATTACCCTATAAAACAGAGCAGATATGACTTACATTTCTGTTTTGAAACTGTTTAAATTCTTTATAAAAAAACACACAAATTATTAAGCCAAACAACAAATATACACTAAAACTTAATACTTTTTATGCTTAAACAGATGTATCTATTGAAATAAACACAAAAATAATCGCAACTCTCAACTATCAACTATAGTTAAAAGCAAATATTAGACATGCTAAATAATACTATAACATAAACTAATATACATGTACCAAATACACCATTTAGTTGTGTTCCATACCTATCAAGCTTACAAACCAACCAAAATTGATAAAAACTATATATTCTAACAGTAGTTAACATTTTTTGCTAATCATCGTATATAATCTTCACATATCAGACTTAATCTTCACATATCAGATAACTTATAATGCATTTAAAACAAAACCACTTGCTAATATTTAACCAATAACATAGGCATTCAGTTTCATTCATCCCTATCAAAACAACATAAACAGTTTCGCTTAAAACCTTTAAAAAAGCAACTAATACCTTTAGCCAAACAACAAATCTGAGCTAAAATTTAAAGATGTTACTGTTAATAAACACAACAATGTAGAAACAACCAAAACGTATAAAAAATCAACAATAGAGGTTGCTAATCGTTTTACCTTCATACACTTACCATTTAATCGTCACCGTGTGTGTTGAAAGATGCATCAGTAAACGTTCGAAACAACGACAAACAAACTAGGGTTTGTTCGAAACACCGACAAACAACAAACTGTTAGATCTCCCACCGGATAATACGGATCCGATGGCCAAAGATCAAGCCGGCAAAGTAAAAGGAGACGATTAGGGGTTGTCGGAAAAGAAGGTAGGGTTTGAACCGGAGAGAAAAAGAGGCGACGAGTTGTGGATTAGGGTTTGAGAGAAAAAGGATGCGACTATATATAGGGCCCATTGTTCTACCGGGTTAAAAATACCCGACCCGTTTTCTATCCCTAACCCATCCGGGTTTTTAATTCAAAATTTTATAATAATTTCTTTTAAAAATCATAATTTTATAAAAAAAAACCTTATAAAAAGCCCAATTTTTTTAATTCAGACCCATATATTGATTAAAGTCATTATTTTGTCTTCAAGTTATATATCGTCAATATGCATCCATTAACTAAAAAAATTTTAATTCTTGAATATAGTAAAGATATATAGATTCTTACCTTATTCTAGCAATTCATTTTATTTAAACTCATTACCGATTTGTCTTCCAGCTACAACCGACCTTCATCGTTATGAATCCATCAACTAAGATAGTACGGATTAATGTCAATGTTCGTCGTACTACTTCAATCGATGATCTTCCTACAGACATACTATCTTCTGAGATATTAGTAAGACTTCCTGCAAAGTGTATCGGTGTATATAGGACCGTGTCTAAGCAATGGTTGTCATTGTTAAGTTCTAAAAATTTTATCTTACGGCATTGTCGTCACATCTCCACTTCCTATAAACAAATGTTTTTTTCTGTTGCTCTGTTTCAGTCGTCTGTCTTTCCCGTTACTTTTGATCCATCTGATTATTTGCCAAAAACCCTAATTCCACTACCAACAAATACTTATTGGTATGATGTTCGCGTCCTAACAAGCTTCGATGGTCTTGTATGCCTTTCTTTTCGCGGAACCCAAAAAATGATCCTCTGGAACCCATTAACCCACGCAACTAAATTCGTTTCCAGCACTCTAAGTCGAGGTAGATTCAAACAAAAAACAGATGCTGTCGGTTTGTATGTTTCTCCTTCGAATGAGTACATGCTTCTACATGCAAAACGCAGAAATGGCTCGATGAAGCTTTACAAATATTCATCTAGGTGTGACTCATGGCGCAAGATGGGGTTCGTCGACGAACGAAAGTACCATAACTACAAAATGTCTTGGTCTAACGGAACTTTCTTCCAAGGAGTTGTTTATTTTATTGTTAAAGTGGATGCTGCTGGTATGGGAAATTACTTATTTGGTTTTCACGTGGATTCCGATGAGTTAAAGTCTAAGCCAAAACCAGCAACCACAAAACACGACGGCGATGGGAGTTTAGTTGTGGTTCGTAACCAGCTTCACATGTTTGTTGCTAATAGTTTACCTAATTGGTCTCTTCACTTGTGGAGGATGGACGGTGAAAACTGGACGAAAATATGGGTTCGCCAAAACATTCTTCCACCGTCACTTTTTGGTCGCACCATTACGTACGTCGTTAGTACAGGCAAGTTTCTTGTGGTAAGCAGATCTGGAACTGTTTTTGAAATAGATACTACTAAGAATGGCATAGAGTGTTACCATCCAGTGTTTTCGGAGAGCAGTATACAAGGAGCTGTTTATACCGAGACTCTTATGTCGCCGGATTTTTAGTACCTGAAATCATATTTTTTCATGTGTTTTTTAATGTTATGTCTTTCATTTATTTCAACAAGATGATAAATCCAGTATTGTAATGTTGGTATGAATTTTTTGGTGTTTTGTATGTTTATGTAAGACGATAGATCATATCTTTTTTTACGTTTGTTTGAAGGTTTTTTTGAATGTTTATTTTTTATTCTGTTTTGCTATGTGATGGAAATGACTTTTAACCTAGATTTCGTCATGTTTATGTCTTTGTCTTTTGGTATAAATAAATTATACACGCTCATTACCAGTAGCTATACTATAGAATTAAAAAAATATATATTTTACTTCTTTTGGACTATTTATATTACTTAAAGTTAATTTAATGCAAACTTTTAATATTTGTGCCAACTTTTTTAAACTTATGTTTCTTTAAAGACCAGATTGTAAAGGTTTTTGTTTGGTGTTAATACTGAAGGTATAATTGGTCATGGATTCGCATATCATTGTTGATGACTTTACGTCGGTCACGCAAGAGTGCGTTTGGTATACTTTGTCCTTTGTTTGGGTCGACTTCGTATTGCTAAGCGCGTCTGGGGACAAAATTTTGATAGTTTTTCTTGACCAACACGTAAGATCCATTGCTTACTCTTATAAAGTTATAAAATAACATTACGTGCATGATTTTTACCAACAATAGATTCGTTTTTTTAGAGACAAAGGGTCGTCGGTTTTATCTCGAAAGATTTCATGCAAACGTACAAAGACATGGATCTGGTTGGAAACATGTTTGTTCTAAATCGTTTTCGAAGGGAGAGGTTCGAATTCAAGGAGTGGCCCAAATACAAAAACTACCTATTGGTTTGGAGTGACTTCAAGGTTAATTTTAATGAGCGTACTTAAAGGTTTTAAGTACTAAACTTACGCGTGTTTCCATTAGTGCCTAACATTAAATTTCTTTTGGAGAACATTAGCGGGGTTAAAAGAATATATGGTACGTATAATTTTTTCTTTAATAAAGATAACTTTTAAGCCCATGCTACATAATTTTTTTTACAAAATATAAAAGAGCATTTATGGTTTTAGATGTTGTTGGGAAGATTGTCAAAGGAGTACGGCTATGTGGAGAGAGTCGAATGTTTCTTAAAGATAATACGTAAGACATTTGAAGTATCTATACTATATAAATTTAAATCCTTTATTCATACAATATATTTTGTTCCTAATGTAATATATGATTTAGCAGTGGTGGATGTATACAATTGTCTTTATACGACCCGCCGGAGATTCATATGGTTAACACATTTCGTGCCATCATAGAAAAAGCAATTGTCTTTGTATCTCGGGTCAAGTTAATTCGTTTGCCGGAGGGTATGTTAGCCTCTGAACTTTTTAAATATTCAAAGATTCACATATATTTTTCGGTCCATGTCGTTCTCTATAACTTACACATCTCATTTTTCACTTATAGGGAATATTTTACGGTCAACTAAGTTCACTAAGGTTGTCGTTGAACCAAACATGTCGGAGGCTCGTTCTATTTCAGAGAATAATTTGTTCTTTTAGTTTATGTAGTTTGTTACCAACATTTGTTACGCATTTATATAAGTTTATTTATTGAACTCTTTCCTTTTGCATCAGAAACCAAATTGATCGAACAAAACATCGATGTTCACAATCGCGATAATATTTAGTCGTTGACTGACTTGAATATAATTAGACAATCAATAAGAGCATTGCAGAATGAAACATAAAAATAAGTACCAGCGATTTAGTCACATGATCATACATTCAACAGAACTCACACGGTAGACATAAAAAATAATAAAAAATAATATATTCTTTTGTTACTATTTATACGTTATATATTATGTTGCTTTTCATACAAAGTTACATATAAATCTTATAAACAAAAAACTAACAACAAACTATAAAGATCAATATACACCATGAAACTTAGATGGCGAAAAAAAATCACAATTCTGATTAATTAAAGACAACGAAACCAAGATACTTCGTACTATACATGTTTTGATGGATATGACCCAAATATAATCTTTGCTTTGTTTTTTTGATTATGTCTGCCATACATAAATTGTAATAGATTACTTTACTTTAAATCTGTTCCAAGTTTGTTCGATCACATAGATATCTTAGTTAATTTTATTACCTACAAATATATGTATTGGTAAATCTACTATGTAACCGTACTGACAACGTAGTTTTTCGTCCTAAAAGGTATTCTTAATTTTAATATGACCAACGGGCAACCAATGGATCATAATGTCGTTTCCTCCTCAACTCCATCTACCTCACGAGGTCGCAAGAGAAAAGAGTATCAAAGACAAAGATATTTAGACAAAGAGAACAAGAAAGTGGCAAACGACGCCAGCGTCGGTGTCTCTCAACGCGCGCCTCTTGTATCACGTTCGACTAATCAGTCGTGTGAAAGGATTCCTTTAGGAGTCTTACACCTTAATAGCTCGACCAATCAAATAGGGGAGCGGGATAGAAGATTGTATGTTGCACGTAAAGATAAAGGAAAACAGATTTCAAATGATGCTGAGGTTTCACTAATTATATCGGACGATCAACCACCGGTGCGAGACATGAACATAGCAGAGGATCCATATAACTTTGTTTACAACGGTGTACCGACGGAGTCTCTCGTCTTAAAGGATCGGAGTTCCTGTTTGAAATGTTTTGCAAAACTATTCAAATATGAATTCCCAACCTTTTGTTGCATGAATGGCCAGACTGAATTAGCCCATTTAGATATCCCACGTGAGCTATACCTACTTTTCACGATGCAAAATGAAATTGGAGTATTGTTTAGGTCCAACATACGAGCTTATAACACCAATTTTAGTTTCGCCTCGATGGGAGTCACGTTGGATGAAACACTGAACAATATGAGGGACGGGGTATATACCTTTCGCGCACATAAAGGAATCTATCACAGGATTGACCAGTTAGTCTCCAGGGATGGAACTCCCAGGTACTTACAGTTGTACTTTTATGACCCCGAAACCGAGCTAGAACACAGGCTCCGATGGCCAAACCTTGATCGGAGTATTACTGATAAGTTGACACGTGTTCTTTCTACAAATCCTTACGTAATGACATTTCGTAGACTTTCCGAACTGGGTCCTCTAGACGAATATAGAGTCACCCTTAACGCTTCTGTTGAGGTTGACCAGAGGGTGTACAACCGACCAACGACTTCCGAGGTATATGATTAACATAAATTTAGATTTAGCCCTATGATTATTATTATTCTTAAAACACATATTCTTTAGGTTGCCGGTATATGGGTTGAAGGCAATGACAATATTTCAACATATAAAAGAAGTATTGTCGTGTACGGAAGGTCGGATCGTTCTCAAACTATTCAGCCGTACTTTGGATGTTACGATCCGTTATGCTATCCTTTGTTTTTTCCACGTGGTGAGTCGGGATGGCATCCTAACATACCACGAAAAGGGGTGTCAATCAGTGAAGTTAATAACCAGTCGGAGACCGTCGACGACGAGCCAGGAGGTACAGAAAAAAATTGTGGTTTTTAAAAGATGAGTTATATTTTATAGTAATAAGTTGATCTTTTATTTACATCCAGGTGCTAACCAACCAAGTGGTAGGACAACAGTAGCGATGCGAGAGTATTATTGTTACAAGTTTCAGATTCGCCCGATCGAGAACTTAGTATTGTTAGGTGGTCGGCTGCTACAACAGTTTGTCGTTGATATTTACATAAAGATTGAGACATCCCGATTACAGTATATTGAGTACCACCAAAATGAGATACGAGCTGATCTATACCAAGGTATTGTTGATTGTGTGCATGCTGGGGAGGTTCAGCCAAACAGAGTCGGACAACGGATTGTATTGCCTGCGAGTTTCGTTGGAGGGCCTCGCGATATGCGGCGACGTTTTTTAGATGCCATGACTTTAGTTCAAGATGACGGACGTCCCGATTTTTTCCTGACAATGACTTGTAATCCTCAGTGGCCTGAGATATGTGATAACTTAAAACCTGGCCAAACTGCACAAGATCGTCCAGATCTTGTTTCCAGAGTGTTTCGTGCCCGATTAGAAGAGCTGAAGCATCAGTTGTTCAAGAAACGTATACTCGGTCATGTGAAATCATACGTTTACGTCATCGAGTTTCAGAAGCGTGGTTTGCCGCATGCGCATTTCCTCCTTATCATGCACGCGGAAGACAAAATGGGTAACCCTGATCATTATGATAAGGTTGTGTGTGCAGAGATTCCTGACCCGGTACGACATCCGAAGCTGCACGAAGTTGTTGTTAAGCACATGATGCATGGTCCCTGCGGTGCTTTGCGGAAAAGCAGTCCATGTATGCAGGGTGATCCACCGGTATGTCGGTTTCATTATCCTAGAGGGTTTAATGAACAAACGACGCAAGGAGAGGATTCATATCCTTTATATAGAAGGAGAGCCAATAATATTAGTGTTGATGTGCGAGGATCAAATCTTGATAACAGATGGGTGGTCCCTTATAACCCAAGGCTTCTTATGATGTTTAACTGTCATATGAATGTCGAGGTTTGTTCAAGTATAAAATCAGTTAAGTATCTGTTTAAATATGTTTACAAAGGCCACGACAAGCAAGTTATTCACGTCGATGAAGACGGCCAAGGTGTTATTAACGAGATAAAAAGATATCAGGATGCGCGTTACGTGTCTCCGCCAGAGGCCATGTGGCGTATTTTTCAATTCGACCTTTCAAAAATCCATCCTTCGGTGTTGGCCTTACAGCTTCATCTTCCAAATATGCAAATGGTTAGATTTAGGGAGAGTGATACGCTGGAAAACATTGTTGATAAGGAGTCAAACAAGGATTCCATGCTTACTGCATTTTTTAAAACAAACCGATCGCTCCCTAATGCTAGACAATATCTTTATAAAGATTTTCCTAAACACTTCACTTGGAATGCAAGCGCCCGTAAATGGAACGAACGTAAAGCTCAGGGACAACGAGGCCGTATTGTTGCTGCTAATCCCGCTGAAGGCGAAAGGTACTACTTGCGCTTGCTTTTGTTAAATGTAAGAGGACCTACTTCTTTTGAAAATCTTCGCACGATTGATGGTGTAACACACCCAACATTTCGAAAAGCGGCTCTAGAGCTTGGGTTAATAGAGAACGATGACAGTTTATCACAATGTCTTACGGAAGCCTCTTTCTTTCAGTTTCCCGGTTCACTAAGAAGGTTGTTCGCTACAATAATGGTATTTTGCGAACCTGGTGACATTCGTAGGCTGTGGAATGAACACTTCGAATCGCTCTCTGAAGATTATCGTTTGCATTGCCAGAACGCGGAACGAGTACAGAATATGGTTCTTACCGACATTAGGGTTTTCCTACAATCTATGGGTAAACATATTTGTGACTTCGATCTTCCTGATATAACACAAGAAAACGTACAACACGCAAGTTCCCGTGAGGTGCAGGAGGAGTATGAGATAGTTGTGGATCCTGAACACTTGCGTTATCATAACGACCTAAATTCAGACCAGAAAAGTGTGTTTGACGAGATCATGTCACATGTGAATCATGATCGTCCGGGTGTATTCTTTGTAGATGGACCTGGTGGGACGGGGAAAACGTTTTTGTATAAAGCTTTGTTGGCTCAAGTTCGTTCGCGCGGTCTTATTGCTCTAGCGACCGCCTCATCTGGTGCTGCCGCGAATAATATGCCAGGAGGTAGAACGGCTCACTCGAGGTTCAAAATTCCTATCACTCTTGACAAAAACTCGATGTGCGCGATAAAAAAACAAAGCGGTGCGGCTGAAATACTTAAGTTGGCCACATTAATCATATGGGACGAGGCATCTATGGCAAAACGTCAGGGGATAGAGGCCGTTGATCGAACATTGCAGGATATTATAGGCGTTAGTCTCCCATTTGGTGGAAAGATAATGGTAATGGGAGGGGATTTCAGGCAGGTGTTGCCAGTCATCAAACGTGGCACTCGCGCACAGATTGTGGACGCCAGTCTACGGATGTCACCTTTGTGGTCTGTGATGAAGAAGATGCGTCTGACCATAAACATGAGAGCGCGTACAGATCCGTGGTTTTCTGATTTCCTCCTGAGAGTGGGTGATGGGACCGAAGAGTCAATCGAAGGTACCTTTATCCGTATACCAGACGACATGACGGTTCCGTGCATAGATAAAAAAGAATCGGTAAAAGATTTGATAAAAGTTGTATTTCCTGCGATACAAGAAAACATACGCTCTTCGGAATACATAATCAACAGAGCCATATTATCCACAAAAAATGAAAGTGTTGATGAAATAAATGATCAAATGATTGACGTGTTCCAAGGGGAGGAAAAGGTTTATTATAGTTTTGATGTGGTAGAAGATGATCACCACAACTTTTATCCTGTCGAGTTCTTGAACGCGCTAACTGTTAGTGGACTCCCGCCTCATAAGCTTCGCCTGAAGATTGGGTGTCCCATTATACTGTTACGGAATATCGACCCTTCACACGGTCTATGTAATGGCACACGGTTGATATGTAGAGCCTTCCAACGCAATGTTATTGATGCCGAGATAGCAGTGGGTCAACATGCAGGAAAACGAGTGTTTTTGCCTAGAATCCCTCTAAGTCTTTCTGAGGACGAAATGTTTCCGTTCAAGCTTAAAAGAAAACAATTTCCCATTCGACTTAGCTTTTCAATGACCATCAATAAAGCTCAAGGTCAAACAATCCCTCATGTTGGCGTTTATCTTCCGGATTCTGTTTTTTCTCACGGCCAGCTTTATGTGGCGTTATCAAGAGGGATATCACGGGGGAATACAAAAGTTTTAGTACACCCTGCTAGAGACTTCAAACAAAACGGAGTGTACACCTCAAATGTCGTGTATCGCGAGGTTTTGCATGATATGTGAAATGTATGTGTGCTATAACTTAATAATATGCTTTCATATGTTAACGTTTGTGTTTTTTATTATAACCTCAATGTCGTTTTTCATTTGATATATTTTCATTTTTTCAAACTATTATTATGATGTGCATACAAACTTATTTTATTTTGTTTTCTCAGGGTTAAAAAATCTAATATGGAGCAGATTAATGTTAACTTGAATGATGTGCCAGGTATTCTTAAAATTAAGGTTATATAAAACACATGATTTTTTGAAAACTTATGTCAACAACTAAACATTGTAATTTCAGAGAACAACGTTGCTCCAGCTCCAACGAATGAGGTGACAGTCAAAGAGGAGATACTTGTCAACGTCCAACAACAAAAGGATGTAAGAGGTGAAGCCAAAGAAAAGCCTGAAATCCCTGGTTTTTCTGAAGATGATACTTGGTGGTGGGAAAATAGGGATCTAATCGAAGAGCTGTGTAAGAAGTACGATTAATTTTCGTTCCATCTTCATGAACTCACGTGGATCATTTGTTTTCAGCTCGTATGTTAAGATTTGAATGTTACGTATTTAACTCATGGTTATTTGAATATTATCGTCTTCGGTTTTCATCTTCAATTGTTAATTATATTATATACATGTTAAGCTCCATCACCTAAGTCCATACTATAAAAAATTGTCGCCAAAAATATCGACCCCGCTGCATCGCGCGGGTACCTACTAGTAACTTCTAAACCAAAGAGCAATGTAGTCGATTTTCGATCAAAATGAAGGGTAAAGTCTTATGTAGAAAATGGACAAACAATGGAGCTCTGCGCCTCAGTGTCATTTCAAGTAGGGTTCTAGTAGACCAATGACTAAATCCCGATTCTTACATTTATCTATATATTCTAAAAGTCAGTAAACAATGTGATGTTGCTTAACCGTTGGGTTGGGTCAAACCCAACGGGCAACACTTGTTTGGACCTAGGCTTGTATGTTAAGCCAGGCTCGAGACTATCTATTTATCAAAGAATTGGACTAAACTAAAACTAAAAAACACACTAATCACAAGCAAGAAATACATGAACATAAGCATCAAATAGATAAGCAAAAACAACAGTAAATTTATTACAAAAAAAGAAACTTGAATAACATGTATGCCACAAACTTTAGACTTTCTCTGTACAAACCCGAACCTGAAACGCAGAAACTCAGCACATAGAGGCGTGCACTTATTCTAAGTTTCAAGGCTCCTTAAGTATGCGAAAATATTACAGAAAAGACAGTAACATTATTGAAACATACACGTCATCTACGTGACATACCTTATAACTCATAGATGAACCGTCTCTATGCTAGTATGTTCACCATACTCACTATGATCAGGTCCTCCAATGCGATATTTATGTTCAGTACTTGTGGCGCACATTGAGACGTGATGCTATCTTCTGCCCCAGAGACTGGTCAGCCTGCAACATCACTCGAAATGTACTAAAATCAGAACAAACTCGTGTTTATAGTTTAAATCTTATTATTTTAAAAAAATTCTACGTTGTTATAGTAGTAAGATCAACTAAAATGCTATACAGTATTAGAAGAAAATTATACAAATATAATTGGATGGATGAACATTTTATTTAGTGCAATCAAGTAAGATGAAGATGGGAAGGTTGTACAAACCTGGGTCCAGTATGAGATCCATATGCTGCGGAGTTCGTGGGTAACACGTGGGTCAGACAACATCTTAACCATTCGGACAATGAATCTTTCTTGCCTATAGAACGGACATGAACCGTTTAGACAATCAATTAAATCTTGGAACATTTATAAAAAAAACAAGAAACAACATGTACCTGGCTGGATCCCATGATCTGTATCTCTCTCCCGGCTGCTTGAAATCGTTATATTTTGGAATCACAGTCTGCATTCGCAAAAGAACATAATCATTTTATACTTGACTGTCATACAGATTAAATGGTTCATTTGTTTGTAGTCAAATGCATAAACAACCTCATAAATTGCATTGTTAAAGAAACTTAAATGACTTGTTGTAATGAAATAAAATTTATAAACATATTCAATTATCTATAAACAAAAGTGGATAAAAGACTGTTTGCGGGTCAATCCAGATTCTAGACCAACCCAACTCATTTGACCCGAACCTGTCCATTTTACCAACTCTAATATTGGATAATAAACGGGTCATACCGCTAGAAGAAACTAATGAGGCAAGAAACTAACCCTCTCACGTGTTCCAGTAACCCGAGCCGGATTGATTGGGTACTTCTGAGCATGTTGAACACGGTCATACCTTGAAGGGAAATAATCCACCTGAAAGAAAATATAAATCAGGTAAATAAAATAACTACAAATCCTAATAAACTAGAACTAATATATAAAAAAAGATGGTGTACCTCCTCATCTCTATGCATGAAATTCATATGTCCATCATAGTGATTATTATGATGAGCACATTTAGGCGCATTGACAGGAAGCTGCAAATAGTTTGGTCCAAGACGATGTCTCTGAGTATCAGAGTATGCAAAGATTCGACCTTGAAGCATTTTATCATCAGAATAATAAATTCCTGGCACAACAAGACCCGGGTTGAACGCCAGTTGTTCATTTTCAGCAAAGAAGTTATCAATGTTCTTATTCAATACCATCCGCCCGACTGGCTGCAAGGGTATGATGTCTTCAGGCCAAGTCATGGTGCCATCAAGCGGGTCAAAATCAAGCCTGTCTTCATGATCAGGGTCGATAACTTGGAGAAACAGTTTCCATTCAGGATAATTACCAGCTTGAATTGAGTCATAAAGATCTTGAGTAGCATGACTGTGATTCGCTCCTCCAATTTTGATAGCTTCATCATCCATCAAACATTTGACGCCGCATGTTGGTTTCCATGTGAATTTAACATAGTGCATTTTACCATCTTTGTTAACCAAAGTGAGTGTATTGACACTTGAACCTTCCATGTGTCTATAATCTGTTGGGATGCCGACATCATCAAGCCAAAATGTCATAGTGTTTAAGCTCTCAGGATGGTGTGACAAGAAGTCAAGAATTCTCCAGTCTTCTTGGATGTGTGACTTCGGGTTTGGTTTAAATGCGTGAATCACATCAGGGAATGCCATTGCGTCGCGAGTAAAGAAGACTGGGAAATTGTTTCCAACAATATCAAAGTTACCCTGCAAGTTGAGGATAAATGAATCACCATATTAAACAACAAGGTTAACACAAACCAAGTTCAAAACACCAAAAATTAATTCAAGAAAACTAAACAATCCATTTTTTTCTTAATGGTTTAGATTTGTAAACATGGTTTGTAGATGGTTTTTTAAACAACTTTTGTTTCTAGGTGACGCGTTGCAGATGTGAAAGATGATAATTTCACATTTTTTTTCTAGGTGGTTACTCGGGGTAACCCGATGGCGAAAGATGACCCATAAGTTCTGCGAGCACAAACAGTGTTAGGTAGCCCAAGCCCGCCTATTTTGGGGAAACCCGACTCAAATTTGAGGAATACTCACCAACCCGCTTGCTTGTAGGCACGACAACAAGCTAGTGGTAAAAACTCGATCAGCTTAGGGATCGAACTTGTGTTACCACAACTATTCATTCATTGTCTTCAATGTCCCTCCCAAGTTAAGAGTTGCTAGTAAGAATAAGACTTGGCTCTCTTTTAGAGAATTCGGGTCTCTTACCACTATACCATATTGATAGTTGCGGTAATTTCACGTACATTTAATTTGATTTCCCTTTAATAACTTGTAACTCTTCTAAAAACCTCAAACCCTAGCAATATGTTTGCTAACTTTTATTTGTTATTTACCTTTTCAAAAAAAAAAATATTATCGAATAAACTTGTTTTTTTTAATTTAACAAAAAAAAATTTAATATGTACTTACATTTTTTTTAAATGTATGATTTACAAATTATAAGATAAAAATCATATGAAATAGTTCTTGAAAAAAAAGTAAGAAAACTAGATCTACTTTTAGAACAAGTGGATCATACTTTTACATCCCATATTATTGCTACTAGAATTAATCACACCTAAAATCCAAAAATATTTCAAAAACAAATAATAGTTATCGGTTACACTACTACTAAATGTATGTTACGTTGATTTTATATATAGATGTTGCTATATATTCAAAAAAATAGCTAGACCATTTACGTACGTACCTCTCTAGTGTAAAACTTTGTTGCGAAACCTCTAGGATCTCTAATAGTTTCAGGACTTCCTCTTTCATGGATAACAGTAGAGAAACGAACAATAACCGGAGTTTGAACTCCAGGTGCACGAAGAAAATCGGCACATGTTAGATGTGTGATATCATGTGTGACTTCAAAAAACCCCTTGGCACTCGCACCTCGTGCATGAACAATTCGTTCAGGTATCCGCTCACGAGTAAAATTAGCAAGTTTCTCGATCAAATGATAGTCCTCCAGAAGAATTGGACCTATCAGTTGCATTATTGTTTGAGTTTATGTATACAAATTAGTTTCAGATTTGATTTAATTTACTGGATCATATTCATATCAAACATAGAATCGAATTAATTACCTCGGTTTCCGACTGTTAATGACGCGGTATTGTTGTAGACCGGTGCACCAGCGTTTGTCGTCCAAAATGGGGTATTGTAAGCACTTGAAGGGCGATGCTGTAGCAAATATATATGAAATCGTACAATTGAATTAATATGCTCTCGGAGGACATATAGTTAAAAAAAAGTATGTTACAAATGAGTCACCAACTTATTGTTGATTATAGATGCTTTATGTTATTTAGGTCACTTAATATTAAAACCTCTAGAATTTCAAAACATTAATTAACATGTTAATATAGTTGAAAAAACAGCAGTAGACAAGTACAAAACATAAAAGGTATATCTAGCATAGACATTAGCATGTAAATATATTTTAAAATTGTTTATTCAACTGATTTTCGCTTTTTATAAATCTCGAAAAAAATGTTCATGTGCTAGTTGTAGATACTTTTGTGATCAATACTGCAAAGTGTTTTAATCATGTGATCAAAAGACAAATAATTAGCTGAGATCATGAATGCTAAGTATTTAACCGGATAAAATATAGGTGATGTTTTTATATTTTCTCTCTATCTCTACATATACACGTGTGTATATATAGAGAGAGAAAGATAACGCGTTTGTATAATCGTATAGGATATATGTATAGACCGATTATAAAATATAATCAAACATATTTAAAAGTAAAATAAAATAATTTAGTTATTATTTTTTAGTTGTTCTTAAATTTTCTATAAAACAAGCTTTTTATCAAAAAAATCTAAGACTTTTCACGATTACCAAGAAGCAATCGTGACAAGTTAAGTGCACATCTTCGATCAGGTGCGAAAGAGGTTTAGTTTTTATAAACTCATACAAGCTCAAAGCTATGACATGAGTATGACTCGAAAAACACTTCATAGTATCGTGATGAATACGTATAAGCTCAACCTATAATTGTGCTCTAACCTACATAATATAACTGAGCACGAATACAGTAATTAATTAAACAAAATCTAGCATGATAAAAAGAAAACTTAATGTTATATCACATGTCATATGAAGACGAAGATCGTTAGCTATATAAAGAGACTAAATTCAAGAATTTTACCTTGTATGGATCCATGATACTGATGAGAGCAAAGAATAGTAGAGAGAAGCTCTTTGCTTGCAACTAGCTTGTATGGTTCTTCACTCCTAGATTTAGCAACTATTTATAAGAAAAAAAATTCTTATTTTCCTGTTGGAAAAATAAATTATAATAATAATAATAATAAATAAATAAATAATAATAATATAAACAGTAATGTGATTTGATTTGGGGATTAAAATATTAAAGATTTTAATTATTGTAAATGATTAGAGGTAAATGGAGTGAGGTGAGCTGGGATCAAAATATTAAAGAAGTAAATTATTTTCATGTTTTGCTTTTACTAGTCAAAATGAATTGACATAATCTATTATTTGTTTTTCTTTGACTTCAAATTTAGAAAATAAATGATACGATATATCCTCTCTTCTAATAATTAGCTAAGCCAAAGCACCACAACATGCCACTTGGCGCAACCACGTACATTCATCCTCACCATTTAAACGGATTCGGTTATTACTCATAAATAACCCGACCCATATGTGCTTAACAAATGGATCCAATATATAGTCATCTACAATGCACTACGGTTATTTCTTTCTATTCAAACACACAGTCGCACCGCTTCAAATCCCTAAATCGAAGTCACCGGCCGCCATATCTCCACACCATATTCTCATCTTCTCTGATTGCATTCACAGGTATATCATTACAGGTTCATCATCTACCTTCGTTCAGTATCATTTATCGACTCTTTGTTTCGGATTTAAGAATCGTTTATGTTTTATGTTTAAACAAGTTCATAGGGTTTAATATTTTTTATGTTTGAAAACACGATGCACCTTAATACGTTATTCCTTTGTTTTGTTTTTTTCGATTCAAGAAATGTTTTTTTTGGTTTGGTGAAATGGTTATGCTATATCCCGGTTTTGTTTTCTGAATTCGAGTACGACATAATTTCTAAATACAATTTTTATTTCTAGAAGTGTGTTAAATTTGGGGATTTGAGAAATTATGGTTATGTAGACTATAACATGAACTATAATCGATAATTGTTTCCTCATTGTTATGTTTATGTAACTTTATTAATGCATACAACTGGTGATTTTAGGACTTTACTTATGGTTACCACTTCAAACAATTTAGTTTTGGTTAACTATTGTATCATTTTTTGTCCATTATGTTTTATTTTACTAATAATCTATGCATTAAATCAATTAGAAGAATATATATAAACTGTTTGTGTTTCCTGTAGATTAATGATGGGAATTATGTGGTAGAGGTAATATTATGTTATTTTTGTGTGTATGCAAAGGTGTCTTCGTATATCAAAACGGCAATCAATTTATATCGACTATTTAGTACCCTAAAATCAAAAAAAGTTGTAACTAAGTTCAGCATTGCAGACCAGTTAACTAGAGCATGCCTACTGCTACAAATGGGAGTATATGCAAATGGGTATATGATAATGTTTGAGTTACATATCTTTTTCTTGATATAATTATAGAAACACTTTGTTTTTCTTTGACCTGATTTGCCTTTATGTTTGTCAATTACAACGAAACTGTTTTTCTATGGGATTCAACACGATGGGGAAGTTTTCGGTTTTCTTGGTGATGGTTAATTGGTTATGATTTGGTGTTGGGCTTTAATGGCTAATGGAGTGGATTTGTTGTACAAAGATCCCAAACAACCGGCTAAATCTCATATTGTGCATTTGAACTCGCATATTTCATTATACAAGATAAAGTTGACAATGTTACAAAGGAAATTTTTGGCAAATTCTTATTTTTTGTTGTTTATACTATTTTCAATATAAGAACATTTAATTAGTTTTTACTGTTCCGCTCCGTGTGAACACACGGGTGTTAACCTAGTATTATAATAAATCTATTTGTTGCATCTAAATAAACTTTACTAGATTATTTTTTATGTTACATATGTTGAATAACTAAAACATATAACGATCATTAAACATAGTAAACAATGAATCATATCAAAACTAAGTATTACATCATAAATCATTACCATCCTAAGTATGTTATCTAACGACAACAAAAACAAAAAAAAACCCACATAGGAAAAATTAAAAGGCAAAAGATTCCCATGAAAATCTTATCAAAATCTTATAATTGGATGACAACTTGTACTATTAAAAACCATCAACTTTGATATAGAATTAAAAGATCACCTAGTTACCTATAAGAAAACAATGGGTTTAAATAGTATTTAATAGATCTTTTTACGTTCTCACTTAAATGCCAAATAATCAACTTGTTAATACCATTTATTCCATTCACAATAGTTATATTCCCTTATCAACAAAGTTAAATACTCTATTATTAAATTTATGTGATAAACTTGATGAAAATCCCGATTCAAATAAGTTATTATAATTTATGGCATATTCTAAGACCGAAATACATCGATATATTTTGATAAATGATAAGTTTACTAAGAATATGGTAATTATTTTTGTAACTGATATGGAAATATATTAGGTTGATGTGTTGTATGTTGTGCAATAGTATGAGGATTAAATATGTGATATAATATTGAGCGGGAAAATGATGTCAACAATGCTTCATCGTATGCCATGTGGTATCAAAAACTCTCTTTTTATTACAAACTAGGTTTAACACATGTGTGTTATACACGGGTTAAATAATAATATTTCATTATGTTTAAAGATTTGTAATTTGTAAATGTTTAATATTCAAGGGTTATTGGATTTAATCACCTCCAACTATTGGTTATAGGTCGATGTCACCTTCAAGTATGACTTTGGCCAATATAACTCTCAACTAAACACTTTGGTATCCGTATCACCAAAATTTAACCAAAAATTAACCAAAAGTGACTTGAATTGGTTAACTTTTGTTGATACAGACACCAAAGTGTTTAATTGGGAGTTATATTAGCCAAAGTGATACTAGAATGTGACAGCAGCCAATAACCAATAGTTGTAGGTGATTAAATCCAATAATCCAATATTTAATGATATTGCTCCATCAACTCATTGCATAACACTTATATTTTCCCTCTCAAACTTCCTATTATGGATTAAAAAAATTTCCCCCAAAAAATTACCCCTAAAACCCTGATTTATTAGATAGATTATAGATTACTATAGATTTTTTTGTCCTAATATACTCATTTGAACACTATAGTAAAATATAAACCCAATTTAGGCACACAATAGCCACATTGATATGAATTTTAGCACGGATAAAAAAATTAGAAAGGCTTTAATAAAAGAGTATTTTCGGTATAAAGTCATGAGAAGTAGGTAAAACAAACTTAGATTTACCTCATTCCGACAGTTTCAACATCGTCGGAATGTGATCAAACGAAGTTTGTTAGACTCTTTTGTTACGGCTTTATAGATTCAAAAGGCTTTGTATTTAATCATAACTCAAAGATGTGTGGTTTTGTCTTGGATAAGAAGATGAAAATTTGGGTTTTTTATTAGTTTTTTTTTCTTTCCTTGATTTTTATATTTGTTTTTTAATAAATAAGGATAACTTGGACAATTCATATAAAAATTAATAGAATAATGGATGACATTAGTCATGTGGATGAAAATGACAAGAAATGTAGAAATATAAGAAATATTAAAGGAACTAAATTTGAACTTATTCGTTGGAACACGCTCGTTAAACTCCAAACCTTAAAGTTAAACATTAAAATCCTAAACATAAAACTAAAATGGTAAAATCTAAAAGCTAAGATCATAAAGTTCGACGAGCCAGTTTCGAGCCGCCTGAATTAGTTCAATTAAAGTTCGTTGGTGTTAATTTATAAGGACTACAAATCATCTTTAGCCAAGTATTTTTATTTGAACCCAATATAAGTATGTCTACACAAAAATAAGGAAATGCAAGACACATTTTAGTGTCGAAAAAACAAAACGAACCATAAAATTTGGTTTTAGAAAAGAAAAAGCTAACCAAACTACGTACCCGTTAATAGTTCGGTTTGTTATGTCGGTAGTTTTGGTTCTTGCTAAACAAATAATAGAAATGCCAGATCATAAATATGAGACACATTGAAATTGGGTATGATAATAATTATGAATTGTGTTAACACTTGTTTTATATGCCAATATGTATTATATCTTAATGGTATATTGGTTTTCACTGGTCCCAACTATTACATTTTGTCTTCTACTGGTCCCAACTATTAAATTGGTTGTCAACGGTCCCAACTTTTATCACTTTGGTAACCACTGGTCCCGTCGTTAAATTTTTTTAACGCCGTTAAGTTTTTTCCAAATTCAAGACCGATGTTTTAGACCTTTTGATCGGAAGGATAATACTTGTCGATTGATGTAAAAGTTTTCTCGAAAAGGCTCTCTTAACGATAAAAATTTTACATTTGATTGATGCATCGTTAGGTTTAAACACCCGATCGAAACACTATTTTGTTGTTCGGAGCGCCGTTTCGAGGTAACTTTTCCATCAATCGACTTATATTATCGTTTCGATCAAAATGCTTATAACATCGGTATTGAATTTGGAGAAAAACTTAACAGGGTTAAAAAAATTTAACGGCGGGACCAATGGTTACCAAAGTGATAAAAGTTGGGACCGTTGACAACCAATTCAATAATTGGGACCGGTAGAAGACAACATGTGATAGTTGGGACCAGTGAAAACCAATATACCTATCTTAATCAATAATTTACGGAGGAAAAGATCTTATATATCAAGTCAAAATCAATCTGACATGTTGCCTTGTAAGATTCAATAAAATGTTTCAGCCTTTTAATGGTTCAGGTGTCTGAATAGTTCAGTATTTAATGGTTCAGACTGTTTGTTTCGCAAGCAGATGTCTGATCATGAATGGTTAAAACATTTGCCTCTAAATGGTTAAGCATTATACAAAGTCTGAATGGTTAAGAGCTATTATCTGAATTGGTCAGACATTTGCTTTTAAATAGTTAAACAATATACTAGCTCTTGATGGTTCAGACCTCTTACTGATTCAGCACTTAATAATTCAGCCATCTTATTGGTTCAGCATTTAACCATTCAAATACTGTCAAACAGCCTCTAAGTGTAGTTAAAGGGAAATCAGGTGATAAAATGATATATTACTACATAACTGATCATGGGTTTAAATTGTGCAAATGATTGATGTGATGATTGTAGCTGTGAAAAGAGAACAAATGTAATCATATTCTCTTATGGTAAACCTTACAAACAACCTTTGGTTTTAACGTAAAGCTTTAAAAAATACATAGCTTAAGTTGTTTAGATGATGTACTATTTGTAAGACTATATTAAAATGGAGGAGGTTTGGGTTCAAGTCAATCTCACGAGTGACACAATATATATGAGTTTCAGGTTAGGTCTTGTGGTTTTATCATTTAAGGTGTGTTTCCTCTAAAAATGATGTTAAAACAATAAGTATATGGCTTGATATTAGGCGTAACGTCTTTTAATCCTAAGTCAAGTGGTACCTATAACAAAGATAAAGAGCACTGTTAGTCTCACAGTAAGAGAGGATCTCTTGCGATCAGCCTCCGGCGTGAATCAGTGAGCGTTTCTTTAGGAGGTGATAAGAAAAGTAGAATACGAATGGTTTAAGAGTCGGGTGTTAGGTTCCAAAGATATGGATCGTAGTGTTAGAGAGTAGATAGAACTTAGAATATCATGTGAGAATGGTTGAAGTTTTTTCCCTTTGGCTGTGGAGAAGTCTTGCTTAACTAACCAAGACAGTCAGCAGTGAGAAGCTATATCTGGAAGCTGAAACACACTCATTTACCTTCTTGCAAAGTGACTTTCTCTTTTGGTGTAAAGGGTTTACTTTTCTCTTTCTCATATGCTACTTGAGGATATTTTTTGTGTTCAGGTTGTAACTTGACATCTGGTCACTTAGAAAAGATGGCTGACGAGCACTGTAACATTACTGTAGCGAGATTCTCTTCTAAAGCTTCTTAGCTTCTCAACTTTCTTGACTGCTTGGTTATTACTAACTAATATATTAATTATAAGAAGCTTTAATTTCAATATATTAATTACGACACTTGTTATGTCATCCGCTGCTTCTTCTAGTAACCTCAAGTACCCACAATATTTTTTAATTACACTAACTAAAAAAACCTTAACAATTGAAATTAAAAACATTAACATGATTTAAATTATACGTTTCACATAATTGATATTTAAAACATATAACAAGAAAAACTACAATTAGATATTTGTGAACATCTTGATAAACCTGAAAATAGGCACTTTGTCTTAATCCATGCATTTGAATATTGGATATTAATTGAGAAAATTAATGTTGTTGTTTAAACCGACAACATCAAAGAATACATTTTAATATCTTCAACTATATTTAAATAGTTCCTTCTAGAGTCGAAACCTTAGTGGCTTGCTCTAAACATCAAATCATTCTATTTTGGCCTTTGAACGAAGTAATCGTTCGTTAGGACTTCGTGAGAAGTGCCACGATCACGTGGCACATATTTTCTTGATGAGTATGGTGTATCCTTAACTTCGGTTGCTGCGACAGTCACTTTGGTTGCTGCGACAGTCACTTTGGTAAAAGATTCGAGAAAAGATTCAAGGCCGGAGGATTCATATCGAATCGAAGCTACATGACTTGGGTATTAAGTACAATGTATATAGTAAAAGAGATCTTTTTGGGTGTTAAAAAATTGTAAGGAAATGTGAGTTATTTATGGAGTTAATTTTTTTAACTAATGCATAACGGTTATCATTACAGAATGAGGATCAACAAAGAACATATTGTTAAGTAGAAAACTAGGGAATTATAAAAAAAAAAAGAGAGAGAGATGAAATTTTAAAGAGAAATGATAAAATGAAAACTTAAGATATTTAAAATTATGAATAGTTGAACATATCAATCTTTTGCATATGTTATTATTTTTAAATTGCATCATTTTGAATCTGAAATTTTTTTTTTTTTTCATTTTAGTACAAATAACGTTATAAAAATTATTTACGTCATTTTTTTTTCAATACCGCATGTGTGGTATTATAATAGTGTATGTTTAAAATATTTTATTCTCCTGCATATATGCAGTATCATATACTACATATAATGTAGCATAATACAATACATGCACTACCATGATACTAGATATATGTAGTATAAATTATTTTAATATAACAATAATATACTTAATCAAGGATATTAAAACTGGTGAAGTTTTTGTGTATTTAGAAAAAAAAGATATTTACGTATAAAAAATTATGAATGTTTAAATAAAAAAAAGTGAGAAGTTTTATAGTTCTCAACTTAAAACCCGTTCTCTCTTGAGTCATAAACCATAACTAACGGCCAGGGGCGGCCTTGTGTGTGGCGAGGTGCGCGACCGCCACGGGTCTAGTCTCTCGGGGGCCCGAAATATTAAAATGTATATATAAAAATTTTTATATAGTTTTTTTATATCATTACCATTTAATAATGATGTTATAGCTCAAAGGAAACATTTATAAAAAAAATAAAAAAATTCTCTCAAGCATTAAGAGATAATGATATAAATTTATTTATATTTTTAAGTATAAACATTTATAGTCAATCATGAATGTATTATAACCTCAAGTGTTTTATCATTGCACAACATCATCAACATAGTTGATGGTTCGGATTGTCATGAGTATAAGAATGAAATACATAAATAAACTAAATAATTTGCTAAGTAATGTAATAAAAATGAAAGAAGAAAGTAAAAAATAGAAGAAGAATTTAAAAAAAAATGAAGAAAGTACAAAATGAAAGAAAGATTAAAAAAAAACTCAAGTTGTTCTTAAAAATTTCTTGTAAAAAGATGGAGTTTTTAGATCTATTAAGAGAGTTTAAAAGAGAGTATAGAGTGATGAAAATGATAAGAAAGTGATATGGTTAGTATTTATAGATATAAGTTAGGATTTGACATTAAAGAAGGTAGTTGGAGAGATTAGTGAAAAGAAAATGTAAAAAGTATAATTTTGGCCTCTCAAATTTATTTTATTGATTATTTTGGATCATAAACTCATGTTTAACCATGATTTTAGATACTTTAACATATGAACCACAAAGCACTTATAAAATCATTTTCCAAAAAATATACGTATCGATAAGTTGCTCGGTTTTGCGTTAAACTGTGTATTCAATCATATATTTTTGTTAATTATCATATTTTGTATTAAAGAAAAAAATTTATTTATTATCTTCTCGTTAAATAATCAAAATTATTTAATATCAAAGTTTTTTTGTCAAATAATATTAATACAAAAAAATAACATGAGTTTTTTTTATGTATATGTGTATATTTGCAAGTGTCGTTTAAATTACATTGGTTTAATTGTTTTTAGTTATGCACTTACATTGATGTATATGTTTATATTTGCATGTGTTGTTAAAACAGTTATACTGGTGTACTTTACACTCCACGTGCAAATATACACATATATATATAAGAGACTAATGTTATTTTTTGAGTAATAATGTTATCGAAAAAATAATTTTGAATGATTTTGGTGAAGTAACAAGTTAACACAATAAAGTGTGATTAACAAATGAATCCTCCCATATGTTAATATATTATATATCAGGATAAATACTCGTGTAGCATACGTGTTGAATAAAAATATATTAAAACAAATATTTAGATAATCGTTTACTTTTCTTATGAAATAACTTGGTGTTAGTTGTTTAGTTTTATAATTTAAATTAAACTTTAAATTTAATAGAACGTAACAAAATTTAAATGTGCTAATATGATGATGAAATTATTAGAATTCTTCGTTTTAAATTTACTATTATGATGACAAAATTGTATTAATTCTTTGTTAAACTATTGAATTTCGATTATACAAAATATAAAATATCTTAAGGTTGCTTAGAATAGGTAAGAAAAATCGTAGTTGAGTTTTAAATTCAAACTTTATGATATTAAAGGAAATGAACTTTAATAAATAATTATGCAAAATTGATTCAATCAATAATCAAATTTTTTTAACTTAATTGAAAGGATTAGTGTGGAAGTGACGCATAAGATAAAGTGATATGGCAATGACGTGTCATGCTTGAGAAAATAACATGTTAAAAAAATTAGTGGTTTATTAGTATAGAAAGATACCATGAATTACTAATTTCGGCGAATAGTTTCCACCTTTTTTCTTTTTTAACTTCACTTTTTTTTTCTTTTACTAAAATTCATTGTTATTTTATATTCCTTTTAAATAACTTATAACGCTTTACACTTTTGTAAAAACTACTTTTACAACTTTAGATCGCAACCTCCGTCAATTTATACATTATTTATCTATTTGTCTAACGATTTTAATGTCATGACCATAACGTGGGTGACATAATAAAAAATACATAATGTCACGCGCAGACACCACACGTTAATAGCATTATTGTAACATGAGTAACGAAGTCACATGTTGTCATCACCCCGCATTACACATGTCAAATTTCTAGTTATATAGTATTTGTATTGGGATAATTCATAGTATACTTTGGTATTATACTATTATATATCATTTAATAAGTAATAATGAAATTGAATGATTTAAAGTTAGAAGTGGGGTGTCAATTATTAAACATGCATGGGACATCAAAAGCTACTGTTGCTAACCTCCAAGAGAAATTGGCCCATGCTTATCCTTTCAACCATTTTCTATTTGGAAAAAATCTACTCTTTAATCAAGTTGCGTCTTCCCTTAAGCTTCATTCTCTAAATCAAATAATAATTTCAAAAACTTTTTTAACCTTTTATAGTTAAATGAGTTTGAAACTTTGAATCAGAGTAGAAAATACCCAAAAAATTTCTACAACTAAAAAGTCATTACCAATAGTTATAGGAGAGGCTCATATTTTTCTAGCAAGCTAGTAATGCGGGCTCACGCTCTAGAGCAGGAGGTGACGAGGCGGCATAGAGGTTTTAACGTGATGAATCGCACCTTTGCAAACTTCTAAACTGAAGTCGAAATGTTCCAGTGAGGGAGGATGTTCAAGTCGAGACTTCATATACTTGAGAGGGTCAAAGTGACTATGTACAACGTTGAGAGGTGGGTTGTGACATTTTATAAACTTGAGTGATTATAAGTGTGTTGTTGTAAAATAATTTTGCAAAGTTGAGAAGCTAAAGTCGAAACGTTAGAAGCTTAAGAGGTTGAGGGGTAAGTTTTGTCATTTTACAAATTTGAGATGTTTGAAATGTGCGGTGGAATACAAAAAAGTCAAGTTTTCAAGTTGAGATGTTAAAGTCAAAACTACTGAAACTTAAGAAATTGAGAGGTAAATTGTGATATTTTTAAATTTGTTGGGCTAAAAGGTTTAGGTTGTCAAAGTTGGAAGATTAGAAGCGAGGGGCTAAAAATGTAAGATGAGAAAGGTGGAGAGTTAAAGATGGCAAAACGTGACCGACACTTCTTTTTAAGACATGCATAATACTAGATGGATCTGCACGATTTTAACTCATAAGTTCATGTATCAAGCAGTGGCGTACGTAGAAATTTTTTTTATGGGGGACGGAATTTTCCATGGATCATTTAGCTAGCGTCACATAATAGTTTTTCATTACGGTTCCGGTCGTGTCCTGTTCATCGTTTAAAATCATTGCTAAAACTGTTTTTAAACTCTAAAAAAACATTGCTAAAACTCTTGTATTTACATATATTTAAAACCACACCATTTTAGTCTTTTCTATAAATTTAAAACCATCTTCTTTAATATCTGGTTTAGAAAAACCCACTTAAATATTAAGATAATTATAAACACTATAAATAAAACTAAAAAAACCCACCCATATAGTATTTTATAACTTTTTTTAAAAGGCTTCTTTTCCTAGCATCCAACCAAGTAAATAGGTAATGATATGCTAGGATAGTAGAGTGTACAGATCTCGTCGAAAAAACAAATGAGTATAATAAAATAATACTAAATTCTTTTTAAATAATAGATATATGTGCATCATCTTCTTTACATTGTGCTTCACTGTGATATAATATGTTTTTTGAATCAACATTCCGGCTTGCTTCCGGCAAGAAATTCAGCCATTCTTTAAACCATGCCTTCTACATTCGTTCATGTTGTACTCTTAAAGGGAGACGATAGCAAAATCTTATGGGGGGCTTTTCGAAATTTCTGATACGTATAACATTAAAAAAAAAGTTTATGGGGGGCGGCCGTCACCCTTCTCTCCAACGTAGGTCCGCCCCTGGTATCAAGATTGTATCACAAGCATAAAAAATGATATTAAGTTTATATTAAAAGATTTTAATTGAAAAAAGTTATAATACTAATCCCAGCTTTCCTCGAGTTCTGACTTAGTTTACATTTTGTATTTTAGCAGATGACCTGGGTTCGAGTCTTGAAATCTGCATAATTTTTTTTCCTTTGTTTTTTCACAATTTTACACTTTTGCTACTCCAACTCAACTTTAACATGTTTATGACTTTAACCACCTAATTTACTTTGACATATTTATGGCTTTGACCATTGACATCTAACTTAGTTTACATTTTGACATTTACTTTAGATATATCTTCGTCTTTTGATATGTCACACATTATGACTTTGCATCATGACGTGCGAGAAATGAAACTTTTTTTATTGGCACGTGTGACAATGTCACATACGTGAGACCTGAGCGTCACATCGCACAGCCCGGTCTTAAATATGGTTATTTTAAAACATAGCGTTGTAACTTGCGATACACATAACTACTCCACAACCCGCGAGTCATAATATCATTTTGATATATACCTAAATATGTTATTGTTACAAACGTAACGCATGTAACGAAATCGTATGAGCATAAATGTTAATGTCACCATCGTAACTAGGATCGTGAGACACCACACGTCATTGTTATGTGATGGTACCACTGCAATACACGACACAGGTCAAAGTAACAAACAAGCTAAATACAATACGGTTATCACATCATGTGACCCGAGTCGGTAATCTTGTTTATAAAACAAGTTGTAATATTTGTAGCAAGTACATTGTATGGTAGACCTATGATGCCCATGTTATAGGCCTACACAATTAAACACAAGTGTAAATCCTAAATTTGTTTCCTAATTCAATACTTTTCCTTTTCTTCACAAGAGCCTCTGTAATTAATCATCTTGACTAATTGATCATGAATCATTTAAAATATATGAAAAACTATGTAATTAACTTAAAAAGTCCATGACATCTAAAACGACCTATTTAACCGAAAATAACTAAAAGAGTCAATGTTATGGTCAAAATCGTTATAAAATGCAACCCTAAAGTCTAATATGTTAAAAGAATCATTTTTAAAATGAACGAGTTAAAATGATTGAAACACAAAGGCCAAAATAGTGATTTACTATTCTATTTTATATAGTTAAAAATAGTACAATAAATCTAATTTGGAATCAAAAAAGGGACCATTTAGTTAAACTTATAAATCTTAAACAAATATAAATGGTAGTTAAGTTAGGAATGGAACCTCTCATGTAGAAACTAACATGTCACGTTCTCTAATAAAACAATTTACCTACCCTTATTTTAAAGCAAATGCGATGGTGGTGGTTGGTGGTGTTGAGGGAATGAAATGAAAAAGGGAGAGCGGATGAAGGATTTTGAGGTGTTTAAGGTGAAGGGGGTTTAATTACGAGGTGCACCATGTCACCAATAAAACTCACTCACCCAACCAATAAGAACATGTCACCTAGCAACATTCATTTCAACTATTTCATGCCAATCATTTTATTCATATTATTATAAGATCATGTGTACTTCATAAAGCTAACTATGTGATATTATGCGTCATGTGACGTCATGTCATCATAGAAGCTTTATGTCAAAAAAAATAGATAACCTAAAATGCTCATAAAGGTCATTTCCCAATTATTAGATAATGATTAGTTTATTTTCATTTTCTTAAACAAAATTTCATTAATTTAAAAGGCAAATACATTAAACAAATCTACATATTCTAATAATTGAATAACTCGTCCACTTATCAAGATCTTAGATGTGTCACATAGAAAAAATCCTATGTGGCAAATTCTAATTTAATTTAGCGTATGGATCTTATTCGGATCAAATATTACCCGCACACCGTTTTTTAAATAATTAAATTATCTTCTTTTATATATCTATCTTCATAGTTTAAATTTTAAAATATTCTCTTATCCATATTAACCGGTGAATTAGATAGTAATTATAATCATTGTGGGATTCAAATTTTATATATATTACATCTATATTACACATGTTTTTTTACTAAAAATATAATTTAATATCATATTTTTTTACCCAAACTCGTGTGTTACATGGGACGCTAATCTAGTACATAAATAAAAATATAATCTAGCCACTAAAATTATACTTTTCTATGATTCGTGTGACGCATGCTTTGGTGGGCAGTGTAGGTCAGCGGGTTAATGTCCTAGGTCGGGTGGTTTAATATCTCGAGATCTTTTTGCATTTGTTGATCTTGGAGAAATTTGAGCTCATGTTCTTTTACTTGAGACGATGTTCGATTGATGCACGATCAGCTGCACGTTCGACTAGTTCTTTATCTTTTTGTTCAAGACGTTTTTTGCCAACGTCGGTTATCGCATCAAGCCGAGCGTTGATCTCCAAACACCGGTGCGTAAAGGATTGAATTGTTTACATTTGGCGTTTATATATGTTCACTTTCTAGAAATTAAGCCCACCGAATAGCAGTCAATTGGATAACTCATCCACTCGGCAGTTTTGACTCGAACACGTGCCCAAAATACGATTTTATCTTGATAGTTGTCTATATGAAAAAGTAATATTAGTTATGTTATAAAACTATATTTTTAAAAACAAATGAATAAAATTTAAAGATAAAAAAATAATATCCAAGTTTTAAAAACATTGGAAAATAAAATTAAATAAATAAATAAACTGTTTAGCTATTTTCGGGTCCTCGAAAGACCCTAGCCAACTTTGAGTCAACGTTATTTCCTCGTTGATCGTCCATGATATTACAACTTTTTTACCCCTTGACTCGGCTACATTTTTTTCTTTTTGTGTGAACGACGAAGGGGTGAGATGCCTCGGGTTCATTTATGTGTTGTTACAATGGCGTTATTTCCGCAACCAATTCCGGTGTAGAGTCGGGTTCTGACTTGGGTTGTTGTACACCAAACGCTTTTTGTTGGAGACCACACACGTTTTGTTGGAGACCTTATGCGTTTTGTTGCATCATGTATGGATGTTGCATCCCCATCAAATGTTGAATCCTCATCGTGTTCGACATTAGCAAGTTCGGTTGGTTTTGTGATTGATTAAGTTGGTTTTGCTGTTGACTTGGATTATAATTTTGACCTAACCCGGATCCGAAAGGAATGTTGTGTAGAAATGTAGTAGAAAACTGAGAAAATTGTGTATAAAAATGTAAGTGTTATGTGGTATTTATAGTATTTTGTAAAAATTAATTTTTTTATATAATGTTAAAAAACCCATTGGAGACCAACGACATGATTGAAAAGTTCGATTTTTTGGCTTTATGGTGGCCGCGCCATGGAGCATTTTCACGCCTAACAATGTCTACTACGCATGGTCTAATGGACATAACTATTCTAAACCCACTAAACTTACTTCATTTGTAATTAAAAATAAGTAATATGTCATAAAACATAATCATGTTTCAATTTTGTTAAAATTAAGTCACTTAAATTTTGTTTTGTTTCAATTAGATAACTTAAATTTATAAAATGTTATAATCATGTGTAATTAACATGTTACAGATAAACGTTGCATTTTAGGTTAATTTGAGACTTGTTTGGATATTTTCCGTTTGGACGTTTTATGTTTTTTACCATCAACTAAATATTTTATCAAAGCAGTGTTTTGAAAATCGAAACCAGGCATGGAACCAGTCCGGTTTAGGGGTTTGAACCGCTCTAGTCGTGAACCGGCAGGTCGGATCGGAAAGAACAGGTCAAACCGGAAAACCTGGCGGTTGAACCGGGAGAAAAATAGGTTGGACCGGAAAATTTTAAAATTTTTCTATATTTTATGTATTTATATTTAAAATATTTTAAAAATCATCCGGTCCTTTAATCTAGTTCGGCCGGTCCGACCGATCGGACCGTTAGACCGGTAAGGAGACCGATTTGATGTCCAGTCCGGTTCTGAAAACATTGTAACAAAGTGTTCTACACCTTGCTAATTAACTTGTACAATGTTTCTTTACCATTTTTTTTCAATTCATACAAAAAAAATTCATTTTTTTGAGATTTTTCAAATTTATAAATTTTGATGCATTTTTGTTCTTTTCCAATTTTAAAAAAATTCATGAATCTGTATATTTATTATTTTAAATTGAATATAAAAATCAATGTGTACCTATTATACAAGTTAATTATTCATAACAATCAACAATTTTTTAAATCTTATTATCATCATCTAGTGGTGTGTTAGAATCCTTAAGGACACAAGTTCAAATTCCACAATCCGCTCATTTGTATCACGACATGGCAAAGAATCTCAAACTTAGGTAACCCGGGTTTGAGTCTCAGTCAAAGGGTTCTACATAGAAAGGTTAAAGATTAATAGTTACTGTTATGGTTTTTCTCTTTAGAACTGTTAGTTGACGAGTCTTTAACTCCGATAAACTTGACCTGAAGAAAGATTAAGTGAGTATCCGTTGTGATTGTAGCTTTAGGGAGCATCTCTATATCGTTTATAAGCGTCATTTACATAGGCATGTGGTGCTTTAAACTATGTGGCTTTAACACGGTGATTGGAGTGAGTAACCTTTTTCCCACAAGTTATCCGTTTGTGTTTTTAAGTCAAACACGAGATATTCGAAATTGACACATTGTGGAATTATAATTTGCCTTTATATATTTGTCATTTTGTAATGGTGTTACATATAATCTTTTTCAGAAAAGGATATACTGTACCTCCGCTTGGATTATGCAAAAAAGAAAAGAAAATTCGTGATATTTCATTATTAATAATATCTCATTTAGGATTGTATAATTACTCATAATCAATTTTAAAAGATTTTCCAATTTCCACGGGACCACGACACAAGGTATATCCCATGAACACTAGTCTAAATATGAATTATTATCTTAATTAGGTTTAACACCCGTGTATTACACACGGGTTAAATAATAATATTTATAAAATCATAATCATTTTGTTTAAAAATTTGTAAATATTTAATATTTAAATATATTTTTTTTCATCAACTCATGCATGGTATTTCATATCTTCCCTCTAAAACTTCCTTTTATAAAAAAATCTCCCCCAAAAGTTGCCCCCCTAAAACATTGAATTATTATATAGACTAGGTTTAATTCTCGTGTGAAACACACGAATTAAATAACAATATATTAAAAAAATATAACTATTATATTTAAAAATTTATAAATATTTAATATCTAAGGATTTTTAAATATTTTATAAAAATACCATAATAACAATTTTTTTTCTTCAACTCTTCTTCACTTGATATTCCGCTTCTAATTTTCCTTTTATTTTTTCCCTCTCATCCCCCCCGTCAAAAAAGGTTTTAGTAGGGGTGTAAACGAGCCGAGCCGAGCCCGAGCTCGTCTAGGCTCGAGCTCGGCTCGTTTAAGTTTAACCAGGCTCGAGCTCGAGCTCGGCTCGTTTCAAGATTTAATTTCAAAGCTCGAGCTCGTCATAAACTTCTCAAGCTCGAGCTCGGCTCGGGCTCGGCTCGTTTGATGTTTTATTATTTTATTTTTAATTAATTATATTTTAATTTTAAATATATTTTTAATTATTTATATTTAATTTTACATAAACTTTTAATTATATGTATTTTATATATAACAAAATACATATTATATATTTTTAATCATAATTTATATATATTTTAACTAATAATAATAATATATATTTATAAAATAAATAAAAAATATATATAAATGAAAAGCTCGATAAGGCTCGCGAGCCGGCTCGAGCTCGATGTGTAAAGCTCGAGCTCGGGCTCGATAGCTTAATGAGCTTTTTTCTTTGGCTCGGGCTCGAGCTCGAGCTCGAAAAAGCTCGGCTCATTCGAGCATTTTATCGATCCGATCTCGAGCAGCTCACGAGTAGCTCGGCTCGTTTACACCCCTAGGTTTTAGTGCCCTTCTAAAACCTTAATTTATTAGGTAGACTAGGTTTAACACTCGTGTATTACACACGAGTTGAAAAAAAAAATATTTTTAGAAAATTATAACTATTGGCCGAGAATAATCCCAACTCAGTTTATTCCCTCCAGTGGTCCCAAATCCAACTTTTTTGGCCTCCAGTGGTCCGTCGTTAAATGCACTTAACGGCCGTTAACTTTTTTTTGATTTTTTTCCAATTTCAAAACAAGGTTTTATGGATATTGATCGGGAGGAGTATACGATTTAATTGATGTATACCTTACTTCGAACTGGTGTTCCAAACGACAAAACAGTCTTCAATCAGGTATTTAAAACCTAACGGTGCTTTAACCGGATATCAAAATTAAATCATTTGGAGCAGCAATTGGAAGTAAGGTTTACATCAACTGACTCGTACTCTCCTCCCGATCAAAATCCCTAAAATATCGGTTTGAAATTCGAAAAAAATAGAAAAAAAGTTAACGGCCGTTAAGTGTACTTAACGGCGGACCACTGTAGGCCAAAAAAGTTGGATTTGGGACCACTGGAGGGAATAAACTGAGTTGGGATTATTCTCGGCCAATAGGTGTTAGTTGGGATTATTTTAGGCCAATTTGCCTTATAACTATTATATTAAAAAATTTATAAATAATTTTATAAATTATTCTTAATCACAAAATTTTGTCTTTATTAACACTCCTACTCAATTTTCCCTCTCAACCTTCCTTTTATAAAATAAATTATGTCCCCCCCCCCCCTAAAAAAAATTTGTCCCCTAAAAACTCTAATTTATTAGATAGATTATTACCTTAAAGAGTTAACTGAAATTTAAACCCTCTGGTTTACACTTAAAGTCACTTTACATCCTTGTCTGAAAAATTATGATTTTTAAAGCGGGTCATTTGCACCTCTTTCTAAGTTTGACTGTTAGTTGACTATCTAAATACTGGTTAAAATGTCATTTTACCCATCTTCAATCCATTTAAAACTCCCTTTTTAACGCATTTTTAAACTCCCGAATTGATTTTTAGGGCACAACTTTCAACCCATGTTAAAACCCTCTTTTTTAACGGCATTTGAATTTTGTAATGTTTTTTAACGGTACTTTGTAAGCATGGGTTATTTGTTTGTTTTTAATATACCTTGATCACCTACCTAGTAGCATGTAACCTTTTGGTTATTTTTGTAAAAAAATACTAAATACCACTACAATCAAAGTACAATAACAACCTAAATACAAGTCTCAAGTCTTAAGCAACGTCATAACATCCAATTCACTAGACCCAAAGTCGTTAGAAGCTGAATTGGTGTTTTGAAATCGTTACAAACTCAACATAAAGAATTGAGCATCTTCATATTGTTTGTAGCGGGCATTGACTTTTAGGTTTTTTGTGATGTCATGTGATATAACAAAGTCGTAGTCCAAGAATATGGGAACCATGGGCATGTATATTGATATATAAGTTTTTAAATGGTTAAAAGTCATTTTTACCCCTTCACTTAACAGTCAACTAACGGACAAAGTTAGGAAATGGTGCAAATGACCCATTTTAAAGTGCAAATGACCCATTTTAAAAATCATATGTTTGCAGACGGTCTAGTTTTTCAGACGAGATGTAAATTGATTCTAGGTTTACACTTTAGGGGTAAAAATTACAATTAACTCTACCCTAAATTTATCTGACTCTTGTCCTCTAATTTGTAGTGAACTAGATTAATACCCGTGTATTACACAGGATTTTGATTTTATATGTTTTAATTAAATGTGTTTATAACATATCTTTATTAAATCGGTTTGGATATTTACAAATATTTTCCTAACAAAAATCATATACTAAAATAAAAGACATGATTTATAATAATTGATTAATTTTTTATTTGAATATATCATGTTAGGAGACAATTTATGTTAATTGGTAAACTATTTATTTGAGCATATCGGGTTATGAGATAATTAATGATATTTGGTAAATATTTTATTTGAACATATCGGGTTAAGAGATAAATCATGATAATTGGTAAATTTTTTATTTGAACATATCAAGTTAATAGATAATCATGATAATTGGTATTATGTTATTTGAACATATCGGGTTATTTCGAATAAGAAGCATACCATGACCCTCTTTCTAATCATACATCAAATTAAATGAGAGCATAACACCTAAGCAAATTCATATGTAGCGTAGTTAAATTGTTGACATGTGAATGACTTAATTATTAGAATAGGTGGATTATAGTTTTTTTTAACTTAAATTCGGGCCAAATTATTTATAAAACTAGTGATACAAATATTGGAAACTATTGACTTTACCCTCTTTTCCTTTCAAAATAATAATAAAAATTAGAATCGTGAGCGGGCCACGTGATGCAACGGGTATTAGACTATTAGGTGGCGTGTTTTTTAGTTTTACACATGCCACGTGTTATGATGATAACATTTGAATTTTGACATGTGTTATACGTTGCGTGACATCAGCTTGTTACACAAGTAAAAAATAACATTGTCTCACACGTTGAATGTGACATTAACGTAGTTATGTATTGATAAAAAAAAAGTTTTGGTTACAGTGTGAAGTCATAACAATAACTTAAAAATAAATTAAGTTTATTAAAATATGGAGGTTAAAAATGCATGTATGATAAATTTAGTGGTACAAAACTATATTAAGATTATATTAAGTTGTAATTAAGTTAAAGATTCGACGACTAATCTGTACACTAGTGAATAGGCCACTAGAGGGGCGGTTTTGAGAGTGCGGAGTAAAGGTGCACAAATCGGTTTTTTTGAAGAACCGGTTCTGATTCTAGAACCTATTAACCGGTTCCGGTTCCTAGAGAACCGGTTGAGATTCTTAAAAAAACGGTTTTTTTTATGAGATAGGTCAGAACATAAGGCTGCTACAAATCTTCTCTCTACTGGGTTTTCATTTAGAGTTTATGGTCATAAATTTGTTATATTATTTTTTTACTAAATAAGTAGTAGTATTAAAAACTTTAAATATTCAAAGATATATAGATTTAAAAACATTAAATAAGTAGAAACACTAAAACATACCGGTTTTTTCAGGAACCGATTTTTCCAAGAACCGTTCTTTGTAGGAACCGGTTCTGGTTCTTTTAAAACCTATAATTTGGAAAAAATAATAGAACCTATTCAGAACCTACAGTTCGGTTCCGGTTCGGTTCTTGTAGAACCGGTTCTTGTAAGAACCGGTTTTCGGTTATTTGATCGATTCCGGTTCCGGGTTTTTTTTGCACCTCTAGTGCGGAGAGTGGACAACCAAACATGATCCATTTTCTAGAGAGCTCAAAGTTTTATAAAGATACAAAACATATATGTTGGTATAACAGAAGTAAATTACAACAACACCAACATAAAAGGAATTGTATGTTACTCAATATGCCGGATAAGACATGTATGCCCATGTATAGGCATCCAACCCGATGGTATACACCCATATAGAGACGTTATACAACCACATATGGCATGAGTGATGGGTTGATGTAATGGCGTGAAAAGATGGTATTCATCACATGTAAAAGGATAAGAGAGGGGTGTTCCTATAGCATTACGGCTACGTCAATGTCAATGTCAATGTCAATGTCCATGTCCCAGAAAGACCACACCAGATGAGCTGTTAAGTAATAGGATAAGTTAACAGTTCCATGTTTGAAACATCTTTGAGCATACAAAGTGCAATACAATTTCATAAACAGAACATACGCTTAGACCTTATATCAAAAACTATCCCACTCGTACAATAAAAAACAATCCTACATAGAAATGATTACTAGGATCCAACATTTAGGTGATGAAAAATATGATTTTAATTCCGAAAAAGATCACCTTCCTCTACCAGGACCTGCAGCTCCACGACCAGCAGCCTGAGCCTGCATAACAGAAAATGCCAATAAATAATCACCACCATACATATTCAAAGAATTGTTTTCAATATTTAGAACATACTAACAAAAGAAGTTTTTCTTCATAAAGGGTACTTATACAAGAACTTGATTCATAAATGACACAAAAAATAGCAGATCTTAAGTATATTTATCGAACTGTAAGATATTAGGGTGATTCCAAATTTGTGAACAACAAAAAACCTGGTTTATGATGTGTGAGAGTTTGGCCTCTTTGTTAAAGGATACATAAAATGGCACGATTGGGGCTGTGTTTCAGTACAAATAGATCAGATCAAAGACTTAGGAATAACTAGTCAAACATCACTTTAACTCTATTTTCAGAGCATTAAACCTCCTAACAATCAAGAACTTAAAAATGATAAATTTGTTTTTCTAATTATACGTATCAAAATAAGAAAAAAAAACAATGTTCAAGCCTTTAAGGAGTAACCCAAATCAGCCCGGTCTGATTAAATTCATACCCGTTTCAATCACATCCATTTACACTGTCACCTACATCTATACTCTTGGAATGACTCAAAATCTGATGCTAGGAATACTGTGAAAACAAATGTAAAACTTACCCGAGCTCGCATAGCAACAGCACGGCCCCGACCAACACCAAGGGCTGAACCTTTTCCCTTCAAGAAAAAAAAATAGGAATTAGATTATATACAGTTATATACTTACCTCTAAACATTCAAATGACACACTGAGAGACGCAAAGCTGGTACCTTAATTCTAGCTTCTAAACGTTTGAACATTGGAGCATTCTTAAGCATGTCTGGTATGATCATGAACCTGCAAAGATTATTAAACTCAGCTCATTTAGATGAGTTTAGCATTCTAGTGTATGATGTACAAGTGGCTTATATAGATTATGAAACACGTATGATATGCCTAAACTATGTATAAATATGAGAATTAAGTACTAGACACTAGTCCATTTTGGTTAAATGGCTAGTTTTACTGTTTTCGCTGGGCTTTAAAACGCGTAAGGTGATTAAAAAATTCAGGTCCCAAAAGGCAAAGCTTGAGGTGAGAACTTCATGTACGTGAAAGGTTCTATGTACAAAAGTAAAAGCCGCATCTCTTCCATCCCCTTAACATATCCGCCTTTAAAATTTTAATCAAGCAAACCATTAACGAACTCTTGATACTTTATAGTTTATGCCACGTTTACACATCAGCCTTCTTAAGACCCTATACTTGATCAACATTGCACACATGTACATGAAGCGCCAACTCTAGCCCTTGCGGTGTTTTCTGACCAGACGCGTGCTTTTTAAAAACCAAGACCTCAAGGTTGACAAAAGCCAACTAGTAATGAATCAATTCCCTCATAATACATTTAAACAAACTTTTAGAAAACTGCACGTTAACGTAGTGTACTATTTAACCATATAGCTAGTGTTTACAATACTGGTCATGTAATAATCAAAACAAAAAACTATACAAATCATTACAATCTAACACGCTTTAGTATTTCATCAAACAATGCAACAAAACTAATCTACAAGATTCAATAACACACCTGACTTTGCTCCCTCTTATAAACACATGTTCAAGTTGAGCCACCTTCCCATCCTGCACAACATGTTTCAAACTCCATATGTAAGCTTTACAAACTCCAAACATCACACACATTTCATTGTTCAAATTACTTCCCTAAAGTTCAAGTTAACACGACGAGTCAGGTCAAATCCTAATACTTACAAATTAGTATATCGTTTACCTATTTGTGTTTCGGTCTAACGCGTGTAAGTTAGATCTATAAATATAGCTCCTAGACAGAGGTTTTGAACGTATAATCAATAGAGAATTAATTGTAACAGGTTTTTAAAGGTCTAGGGTTTACAAACATAAACGAAGAATTAGGGTTTGAGTAAAATACAAACGAAAATCAAACACAACGATGAAGAAAAGATAGGAAGTATAAACGATTGTAACCTTAGCGGTGAAGGTGATGTTTTCAAGTTGACAATTCCAGTTATCTTCGCATTCAATCATGCTTCCTCTGTAAACTTCGCCGCTTTTGAGTTCAACAGTGACGATGTGTCCGGCGGCCTCGTGAAGGAGCTTCACCGGGATCCCTAAGCTACGACTCATTATGGGGTGAGTATATGGATGAATGTGTGGTGAATTTGTGATCGGCGGCAAGGGTTTCAGTTCAAGGGTTTTGAAAATGGTGATTATTGCGATTGGTCTTATTGCAGGGAAATAAAGGTCAAGGGTAATTTAGGCAAAAAGAGTTTTTTTATTTTTTATTTTTTATTTTTATGTCATTAGGTGGTCGGTGTCGAGAGCGAATAAGGGCTCGGGCTATGTGGCTTGCGTGGGTACACTGCTTCCGGGCTCAGAGGTTGAAGCATGCGTATAGGAATCACATTGTATATAAGGATGAAAAGCAAGCTTGAACCCGCTAGAAAAACTTGAAACTCGAGACATTCAGGAAGGGTATGGAGTCGGGTAAGCGGATATGAAGCTAACGTTTATACCCAATTATCCGCAGGTATGCCCAATACCAGAAGAATAATTACCCATTACATATCTGACATTTAATGACCCGCTACATACCCTACGGGTTTTAGGCCGGGTATGAGGCACTTTTCTAATCGGGTATGAAGTTGAAGTTACTTATACACGACCCAAACCCTCCTTGTTGCCATCTCCAATTGTATAGAAATCGGGTGCCATCTCCAGTGAGATGAATGCAACAAGTTCGAGATGTCCATTTCAGGTTAACAGGTGATAATACGAGCGTGGATACTACCTAGCGGATGGGGACATACACTTGTTGGTCTACTTTTGTTAAATCTTTTCACCACCCCCAAGGAAAAAAATTCATAAATGTGGAAGAGAAGGCAAGTAAAGACGTCTAATGAACCTTTTATGATTTAAAATCTAAATGGACAATAATTAAAAGACTTGCTGATGCAATCAAGTGGGAGAAGATTAAAAAAATGTCATTTACACGTGTATTATTTACACAATATGATGTAAAACATTACGACAAACCTAGCAAAGCCGTACGTTGATGTGCACGTGGTCAATTGCACGTTTACGTTCGTTACAAGTTTACACTTCTTATAACTTTATTATAAAGTTACCCAACACTCACCTTAACAGCGAATTACCTTCCACACATATGTTATAACGAGAATTATAAGGAAGGGAGGAGCACCAGAACACGAGCTCAACAACAAAGTAGGCGAGCTCCAAAGGTTTCCGTGGGCCTGGCAAGTAGCCTAAACGAGCTGAACAACGAGGGGGGTAGCCTTGCTTCAATTCTTGAAAGTTGAGCAATGATTTGCCTTTTGTATCTACTTTTACTGCTAGTGTGTATTGAAATAGCGTTTTATTTTATTACAAAAAGTTATTTTTTTAGTGCCCTGTCTCAAGAGCTCAAAATCTTAAAAGAGTCCATACGTTACGATTTACCCAAGAGCTTAAATTCTCAAAAGAGTTCATACATCACAATTACAATTTAAGGTGACATGACCACACCTCACAATTGAGGTTAAAGAGCTCTAAGAGCTCATTTTATAATACTCCTATCCTAATAATTAATCACTTCTTCTTCTCTCGTTCAACGATGAAAATATGTCAAATTTCATGTTAAACTTTGGTAACTAACTTTTTTTAATGAATGATTACAATGCTTGCATCACTTAGGAATTTATATGAAACTATATCTTGTCTTAGACACATTGCAAAATATGCAACCACAACAATCTATCTTTATGTATGAGTTTTACTTAAATGAATTACTTGAATCTTAAGTGTTTATTATATTATTTCGGGGGAAGTGAGTACGTGGCTGTCACGCATGTAACTTACACGTGAAACCCCTCAAAACTACGTAGTTTTGATTAAAAACCTCACAAAACTACGTAGTTTTAATCCCAATCTTTGACTCTTTCTAAAACTTGCTTGTTAAATCCAAATCTTTTACTTTTACGTATGGATGGGTATTGAATTTCAATTGGAGAACAAAATTAAAGTTCAAAATTGGTATTTCGTATTGATATCAGATCGAAGACATCTACTTTAACTTTTGTGGAATTCAAGTTCAATAGATGAATTTGTTGACAGTGATTCGGTGTTTTAATATCAAAATTGATGTCATGATTTGAAGAATGAGAAATAAATTGTCTGTGATCAATTGAATGAACACAATCTATGGTTGAATTCATATTCCACCAAATAAATTGAAAAAGGATTAAAGTCAAATAATCATCATGTAGAGGGAATAAAACTAGTTTGAGCATGAAGTTGAATGTTTAACTTCACCCCTAGAAGAAAATCGAAAGCCCCATGTATATTAAGAACAATAAAAAAACGAACTTAAAAGAACACACACAAGATTGCAATTGAATACCCATGAATACATACGCAACAGATTTGGATTTAACAGCCAAGTTTTAGGAAGAGTCAAAGATTGGGATTAAAACTAGATAGTTTGGAGGGTTCTTAATTAAAACCACATAATTTTAAATGGTTTCACGTATAACTTACACGCATAACAGCCACGTATTTACTTTTCCCTATTATTTCAAAATTAATTTCTTGTGTAGAGTCAAAATACTTCTTTTAGAAAGTGGTCTTATACATGATACTCCAATAGGATTAATTAGGGCTAATGAATAGTTCGGTTATGAATATTTTTCAGGTTTAACTGAAACGGAACGAAATAAACCGTTTAACCAATGAAGACTTTTATTCGGTTCGGTTTCTGATTAAATCAATTATTATTCGGATAACCAAACCGAATAAACCGTATTTTGTGTAACCGTTAACCGAACATAAAATCGAATTCACAGTTCGGATATGGTTAATAACCAAGAGGCGAGATCACAATGTAGTTTGGTTTTTCGGTTACGGATACAGTTAAATTATGATTTTTTTTATAAACCGAACAAAATAAACAATTAAGTCTTTTATTCGGTTTGGTATCCGATTAAATCAATTATTATTTGGATAACCAAACCGAATAAACCGTATTTTGTGTAACCGTCAACCGAACCGAAAATAGAATTCACAATTCAGATATGATTAATAAGCGAAATCACAATGCAGTTTGGTTTTTCGTTTATGGATACATATAGGTTTTCGATTATTTCGGGTTTTTTTAACCCTAGGATCAATTGCATGTATCCCCATATAAACTTGGTCAATTGCATATTTCCTTAAAATACAAGTTTTTTAATGCACAATGCTTTTAAAGCATCATCGGAAGAAATATACATTGACGAAGTATAGAGGGGATATATACAATTTCCCTAAAATATATATATCCAAGTTACTGAATCATCTAAACCATTGATACACCATATTCCCCAACAGTCACTCACTATTTAGAGTAGCTCATCATTTCAAACTTCTTTAGGTTGTTCATTGGAGTAAATATATATAGTTGAGGGAGCACACTATGATCAGTATTTATCTTCCGAATTTATTCAATCCTTGTGAAAAATAAACTAAGGTCATATGCAAAATTCCCCATATGTAATCAAATTAAAATACATTATTATCCATTTGATATTTAGAGTTACAAAATGATCACCTTAACATGCATATGCACAAATTATCAAAAGAATGAGTTACTTATAAGTACTTGTGTATGCTTCTATTTTAGTAATTAAAAAAAACTAGACTCTCATGTGCATTTAGTAGCTGCTCCTCCCAGTTTGTAGTATTTGGGTGTTTGACCCTTTGACTTTTCAACCGAAACATTTACAAGAACAAGGGCTACCTGGTGAACATAATTCGGTATGTGCAAGTATGCTACAAAAAGAATATATATAATTGCAGTATTCTGTAGTACCTGCTTATAGCGGATGATTTCAAAACCAACCGAACAACAAATGGACCACCCACCTAGTGTTGGTGAACCATGGTTAACCAGGCTGTTGTGGGTGGTGGTTGATATTAGTACTCGGCCCTGGTCAAAGGCTTTGTGGAATAGGACTCAGATTTCAGTCTCTGTCTCATATACTTCAGTGCAGACCGCAGCTTAGCTCTAGCTTTGCGGTCTGGGGTACACCCAGACAATATCATTTCTTCGTAAACGCCTGGGACCTGAAATTTAACACCATTTCAGAGAAGGGGTACTGAACAAGTGTTTAAAATTCCCTTCAAATCTCCGGTTGATAATGTGCAAATAGGTCATTCCTGATTGTGAAGTTACGAAAACCGTATAGGATATTCAAGAAGTTAAATTTATTTTGGGACATGGAATTATATATAATATGCTGTTTTTCAGAAATAAAATATGTATGTATCTATATAATGGTTCTAGTCAGAATAAATGAACAGATTTAATACCTCTTCAAATTTATCGACACGAATTAAAGCTTTCATCAGAGTGGTGTAAGTGACGACATCCGGTTTCAGGTCCTGTAGTCGGAAAATAACACATATATATTCCTTTATTTGCACAATTACTATTAGGAAAGGGCTGAAATAAGGTTTTTGAGGAAGCTTACATTTTCTTTCATTGAACGTAAAATTGCAAAGGCTTCAACGTCTCTCCTATCTTCACAGAAAGCATTTATTAACGCATTAAGAGCTAAATTACTAGGTTTCAAGCCATCACTTCTCATGATCCTAAACGCATTCAGTGCGTCCTCAGATAGGCCCTGATCAATAACAAATTTCAATCATGAACAAAAGTTTATTCATTTTCATATTGTAGAACCTATTAATATGATGATTCTCTAACATCTTTGCAAAAACATTGTTTTGATTCTTTTGAAAGAAGACTATGACACTAGACTTTTAACAGGTCCACATTTCCTCGTATATGTGTGCGTGTGCGTGTGCATATGTATATACGTGTGTGTAGAGAGATAGAGGGTCCTTCAAAACAAATCCAATTTTAATAACTGTATTTGATCAGCAGTATGTAAAAGTGCTCATGCATTGTCACAGTTCTCTGCTTTAATTGCCTCTCTCTCTCTCTCATTATATGCGTGCATATGAAATTCTGAAAAGCGTCATACTCCTGAAGTTAAAACTTTAGTCCATATAGCCTAAAAACTTAATGTGTATCTCTAATCAATAAACTACTATGTTGGGACCATTAACAACTAAACAGGGCACACATAAAGTGATAAAACTTCTGTTTATAATTAAAGAGAGTTAAGAAGACGATAAAAATACCCTTTGTGCATAGGCATTGATCAGAGCATTATAAATTGTTGACGTTGGCTTCAAACCAGCGGATCTCATATCCTCTAAGCAATCAGTAGCATCCATGAACCTCCCTGACTTCCCATATATGTCAACTAATGTCGTATATGTTATCACATTAGGCTGCAAACCCTCACTTTTCATCTTTCTTAACAATCCCTTCACTCCCTCCCACCTTTCCTGTTCCCCAAACGAGTTGATCATTATATTATACGTTGCAACACAAGGCGAACACCCTCTTTGCTGCATTTCATCAAACAAATCCTCTGCTTTATCATGCTGCCCACATTTACAGTGACAATCTATAAGTGTGTTCCAAGTAACATTATCCGGCTCAATCCCTTCATCTTTCATCCTTTCAAATATCAACAATGCATTATCAAGACAATTATACTTCCCAAATGTATCAAGCATAACATTATAAAACTGTCGATCCGGTTTCACACCACATTTCTGCATCTCCTTCAGTACTTGAAACAATCTTTGCCACTCGCCTCTATCGCGATAACCAACCAAAATCCTACTGAAAACATACGAATTTGGCTTCACATTGTTCGCTTCCATTTCTTTCAACACAATCCTCGCACTCTCCCACCTACCAGCATTCCCATACGCCTCAATCAAAAGACTATACGTATACTCATCAGGACAAACCCCATTCCTCTCCATTTCATTCACAACCCACTCCGCATCCCTCAAACCACCATTATTAACATAAGCTTTCAACACAGCATTGTAAGCTCTAGTTCTAGGTCTCAATCCACCATCACTAATCTCTTCAAAAACCGCCTCCGCCTCCTCCGCTCTCCCCAAACTACCCAACAGAGAAATAATCGAAACCACAGTAGACGTTTTCGGAGTCAATCCATTCCCCTGAATCACACCTAAAAAATGCATAGCTCTATTAACATCACCTGCTTTTGTAAACCCTAAAACAACATCATTCAACAACTGTACATCTAACTCAATAGCATCTGATACCATTTCATCATATAACCTCTCCAACAATCCAGAATCAATCTGGTCATTACGTATCAACGATTCAATAATCAAACTGTAATTCACAAAATCAGATTGGTAACCTTCTGCACGCATTTTGTTCATCATAATCACAGCTTTTTCCAAATCATCGTTACGCGCACAAGCACCAATAAGAACATTATAAGTTAACGGAGTTAAATCGTGTTTCTGCGAAAGCAAAAACGCTTCATACAACATCTCGGATCCACCGAGCGAGTGAATAAAAATCGAGTACATAAATTCATACGAGAAGCATAGATTGTGTTTATGAAGCCAATCAACAAGCGCGTATGTGGTTGAAATTGAGTTTGGTGAAGAAGATGAAGATGTTAGGGTTTTGAGAAGGTAATGCCAGAGTGAAGGTGGAACTGATCGGTATGAGTCAACAAGTTGTGCCTCGGTCGAGTCTCCGGCGACGGTGAGACCATCGCCGGAGATGTGATCGGAGAGGAACTGGAGGAGAGGAGAGAAGTCGTAGCGGCGATTGGAGGATGGTGAAACGGTGTCGTGTGGTGTGATTACATCGTCTTCTGATAAGGAGAGTGAGGTGATGGATGAACGGAGGTGTGAGTGTTTGTAAGGTGTTGTGGAGAGTGGTGGCTGCGGCGTGTAGTGGTGGCGGAGGAAGCGGGTGGCGGTGGTGGTGGCGGACGGTGGAGGAAGAAGAAGAGTGTTCATTATCTGCAGTTATTTCTGCAAAACTGGTGGTTGGGGATGATGAGTTGTTGACGGTTTATCCGTTGGGTATTTTGGACATTTTAGTCCTTAAACTATGAGTGTTTATCAAAGTTACCCTTAACTAGTTAACTAAGGGGCTGTTTGACAAAATCTGAATCATTAAGTGTTGAATGGTTAAGAGGTCTGAACCATTAAGAGGTTCCATCAATAAGATGGATGTTGGGATACAACTTCAGATGAGTATAAAGTTAGTATATGCTCCATTCAGTTTCATTCAGCATCTCTCAGTCTCTTAACCATTCAGCACTTAACTGACTCATTCAGAGACTATTTTTTTCTGAAACAAACGCTCTGAATGCTGAATGATTAAGCACTGAACTGAACCATTAAGAGGTAAACAAACAGCCCCTAAAACTGGTAGGACTCCTCATTTCCTCCCATGACGTGGCATGATTTTTCGTTGAGGGTCTAATGTCGGTACCAATAAAAAATGGGTTAAAAAGGTAAATGCAACAATGTATTCCTTCACGAACTTCTTAATGTGTTGGCCAGAGAAGGCTGTTGCAACTACTTTGATTTGTCTTTTTACATAAATAAGAAGAAAGAGCATTTAGGAAGTAGGCAGAAGAGCTTCGTGTTAATATATGATGGTAATACATATCAATATATCATATAGGAGAAGACACGGACAAAGTACTTGCAAATACCATCATCAACTTTCAACAAGATCATACACTTCTTTGAATCAAAATTAACATAAACCATTTACAAAAATAAGATCAAAGACAAACAAATCAAAAAGAACATAAACAATTTGACTTTAAAGTAAAAAAAAAATTCTATTGACTAAAAAGAACATTAACAATTACGTTCAATAACAAAACTATTAGAGTTAGTATTACTATCTATATTAGTTTAAAGGTGTGTGTTCCGTCTCTCACCTACTCATGTAAATTACTTTTGATTTAATAAGTACATTTAGGGGCTGTTTGGTAGCCTTTTAGTTGTAATCAATTCTTGTAATATTAGCTCTTGAAGAGATTGTTGTTTGGTAGCCTTTTAGTTGTAATCAATTCTTGTAATATTAGCTCTTGAAGAGATTGTGATTTTAAGGTTTGATCGTTCATCAAGTTCGGAATGTTGTTTCCTAAAGTTTGATTTATTATGAATTGTTACTATTAGCGTGTATGGTTAGTTGTTAATACAAGCATGTACAACTGTATCATGAAGTCCATATATATCAGCTGAATTAGTTGAGTTATTTTATAGCAATTGCAATTGTATCATAAGTACATATACAATAAAATACAAATCTGAAGTAAATCAGATTCACCAAACTACCAAAGTAATAGACGTTAAACAACAGGCTCAGATTTTCAGATTTTTTTTAACAGCGGAATTTCAGAATATTTAACTACACAGTGACAACATCGTGGCTGCAAAGAGGAGTTGCACGTATACACCGGCCATCTGCCAACCCCACAACGCCAACGACATCCTCATTCGTTTATCCAAACTCATCATAGCCCATAAGGTTCCACCATACTGCCAAAACCACGCAAATAACCCCAAATAAAAAGAAGGGATATTTAGAAAAACAACAGTCAAATTTGTAAACCAATCAACAAAATGAGGAAGAACATGAAGGCCACACTGGTCCAACACCCAACAACCAACCATGCCACCATTAAAGGCCATTAACAGGCGAAACCAACCGTTTCACCTAATCACCACCACCGTCATAACAATATCAGATCCATCATGGATCTTGCACAATAACGAAAATGTTTCACCCAAATCACAATAGAAACAACAAACGACAGCCTCAAACGGCCACATGCACACAATAACATCACAAATTCATTTAACCGTAACATCAACGGGGTTTCACCCAATCTCCACAAACACTATCGTCGACCAAAAAAATCAGCCTAAATAAGATACAACCACGATGGTCGCCAGTGAACTCAAATCCACATAGATCCAAGGATCCGCAGCCTCAAACGGCCACATGCAAGACAGATCCAAGTAACAACCATCACTTACACACAACCACCGTCAAACACACACACCACCGAGAACCGACTATCATCTACACATAAAAACAACCCGAAACAACCAAACCATCGGAGGTTTTTTTATGAAAGAAGAACTTGGTGGTTGTGACAGAGTAAGAGTAGAGAGAGAAACAAGTAGTTGTGTGTGTGAGATAAAGAGAAGAGACACCAACAACAACTTTATATACACACATCCAAACACCCTCTAATATATTGTTGTCTATCACAGTCACACGTATACATGAGTTCTTATGAGCTGGCAACATAAGGTGAAAGTGAAAAGGGTTGGTGTACCACTCTTATTGGTTGGTGAGGCTTAATAGTAACCAAGATGCACTTTAATAAAACTATTATTCATTCACTTTAACTTTCAATATAGTTAAATTTGAAATTGGTGCATGCTTTCACCATCAGTAGATTTCAGTTTTAGTTATGATTTGGTGTGAAAGTGCATTCTTGTAAATAAATAAAAAAATTTAGGATTTGTTTGTTTAATTTATATTCTTATTCAGAAGTTCAATCAAACAGTTCATTTTAATCATTCAGCACTTAACCATCTAGACATTTTCAAACCTCTTAATTATTCAGCAATCAACCATTCAAAAACTATCAAATTATCCCTTAAAATATGTGTAATATGTGTGAGATCGTTGTTGAAATATATAAAAGTAAACATAAGAAGTAAAAAACTTAATAAAGCATATTATTTTACATTTCAGGAAATAAATATGTGAAAGGTCCGAATAACACGAGCCGACGAAACCCCTGCAAGAAGTTACCTTCACATTACATCATCTTTCTATTTCTATTTCTATTTCAACTCAAAACCCTAATCATTCAATCAAAACCCTATCTATCTATCAAATTCAATGTCTACCGGTTGGAAAAAATCATTTGGAAATGTACGCTCACTCGTCGGAAATGCAATGGGCGGTCTTCGCGGCGGATCTAATCTCGCATCTTGGGTCGTCGCCGGAACCCTAGCTTACTTTCTATGGATCAAACCATCACAAGAGCTTAAAAGAGAACAAGAGGTATCAATCTTACTTCTTATTTATATCGAAATGATGTTGTAAACACGATTGATGATTGCCTGATGAGATTCAGTTTTAGGAGAGAGCTGCGCTTGCGGCAGCGTCTGATCGGTATCGATATGTTGAGAAAGTGAAGCCGGTTCCTGATCCTCAGGTTTGATTTAACTCTAGTTTTGATTATCGTATGTGTATTTAACAATAATTAACTGATTTAGGTTTTGAGAACTCATTTTGATACGGAAATTGTTTTGAATTGGATATGAACTGATGTGGAAGTTGAATTTGGATCTGTTTGATCTGATAACCCTAATTTTGATTATCATATGCATAATTGGCCTGAAGAACATTAAAATCAAGACGATTAAACGACAATGAGCTGATTTCAGTATTGAAAACTCATTTTGAAGCGGATTTAGTTTTAAATTGGATCATTTTGTTGCAGTTATTGATTCATTATGATGTATAAGTTGAATTTGGATCTATTTGACCTATATAAGTTTTCATTATAATATGCATATATAATCCGAAGAACATTAAATTAAAATCAAGCTGATTTAGCGACTATAACTGATCTAGGTTTTGAAAACTCATTTTGATCCGGAATTGGTTTTGATTTGGATAAGCTAATTACTGTTGTTGATTCGTTTTGATGTATAAGTTGAATTTGGATCTATTTGTTATTATACGTAGATAGAATTAATTGAACTTTTTTGTGATCATGTAGGAAACTGGGCTAATTTATGGAAACAAAACTAAAAGTAATAATCCTGAAAAGTGACAGGAACAAATCTGGAACCGGTTTATGTAGTAGTATAAAGTGATTATGAAGCTTTTGGTGTTGAAAGTTAAAGAATTTTACGGAGAAAAAGTTTATAGTTATTCAGTTTTGCAGATAACTTCTGCATTGTAATAATGTCCATATTCGCTCATGAGGACAATTTGTTTAGTTTACTTTGTATGAAGCAATTGAATGAGAAATATTCTATAAGTTTTTATTCATTTTGGCTTGTTATGCATATCTGGTCTGTCTGTTGTATGGCTGCACTTGAACTATTGATTCAGTAATGAAGGAATGCATTTGTGTAGTATTAATATTCAGTCAGGTTAATATATATTTCTATCGTCGTTTGGACATCATCTGCATACTGTTTTAGTTCTTGTTGTAGCAGAGAGCTGTTATGGCCTCACCCTCAGATTATACTTTTTTGGTCATAAGGTTGTCAACTCAGTGAAATAAATTCGATGATCTTGAAAACAGTAGTAACTAAATACATATGAAACATGGCACACTAAAAACTTGCTCACTGATCTTACAAATGAAGTCATGAAAGGTGTTAACATAAGGGGCAACTGTCATATTTGCCTGCTAGCACTTTCAATGTCATCATTACTGATGAGACCAAAAGATGTCCATGTAAGTTCACAATTGCTGATGCGCGAGATGGGTCGATTCTTGATGGTAAGCTAATCAGTAATCACCTATAAAACTATAGCCAAATGTGGAAATTTGAGACAAACGGGTCGATTTGGATTAGGTTCTATTTCAGTTGGTACAGCTTTTATTTGGTCTCTTTTGTTTGAGTGACATCAAATATCTTCTAATCACATATAAAATCTGAAACTAACCTGATCATTTAGTCATTTTCAACAATAGGGGCCTTTGGGAAGACGTTTGCAAGAGGGATTTCAAGCTCACCAGTCTGGAGCTTGTGCCTTTCGTATTCGAGAAGTGCCTACAAATAAACATAAAAAATAGTTATTGAAGCCAATGATCAAGAAAAAATAACAGAGATTGTGAGTTGTGACACCTTAAACTATAGTACTATAATCAATCCAAGTAGCTACTTATGATATATCCACCACAAACACAACATAGCTTAAGGACTAAAATGTACAAAACATAGTGTATATGAAATGCCAACTTGTTAAAGTCGAGTAAAGATATCAATTTAACATTTTAACTTCAATGTAAGGTTACCTTTGTGTCATCAGCTTTGTTCTAAAAGCTCTTGATGTTTTTCATCTCCTGAATGATCTCCCTTGTTATTCTCTACCATCTTCATAGAACCATCATGATCGTCATCTATGCACGTATGTAGCAGCATCATTCTTGCTATCGTCAATCTTATCATCGATCAACCATTGGTGAAGCATCTTTGTCTCATGAGCCTTGTCAGCAGGCAATTCCTTGTTACGGCATGTCTCCTTATCAGAATTTCATTTGGATTTGTGTTAACTAAAAGATCCTATTAAAAACACAACCTCATTTTATTTAAACACCCTTTATATGCGTCATATAGCCTTATATGATGCATAGCTTTGCATCTTTCCTATACAACAATCGTTAATATTCCTCATATGAAGTCATATAATGCATAGTAGGTTGATGTTGTATTTTTGGATTTGTGTCATATAAGTTTACTCTGTCTACCCCTTCTAGAACCTTTTGGCGTTTACTTATCTTCTTTAAAAAATATAAAAGTATTAAGTCTAAATTAAATAAGGTTGTTATCAATGTTTTGAAGATCGGATCGGTTCGGCCGGTTGAACCGGTCCGACCGGGAATCGTGAGGGGCACCGAGCCGAACCATAGGTGTTCGTTTTCAGTATCAAAGTTCGGCCGGTTCGAACCGGTTCTCCGGTTGAAACGGGTGTTCGGCGATTTTCACGGTTGGATCGGAAAATTCAAAAAGGGGTTTAATTTTTTTTAAGTTTGGTCTTTTGTTTTACAAGTTAATCAGGAAGTCAGAAAGGGTGTAAATAGAAAAAAACCCTAACCCTACAAAGTCCAAATGGCAATTGAAAATCCGATCGAAGTGAAAAGAAGCAATTGATACTTTGATAGAAGTGTAGGAATGAAAGAATTATCAAAAGGATTTGATGATTGTTTCCAATAAGGAGAGATGATGATTCTTACTGGATTACGATGGTCAAATTGATGAGAATCAAAACACAAGGATGATCAAAGATGAGAGACGTACCACTTTTGCTCTTGTAAACTAAACTTTGTTCTTGGTTTAAGATTTAGAGAATGAGAGGAGAAGAAGATAACTTGTGGAAGAAGAGTATTGAATAAAAGATGGAACCATATGGTGAAAAAGTCTTTGAGTAATGGGAACTTTATTTTGTGTATTTATTATTTATATAATATGGTGAAATATATATATATATTTATTATTTATTTTGTTTAAAACCGATCCAACCGGTTAGACCGGTTCGACCGGTCGGACCAGTGAACCAGTAAGACGACCGATTCACTGTCCGATCCGGTTCTGAAAACATTGGTTGTTATCGCCGTAAACTTTATGTGTTTTTAACAGAAAATGCGCTTTAGATTTTTTAAGATAGTAAAAGTGAGTGGGTTAACAATTGGTCCTTTAATTCATACTATATATATTTTTGCTAAGAGATGATGATAGTAGCGAGAGTTAAGAAAGTGATATAAGAAAGAGAGTTGAGTTGAGAGATAGAGTTTTTGGAACAAATTTTCTTGATAACCTTCTTAATGCTAAACAAGAATTTAAATATGCTTGGGATTTGAGCACATAACTCTCACCTCCCTTATTTCATGCCACTAACTTAATAATGCAAAAGTAGTAAACTTCCTAACCAAGAATGAGATCATGTTTTGACAAATTCAAATAAAAAAAAGTACAATGCATAATGAAACTTGCAAACAACCACTTGGCTTAAGACTTCAATCGAGCAGCCTATTGGGTCTTTTAGTTGCACGCTTGGGCCTGGTTTTGATGTTTGAATCCACTGTATCTATGTCACGTGATGCATCATCATTGCTCGCATCATTCCACTTCAATCCAACAGCATATTGGGTCTTTTAGTTGCACACTTGGGCCGGTTATGGAATGTTTCTCAGAACAGAGAGATTTTTATGAAGAACACAAAACCTGATGTTTTCAAAGCAGTATGTAGAAGCACTAGAGAGTCAAACAACGAAACACTTTGTCGTTGGAATGTATCGGCGAGAAAAGTTAAAAATTCCAACTATTTCAGGGTCACCCAATAGACCCCTGCATATAGCTGCTTCACCACTGTGACGCGGAACAACAATCGAGCCTTTAGATCCAAGATGGTGGCAGAAGAAATCAAAGAACAAATTAAGGTAGATTTATCACTTTCTGTGAAACAAATTCAAGCTTTGATTAAAGAGAAGCTGCATGTTGATATAACTTATGCCAAGGGTTGGGCCGCCAGAAAAAAAACGCCATCGAGAAAATATATGGTACATGGGATGAAAACTTTCGTGCTTTGCCTAGCTACCTTCATGCGCTACAACAATTAAACCATGGCACGGTTGTGCAATGGTTATTTCATCCCAATGGGCCATGTGATGAGGAAGTGTTTGTCTTCAAGTATGTTTTTTGGGCCTTCCACCCGAATATTGAAGTTTTCTATTACTGCAATCCGGTGATATCTATAGATACCACCCATCTGAATAGACTCTGCAAGGGGAAAATACTAATAGTCGTTTCAAAAAACGCCAACAATATGATATTGCCGGTGGCGTACGCCCTCTTTGGTGAAGAGACCAACGATAGCTAGAAGTGGTTTCTTCAGCAGTTCCATGAGAATGTTCAAGACCCCCGACAACGCAAGCTTTGTGTCATATCAGATTGACACACAAGTATATTGCACGCCATGAATAACTTGGAAGCTTGGAAAGAACCCCATGCCCACCACCGATTTTGCCTAAGACACGTTAGAAGCAACTTTGCGAGCAAGCTCAAGAACGTAACCCTGAAAAGAATGTGTTGGACGAATGGGAGCACAACACATGAGGCAAAGTATGAACGTCTAATAAGGGAACTTGAAGCAACAAACAAAGCAGCGTCGCAGTACCTAAAACAAATCAATAAAATCAAGTGGACGCTCCTTTATGACAGGGGAATTCGTTGATGGGGTAACCTCACCACCAACATATCAGAATGCATGAATAACGTGTTATGTGGTGCCAGGATGCTCCCAATACAGGCTTTAATCGAGTATACTTTTAAGAGGGACGTTGATCAGTACGCTAAGAACTACAACACCGCTCTTAGTTGCTTGACAAACTTTCCAGAACGCATGTGGAATATTTTCCGTCAACGTGAGATACTTGCATGAGAACACCGAGTGTATCCTTATTCCGCCAGAGACAAGCGATATATAGTGGAGACTAGGCTTCAAACATCTGATGAAACTGGTAGCTATTACTGCACGGCTGAATATAAAGAGAAAACCTGCATGAGTGGAAGGTGGCAAAATTACCGGTTCCCATATAGCCATGCTCTGGCTGTTTGCCATCACCTAAAACAGGAGCATAAAGAAACTGCTAGTCAGCGGTTCTATTCAGAGATCTATCGTGCACAATACAATGGTGATTTTAACCCAGTGCCGCCAAAGAGTACATGGTAGTATGCCGGGTGGGTGATGGTTGTGGATCCAGAGCGGTTTACTGTCAAACGAGGCAGGCGTCGTGTAAGAAGAATGTCTAACGAGATGGATATCAACTATCCCGGGGAAGGGACGAGACGCAGGTGTTCGAGTTGTAAGCAGACGGGTCACATGGTAAACAGGTGTCCAAGCCGACACAATTAAAAGTTTCTAATGTAATACGATTTATGTATCATGATTCTCGGTGTTGACTATTTGTGCTAGTTAAGTTAATTATATAAGTTTTTTTCTACTTGCAATTATTTTCTACCCTATAAATACAATCATCTATCAAACACAAACGCACAAGACATATTTAAGTATTTATATTAATTGTTTAACTGTACATTAAAACCCACCATACATATTTAATAAAAGAGTTAAGTGCAAAATACACCCCTATGGTTTACACTCAATAGCACTCTGCAACCCCGCTTGAATATTTAGACCTTTTGCAACCCTAGGATTTTAAAAGTGAGTCATTTGCACCCCCTGGCTAGTTTGACCGTTAGTTGACCGTTATTTCTAAGGGTAAAATAGACTATTTACATAAAAAACAATCATTCATTTGCAACCTTAGGGTTTAAATTATTTTATAAACGACAACCATATTGTTGCATCCATAAATCATATTCGAGCTCTAAGAACACCAACAACAGATTTTACGAATACAACTACAAATATATTAACGGCAACTGATTCATGAAGACAATGATTCAAATTGGGTTACTTGAATTTTTGTTTCGAAGATATGATTCCACACTATCCACTTTTCCCGTTCACCTTTTAGGGTTAATTAACCTAATAACTCAACTATTTGGGTGTATTTTCTTTTGTCACATAGGATAAGACCGTAAAACAGTTCACCCAAAAACCAAAGTTTTCTTCTAACGTCACTCACTTTTTTTTTCCTAAGAACACTAGTTTGAAAAAAAATATGGGATAGAATGAGTTAGGTATTATCCATTGGGTGCAGCTTTTGTTTTTTATGGATCTGGAATTTTAGAAATTAGTTGTTAATTGATGGATGAAAGTGTGGAGACTTTTAAGTGATGGGAAGGAGAATGATCGAAGTGGGTCAGTAAAGGGGGTTAAGTTTGTGTGTGTATGTTTATTTATTACCTTTAGTAGGTTTATTGCTCTTGTCGTTGCCACTGTATGATTATATTAAGTTGGTTTTTTTAAAGTAAAGAGTTAAACAAATAAAAGAAGGGTAATTAGGTAATTTAGATATTTTTTGGATGGTCAACTAGCGGTCAAACTAACCAGGAGATGCAAATGACTCATTTTAGAAAGCTTAGGGTTGTAAAATGTCTAAATATTCATACGGGGTTGCAAAGTGCTATTAGATGTAAACCACATGGGTGCATTTTGCATTTAACTCTTAATAAAAAGATTTGATTATATGAATTTTATGCATATTATTAAACACAAACTCATCATAAAGTTAGTTATATATACATGTGTGTATACAATAAACATATGAGTTTTATGCATATTATCAAACATAAACCAATAAGATATTTATTTAGAAAAAAACACCGCATTATACATGTATTTATATTATACTAGAGTTTAAAAAAATAAGTTTGTGGGAGAGACCGCTCCTCACACAAGTGGCTGCCTCACATTGTCCTAGAATTTAAAAAAAATAAAAAAAAAACTTTATGAGAGATGCTTTTCACACAAGCGGCTCCCTCACATTGCTATTGTGAGAGCGACCGCTCCTGTGAGGAGTGGCTCCTCTCACACACCCACATCTTTTTCCTGTTGTATACATATACATGTAATATAACCTGCAATAATATATAAACGTGTTCTTCTTCTTCTTCAGTACATATATAAACGTATTCTCTGTAATAATATATAAACGTGTTCTTCTACATTAAGAATTTTGGAGTGTCACATTAAAGCCAACATTTAATAAAGCCATCTTTTTTATTTGTTGTTTATTTTTAAGTGTTGCATAACATTGATTAAAGTTAGTATAGTCTGATTCAGTTTTGGAGGATAAAGAGTAAAGTTGATGGATGCTTATAAATATCTTGTCATTTCAAAAAAATAGGTGACTTAATAGAGTGGTTAAAACCTGCAAAGCTACAATAATAAATTCAATAGACTAGTCATTCATTTATTTGTTTTTTTAGTGGTCATTCATTGATAGATGATTAAAGTTGCTTTTCTTCTCAATGAATTATTTTATTAAAGTTGTTTTGAAGATCGTTGATGGATGCTGAGAAGAGAGTACATGGACGGAGTAAATTAACGGTGATTTGGTGGTAATTTGGAAATGAAGAGAGACCGCCCCTACCAAGAGCAATCGCCCTTAAATAATTTAACATGTAACAAAGATCGATCATGCCACCAACGATATCCTTCTGAGGCGACTGCTGCTACCAAGATCAGTTTACTAATTTCCATCATTCATTTTCAACATGTCCATTTTCACTTTTTTTTTCTAAAGATACCGTTTAAAAAAATTTCATTGATAAGGTAACATATTAGAATAAGTAAAATTACCCATACCTATCACCTTCTTTTCAATATATAACTCGACTGTTGAAATATAAATATGTTTCTAATCACTGTATTAGTCCCTTATCTTTGTAAATTACTATGACCACACATTCTAGCTGAAACAGGTCAAAATGCAAATAACTCGATCAAACAATTGTAATGCATTCCATGTTTTACTTCGAATCCGTACTTGTGAAACAAGACATGAAACTAAAACAAGGTAGCATCAAAAAATGATGTATTAGTACCATGTATTTGGAAAATAGACCAGAGAATCACAAGTTTAAGCTGGTCGTAACTCGCTGTTTGTAATTTGTAGACGAATATCAAGTATCAAAAATTGGAACATAAGGCAGGCAGAGGCTTAAAGGTGAATGTGAGGAAAAACTGTGACGACTCATATTTGACTAGAGTCCCTGCCAAAGATGAAGCGCCTCATCCAGTCTGAAACAACCAACGACCTGGTACGCCAACTTACTTGCTTGCTGATATAATCCAAACACCAAAACAAACTCGTTAAGTATGAAATCAGTTTTCGTTAGACTGTGCATAAGCAATCATACAATGTAGTAAAAGAGAAAAAGAGTGGGTTATGACAACCACTTAAACAGTTGTACTTATTGTTTTAGTTAAACGACAAAAGACGATTATGATTATGAAAATAGCATCTCGCATGCACTATGCACAAGTGCTTATGGAAACTTATCAATGCTGTTTTGAAGATTTAGTGCAAAAGAGAATGAATAAAGGTTACATGTTAGTAACCATGCCTCCTTATATAACAAAGTTACAATCAAGTTGATACCAAGTGTTTTGGGTCAATCTACGTACCTCGCATAAACTGAATACCATAGCCACTGTGAACTGTGTCCTATAGAAACCCAATCCCCGGGAAGTTGTGCAGCTGTTTGCTCTCCTCCTAATGGAGCAAATTGGCCTAAATGCTTGTATCTACAACCAACCAACCAATTGTGTCTCAGTCTCAGTATGCTAACATATATTTCAAGTTTTTGTGGTTTTTATAGATCAGATACCTGAAAGGACGAAAACGATGCCTTCCTGACTCTCGAAAACGTATGGGACCTTCTGGTTGTTTCTCACATTTTTCCATGCGGTTGAAACAATCAGCAAGGTAGGAGCCCTGCTGCGCTGCAACCTGCGCATCACCAAGCATCATGCATAAGAATACTAATTGATTTGGATGAGTAAATGTGGTGGTGCGCGTACACAAGTATTTACCTGGGCGGTGGCCGGGAGATTCTTCACCTGAGAATCGACCTGAGACAAAGCTGATTTAAATTCATCAATATTGACTTCTTTTGCAGCATCACCATTTACTAAATCAACAAGACTGCTCATATTCTTGTTCTTCAGATAGAGTTGCACTTGAGGATAACGATCGCATATGTCATCAACCGTTTCTTTGAACTCTTTAACAGTCAGTGTTCCAGACTTATCCTTGTCAGCCTTTTCAAATATTGAGCAAATATCTTCCTGCCAATTAATCATTTGAAGTCAACCCTCTTTTCTTATACACTGAATTGAAGTTAAACATACACAGATATACATATAATGTTGATGTAAAAGACTGAATGTACCATAACTCGACGTTGGTTTATTGTGGCACAATCTCCTAATGCATATATGTTGTTGGTCCCTTCAACTCGAAGCCATTCATCAGTAGCTAAAACACGCCGATTCCCCTATGGAAGAAAAAAATGTATTATTCAACACTTAAAGCCAATATACGAAAATAATAGCTTAAAATAACATATACCTGCCCGATTTCCTTCATAAAATCAGCCACCACAGGACGAGTGGCAATACCCGTTGACCACACCGCCATCCCATAGGGTATAGTTGAGACTTCCCCAGTTTTGATCTCTTTTGTTGAAATTTCTTTATCTGAGACCTTAACCACCATTGATCCTGTTTTCAAATCTATACCATCTCTGAAGAACTTTTCTTCAGCAAAAGTGGTAATTCTTTTGTCAAACCTGCAAGAAAAACACCATTTGTAAGCACATACACACCAAAGAATCAAGACTCATTCTTCTAGAGGTGTGCTGATATTGATAACTACTGTTTGTTTAATGAGTTTATTTGGTCCACTAAAAATTGTAAGTCAAACAGGTCACTCTTATTAAAGTTACCCAAATCAGTGCCTAACACCATCACAACTGATGGCACTGTCAGTTCTACCACAACGTACAGATGTCACCACTAGTCGCCATATAAACAGATGCAGGTGAAACCTATTTTGATACTTTTTAGGCAACTTGTTCCAGTCAACTGAACAACTCATTTTGACCTTAACAAGTTTGATGCGACTGTATCAGCAAGCTTAAATAGCTAAAACGGCCATAGTATTTGACCCAAAGAAGAAAATTACATGTTCAGAATATGGTTAGTTGCCTCCAGAAGTGAAATTTTGACAAAGTCTTTAACAGCTGGGTACAATTTGACCAAATCCTCTGATACAAAATCATGAAGCTCAGCAGCAAACTCTACACCAGTTGGACCACCACCCACAACAACAAACTGAAGCATTCTTTTCCTCTCATCATCACTCATACTAGGAAGGCTCGCCTTTTCAAAGCAATCGATTATTTTCCTGCGAATCTTTTGAGCATCTTCCACTTCCTGCTTTTGAGTTTACCTTAAATCATTAGGAATTTATAACTATTTTTACATACATAAGTGTCTAGTTTCGAGATTAGGTTACCTTCAAGTAGAGACAGTTTTCTTCCACACCAGGAGTGTTAAATGTATTAACTCGGGCACCCATGGCAACAACCAGATAATCATAGTCAACAGCAAACTCTTCTTTCTCACCTTTAATTGACCGGCAATACACTTTTTTATTCTTTGCATCTATCTTAAAACATTCAGCTTCAGAATAGTCAATGTTTACGTTCTTCTGTTACATGTCAAATAAACACACAATCATCAGTAACCAACAAGTTGCAAATGCCAATTGTCTATAGCTAATATATGTGAAAATTTGATACTTTAATTAACATACATTTCTCCTAAACAGAGTAATAGTTACCTTTTTGACAATGTTGCGAATTGGTTCCACAACACTACGTGCTTCAACAGTACCAACTGTTACACTTGGTAGCAACGGTGTAAATGCAAAGTAATTCCTTGGTGATATCACCTGGACATCATAAGACGAGTTCTTAAGATTTCTCAAGAAACTTGTTCCTGCCCAACCAGTTCCAAGCACCACGACCTTCTTTTTCTGGTTACCCACGTCGTTATAACTTTCACCAGTTGCCACTGAATAAGCCACATAACTTCCACCACTAGAGGCGGAAACCAGTAATTAGTTCATGTACTAGACCATGAGATAAATAAAATAGTTAGGCATACCAACTATACAAAACCTAGCTACATCTGCCATAACAATAAATTGGAGAAGATATGCATGGCATGTGGTAACTATGATTGTGGAATTTAAAAACAAATAGTCAACTTAACTTCAAATCGTTGTATCTAATTTTCAAACTATTCTGTTTCTTCAAAAACCATTCACATGTTCCTGTTTTCATTATTATCTTTACTCTCAATTGTTCCTTTTAAACGTCGCAGAAAATTGGCTACTAGTGAAGTCAAAAATACCAAATTTCATCAAACCAATCGACTTTGCACGTGTAAAAACCACGAAAATCAGTATATTCTGTAACCAACTTTTTTCCAAAACATATATATCAGACATCAACCTAAAGTAACCACATGCATGCAATATCAAATCAAACTCAACACAAACTAACTAGAAAATTGAATTGATAACCAAGTATACAAAGCTATCACATTAAATCTGCATTCAGTATAATTAAGTACACAAAACTCTCAAGCAAAACAAACACCTTATGAATAAAGTTAAAACACAACCAAAATGATAACAACACCTGCATTATGCCGTACCTGATAGCGCAAACAACTACAACTTTCGAAAGCCTCGGATACTCACCAAACGTCCTAGAAAACATCTCACGCAAATTCAAACTCCTCATTCTCTCCGCTTCAAAACTTAAAAACAAAAACTATCGATCAGAATTATTCAGATCTAGTCACCGTGCATGCTTTAAGCAACAAATAAACAAAATAAACAATGTCAGTAACATAATCAGAGTATTATAACAATCAATTAACACAGATACAGCAACACAAAGTTCGTAATACAAATCGACATAAGTAGATACATTATTCTACATACATACTCGTAAAACGCAGAATTGAAACGGCAACGCTCCTGTAAGAAGAAAAATGAAACAAACAGTTAGTAAACAACGATCAATGAAGATTGAAGAGATTGATTTAACATGCAGAACATTATGAAATCAAATCGATATGAATGAAAAGAAGTATAGTAGGGTTGAAGAAGCAGTTACTTTTTTAGAATGAGAATGAGAGAGAACAAGAAAATGGGAGATGGTTTTGTGTGAGTGGAGGCGCTTAATTAGTTTGTTTATTAGTAAAAAAAAAGTAGGGTATTGGACAATGCGTTGCCTTGGAGAGAAAGTTTTCGCTTTTTATACATGGTGTGAAGTAATGACTTTTACACGTAACATGTATGAATATTTTTTTAATTTTAATGAGACGTTACTATTGAGTGAAAAGTAGTCATGTCTTTAATTTCTATGACAACATGTGACAATTTGTTTAGACAACATGTAGATTTATATAACTTAAGAAATTTGTTTTGACGCTAGATATTGGTGATATAAGTTCATGAAAAATAATCATACATTGACATTGTTTATGAGCTATTTAAAAGGCCAATAACATTTATGTTATGAAAACACAATACAACAAAAAAGTGTAGTGTGCGAATCAGACTTGATAAAGTTTGATAAATTATTTCTTTTAGAGTTAATTAAGGTGGATAACTGGATTAAGAATTATCTTTTTAATCATCAATTGAATGATGATTCTGTTTTATTAACAATACGATCCTTGATCAACTTTTTTTCTTTTTCGTATCTGTGAATATGTCTAGTTACTTGTACGACTTAGATGTCTTATTTCTTAGAAAGTGATTTGATTGATGAGATTTAATTATAAGATACTTATGAGATCGATGAGAATGATATTAAAATATTTCTCTGTAGCTCGCATTGATTCATAAGCGAGACCACCTTACTCATATTGCCATCTAGAAAATCTTCTAATTATTTTAGAGCAACTAGACACTAGAAAAAAGATTATTTACAATAAATAATTCGGTTCAGATGTAGGATATCATTCTACAATTTTTCACAACTCAATCATAGATGATGGAATCATCAAAGATTTGACGTTTTCAAACTCTTTAGAGACATTGAAAACAAAGAGAAGATGACCGCTTAGAGGAATTCCTGAGCATTTGTCAGATAACGTCAATATCAACGATGACTCATCATTTCAATGAATAATTTTTCGAACAAAAGACGATTGTGGAAACACTTACTCAAAATCTCACTTGTTAGACTCCATTTCAAATGCATTTTATATGGGGAAAGTAAATACGATGTTGTTAGGCGTGCAACTTACACGCGAAACCCCCTCAAAACTACGTAGTTTTGATTTAAAAATATTAAAAGTTAATACTTTATGTATGTATCCACCCATTAATCTATTCATCATAATCGCATCTTCAAATATGCTTCTGCAACTAAAATCGCCATCAATACTCTAAATCCCAAGCCCCCTCCATTCTGTAATCACAATCCATTCTCAAGCTACCCGAATTGATTAGTGTTAATCTTCTTGATAAGTTGATCAAATCTGCATTCCAATCGGTATTAGCGCCGCGTCACGAATCAATGATCAAATTTGATGAGTGAATTTACGCTCTAATCAGCCCTGGAATTGTGAGTAATTGATTTGTTTTGCATCTGGGCACTTCAAATTAATGATGGAATTTGATGATTCAAAGATGCACACTACATGCTCGATTAATTGCCTCATTGAGGATAACATTTTTCACAACATTAGTTTGGTCTTGTGAAGTTAAGGAAAGATAAGGCTAAGGTTCTTGGATGTTTATTTGTTTGACAATGATCATTTAATTTAATCAAATACATGCCGTGTAATTATGTCAATGTTCATAAAGGTCATGCATTATTCATACAAGTTTATAACTTCATTGTTTCATGAATCAATTCTATATGCCTTGGTGTTAACTTGTTTGCATGGTGATCTCGAGAACTTTGAAACTCCTGACGACTAATCTTGAATTTCTTGAAAAAATAGGTTGAAGAGATTGAACAAATGCACTCAACTTGTAGCTCATCAATATCTGGTCACCATACATTAACGAGTGTCTGGGAGTTTCCGTTGGTTGTTGTGCATGAAATGTAGTAGTATACTATGGAGTATATATACATAAAATATTAACTTTTAATATTTTTAAATCAAAACTACGTAGTTTTGAGGGGGTTTCGCGTGTAAGTTGCACGCCTAGCAACATCGTATTCACTTTCCCCTTTATAAAATAGTTAATATATTATTAATATAATAATAATAATTAGTTCGGTGCCGTTAATCCGGTTAAATCATACAACAAAACCAAGTTTTCCCAAGAGACATTTTAAGAATATTCCTACTTAAATTATTTTAAGTTCCATTTTTTAACCTTAAATTTGTTACAAGTGGTTTTTATAAATACCGATTAATCTTGTTAAACGTGTCATGTCAAATCATCCATGGTATTGTATCTAATCGTGCTAAATATGTTTAGCGTGTTAATATGAGATAGTCATAAAAACACAATTTTTAGTCGGTAAGCCGTTAATTAAACATTATTTTAAGTTCCATTTTTTAACCTTAAATTTGAAACGGAAGACATCAAGATAGTCCTAAAAACACAATTTGCTTTCACATTAGATTTTCTTAAAAGAAATTTCACCACATATTACTAAAATACTTTATAGATTACTAAAAACTACATTCGCGGATAAAGTCGGATTTTGCTCGAGCCAAGCAATGGAAGCTACATTCTTCATAGATTCGTCTTGTCAAGATCATCAAAATATGGATGTTCCATTGCTTTCCTAGCTGATATCCTTTTTCCTGGTTCATACTGCAACATTTTCTGCACAAATTTACAAACAATCAGAAGATATAATACCATATACACAAACTTCAGTTTATCTTTCTGAGCTTTCAAAATATATTCAAATTATTATTTACCAAAAGGAGATCAAGTCCATCTTGATCCAAATTCGGCACAGCAGTTGAAAGCGGCTTTGGTTTCCATTGGGGATACTCATGCCAGTCCTTGAGCTTGCTCACTCCGGGCCATACTTCTTCATTCGGAGTACCCAATAACCTGAATGAAAGCCCAAACAAAACAATAATCAAGATTTCATGTTATGTATGTTAAACAATGAGAAATGATTTGCCCATTATGAATTATGGACCTGAAAATATGCAGCAACTGTTGCAGCTCTGAATCTCCAGCAAAAATGGCGGTTTTTGTTACTAGTTCAGCTATAAATTCAAAGAACAAACCACCTTGATCAGGCACAAATAATACCATTAACAATCACAAACAATGAGAATGAAGAGAAGTGTACCAAATATGCAGCCAACAGACCACATATCAACGGCTGTCGAGTAATGGGTGGAACCCAAAAGGACCTCAGGAGCCCTGTACCAAAGGGTCAAAATCTGCAGTGATGGAAGTTAACACAAACTGTCAATTAACTGTATATGAAAGATTATGAGTTAAATGCAGCAGGCGGTATTCGGTTATCAAGTTTTACCTCATGGGTATACTTCTTAATTGGTATCTTAAAAGCTCTAGCTAGGCCAAGATCAGCTATTTTAAGCGTCAACGTCTTTCGATCCATCAAAAGATTGTGAGGTTTAAGATCCCTGTGCAGTACACCATGAGCATGACAGAAAGCAACACCTTCACACAGTTGGTACATCAAGCTCTGCATCAAACACCAGAAGCAATTATGAGTATAATAAGTTTATTGCAGGAAGAACAAAAGAAGGAAGATGTGAATGTTGGAATAATTTGTACCTTGATGACTTTGGGAGGAATGTTTTCACCCGTTTGACGATATGATCTGATGAATTTCTTCAAATCCGTTTCCATATACTCGAACACCAGGTACAGAACTGTCTTCCCATCTTTGTTAATACCTTGCTTCACATCCATCAGCCTGTTTGATGATGTTATTAGCAATCAGTCAAATCTAGCATCTTCAATATGATTACAAAAATACAAAGAAATAATTTGTGTGCAAACAAACTGAAGCATAAATCATCACAAAATCGAAAAATAAACAGAAAGCACCAACTAATATACACTCATTCAATCCCTAAATCTGTATGTAAACAAATTGAAGCATAAATCATCGCAAAATCAAACCCTAAATCTGTATGTAAGCACAATCAAACTTAAATCATCCGGAAATCGAAACTTAGATCGAAAAAAAAACTGACTTATAAACCCTAAATTTCCATAAGAAGAATCAAAACAGGGAACAATTGCAGATTCATCAAACCATAATCAATCAAAACCATTTCAACTGAACATGATTGCAGCAATATCGCAGCAGATTTAAGCAATTGCAGATTTATCAAACCAAAATCAATCAAAACCACTTCGATTGAACATGATTACAACAATATCACAACAAATTTAAGCACAAACACAAAATCGCTACTTCAAACCCTAGATCTGAACTTTCAATAAACAAACTGAAGCATAAATCATCTCGAAACAGAAACAAACTCATTCAATCACCAACCAGAGTAACAAAACCCTAACTAGTTAAATTGGACCAAAAAAGTATTGAGATCGAAGACATACTTGACGACATGAGGATCGCGAGAGCACATACGCAAGATGGAGATTTCTCGCATAGTAGTAGGCGGGACGCCTTCTTCGTCTTCGTGAAGTTTAGTTTTCTTAAGAGCGACGATTTTGCCGGTGGCTCTTTCTCTGGCTTTGTAGACTTTGCCGTAAGTTCCTTCTCCGACCTTTTCGAGCTTCTCGAACGCCTCCATTGCTGTCTTTGTTGTCTCCATTTGAAGTTTGTGGTTGTAGAAAAATGATTAGGGTTTGAAATGAAGTTGAAAGTGATGGGGTTTATAAACTTATAAAGCCGTTTATGAAGAAGACGCTCTATAGTTGTGTAACGGTAACTTTTTCGAAATTTGAATTTGTAAGAGTTTTTTAATTTGATGGTGTTTTAACTTTTAAATAAAAAGTTATTCTTGATGTTTTACTTATGATCCGCACCAAGTAATTAGATTATGTGTTGATGAGCATCAAATCAGTTGATTTTTCAAGTGGCTAGTGGTGTTATCACATGAAGTCTTTGACAATGAGTTTCCTAAAAAGTAAACTACTATTTTGGTCTTTAAGGTTTGATAAAAATCACGGTTTTAGTTTAATAGTTTGTTTTCTACTTTTTTAATCCATTAGTTTCATACAAACTTGTTGTTTTAGTCCATACCGCTAACGATCATCCATTTTTCCAGTTAAATTTTTTGAAAAAACATTAATACCCTTGGACCAAAATAGTAATTTTGGCCAAACCACAAGGACCAAAACAGTAAGTTACCCTTATTATTATTATTTTTATTATTTTTAATATTATTATTGTTATATTATTATTATTATTGTTATTATTATTTATATACCTTCTAGTTTTAAAGGTCGGTGGTCACTGTTGACCGGTCACGTGTCACCACTCGACTAACCCACCAACAATAACAATTGTTTGTCTTAATTATAATTTTAACCTCTAACTTAGATAAATTTATCCAACCAATGAATTTAATCCCTTGACTTTGACTTAATTGCAATTTTTACATGCTATATCATGTTGATCTTCTTTGACATATTCATATTTTTACCCCATCTTTTGATATATATACTTTTAACCCCATCTGTTAATCGTCGCAATGCAACGCGCATGTCGAAATCGAAAACGTTGTTAATACGTGTAACGAAGTGAAAAAAACTTTGTCGGCTCAAATTAATGCAACACATGTGTTGTTTGTTGTGCCGATATAGTTTTTTTCACTTCTTTACACATATTAATAACGTTTTCGACTTCGACATGCGCGTTGCATTACGCATTGCATGTAAGATTGCGCAACATATTATGATGATCTCGGATTTCTATATTACTATGTATTCAAATTGTGGTTTACTCACTAGCTTTAAATAGCTAACTTTATTTTTACATATTTCAGGTGTTGATTGATATTAGTTTGCCGCTTTGCCAAGACTTAGGATTGCCTTGGACCTAGTAAAATAATTAATACAATTGCAATTATTGCATCTGTTTTATAAATTTTGTCGTTTCTATTTAAGTCGCTTGTTCCAAATGTATTAATCATTATTTGGCTTAATAAATAACTACCATGTGCTTTGGTCACTATGGATATTCAATTCTCTTGACGCGTCCAGTCTTTTCTACCGCCGGGCGAGGTGTCACACACAATACCGTAACAATTCACAACACCAGAAACAATTCATCTATCGATCCGTAATTAAACTGATATTTGACCTAAAACTGTAATGATCTGATAGAACTCAAACAAATCAAATTGAAACGATCATAATCTACATCACGATTAGTTAAGTGACGAACTAACAAAAACATGAAACCCTAGCAACGAGATCAATCACAAATAACGAGTTTATGATATTCACAGATCACGTACTTGACAACATGAGGATCCCGGGAAAGCATACGCAAGATGGAGATTTCACGAAGTGTTGTAGAAGGAACACCTTCATCGTCTTCATGAAGCTTGTTTTTTTAAGAGCAACGATTTTTCCAGTGCCTTTGTCTCTGGCTCTATACACTTTGCCGTATGTTCCTTCTCCAACTTTCTCAAGCTTCTCAAAATACTCCATTGTCATTATCGATCGAGAAAAAAATATGCAGAAGAATTGATTGAAGAGGATGAAGAAATGTGTTCGGATTTTATATAGTCGTTTGAAAAAACACGCTCTATTTTCATTTTATATAACCTTTTGATTTCGAATTTGTGTTTTCATGTTTTTGACCCTACATCTCGCGTTTTGTTAAGATGAATATCAGGTCTTAATAGGAAGTACAGGTACAGTCCTCGTCTGGAGGAAACGGATAGTTAAGTCCGATTAAGATAACATCTATTCTACAAAGCATAGCCGTATATTTACCGTTTAAAAAAATAAATAAATAAAAAATAGGAAGCAACACGTGGGAACTTGTCCCATGCCTTGTAGGTGCATAGTATCATACGCGTGTGAATTTTGTGATGAACATGTCATGCAAATGAGACTCTACAAATATATTGTTATGACACATTTAGTTTTCCGTAGTGGCGGAGCTACCTTGGAATATTAGATATATCCCTCAAAATAAAAGTGTCTTACATGACTTGTATAGTTTTTTTGCATATCATTAGCAATATCCGGAGCTTTATCATTATTTTTTTTTAATTATTAACAAACTAGGTTTAATACCCGTGTATTACACACGGGTTAAATAATAATATTTATAAAGAAATCATAATTTTTATGTTTAAAAATTTGTAAGTATTTAAAATTTAAAGATTTTGCTCCATCAACTTATGCATGGTGTAAAATTCCATTTAATTTTACCTCAAAAACTTCCTATTATAGAACAAAAAGAATTTCCCCCAAAAAATTTGCCCCCTAAAACCTTGAAATATTAGATACTAGGTTTAATACCCGTGTGTAACACACGGATTAAATAACAACATTTATAAAGAAATTATAATCATTATGCTTAATGATTTGTGAATATTTAGTATTTAAAGATTTAGTTTCATCAACTCATGCATGGTGGTTACAAATTTTCCTTAATTTCCCTCCTAAACTTCTTATTATAGAACAAATAATTTTTCCCCCCAAAAATTACCCCCCTAAAACTTTGATTTATTAGATAGATTTAGAAAACTTTAACAAATATTATTATTTTCTTGACATTTTTTCAAAGAAAATTGACAATAAAGTCTGTTTTGATTGTTCAGGGGTAGCCTTTTAACTGTTTAAGTGTATTATAAACACCAAACGAAAGAAAAAATATCAAATTTACATTACGCACCAAAAGTTGAGCCTTAGCCCAGGCTACAGCTCAGATGATCATACCTGGTCTCCTAAACGAACCCATCATTGTAAGAATTGATGTCAACTTTGTAGTCTCTAATGACAGGCATATTTATGGACGTAAAGAACACGTACGTTCTTCTATGGAAAACTTGATGAAACAAGCTATGTGTGTCGGCCTCCTAGTTTTGTAGACAATTCTAAACCTAACATGTGTCTGATTTGAAAAATCTCGTAACGAGCTTAAACAGTCGCCCATGGCCCGACACCACAAGTTTGTCTCTCACATTCAAGCATGTGGCTTTCGTGGTTCAACATGCGACACATCAGTGTATGTTTGTTATTTTTATCGTTCGGATGGTCATTTCAATATAGCTTTTACATCAATTGACTCCTACCGATCAAAAGGCCTAAAACATCGGTCTTGAATTCGAAAAAAACTTAACGACATTAAAACAAATTTAATGACGGACCGTTGGTTGAAAAAGTGGTAAAATTTGGAACCGTTGACAGCTAATTTAATAGTTAGACCGATATAAACCAAAATATGATAGTTGAAACCGATAGAAACCAATATAGAAACAATACATGTCAACTTAATTATGGTTTTGATATGAGATTATCGTTTAAAGTTATTTCTTTTAATATCGTTTTAAAGTTTCTATTATATATTAAACTTAATTAAGGTTTTTTAGACTCTATTTTATGTGGAAAAGAAATACTTGTTCTATAAGTGGACTTAATGGACTTAAGACAAAATTGAGTGAAAAAAATTGAAGGAGACAAGAATTTATGATTAATATTATACATAAAAAATATTTATAAATTTTTAAATACAGTATAACGGTTATAACTTTTTATAAATATTGTTATTTAACATGTGTGTGACACACAATTATTAAATCTAGTTTAATATAACAAATCAAAGTTTTTTGGACGCCGTTTTTTGTGGGAATTTTTTTTCTCGCTACATTTCTTGGTTTTTATGAGCGGAAATTTTTATTTACAAAATGAAATTAATCAATTTTTTGGGAAACTATCAATTAGCCAATCAATTAATTTAGAATAAAAATTGATTGTAACCGATATTTTTTAGTTATGTAGACTTGTAACGGATGAACCATTATATTCAACTTTTGTTTTAGATATTTCTCTACATGTTACGTTTAAAATTTTTATTTATATATTTTAAACTTAACCATGTGTGTAAACGGGTTTTATACGTAGTTTGGAATAAGCTATCAAATTCACATGTGATAAATGAAACAAATGGACTTTTAAACATTGGAAGTATTTAGACGACGGATCTTAAATTTATTTATTATATTTCTCTAAAGAAATATCAATAGCCAACCTGCCTTTTGCCTTGACTTGAAATTGAAATGGCTATATGCATTTAGGTAAAATGTTATTTTTGACTAAAGAAGTTTTAAATATATTTGGCAAGAAGGTATTAAAATGAAACAATATTCTAATGTTTAGTTTTTACAAGTCCGGTTAAAAAAACAATCCAAGGTTTAGTTTTTGTACTCTAAACACAATGAATCAAGTTTCGTTTTTTTCCTGACTCACAAAACAAAATCCTAGAACTTGATTTATTGACAAAATTGACTCCGTTTGGCATGTCAAAGCATCTTAACAAATAGAACCTGGTTTTATATAAACAATCAGATTCTTTTAACAAATGCGTTAGGTCATTTGACCACTCGATCAAATATTTGCTACAGTAACTTGGCAGGACTTTGTTGACAAGTTAAGTTATCCAATAAGTCTAATCAAATATCTCATAAGATATTACTTGAAAGTTAAAAGATATAAAACATAGAGTAAAGATAAGAACTTTCATCAAAATAGTAAAAACATTTTAATGTACACTTCTGAGATGCCGTAGATAGCCAAAAAGGGAATGTCCAGTTAACAAAGCTCAGTCTCAAGCCTGGAGCTTCTGCTATATATTAGATTGCTTGAAAAAGAGAACTCACTTTGAAACTTCATCTTTTTCATCAAAACTTTTTTGTCTTTGCAATCTAACATAAATCCGATGTCTACACTCCACTTTATAAAACCACAACACCCCCATATCCCATTTCATACTTGGAGATTCATAATCTCTAACATCCAAACATTACGGTATCATAACCTGGATGTTTGGACGTTGTTACTACCATCTTTAGTTCATTCTTGTTGTAGCAACAATTACATATAACAAGATGTTCAAGTTTTGTTATATTGTCTAAACGCTTAATTTATAAATTTTAACAATAGTTGTCCTTAGATTTGTTCTCTTTTTAACTTTTCTCTTTGCCTCTTATAGTTCACTTTTATTTTTTCTCATATAAAATTTCATATCTTAAAATAAAGTTTTATATCGTGCACTTCCATTTTAACTCATTGTTTTAACATCTATCTAAGAAATCAAAGTTTTTAGGGGAGGCAATATTATGGGGGGAAAATTTTTTTGTTTTATAATAGGAAATTTAGGAGGGAAAATTAATGGAATTTTCATCATGCATTCATGCATAAGTTGATGGGGCAAAATCCTTAAATATTAAATATTTACAAATTGTTAAACATATTGGTTATAATTTTTTTTATAAATATTATTAATTAACCCGTGTGTAACACACGGGTATTAAACCTAGTTTATTCAATATAGTTTGAAAAGGATAAAAGAAAATTAAATTAAGCTTTAGAGATGTAGGGGTTAAGGTCCGTAGCAATGTAACATACCCATTTCTATGAATATTCAAAATATTACCTATTGTTATGGACTCATGGGTTTTGAAAAGTATAAGTATTAGAAAAAAAACCGATAGCTTTCTTAACAACATTTATTTACGTAATAGTCATAATTAAAGAAAGTGGAAGTGCTAAATATGGCATCTATTCCAGAGACGACAATAAGCTCTTCTGATGGCCGAAGACGCATTCCATTGATAGGGTTGGGTACGGCAATCACCGGAACTGAAGGTGCTGATGATGTGAGGGTAGCAGTTATTGAAGCCATCAAGGTTGGCTATCGCCATTTTGACACGGCAGCGCTATATGGAACCGAGAAACCTCTTGGAGAAGCCATCAAGGAAGCTTTGAGACTAGGACTCATAAAGTCCCGAGCTGAGCTTTTCATCACCACCAAATTGTGGTGTGACTCAACCGAAGGCCACCTTGTTTTACCGGCCATCAAGCGAAGCCTCAGGTAAGACCACATATGTGTCGACAATATACTATTTTTACTTAAGAAAAAATTGTAGTTTTGGTCTATGTGTTTTGATACTTTTAAGTTTTAACAGGTTCAAACCCTAATAGTTTAGGTCCTTATAATTTCTTGTTGAGTAAACTGTATTTTTGGTCTCTATGTTTTTAATATTATTAACATGTATAGTCTTACATAAACAATTTAGGTCCTTGTGATTTTATTTTCTAACAAAAATGATCCCGAACACTAACTTCATCCAATTTTTCGTTAGGTATCTCTCACGTGCATAGTAAAAATGTCATTTTCTTCCACTTTTTTGACATGTGACTGAATAAAAATATTTACCTATATGTCGAGCTGGATAAAAGAGTGGGAGAAATGACATTTTTATTCCTAACTAGGTTTAATACCCGTGTGTTACACACGGGTTAAATAGTAATATTTATAAAGAAATTATAACCATTATATATAACAATTTGTAAATATATACTCCCTCCGTCCCATTAGAAGTGTCCATATTGCCTTTTTTAGTTGTCCCATTTAAAGTGTCCACTTTTAAAATTTATTGGTAAACTTTCAAATTTGCCCTTAATAACATAAAACAAACAATATGATGGACCCACAATAATATTTATTGTCAAGGGTATTATTGTCAAATGACAAGCAAAAATACTCATCATTTAATATGCCTAAAACTTTGTGTTTTTCAAACTATGACACTTCTAATAGGACGGAGGGAGTAACATTTAAGGAGTTGGCTCCATCAACTTGCATGGTGAAAAATTTAGCTAAATTTTACCTCCCAAACTTCCTATTATAGAAAAAAAAAATCCCTCCAAAAATTGCTCCCTAAAAGTTTGATTTATTAGATAGATGTGTGGGGCACATGGGAGAGATTTAATGGAATGTTTGATGAAGTTAGTATTTTGGACCATTTTGTTAATAATAAAAATCCCAATGGTTAAAACTGTTAAAAATATAAAAACACAGAAATCAAAACTGCAGCTTACTCTTTCTAGTTTTAACAGAAATGATGTTAAACCTTAACACCGTTATAATGTTCCTTAATTCTTAATAATAGTATTGTTATATGGTATTTTGTTTAAGAAAACAAAATATCTTTTTTAAATCATCATCACCACACTTTTTTAACAGGTTCACCTCACCATCCTAACATATCTACCGCCACCATCATCGTCATCGCTCATCATCCATTTTAAATCACACCTCCATCATCATCATCATCCATCTTCCCCGTTGCCGGATACGGCATCTTTCTCGCAAACCTCCACCGCCATCGTCGTAGTTGTACATAATCTTTGTGGTTCTAATAGGCATATATTGATTTATTTTATCAAAATACTATAATACCTCTTAAGAGTAACGGAAATTTTAACGGTGTTAGTTTTTAAGACCATTTATGTTAACTAGAAATCATAAAAATTTAAACTGTTAGGATAAAATATTAAAACACAAAGAGCAAAAATATAGTTTACTCTTTACTTAATTCTCCTTCTTATTGATATACCAAAGCATTTGAACAGTAACCTCAGCCAGTGTGTACGTGGGATTTGTTTAATTGACTAAGGAAAGAATAAAGTATGTCTTTGATATGCATATTAATAGGTTTAATATGTGTGTTATACATCCGAGTTAAATAATAATATTTATTTAAAAAAGAGTTAAAACCATTATATCTAAAAGTTTGTAAATATTTGCAGTAATATTTAATATTTAAATATTTTAAAATATTTTTTTAGATATGATGTTAATTATAATTTTTTTGCTTAAGCTCATTGAGAAAATTTCCACTCAATTCCCATCTCTATTAATATGGAGCTAAAAAACAAGACAACGAATTTTTTCTCTAAAAAATAGCTAAAAAACCTTGATTTATTATATTAGATATTTATGTCAATAAACAGTGAAAATATCGCGTGTTGACCAGGTGCGTCTGTTTTATAGCATCGTAGTTGTGTCGGTGCGTTGCGACGGCAGCACATCACTTAAGCAATGTTTTCAACCAGACCGAAGATTGAACCGAGCGACTCATTGGTTAGGCTGGTCGGACATGTCTAGCTGCATTTTAGACCAAATAACATCATATAATATGATGCTAAAATAAGTTGTATGTATTTAATATTTATAAAATTATATTTATTCAATTACTTATGTCATTAAATAGAGTAATTAATAATGATCTTTAACTTATGCGGTTAAGGAGAGTACCGAGAAATTCATTAAAATAAGAAGATATTGTGTTCAAGTCTCATATGTAACAAAATAGAGGTTACAGTTTAGGTTGTAGAGTTTTCTCACTTCAGGTGAGTTTCCTCTTCAAAAGAAATGAAGATGATCGGGTAGACCAGTGACCTGTTAATGATTCAAGTTGCCGTAAAAATATAATATACCTAAATACCAAGGTTGCCCCTGTAAGTATCATAAAATGTTTGTGAAATTTCTATTGAGACGATCTCAAATCCTTTATACATTTTGATTTTTGATATAGAGCCAGGGCTACTTTCATTTTTCAAAATTGCATTTAAATTTTTTGTTACTTATATATGGATCCTGAGTTAGAGATGCATAGCTAAACCCTTCATGATCTAAAAGACTAAAACCGATTTATAAATCAGTTTGGCTCAAAACTTAGTTTTGTGGACATCATATTCAATATTTCATTGTCTTGAAAGTTTATGTTAGTTGTATCGCGATTCATACCCCTGACACAAATGTGTGATTCGACGTAGGGAATTAGAACTAGAGTATGTAGATCTTTATCAAATCCACTGGCCGCTAAGGCTAAAGCAAGTTGATGTCAAAAGCCCTGTTACAAAAGAGTGCATAGCCGCTATCGATATTAAGGACGTGTGGGAAGCAATGGAGAAGTGTCAACGTCTTGGGTTAACGAAATCTATTGGTGTAAGCAATTTCTCTCCACGGCTTATCGAACAAATCCTTTCATTTGCTCAAATCCCCCCGGCGGTCAACCAGGTGATTATCACACGCTTTTCTTGAGTCATAATTGTTTCTAAGGTTTATACCACCATTGATTTTTATGTGGCTTTTAAGGTCGAAATGAACCCACTTTGGCAACAAAAGAAGCTTAATGAATACTGCAAAAAGAATGATATTCTTCTTACGGGTTACTCGCCTTTAGGAGCATTTGGTACTACATGGGGACACAATCGCGTGATGGAATGTGATGTTCTTCAAGACATTGCCAAATCAAGAGGGAAGACAATAGCTCAGGTTCTCTTTATACCAAAAACCAAATGTGGTAACACGAGTGGGTTGGTGTGAGTCAAGTAGCGTTTAAAATGTTCATTTTAAAAGTTACTTCCTCCGTCTTAGTTTAAGTGTCATGGGACCCACAATACAAAGTTTTAAAAAAATAGATTATTATATATTTTCAACTTATAAAATGACAATAATGTCATTAAAGAAGTTTGTCTGTTAGTCATAAAGTAAATTTTATGTTAAATAATTAAGAGTAAAATTGGAAATTATACTTTCATTTTTAGAATGGACATTTAAATTGAGACAACCAAGAAAGGAAATGTTAACATTTAAAATGGGACGGATAAACTATTAGTTTGGTCCGGGTCAAAACTTGTTTTGACGAAAACATGCTCTAGTTAAAATGACTCGTTTTAGAAACACATGCTCAAGTTGAAATAAGTTGTAAACATAAATTTTGAAGTATACCAAATAACCAAAATGTATACAACACTTTGATCTAAATTCTATTTACACATATCTTTTTTGTGTTGTTGACTCTGCAGGTTACTCTAAGATGGATGTATGAGCAAGGTGTGAGTTTTATAGTCAAGAGTTTTAACACTGAGAGGATGAAGCAAAACTTAGATATCTTTGACTGGTCATTGACTAAGGAAGAGTTAAGGAAAATAAGTCAAATACCGCAACGAAAACATTATTATTTAACTGGCTCGTTGTTGAATGAGCCTAACGACGTACTTGCCGAGATTGATACAGATCTTTCGTTTCAGTAAGTTGGCATCGTCATAAAGTATACGTATTATCGACGCCTTTGAATCAAAGGTATAAGTTGTTTTGCCATAAAGTATACATTTTATCAAACATTACCACTTTCGCATTGTAACATTCCAGTTATCACTCTTTGCATAGCAATATATTGTATGAATTTATAATTTTAAGATATTGTTTCATTGTTGAATATATGTAATTGTTCCTAATAGATAATGGGATTTGTAGGTCCTTAGAAAGATAAGTTTTCAAGATATTTGACAAGTTGATTATACAAACACATTGTTAGTCTCATGTTTGGTTTTTAAGTCTTTTAAGTAGACTTAAAAACTACTTAACTAAGGGGTTGTTTGGCAACTTCTGAATAAATAAGTACTGAATCATTAAGTACTGAATCAGAAAGAGGTCTGAACCATTAAGAGCGAAGATATTTTTTAACTATTCAAAGACAAATGTCTGACCAATGTAAACTAGACCTCTTAATCATTCAGACTCAGTATAATGTTTAACCATTCAGAGGCAAATGTCTAAACCATTCAGACATCTGCTCGTGAAACAAACAGTCTGAACCATTAAGTGTTGAACCATCCAGACATCTTAACCATTAAGAGGATGAAACAAACAGCCCCTAACTAATTGGTTACCATTTACAAGGCCTGCCCACATTTTACAATTCATTACAAATCTAGTTACTCTTTTTTTCACTTTGACACGTAGTATGCAAGGACGGATCCATTGTGTTGATAACGGGTTCACGGGAATCCACCGCGTCTTAAAATTTTAATATAAATTATATAGAAAATTTCGGAGTGAACCCATAGAAATTTTTTAAGTGAACCCATATAGAAGAAGATTGAAGTAACAAAGTTCTCCTAGTTGAGTTGGAATAAAGTGGAGTTTACTTACAAAAGGTCTTAGGTTCTATTCTTCTTACAAACATGTCATTAGATTTATTTTTAATGGATTTTTAACCTTTTAGAACTCAAAATCGTGAAATTCTTCTCATTTCATTTCAATTTCTAAAGTGTAATATTGACTTATCATATCACAATGTTATTATGTGATGAACATAACCCACTAACCCGATTCGAACCATTGAACCGACCCAGATTTTTTAATGTCCAGTTTCATTAAAATCGAAGCACCTAAAAATAGTGAACCCACTAATAAAATTTCTGAATCCATCACTGGTAGTATGGAATACCATTTACTTTTATTTATTACATAATTGACCCTCAAGTGGTTTTCTATCATTGATAGACCGTCATTAAGTTAATCAAAAACCTAATTGACCTAAGTACCCAGGATAAATCAAGTATCATATCTACGAGGAGTATGCGGTGAATGCCAAAATGTTTAACTATTTAACTAAATTATGTAAGTATTGTCTTCTGTTGTGAACTAATTTGAGAAAACTAATCCTTCAAACTGAAATTAGATTGTAAGTACTTACTTAAAAATGGACAACACTAGAGTTTGGATTAGATCACAGACTAAGTATAACCTAGTCATGTAGATGTGAACAGATAAATGATCAACTATAACACAACCAGTGGATTATACTTCTAGATATGTTGAGATGTTAAATAATTTACTAGTTACTAGTTTAACCTAAATTAATCAATGACAAGAACTATGAGTCACCGGTTCAAGAAAACCGACGTCTAAAAAGGTGTTGCAATTAAAGATACAAATCAAATTGTTTTTGTTACATGAAATCAAACTCATATCATTTGTAACTAAAGGATTAAAATTACCGATCTCAATTATAAGGTATAACACTAGAATACATAATGGTTTGACTAACCCTAGTCCCTACACCCATGTATGATCATAGCTAAACTAATCAACCATAAAGATTTAAGAAAAATATCGATGAATAAAGAATAACTTTATTATTGCATGTGAAAACTCACTTAAAAATTCGTTACAATAACTCTCTATTGTTTGTCCATTCCAAAACCTCTACCCAAATGTTATATTTATATTTCTAACTTACACGTGTTAGACTATAATATAAATAGCTAAACCATGAATAATTTTTAAATATTAGGGATTTGACCTAACTTGCCGTATCTTACTCAAACTCTACAAACTAGTAGATTCGTTTAGGAAAATAACTCGAATAAAGATCACTTGCTTGTGTGATCTCAATCTTGTGTAGCAAAGAGATCGTCGCCTCTTTCTTTCTATGATAACTTGGTCGTCATACTAAAGAAAAACAATAAAAATTCAAATATAAGCCTTATTATTTAATTGGGCCTTAGGCCCATTTAACACTTGTATGAAGTTTTTCAACTGCAAATATGGGTTTTGAACCTTTTATCCCCACAAATGACAAATGGCTTGCAAAAATCCCTAAATCTGTATCTTTCGATTTAACTAGATAAGTAACTGCCCTTTCGATGTGACATTCGGATCTTAGTTGTCATGTTTAGACTTCGACACGTGTTGTGCGTTGCAGCAGGAGAGGTGGCGAGGTCTCGCGTTTGCGACTTAGTCACACACGTTAATAAAAAATGTTTTTATTGTCTAAAACGTAAACATTCAAAGTTAATGGTCAAAATTATAAGTAAAAACTGAAATTATCTCGATATAAAAAGACTAAAGCTAAAAATTGATAAAAAAAAAGACCAACTAGAGGAGAGGTGGTGGCGACCGACCATCTCTTATGATAGTTAAAGAAATTTGTGAGTTATATTATTATATTATTACTAGTTTATTAACTCGTGTATTACACGGATGAGTTTAAATAAATAGATTTTTCATAGTAAAAGACGTTAAAAGTTTATAATATTTCAACTAAACAAATACTTAAAAATAATATTAAGTTGACGCATGCATGTATGTTAATAAATAATGGATAACTAATCAAAATATAATTATCCATAAATAAGAAAAATAACTTAGTCTTAGAAAAATAGAAAAATTTAGAATGATTTGTTATATGTTTCAAAATTTGTTATATATCATAACTATGTTTTACAAATGAAAGTTTTTCATCGCAATTAAAAACAATGTAAGTTTGGATTTAACGTATTAAAAACGATGTAAGTTTGGGTTTAAAGTTTAAGCGAAAATACAAATACGAGGTTTAATAAAAAGTGACTAAGTGTCACTGATTATACTTTTTATTACTATTTACTATAATGCAATCAAATATCTATAGAATAGATTCATATTTATATTTGCACCATCATGATGTTTAACTTAAGTTCACGTGATAATGGTTACATTTCAAAATTACCTTTTTCTTTAAATTTAAATAACACATAAATAGTTACAATTAGTTACGTAACCATAACGTGACGACTGAGTTTTAGTTGTCATGTTTTGACTTTAACACGTGCCGTGTGTTGCGACGGTGGAGTCACACGTTGGCGACTTACTTACACAAGTTAATAAAAAATAATGTTTTCTCTCAAGAGTAAGGGTCAATATCATAATTAGATCAAACTGGTGGTTGAAAGTTGTAAATATGTAAAGTAGAGGAACTAAAGTTTGCAAGTATTTGAAAGTCAAAGTAGAGAGGCTGAAGTTGACAAAATGTGAAATTGATAAACCAAAATTAACAAAATACAAAACTCAATAGATGACAAAATTGAGAGGGTCGTAAACCCCGTCTTAGGGGTCTTTTAGTAGTCGGGGAATTTGACATAACTTTAGGGCTTAAAACGCATAACTAATTACCAGTAACGAACATAAATAACCCATCCATCAATACCCTAATTTCGGATTGTAGCTTCAAATATGAAATTTGAGTGAGTGGTTTCGTGAGAACATGTTCAAGTTTGAACAACAAATAGTTTGTTTAAAAAAACTTTGTCATTGAAGTGGCATTCGAATGAGACGTGCTTCATTCTTTGAGTGATACATAAACACAAAGGATAAGATTTATGTGAAAGAATAAAGTTATGTTACTTAAAAAAACAATAGACTATCCATTAAGACGAAACAAACCCCTAACCACTTCTTTGTATGGGAGCAATGAGCACAACAACAAATTCAGCTAACTTTATTTCTTAATCATTTGTGAAAAGTTGTTATATAATACTGTACATTATTGCCATTCAAAAAATAGCATGTCGATATTAAAAACCAATGTTTTCTGACTCAGTTTGATTTGACCGGTTGAATCGGTCCATATATTTTTGTTTCTAGCATTAAAGATCGGCCGGTTTAAACTGGTCAACCGGATGAACCAGCTGGATTGGAAAGGAAAATTTTTATTTTTTTAAGTTGGTTGTGTCTTTAAAATTATATCATTTTTGTTTGAACTCATCGTATTAAACTTGGATGTTTGTTTAACATATTAATGTGTTTGTATTATGGTTTTATAACTTAAATAGTTTGTTTAAGAGTCTCACTTTTATTTGAAGTTCTAATAATTTGAAAATATATATTTATTATTTATATCGTTCAAAACTGATCTAACCGGTTCAGCATGCCCGACCGGTCCAATCAGTGAACCAGTAAGACGACAGATTCACTTTCCGATCCTATCATAAACCCCTTGTCTATTCACACACCTTAAAAATCTATTCACACACCCTCATAACAACCAGGCGCCGCGCTATGGCTAAAGAGCGTCATCTGGGTCAAAAAAATTTTGGTAAAAATCGTTTATTTTTATATAAAAAGACTTGTCTGTTTTTTTTATTTTGTTTATAAAAAGTTGGTTTTTAGGTTGTAGTTTAAATTTAAAAAAAAGTTAACTATTCAATTTAAAAAAGTTAACTAGTTGTTTGTGAAACAAACATTCGAAACAAACGTGTGTTAACGCTTTTTATATTGAATAGTTATTGTTTTTTATAATTAAAAACTACAACTTTAAACAAAAAAACATGTGTATTTTTATAAAAATGTTTGAAAAATAACAATCCAAACGTTATCATAAAACAACCCAAACAACACATGTATTTTTATACAAATAAAAGTTTAAAAAAAAATTATCTAGGCGCGGCTCTTTGGCCATAGCGCGGCGCCTGGAGTGTGCTTTTTTATAAAAATAAATTTAAAAAAAAAAAATTAAAAAACACCCACATGCAGCTCTTTGTCCATAGCGCAGCACCTAAGAGTGTATGAGATAAGGAGGTGTGAGAATAGGCAGACTCATCCTAAAACATTTTAAAAACCAAGCCAACATACCTAGTTAGTCGTGCCAGTGTTATTGTTGCTACCTAGTTTTCATATATCGTGTAAGCTCTCGTGATAGAAATACATTAACATAATCTTTTATTAACTAAAAAAGAAAATACCACACGTAAAATAATTAAAAAAAAATGATTTCGGCTAAAAATATTTAAAAAAATCTAGAAATTATAAGGTTATTCCCATCTTTTGACGATTTCACGTTTCATTATTATTGTCATCGACGTATTTTGTTCTTCGGGTAGGCGGGCGTGGAATGGATGTTACAAGTAGAATTGGCATTGACCCTTCGGTTTAGTTTGTCTTTGATAATTTTCTTCCCATAATTCATAACTAGACTAATCCTTCAGTCTAGTATACTATAGGAAAAAAAATTAATCAAACACCCCCAATGGTACATTATTTGTGCCATTGTAAACGGCAACATCACAAGCTAGTAAACGAGTTTAGCACTTCGTTTTTTCATCTCGTTGAATGTTAGAACAATGATCAAATCTATTAATTAATATTCGACTATTGTTCCATGATTGATCAGAATAAGAGATTTATTAGATTATATTTGACAATACATTTTGTGTGTGTTTTTCAAGGTGTAAAATTCTAAGAGCTTTACAACTGAGTCTCGCTATCTATTTATAGTTTCCTATACATGGTTCGGTACTTTTATCCTTCCTCCCTATATCGTTCAGGACTTCACATATTGATATCTTGTCCCTTCCTTCTTGTTGCTTTGTGAGCACCGATCCTAAAAAGTACCGCACCTCATCAAGACCCCCTAGTCTATCTGTATGAATTTTCATAAATACATATAGATTTTTTTAGAACGGCGGTAAATACATATAGACTAATACCGCTCATTGGTCACCAAAAAGTACCGCACCTCATCATTGAACACAGAGATGCACCCCAAGAGCTTGTCGAGCACTTAGGTCCTTCTTGTCGGGGGGTGTTCAAAAAAACCGTAATCCGAATCGTATATAAAACCGAAAATAACCGATCCGGATTCTTATTCGGATATTCGGTTCGGATATAACCGTATCTGAATTCCTTATTTGGATTTTCGGTTCGGATTCGGATGTCAAAATTTTATGAATTCGGTTTGTTCGGATATCCATTTAAATCGAATAAGAGTTAGCCTACTATACAATTAATCTATTATGCACATACCTATATGTTTTCATCCCACTAAAAATTAGCCCTTTTGCCCACTATAGAAACACATAGATCTTGTTTAGACTATTTTTTATCAAGTGGCTTTGTATTTTTGTATTTGTGTTCTAGACTAGTTTTCTACTTTTTTTGTTCCTACGCTTTATGTTTATTTGTCGTATATGTACGCTCCGTTTTGGTTTTAGATAGTGTTTAAGGAATTATGTTGCAATTTTAATTTTTCTTTGCATTCATAAGATAAACAAGAGGTTAAAAGTGGCAAAAAAAAAACTTTTCAGATAGATTCGGATAATTTCGGTTTTATCCGAATCCGATCCGAAATGAATTCGGATAAGATTCGGTTCGGTTAGCAAAATGATTAATTCGGATCGGTTCGGATACAGATATGTGCCTGAAAATTTCAAATCCGAATAAATCGTTAACCGAACCGATGAACACCCCTATTCTTGTCAGACGTTTTAATATTTTTAGCCTCAATAGCTTAAACAAATATATGTAGTAACCTTTGCCTCCCGTCTTAATTTCTAAGATTTTTTTCTTTCATTTAAGACGTTTAACGATTTAAGATCCAACACTGTTAACAACGGTACGTTTACTAGCGGATGCGTTTAGTATTAATATAAGTGGGGTCAACGGCATTGTTTTGATTTGGTTGTTTGTTCTTGTTTTGTTCTTTCTTTACGTTTTTATACTTTTTGAGGTTCTTAGCTACTTATTAGCCCCCTTCTTTCTATATATTTATTTATCGTTTAAAAAAAAAAGTGGGGTCCACGAAAGGGATATGAATAATGCGGAGAAAGCTGTTTACATATAGCAACGATGAAGACGCGGAAAGAGTTGCGTTTGGAATGACGTCATCACATGGTTGGATGACAGCTACTGCATCAGGTTTTGTTTGGGTGCACTGCACCCCATCGTAAATCACACGCATCCGCACATCGTTTTGCCTCATACTCTTTTGACTTTGACCATGTCATATGCTGTTTGTGCCTAACACACACAAATATATTTTCCAAATGCATGAATATTAATAACAGAAAATGAAGAATAAAATAAATTATTAATAAATATAAACATGTTCTAGTGTACAAAACGTTATTGAGCACTCAAAATTTCATTAAAATATAAAAATTTTTCGTTTAATTTCACTTATGACAAAAATAAAGTTTTGGGTTGGATTATAAAGTTTTGTCATCTAGGGTATGTTTCATTGCTTCCTCGTAGGTCTCTGGTTCGCGACTGACGTGAATGACTGATGTACGAGTTTTTCTTTGGGGATGTGCCAGTCTAAAGCTTAAAGGTTTTATAATTAAGGATTAAATAAGTGGGCTAGTAACTCGTTAATGATTCAAATTAGGGTTAGAAAGTAGTTTGATGCAATATAAATTGTTTTTTAGTTGTATGATTTTATATATAATATGTTGCTTGCAATAAGCTTTAGCTTATCCAGTTTTAATGGGTACAGCTGTTTTAAATGTTTAATAATTACTTGTCTATTTGTGGTTTAAAGAAAAAAGGTGTTAAAGAAGCAACCAAGTATTTATAACCATTTTACATTGAAGACGTTATTAAGTATATACATAAATAATGTATTTATTGGTGCACTGAATACATAAATTTATGAAATATTTATCAACTACCATATATTAATTTTAACGACAAACAAAATTCGGGTTTAAAATATTATTTATATCCAAGGTAACAACTTCTAATGTGGTGTAGTGGTAAAGACTTGTATTCTTCAAAAGAAACCCAAGTTCTAGTCCCACTATATCACTTTGTAAGGGGCAAATAGTGGCAATGAAGGGAGACTTGTGGCAACACAAGTTTGATATCTGAGCCAAACGGGTTTTACTACTAGCTTGTAGTCGTGCCTACGGGCGGATGGGTTAGTGGGTTTCCACCAAATTAGAGTCGGTATAGGTGGGTTTTGGCTACCCAGTGTTGTATGTGTTCGCAGAGTGTCTGGGGTCGTCTTTCACTATTGGTTACCCTCGGTAGCCGGGCTTTATTCGTTTCGCTGTAAAAAAAATTATATCCAAGGTATGTTATTATTTTAATTGGAATTTTAACCGTCAATTGTTAGTAAATATTAAGTAGTAAAAATTTATATCCAAGTATTTATTGATACGCTGAATACATAGACTTATGAAATATTTAACAAGGATTAAGTATTAAATTTTTAACGACGAAGGAAAATCGGGTTCAAAATATCTCTTCATATCCCATGTATGTCTTTATTTTAAATGGAATTTAAATCGTCAATTGTTAGTAAATATTAAATAGTAAATACATATTACATCGACGAATGTAAGAACATAACATTTAAACAACACAATTCAAAATTGTGTTATTTCCAACTCTAGGGACACTTGGACATGGCAATTAGATGATGACATGGGGTTTACAGTAAAAAGCTTGAGGAAGACGATTGAACTAAATCGGGTACCGGTGGACTTAAATCCGATACGCTGGATAAACTGGGCGCCTATAAAGGTTAGGGGTTTTCTGTGGAGAGTTAGATTGAACAAGATCCCGTGTAAGAAGGCTCTCTCAGATCGAGGAGTAATGGTGGGATATGAGGAATGCTCCATGTGTTTTAATGAGGTCGAGTCCGTGGACCATCTAATGTTAAAATGTCCTTTTGTTTCGAAGGTATGGGATCGCATTTGTGCTTGGTGCAGGTGGACTCGAGATAGGGGGAGCTTATAAGGGAATGGATTGACCATTCTAAAAATCTCAATGGCTCGGAGAAGGTGAGAGATTTAGCGGCTCTAATTATCATGGCGACGGTTTGGTATGTGTGGTTAGCTAGAAATGAGTTAATATTCAAGTTTATCCCTTTATCTGTAGACGGTGTCGTAAAGAAGATCAAAGTGAACTCTTTCATTTGGTTAAAAGATCGTGCTAATAAGTTAGATGTTATGTGACATACTTGGTGTACTAATCCATGGATGTAATGCTTGTTGTTTTGTTTTCTGAGGTCTTGTTTGTTGGTTGTTTGGCCCTAGCGTCTTGCTAGTGGTCGTATTTAGTTCAATAAAATCGTCGTTCAAAAAAAAAACAACATAATTTTAACCCACAAGTTCTTGTATTAAGGATGCTAGAAAATTCGAAGCACCGTAATTTCAACTCTTTAACCTAGTCTAGTGAAAAAATATCATGTCATTTACCCTAATAAATTCTTTACAACCCTTGAGAGGTACCACCTAAAATTTAACCTTTCAACCATTGCCCATAAATAACTAATAGCATTTATTACATTAATTATAGTAATAACAATTAACAAACGCACATTTGGACGCGTTTGAAAAAGAGCTTGGAAACCCGTCAAATATCTCATGGGTTGGTCTCGCAAGACACGAAGCACAGTACTCGCGAGCTCATGTGTCTCATTGGCTAGCTCGTCTTTCACTCCGGGTTGTCTAAATATTTTATCATAAGCATAAAAGATGTAGCTATATTAAGTTTATGTAAACCTTTTTAAATAAAATAAATTGTAATAATATTAACTCAAATTAAAGAAAATGAATTGGTGTATGTTTTTTTAAATAACAGGTGTAAAAGTCACACGCATTTAATACTAGTGGGGAAGTTTGTTTATAAAGAAAAATAATTATTTTATTAGAGACTATAGTACTATGAAAGGGAGATGAAAGTGTGATCATTCTTAAATTTCATAAAAATCATGACTAGTTATTTGGAGCTAACTTGTATTTATATATATACATATTTTGAGCGTATCAAATATTATTTGCATGTCAAATAATTTTTGAAAATAAGATAAGTATTGTTGTATAATAGAGACATCAACCGAATTCATTCTTTAAAAAAATTTGAATAAAAACAACCATCATGACATAGATATGAATATGTATACGTATATGACTAGATTAAACCCCGTGTGTTAGACGGGTGGAAACATAAAAAACACAATTCTAAAACTTTACGAAAAAGTAAACATTTGAAAATAAACTACACATTATATAAAAGAAGACTTGAACAAATAGAAATACACTATTAGTACCAATTCTAAAACTTTAGAATAGAAATACAAATTGCATTAATACTCTAATTTGAGATTTGAACAAATAAATTTAAACTACAAATACACTATTAGTACCAATTTAGATATCAACGCTTTTAAACTGGGTGTTTTATAAATCCTACTAATTAATTTAAAAAAAGATTAACAAAACAAGCATACAAATAATCCTGATGATAGATACCCGACAAAATTCACAGTGAGTCGGCATGCATGAGTCTTTGTTGTAAATTGCAATAAGTCATTTGTTTAAGTTGTTTGTTTTACTTTTTCACAGTAATTTCAGAGACGTAAATAAGGTATATTGAAACTTTGAATAAGAAGATTATAGATGATTTGAAGTTTATATTTAATAATAAATAAATAGTTGTGTTGCGTGTTAAGAATCTACGAATTACTATTATTTTTCTTGTTTATCTCTTTTCTACCTATATACCTAAACTAATACAAAATGAAACTATTACCACATGTTATTTTATCATACATGACACATTATTATCACATGAATATACTTACGTGTCAAACTCACATTGAATTACACTCATACCACAAGAGACCTTTTTCAATCAGTGCTTCTAGATGTAACACGTCAATCACTGTCCACCAACCCTCATGACACGTATAAGTTACCATGCTAAAAAATAATAAAAATCATACATTGTTTTAACAACGATAACAATTCGAGTTCATCAACATACATCTTATAGCTCAGGTTATCTACTTATCCATACAGGTGAATTCAGTGATATTTTTACGGATGTCAGTAGACCAAATAAACAACGACGACGATAAAGTGCATACCTAGGAGTTGGATATAATGATGAATACAAGTAAGAATAGAGAATCATTGAGTGAGACGTGAAGAAAGAGGCCCAAAAGTTTTTCCTTTTCTTTCGGTACATCAACTCAACTCATCTCATCTTCTTCTCTTCAACTAGTTCTATATGTGTATCTCAAATTCTAGAGAGAGAATTTAGAGAGAGAAACAAACCAGATCTCCCGCCTCCATTTCCTCTTCTGATTTACTCATTCTACATTTTCATAAACCCTAATTCACCACTCATTTTCGATCTTAATCACTCGATCTGCTAGATACTCATTCGGTTTATGTACGATCTGATTTCACGCATCTGGATCACACCGAATCTATTACTCGTAAGTACAATTCAGATCCTCCTCACGCATGCATTTTTTTTATTTTATATGCTTCAATTGTAGGTTTGAGTCATAATTTGAAATCGTTGTTTGTGATTTTGTGTGATTTGAATTTCTAGAGTTTGTTGAATTTGCGATCGTTTGGCAATGACGGCTGGTGCTGAGGTGATTTGTAATGATGTAGTTCGTAAGGTGGAAATTGAGAGTAATTGTGATGTGAATGAAGTCGGTGGCGGTGGCGGTGGTGGTGGTGGTGGTGTTACTGTTGATGATAATGTCGGTGGGAATGGTAATGGTGATGTCGGTGGGGATGGGAAGGATGATACGGATGATTCGTCGTATGTGTTTGTTAGCGATGGTGTTGAGATGAGTGCTGATGATCCGGATGATACTGGCGGTGTTAGTGTTGATGATTTTGTGGATAAATCTGATTCAGCTGATGAAGTTGACCGGTTGAAGAAGGAAGAAGTTAACGAGGGGATGCCTGTTGATCTGTTGGTGTCGTCTACGGTAAGTGATTTGGATGTGAATGTGGAGAATGGATCTACTGTTGATACTCCGGTGGTGATAGAGACTAATGCTGTTGTTCAGAATGTAAATGGTCATATTGACCAGATCTCAGGGGAGGAAGAAGTAGCTGTTAAGAGCACGGAAGAAGTGGCGGATGGTAACGTGATCCAAATTGTGGAAACCGAAATGGATGATGTTGGTTGTGGTGTTACCTTTGATCCACAGTCAATTGTGAACACAATAGAGAATTCTCCGGATACAGTGACCGAGTCAGATTCTAGTATTAATCTATCAGATGTGACAATCTCTCAGTCACTGTCTATGCCTGCTGTAATCAACGCAACAGATGAGTCGTTATCTGCCCCTGATGTTACTTGTGAAGTGATGTTTCATGAGGGACCAGAGTCTATTAGCAATTTAATTGAAAAGGTAGAATGTCAAGTAACAGTTGATGGGTCTGGCAAACCATCAGAAGATTTGGAAGGCCAGGTAACAGCTGATGGATCAGAATCTTCTCGAAGTTTAACCGAGGAACGTACAGTTGACGAGTCTGGTAAGCCATCTGAAGATTTGGAATGCCAGGTGACAGCTGATGGATCCGAATCTTCTCTAAGTTCAACCAAGGAACATGAACATCAAGTCACAGTTGATGAGTCTGTTAAGCCATCCGAAGATTTGGAATGCCAGGTAACAGCTGGCGAGTTAGAATCTTCTCGAAGTTCAACCGAGGAACAAGAAGGTCACGTGATAGTTGATGAGTCTGGTATGCCATCTGAAGATTTGGAATGCCAGGTAACAGAGTTAGAATCTTCTCAAAGTTCAACCGCGGAAGAAGTTCAGGTGACGGTCGATGAATCTGGTAAGCCATCTGAAGATGTGGAATGCCAGGTAACAGAGTCAGAATCTTCTCGAAGTCCAACTGAGGAACAAGAAGGTCAGGTGACAGTTGATGAGTCTGGTAAGCCAACTGAAGATTTAAAATGCCAGGTAATAGCTGATGGATCAGAATCTTTTCAAAGTTCAAGCAAGGAAGGAGAAGGTCAAGTCACAGTTGATGAGTCTGGCAATCCATCTGAAGATTTAGCAACTCAAGTTACAGCTGATGAGCCAGAATCTTTTGGAAGTGAAATCAAAGAACGAGAATGTGAAGTATCAGTTGATGGGTCAGATTCCATTGACAGTCTAGTTGACAACCAAGAATGTCCGGTATCAGTTGAGGCAGAACCTAGTTGTAATTATACTGAAGAAGTAGATAAAAAGTCAGAAGAGATCAATGTGGAAGCTGAACCAATTTATGCTTGCGACGGGATAAAAGTTGAGCATCAAAGTGTGTTGGTGTCAGTTCCATGCCAATCTGAGAACAATAAAGCCGAAGAGACAGACATTGGCTTAGGCACAGAATCAGAAGAGAATCCAGACTCAGGACTTGTGTTGTCCGAGGACACTGATGCCTTGGCAAATGGGCATGCTGAAAAGTTTGATGGGATTTTGGAGATGGGCGAGACTGAGATTTTTAGAACAGAGGCTGATGGAAGTGTACAAATGTTGCTTGATTCCAAGAAGGAAAGATCAGAAGAGAAGCAAATGGAGGGAAGCTCAGAAACACTGGTCAAAGTTACAGACACGAAGGAGCAGGTCCAAATAGAAGATGAGATTCAGGACTCTCAAATAGTGGTCACAGACAATGTTCAATATGATTTGAACTTGGAACATAACACAACAGAGTCGGCCAATGAGGCTGAAGCAGAAACTAACATTGAGGTCATTAGTCATGTGAATACAGCTTCAATATATGAAGCTAGCAATTCAAGTGATAAACCTCAAGAAGCCTTCCAACTGGAGGGAGGTTCTGAAACTGTTGAAACTATTGATCTTGTGGTAGCTCAATGCAATAATGGCGAGTTGCTAGTTGTTAAGGACAATGATTCACTCTCTGCTCCTGATGAATTGATTGTGGTAGAGCAGAAGGCTGAGATTGTAGCTCATCTGGATACAGAGAATAAAGCTACTGAAGATATGGATTGTGGATCTGGGGTTGAAAATATTGATGTCACTGATGACGATGAAAAAGAAACTGAAGTTAAGGATGTTCTTGTAGAATCTGAATCTCATCTGGTTACAAATAATAGAGCTGCTGAAGGTATGGATTGTGGAATTGGTGTTGAAAATGTTGATGTATCTGATGATAAAGAAAAAGAAACTGAAGTTAAGGACGCGCCTGTTGAATTTGTACCTCATATGGTTACAGAGAGCATATCAGCTGAAGATAATGATTGTGGAACAGCGGTCGAAAATGTTGATTTCCCTGACGACGATGAAAAAGAAACTGAAGTTAAGGATGCACCTGTTGGAGGTCACTCCACATTAAGTTTCTCTGACACAATTGTCAACAGCGGAGCTGTGATTGAGTTTGGCTCAATCGGGCGTCATGAGACAACTCATAACATACAAAGTGAAGAAGCGGAAGACACGGATGGCATTCAAAGTGATGAAATTCTTACATCATCTGTAGAGGGTTCTGTTAATGATGCCATTAATGTACAGAATGAAGTATCTGAGGTTTTACCGTATACCTTTCTGATAAAGATTCCTAGATTTGAGGACGAAAACTTCAGGGATCAGATTAGAAGAGCACAGTTGCTAGTTGATGAGAAGACACGCATTAGAGATGCGATCCGAGTGGAGATCCATGGAAAAAGGGTGAGAAATTCAGAAATCATTGATTTCCCAATATTTGGTGTTAATTGAAATTTGATATTTTGATTTATGCTATTTGATTAATGTTTTCTACAGGCAAAGCTGAAAGCCCATAATGAGGCATATAATGCAGCAAAAACGGAGGAGACCGCAGCAAGGCGGTTGATTAGATTAAAGAGGCAAGAAATAGACTCTGTCCAAGCTGTCATCAGCAGGTGGAAGAATGCAATGTCTGTTGAAGATATTGATGGCAGGGTATAATGCACTCTTTTCTCTGAGAGATTTAAGCTTGCAGATTTTGATGATACCTTGCTAAATTTCTTGAGTAGAGTTTTTAGTATATGTTTTTTTGAAGCAGATATTCAGCATGGAACATATGATACAACATGAAACTTTGCTATTGAAAGATGAAAAACAGTTCATTCGTGAGATTAAGCAGCTTAAGAGTCTTCGTGATCAGTTAGCCTCAAATATGGGAAGCGCAGAAGAAATTCGAGAGGCTATAGACCGGAAAGATCAAAATGAAGAACGTATGAAGGTAGAGAGGCATTCAGTTTTAGAGGAAAAACTCTTCCTCAAATTAACAAATATTGTTTTTGTTATTTTTCTTCTTATTATTATTATTATTATTATTATTATTATTATCATCGTCATTATTTTCCTTTGTATTAAACCAATTAGCATTTCCATTCCATGAACACGTGTTGATTACTTTCAGGTTCATTCCAATTCCCCATGGAATGCAATCCATCCCTCCAAAAGGGTTTCTTTGAAGAAAACATTAACTTATAATCTTACAGTTCACTTTCGTATCCTAATTATTATTTGTCTTAAATTTGAAATTGATTTGAGTTTTTATCATATACAGACTTTGAGAAAGGAGCTGGACTCTCTAAAAGACAAGGCTTCAAAAGCTGAAGCTGTTGTCAAAACAATTGAAAAAACATACAATGAGGAAAGTAGAGGGGAAAGGGAACTCCAAGCTCGGTTCAGAGCTGCAGATGATGTTCGGCAAAATGTGTATGCTCAGCTGAATAATTTGAAAAGGCAATTATATGAGAAGGTTTGTTGTGACTTCTTGCATCATATAGATCTATAGCAAAGAGGATACATTTTAGTTTTGTAGTTAGGTGTGGACATTCATGGCATTTAGCTTTACATAGTGTCTAGTTGTCTCCATTTTGAGTAATCACATTATGCGTGGCATAACATTTTGATGTTGTGAATTATGCATTGGATTTGGCCTTCCAAAACAGCTTTTCGACACCTTATTCAGTGCTGTTTTGTTCCCATGCTTTCTTGATGTGCTATTTTTTTATCGGTATACCAATCGTACTATAAAATGAATCAAATTTTAAATACATATAGGTATATAACTGCCATACGACCGAGTTGAACATACTAAAACTCCCAAGAAGTTATTATGCTGAAACTTGAAACTCACATGTAGACAATCAAATTGAATGTAAGAAGTAATACTTAGCATTGTTAATAATAAACCTTACCCTTTTCTGAATGCAGACCATACACCACTTAAATCTTTGTAAAGATTATGTTAATGAGGAAGAGTGTATTGTACATACCGCTTGTTATGAAGGACAAATTGATTACTATTTATACAATTTAATGTTTTATAGTAAATTATGTTGGATAACTCTTGTGAGCTTTTGTATGATCGCTGCTTACTTTGTATTAACTTGCAAAACATGAGTGAAACATGCATAATTGTGATAGTAATAATTTCTGGCTTCTTGTACATGCAGAACCAAAATTTCCGCCAATTTAAGGAAGATTTAATGGCAGCAAGGGATTTTGCATCGCATGGAAATAAAGACGCTCTTTATCGTTTGTGCGCAAATCAGGTTATTTAAGTAATTTATTTATATATATACTATATGTTTGTAATTTAGTTTCATTAAAGCCACAGCATAGGCTACATGCGAGAGCATATTAAACTTTGAGATTAACACCTCACTCGTTGTAGGTTGAGACATTTATGGAGCGATGGAATAGTAATGATGAGTTCAGGAAAGAGTATGTCAGCAGGTGCAGTATGAATGCAAGCAGGAGACAAAGGGCATTGGATGGAGGGCCACTTGTGTCTGATGACGTGGTGCCTGTACTGCCCGGCAATGTGAACGGAAAAGTTGATAACAGTCCGGTTTCTGTTCCAGGTGAAGTGAAATCTGTGTCAGTGGTTTTACCTGTTGAAGAAGGAAAGATTATTTCATCTACCGAAAAGAATCACACAGATAATAATAGTAATAATAGATCTATTGAGAATGTACCGAGCCAAAAGAATCAGACGTTGAAAACCAAAGGTGTTGCGGAAGTGACAAACTTGAGAAGTGATGACATGGCAGTGGTTGCCAAGCTTGCAGTGGATGATAAAAAGGAGGAAGAGAAGACACTGACAGAAGAGGAGATAGAGTTGGCTAAAAAGGCTGAGGAATTGCGGAAAGAAGAGATTGCTGCCAAGTTGAAAGAGCAACGCCGCCAGGAGGAAAAGGCCAAGGCAATTGAGGCACTCGAGAGGAAGAAACGAGTTGCTGAAAAGGCCCAAATCAGAGCTGAGCTGCGGGCCCGCAAGGAAGCTGAGCAAAAAGAGAAGGTATGTTTTAACCATTTTTGGTATTTTCTGTTTAGAGTTTGAGAGAATTTATAACTAGAAATTTTTAAGCACAAGTCACTTTTGCAATATTAATTCCATGCAAACAAATTTCTGGGTTGTTTCGGACTGGGAAAATAGACAGAAAAAGTAGGGGGTTGAAGTTTCGGACTGGGAAAATAGAAAATTATATATGCCCATCATTGTCATGATCTCATCTATTTATAGTTGGCTAATGGGACAAATGAGTTGAATCAGATCCCTTAAGTTGTTTCAGGGGCATATTGGTCAATGTCATACCAAATTTGGCCCGTTGAGTCAATTTTGTAGTAGCAAAATATTCATCATGTTTATGATCCCATTTATTTAGGTTACTTAGGTAATGGGTCGGATCATGGGCCATTAGCTAGAGTCGAGTCATGGCCCATTTAGCTGCTTCAGGGTCGCGGTGGTCAGACTCATACCAAATTTGGTCCGTTCACTCAAATACATAGCTGCATAGGGCTAATGATAATGAGTTTGTGCAGGAGAGGGAGAAGCGACTGAGAAAGAAGGAAAAGAAGAAGACAGGTAGCAAAGACGGAAGTGTAAATGGAGAAGAAGCGAACGCCACCTCAGAAAGTGCAACCGCTGCTATAACTAAAGACACTGAAACTGTTTCTAAGGAGACGTCCATTTCTAAGGAGACGAATGTGAAAAAAACACGAGCACCACCACCACATTTCTTCTCAAAGCAGCTGAAACCAAAGCCCATCCCGCCACCACTTGTAAACAGAAACAAGAAGCGGTGGCTACAATGGGGAAAATGGGTTGTTGCTGTTGCAGGTATATTTTTCTTGTTTTTGTTGGGTAACACCAGTTACATTAGGCTTAAGTTCAATGGCCTCATCTGATTGGTTTATCTGCAGTCTTGGATTGAGTTTTGGGTTTTCCATAGATAGATGATATATACATACATACATATATGCATGCATGCGTTAAAGAGTTTGTAATAAGTTTGGGCTTTTATTTGTTTTCAATCAATATAGTTTGAGTAAATTTATAAGCTTTTAGTTGGAACCTTTTTTAGCATATTATTATAAAGATATTAATAAGCCTGCACTACCTGTTATTCATGTTTTCATTCATGGTTATGATATGTGCTGTTCAATATTTGATCTTCTATGGTAGTTTATTTGTTGCTATGTGATTTTATAACAACAAACGTAGTGGTGAAGGGGATTGCGCCCCCATATAACATGTTTCATTTCATCCAAGAGAAAGATAAGTTAGTGAGTGCCCTTGGAGCGTATGACGGAAATAACTCGAGAGTGTAGACCAAGGCAAGTTGTTACACGAGTATGATATTTGGTGATACTTGTGAAGCTAATCATATAACATGTTTCATTTCATCCAAGGCATGTATGGTTCCACAAACAACAAAGACATATCCGAGTCACTCAATTGAATAAATACACACTTAAAAATTTGATTACCATACTCATACAGTTCATTTTATATAAATGTACAAAAATTCAAACCAGCTTCTTCAACAATATATTTGGATGCAAAAATCGAATGCACAAAAACGTTAAGAGAAAGATATTCAGAGTCTCCACTTCGTCTCTTAAGTTCCAAGAGTTGGGACATTAGTCGTATCCGTTGAGATGAACTCGCGAGTCCATAATATCACACGGGTTATCAAATTTCTAGCATTTAGACTATTTTCTAAGTAATTCATTTTGCGTTGGAGAGAAAAATATGATTATAAGTTTGCAGTAAGCATTTGAGTGATCACCTATACGTGTTGTACAAGTTATTTTTATTTTTCTTTTAAGTTCCATATCAAACTAACTACATGAAACATCGATGAGCTTTGATTGAAACGAAGCTCTCAACAATGAAAACGGTAACTCATATAATGTTAATTGTATATCTAGCATGTGTTCAAAGTAAATCAAAATGACATTTTCATTTAATTTTTAATCCAAACTTGGTTTATTGATTGATATTAATTTAACAAATTTCATGTGGCAATACTAATTTGTAGTAATTTTTCTACAATGGTTCGTCGTTAAAGTTAACTTAATGGCGTTAAGGTATTTTCGAATATCAAACTGATGTATAGGACTTTTGATCAGGAGGAGGATACAGCTAGTTGGTGTAAATTTTACCTTCAACTGGTGCTCCAAATAATGAAATGGCTAAAAATACAAGTTGCGATTGTCACAGATAACTTTTAAGTTAAGAGTAATATCGGCTAAAAATAGAACAAAATTAGGATTAATAAAATTCAATTTCCCTATATAATAATGAAAATCTTCATTTATACGAGAACAAAAAGGGAAAATTCCCGAAATGTCTCATATGGCCAACGTTTTTCACAAAATATCTCCATTGACTTTTTATTCAAAAAATGTCTTCTTAAGATACCTCAAGTACCGTATAAAAGTCGGATGACTTTTGTTTTGTTTGTTGTCGTACGAGTTTTGTGACATTTAAGATTTTAAACTTATAAATTAATTAAAAAAACGTGTTACGGACATGCATCGTCTCGTGTATGGTTAGTTCCTAAAGATAGCTGACTTTATCATAAAAGGTTTCGACGTCAAGGAGAATATTCATGGAACGAAAGGTCAAAAAAGACGTTTTATGAAAGAAGTTGATGAGGGACATTTTAGAATTTTTCAAAATAAAATCATAATTTATTATAGATTTAGGATCACTAACATACATGGTTATGTAATCACATCAATACTTCTCATTATTCCCTTACCCATTGCAACTTGATTGCTTGGTACTAAGTAATGATAAAAATAAATACACTAGTCATCGGTAGCATGTAGCATCACCCTATAAAATAATTATTAATTCATTAATCATCATGTTAGTTATCTGTGTTTATTATAGGGGTTAAAACTAGACAACAAATGAAGTATAAAATGATTATAATTTATTATTTTGAATATATTTGATTTGTTTTAAAGTTTGAATGATCCGTTTTAAACAATTTGCATTGCAATGGAAAAGGAATAACATTTTTTAATCATATAATATAATATTTAGTTTTAATGTTTCGATAAAAAGTTAATATATTAAATTTTAATTAAGATTATAATTCAATCAATTAGAAATTAAAATTTCAAGAAATGAAAAAAAACTATAAATATCTAATTCAATTTCATGATTCTAGTTGAAATACTTTAAAAATGACATTATTATGATTTATAATGCATATAGATATTTTCCACAAATATATGGCGTCTAGGTGGATGACTTATTTGAATGACATGCAACAATGCTTATGTCGAGCAAAGATGGATGACTTAAGACAATGACACAAGACAAAAATTACTCATTTATTAGTATAGGGGATGCTTTAATATATGTTTTTTTAAGATTATGTATCATATTAAAACAAAGTTTACATACCGTATGCATTAGGCTTGGGATATACACAAATCCATCTCTTTTATCTCTTTTTACATTAGTTTGAGAACAAATTACATTTCTCGTCCTTTATGTATGTTGATAATTACAAATCTCGTCCTTAAACTTCACTATTTACAGTGTTCATCCTTTATGTTTATAAAAAATTACTATTTTCATCCTTTTGACTAACGATCGTCTATTTTTAACGTCAAATGATGACATGTGCTATCCACTTAAGGGCAAAATAGTCTTTTTGTATACTAAGGACCATTTATGTAATTTATGTTTAAAATGAAAACCTGAGTATATCCTTACACTAATCACTATTAACAAATCCACTGCTGCTAGAACTAAATTGTTTCCTCTGCCACGGTAACGAGAAATTACCTTCACAACAACATCCATAGCCGGAACAACTCTAGCCATCGCCATCACAACACTATCAATCACCAAACCATTCGAATAACTGTTTCCGTTTTCCGTTAATCTCGACGGAGGACCAGAAACTAAGACTTTTTCAAGTTTTTCGGTTTTTTCAACCGGCGGCGACGGAGGTGGTGGTTATCGATGTTGAGAGTGTGAGATCTTCGATTGAGTTTGAGATGAGGGTGATTTTGATGTTTGAAGATTTAGTTTTGGGGACTGATTTAGGTTTACTTCCTTGTTTTGTTTGTTATCGACCATTTTGAGCTTCAAAAATAATACATATAAGATAATCAATTTATAAATGATTGTTGGCTAGAGATATGTGATTAGGGGAGTGGAGGAAGAGATCGAAGGTGAGAGGAAGATGAGGAAGAAGATGGGGTATGTGGGACATGGGTGGGCTATGGTTTTTTTTTTTTCATTTTTTTAATTAATATATTTAATGGAAGAAAGCATAAATTACATAATAGGTCCTTTAGTTTTTAAAATGACTATTTTGCCCTCACGTGAGTAGCACATGTTTGCATTTAACGTTTAATATTGACGGACGTTAGTCAAAAGGACGAAACTAGTAATTTTTTATAAACATAAAGGACGTTTACTGTAAATAGTGAAGTTTAAGGATGAGTTTTGTAATTATCAATAAACATAAAGGACGTGAAATGTAATTTGTTCTTAGTTTGACAAAGATAAAGTGATCGAGGTAGGTGTATGTATAACATATTAGGGTGTGTATAACAACCCCATGTATGAATTAAATATATATTTCCTTAGACCATGTGTATTCAAAAAGTTCTTTGAGGGACGTTAAGACAATAATCTCATCAAATGGTTTTATGTCTAAAACATGTATAACCATAAAGTCCTTAAAAAGCCTACCGATGATTACATAAATAACGTTATTTAATATTTTATAACTAATTTAACTAAATAAATAGATGATGATTAGATGAAGAATGAGCATTATCCTCATCACGACTTGAACATTATAATGCCCCGAGGGTGGTATGGGGGCATTATAGGGCCTTATAACGCACGTATAAAGCCCACTACATATGGTCTTAAAAAGTTTCGAGTTAATTTAAGGCATTTCTTAGGTTTCTTAGCTCGTGTGGATCTTTTATTGTGTGAGATATATACATTTGTATGTATATGCGTGGAATATGATACGATGAATGATGGGGGCATACGTATAAAAGGTCAACAAGATCGGTCGATAGTGCTCACAACCAGGGTCCTGAGGATTTGGGTGCCCTGTGCGAGACGAGAAAAAAGACCCGCCCCCTCAACCCGAAGCACCAACGCTAAAAATTATATAAACTAAATTTTTAACCAAAAAACAAACGTTTAATATATAAACATAAGAAAATCAAAGTATTCAAATTAGTGAATTACGTTTTTGACAGTAGTGGGCTTCCAACCTTCATTAATCCATAATTAATTAGTTGTAGTGGACTTTAGCCTTTATGTGTGGACTTTAAATCTTTACTTACTTGTTACATGACTATTGACTAAATTAAGTTTTATATAATAATTTTTTTTAAAAATTTGGTGTCCCCGTCAAATGAGTGCCCTGTGTAGTCGCCCATGCTGCACACCCCTCTAAGCCCCCTATCCTCACAACTTTAGGGGACGAACCGTGCCCACATTTATCCTATATAATACTAGAAGAAATTGTTATAATCTAAAACAGAAAAGTACGTTCGTTTCACGGATTTTTTATATTGAATTTGTATTGAATTTTAAACTGAAAATGAAACGGGTATTTTTGCAAATTTATGTGTTTGGTTGGTAAAATCTATCTAATAAATCAAACTTTTAGGGGGCAATTTTTGGAGGGATTTTTTTTCTATAATAGGAAGTTTGGGAGGTAAAATTTAGCTAAATTTTTTACCATGCAAGTTGATGGAGCCAACTCCTTAAATGTTATATATTTACAAATTGTTAAATATAATGGTTATAATTTCTTTATAAATATTATTATTTAACCCGTGTGTAACACACGAGTATTAAACCTAGTCATTTATGAAATTGAAATTCACATTGGCCCACCCTGACCGTCAAATTTTATTTTTGCTTATAATTAAAAACTACACGACAATGTGAATGATATTATAGACATGCATGACGCATAAGTCATTTGTATTTATTTTGCATTTTACTATGTATATTAAAGTTGAAAAGTGCAGTATATAGTAATAGTGATTTATATTTTTTAAAGATCGTTTGGTAAAATCTGAATCAGTAAGTATTGAATGATTAAGAGGCCTGAATCATTAAGAGACTTTATCAATGAGAGGGATATTGAGGTAGAACTTTAGGTGATGGTAAGTTTAGTATATGCTCCATTGATCAGTTCATCCAGCATCTTTTAATCTCTTAACCATTCAGTACTTAACTGAATTTTTTTAGGAAGCAAACGCTCTGAATGCTGAATTTGAATGAATAAGTATTGAACTGAACCATTAAGAGGTGAAACAACCCCTAAGTCTTAAAACCCCCAAGAGCAACCGCAACTCATCCATTAACATCAGTGAGTGAGTTTTATATATTTTAGGTATATTGGTTTTCATTGGTCCCAACTATCACTTGTTGTCTTCTACTGGTCTCAACTATTGAATTGACTGTCAACGGTCCCAACTTTTATCACCTTGGTAACCACTGGTCCCGTCGTTAAATTTTTTTAACGCCGTTAAGTTTTCTTCAAATTCAATACCGATGTTATAAGCCTTTTGATCGGAACGATAATATAAGTCGATTGATGTAAAAGTTACTTCAAAACGGCGCTCCGAACAACGAAATAGTGCTTCAATCGGGTGTTTAAACCTAACGGTGCTTCAATCGGATGTAAAAATTTTATCGTTCAGAGAGCCTTTTTGATAAAAACTTTTACATCAATCGACACGTATTATCCTTCCGATCAAAAGGTCTAAAACATCGGTCTTGAATTTGGAAAAAACGTAACGGCGTTAAAAAAAATTAACGACAGGACCAGTGGCTAACAAAGTGATAAAAGTTGGGACCGTTGATAACCAATTTAATAGTTAGGAACGGTAGAAGACAAAAGGTGATAGTTGGGACCAGTGAAAACCAATATACCTATATTTTATGTGTAGTTATAAGGGAAAGCAAAAATGTTATTATTCGTCTGTATATTTAGAAAATATTATTCATCTTCTATAATTTTTATATTTATGAAAACGGTTGTTATTGAAAAAAAGAAAACATACAATGATAAGAATATAAAAACATACAACTTATTTAAATTTGCGAGAAAGAAAACTACTGATTATTAGTATAGTTATAAAAATAAAGATGATGTATGCTTTTATTTGTTGTGATATAAAAATATTATGAGGCAAAATTTTAAACCCTAAATCTTTAAGTTACATAAAATAAAGAAAATTAATGTGTGATATTATAGACATGCAGATCTTTGCAGATATGATACATTTACATATTGAAAGCCTTATAAAAGTAAAGCAATAAAATATATAATTCCTATGCATTTCCCAATAGTGTATTATCAACTATTCATTTAAGAGCAATTTCCAGATTTTTTTTTAAAAGTAAATCCATCTCCATATAAGTAAACAAATCACAGTCTCTACGTTATAAAATGTTAACTTTAAACATTTTAATGAAACGATACATCATTTAACTATCAAAATGTTTCTTAGAACATTTAAACCATGTAATTAATATGGGTTCACATCTAGACGTTAAATCTCATTGGACAAGTTAACGGGTCTTAAACACCACACCCCTCATAGGCTAAGGGGTGTTTAGGGCGAGGGTCATTAACGTGTTAACGGGGCCTTAAACATCAACCCCTCATGGGCTAAGGGGCGTTAAGGGCAAGGGTCATAAAACTTTAATGAGCTTTGGAAGTCCTCGTCAGACACAGTAAATTACTATCTTGGGCAATATGGTTTAGTTAAAATCATGATTTTAGTCCAACAATTTGTTTTCTACACTTTCAGTCCACTAATTTGACGCAAACTTGTTATTTTAGTCCACACAACTAACAGTCATTCAAATTTCTGTTAATTTTTTATGAAAAGACAGTAATACGCTGAACCAAAACTTTTGACATAAGCTCTGCTCGATCAACTTGACACGACGAGTCGAATTCAAGCATGTGGGAAACTCATGGGACAAATCTAGACATAGCACATACATTTGTTTATTGGTACCGCTATATGTATGTGTAAAGACATGTTAAAAAAAACTTTTGTTAGCATTATTGCAATGTACATATAAGTTTCTTGTACTATTGTACTTGAATTGAATAGTTTAGAAGAAAAGTACAAGCATAGGTACATTTTTAAACCGTGATATGTTTTAAACATCTATTTTATAAAACCCTACGTTGGTTTATATATTAAAGGTGTACAAAATTTAAAAAATGCTTACCACATCCTACAAAAGAACATTTTGTCCTATATTAGTTTAGTTTAAACCAAAGCCAAACTTATAAAGTTTCCTTATATAGAGTTGTCACAAAAAAAAAAACTTAAGATAAGTGTAAGCTAGAAATAAAAATAAATAAAAACCACATAAAATATGGATATATAAAAAGAAAGAATAATTAACAAAAATATTACTCCGTATTAAATAAAAAAGAGAGATAATATAGAAAACGATAGGAGTTGTCGGAACCAAAACACGTGGCCCATCCCAAAACTAACACAATTGAATCTTCTATTTATTTGTCACATTTTTAATTTTAGAACTAATGGTTGTATTTTGGTTTCATTTAAACTAATTCTTTATTATAATTCAACTAGGTTAGAGACCCGTGTTTAACACGGGATTTGGTAATAATAAAAATAATTAAAAATATCATATTTGTTGATTTTGCATCAAACTGGTAAACGATGATAATAATTATAGAATGGATTTGGTATTTTCCCTTAGATGTGCGGCTGGAATGAATTCATTCATATTAACAAAACCCTAACCTTGTAAACATTAATCATAGCATGCCAAGTCAGCAAAAGTATTCTAATATTAGGCCAAGGAAGCAAATAAGGGCTAGATTTGCTAAGAAAGTGACACTTGGCAAGAATGAGTTTGGTTTATTATATTTTATAGATTAAATTGATTTGGATATTTACAAATATATTCATATAAAAAATCATACGTTACAATAAAGGATATGATTTATAATAGTTGGTAAATTTTTATTGGAACATATCGGGTTAGGAGATAATTCATGATAATTGTTAATTTTTTTTATTTGAACATATCAAGTTATGAGATAATTAATAATAATTGATAAAACTTTAATTTGAACATATCGGGTTAGGATAAATCATAATAATTGATAAGTTTTTTATTTGAACATATCAGGTTATGAGAAAATTCATGATACTTGGTACATATCGGATTAAGATATCGATCATGATAATTGGTAAATTTTGAATTTGAATATATCGGGTTAGGAGATAATTGATGATAATTTGTGAATTTTTAATTTAAACATATCGGGTTATTTCGAATATGGAGCATACCATGACCCGTCTAAAAATTCTCCAGCAAATTAATTTAGAACATGACACCTAAGCAAAATCCTATGTGGAGTAGTTAAAATGGTGACATGTGGATGTGTTACTCAATTATTAGAATAGGTAGATACTAAATTTTTATTTTTAAACTAATAACATGTGTTCAAACTTCAAAACAACTAGAACTATATTTTAGATTTGTACTTGATCATTAATGTGACATATAAGATAATTACATAACCATCCCTTCTCTTTTTCTCACTTCTTTAATATTTTTTACACATTTTTTTACATAATGTGCACATATATTATGCGGTTCGTAAATTCACATACATGTGTATGTTTTCTTTATATCTTTTCGTTTAACTTCTGTAAATGCCACAGAAACGAAGCCACAAAATGTTAATGTAACTTCCAAAATCCTCAAAATCATTAACAACAAATTTAAGCAAGCAATTGAAGATTTTAATAATCGAATTATGGGCTCGTTAGGCAATGATAATTCACATTGTGAATTTAACCAACAATAATGCTAAGACCTGTTTGCAAGGCAGTTCTATCAAATTTAAAATGAGATTTTTAGGTAGTAGTTTTATCTTCTCTGGTTGCCGGGAGATTTGGCTTGCTAGAAATGCATCTGTTCATGATTTAGTTTCTGTCTTCTTCATCTATCTATATAATAATTCAACGTTTTAGGAGGAGCAATTTTTGGTGGGAATTTTTTATAAAAGGAAGTTTTAGAGGGAAGATATGAAATACCATGCATGAGTTGATGAAAAAAATATCTTTAAATATTAAATATTTATAAATTTTTAAACAAAATGATTATGATTTTATAAATATTATTATTTAACCCGTGTGTAACACACGAGTGTTAAACCTAGTTATCAATAAAGTCAGGTTCACATGGAACAGATCACATTTGATCTTAAAATATTCCACAAACAAACACCAATACCTAAAGGTATATAAACAGTGATTTCAAATCCAGATATTAATCGTACTCTAGCAACTTTACGTAAGATTTGGTAATTTAGTTAACAAAATAATCTAAGTAACATAATCATGAAAAACTTTCACTTAATATGATTTCTTAAAATATATTTGTATAAATATATTATCATATATTATCAACTGCCATGGTTAGTTTACATAGAAGGATGATTAAAAACAAAACAATAACTTACGAAAAACATAAGAAACAATCCAAGCCGCCATTGATCAGAATAATTTAATGTCTGATTGAAGTGATGGCAATTTTGTAATTAGTAGTGAGTTTACTATGATTGAAAGGATAAAATTGTAAACATAGGAATTAGAATTAGAGTAAATTGCCAAAATAGTCCCTGAGTTTGTACCGTTTCGACCACTTTGGTTCTTATATTTTTTTCTTGCCATTTTGGTGTTTGGTTTTGTAAAAAAACTGCCATTTGGGTCCTTCCGTCCAACCTCCGTTAGAAATTCAGGTTACCTCCAAGGGTAATTTAGTCATTTTACTACTATGAGGACCAAAATGACAATAATAATGTTTGATGTTATTATTATTATTATTATTATTATTATTATTATTATTATAACAAATAATATAATACCCCACCCACCCACTTAACCCCACAACAACCACCAAACCCTCTCTTCATCTTCTTTTTCAAGATCTACACAACACCACCCACCACCATGTCTCATCTCCGGCTAACGAGCTAAAACCACCGGCCACCCACCTCTCACCACCCATCTCTGATGAAAACCAACACCGTAACAACCGCCTGCATCTTCCTTTTCACTATTTCACCTACTAGATCACTAAACAACTCAAGAAAACTCATACTTTCCCAACAATACAATGAAACCGACTTGAAAAGATGGTGGTGGTGGTGGTTGCGATTGTTTTAATGGTAGAAGCAGAAGCTCAGGTGACGGCGGTGGTGGTGTTCGTGTTGCAGCAGTGGCGGCTAGGATTTTTGGCTGCCGTCACCTATGTTTTCGTTGGTGGTGGTGTTGAATTACTACTGTAATGATTTGAGTGGTGTAGCAGGTGAGAACCGATTTGAGTGTTTGATTTGGCTATTTCATTTAGGTATTATGGTGATGGTGAGGTTATTTGGTGTATTGGTGATGGGTTTGTGGTGTATTGGAAATGGTATGGTGGTTCCCGGCTGTGTCATGGTGGTGTAGTGGTGGTTCCGGCGAGTGAAGAGGAGTGGTGTGGTTGGATGAAGATGATTGTGTATTTAAGGGTGGATGTTTGATGAAGATGATGGTGTGGTTGGATGAAGATGATGGGGATGTTGAATTTTTTGTATCAACATAGATAATTTTTTTTTAAATTAATAAGCAAGGGTATTTTAGTCTTTTAACATAAACTTAACGGAAATCGTTGACGGAAGGACCAAAGTGGCATTTTTTTACAAAATCGAACACCAAAATGGCAACAAATAAAAAATAAGGACCAAAGTGGTCGAAATGGTACAAACACAGGGACTATTTTGGCAATTTACTCTTAGAATTATGTTTATTTTATATAAAAGGATAAAATTCTATATAATTCTAAATCCAAAGGTATGTGACACCCTGACACGTGTCACCGATCGATTCGCAGTCTTATTTTCTTATTTTAAACTTTTACGTATTTACGATTTTGACCTCCCGACTTTTATATGTTTACGGTTTTAACCTCCGACTTTGACCTATTTACGTTTTTGGCCATCGACTTTGATTTGTCACTTTACAACTTTGAACCGTTACTTTACTTTGACATATTTACGGTTTTGCTTTCCGACTTTGACATTTAAGTCTGGGTATTTCTCCGTCTTTTAATATGCGACTTTACATCGTAACGTACGAGATATGAATTTTTTTTACGTGTTTACAACTTTGACCATACTATTCTACTTTGACAAATTTCTAACATTGACAATGTCATTTGACTTAGTTTTAATTTTTACATTTACGTTTGTTATATACACGTCTTTGAATATGTTACGCATTATGACTTTGCACCGTAACGTGCGAGACATGAAATTTTTTTATCAACACGTATGACGAAGTCAAATACACGAGACCTGGCCGCCGCAACACGCGGCCCGACATAGAAAGCTAGTTATGTTTACTATGTTACAGTATCAACTAGCAACAAGCTAGAAAAAAAAACTAAATAAAACCAACAATTATCTTATTTAATTGAGAACATTTTGGCTTTTGTTTTCGATGATTTTTTAGGTCATACCAGAATGATAACATTGTTATATGTTGTTATCCACGCATCAAGATCTAACAATATTATTATAGTGTATGTATATTTGAACGACAAATACTACAATTACATTATTGATGCCTAACTAGTAAGGCTTTGTCCTATGAGGTTACCACTTTTATCTTTATAGATAACGGGTGTGACGTAATTGATAAATTTCCTATTTGACAGGGCCGGTACTTTATATCGGCCAGTCACGTAACACCATGTGACGTTTTAACTTTTTTTTTTTACTTTGGCGTGTTTTGGTTTTAATCCCCGATTCTTTTACGTATTTATGGTTTTATTTATTGACTTTTACTAGTTATCATTTTAGACACAGATGAGTTTTTGACTTTGATATCTTACTTTACTTTGACATATAATACGACTTCAATATTGTTATCGTTTTGACCTATAACTTTTTATATTTTATCGGTTTTTAATATGTGACACATTACAGTTTTACGCCGTGACATAGAAACATATGACGAAGTCACATACTGAAGACCCAACTTCATGATCGGGCTGCTACAATATTCGGTTCGATTTTAAATTTAGTTTAAAAGTAAGATAATAAAGCCTTTTAGTTTAAAAATACTATAATATAATACGCACACCACGAAAATGGGAATGTGATTCTAATCGGACGGTTGTGATGGAGTGGGCCCATTTGACCGCATGATCCAAAATTTACTTGCGCAAAAAGCATTGATCATCGTTGAATTTATTTATTCATTTATATCCGTTGATCAAATCCTTCGTCATCTATCCATAATTGTTACCTTAATTTTTATTTAAGCCCTTCTACTATCTACTTTATTCACAAGTTAGTATGGAAAAAAACACAATATATGCAACAACAAAACACATTACCCGTCAAGTATTGGAACTTGTTTATTCGTATTAAAATCATATATAAAAGTTACTAAAAACCAAAAACTATTGATTTATTTAACTTTTAGAAGTATGGTATTTGTTGGATGTTTGATACTTTTAAGTTAATTTTTTATGACAAGCGAAACGAATAAAGCACGGTTATCCGGGGTAACATAATGGCGAAAGGCGACCTCAAACGCTCTGCGAACACAGAAAACATTGGGTAGACGAAGCCCACCTATTTCGGGGAAAACCGGACTCTAATTCAGGGGAAACTCACTAACCCGTCCGCCCGTAGGCATGACAAACAAGCTAGCTGTAAAACCCGTTTGGCTCAGAGATCGTACTTGTGTTGCCACAAGTCTTCCTTCATTGCCCCCATTTGCGCATTCCAAAGTGATGCAAGTAGGAATAGAACGTGGCTCTCTTTTGGAGAATCCAAGTCTCTTACCACCATATCACATTGGAAGTTGCGATACTTTAAGTTAATAAGCTTGTGATTTGAGAATGTGCATTGCGCCGGATAATTTTAGGAATGCAAGACATAACGGGTATATCAGACACCCATGGTGCTAGTATGTGATTGTTTTATAATCAAGTATATGTAGTTAAGACTAACAATACACCCGTGTTATGCACATCTCATCCCATTTTGTTTCTACGCGAGTCTAGCTATGGTTTGGTTGAATTCTATGTATAACCAACTTTGAGTCACTATATTGATGATAGTACATATTATTCAAATTTAGTTTACTATCTTGGTCGGTTTCCTCTTATAACAAATTATTGTTATCCTCTAACGTTAAAATAATGATTAAATTTTGAATTTCTATTTCACGTATGAACATACATCGACTATAAAGAGAGGCATGTAAGTGAACTTTACTCATCATCCCCATTAAAAAATCTATATATAAGTATTTAGTTTTCTTAAAATATTATCATTAAATGTAAATTAAATGGAAATATACGATGATTATGTTTTTGGAACTGCTATTGTCATTATTCCTATATATTAATTGTTACGCCCTCCGTCCCATTTTAAATGTCCAATTTCTTTTTTTGATTGTTCCAATTTAAATGTCAATTCCAAAAATAAAAATATCCTTTCCAATTTTACCCCTAATTATTTAACATAAAATCTACTTTATGACTAAAAGAAAAAATACTTTAATGACATTTTTGTCATTTTATAGGTTAAAATAATATAATAATCCACTTTTTTTAATCTTTATTAAAAAAACTTATAAATAGTGTTTTTTTGTTGTTTTGCGTATTGGCCATTATATTATTAGTAGATTTTGTATTTTTGTCATCAAAGTAGAATAACTTATTTGTAAATAATTTGAATTTAAGGGCACTTAGTTTTGTGGTTGCTTTAATCCTTGGATTATTGGAACAAAGTTGCTGGCTCATTTGACTATTAGCATTCTACCGCTTCTGTCGTCTTTTTCTCCCGCCTCTATCGTCTTTTTCTCTTGACTCTATGGTCTTTTTTGTATCTTTAATCGACAATGGATGGTGGCGGTAGATGACGGATGGTGGTGATTGTTGTATGGTGGTTTCCTTTTGTTATAAGATTCTATAGAGAGAGACGATTATCTGCCGTTGCAAACACCAAACTAGATACATTTTATTTGTTTGAAGTTGAATGACATTTTCTTTTTTGTTAACTAGATGTGAGACCCGTGAGGATCACGGGTCGTAGAAGGCTGATATGTGACAATGTGTTTGGTAAATTTCATATGTTTCAAAAGATACAATACGAAATTAAGATAATAATGTTTTCACTTCATGATTTAAGTTACGTTGATGAAGAAATAAAACAATTTCCTGCAAAACACTACAACTTTTGTAATACTTCTTTGTAAACAACATTTGTTGTTGTTGTTGTGGCCTTTTCATTTTTGTTTTCGATCAAAATCTTCAATCCTTTTCTGCTTTTTACTCTTGAAACTGCTACATAAAGTTGTCCATGGCTAAAAACTGAACGTGGAAGATATAAACCAACACGCTCTAATGACTGTCCTTGACTTTTGTTTATTGTCATAGCAAAAGACAATGCAATTGGAAACTGTCTTCGAGCAATTTTAACTGGGATCCTCTTGTCAGAAGGTGTCATCTTCAACCTTGGGATCAAAGTTTGATGTCCTACATTTGTTCCTGTTATAATCTTGGCTTCAATGATAAACTTACCCAGCTTTGTAATCTGTAGACGGGTTCCATTACACAATCCATTACTTTGATCAATATTTCTTAGCAGCATTATTGGAGCACCAACTTTTAAGACCAATTTATGATTTGGTAATCCAGATAAATGGAAACTGTTAAGCACTTCCGGAGAAAATAATGCAGCATTTATATCAGTTAGTTCTTCGTCTTGACACAAAGAATCTGAACTCAAATATGTTTTCTCTTCTCCCGGAATTGTTTTTAACAATTGTTCATTTATTGAATCTACTACCTCGTTGGTCGGAGCCAGAATTGCTCCTTGTTGGAAATACGTTGGATCCCACAAATGTTGATTCATGTCAGGATATGTGAAAGATAAAAGGGATTCCATTGGATTGTTTTCATCAAGAATAAGCAGATCTTCTGGGATTTCAATCTCTGTTTCACCATCATTTTCATCACCTAAAATGCCATCACCAAGCTTCAATATCCATTCAGCAAATTCTTTGATCTCCTCCAAATCTGTGTTGTTATTTCCAACTCTTAATCTCATATTCTCAGTTAATTTTAGTACCTGACAATGTTTCCATAGATATGAAGAATTTAAGGAAGAATTAACAATCATGCTTCTGGTTCCCTTAGGAATAACTGGAAGAATCTGTCTGAAATCACCACCAAATAAAACAATTTTTCCTCCAAAAGGTTTGGTTTCATTATCGTGTTGTTTTGAACGTAAGATGTCTCTCATTGTTCTATCTAAAGCTTCAAAACAATGTTTGTGAGTCATTGGTGCCTCATCCCAAATGATTAACCTTGTTTTTGAAATTAAGTCACCTAATTCACTGTTTGGTTCAATAGAACATATTGAATCTTCAGTGACATTAATTGGGATGATAAATCTTGAGTGTGCTGTTCTACCTCCATCTAACAATAATGATGCAATACCACTTGAGGCAACATTTAGCACTATCTGACCTTGAGAACGTAAAGCTGCTGAAAATGTTTTCCAAAGAAAGGTTTTGCCGGTTCCTCCGTAACCATAGACAAAGAAGATACCACCATTTTGTTTGTCAACTGCATCCATGACAGTTTTATAAACTTTTTGTTGTTCAGTGGTTAACAACTTGATCAAATTTGAATGTTCTCTTTGCAGAGCTACCCGATCGTAGCTTAATTCTTTGATTAACAGACGGTTGGTTAATGATGACATGTAATGTTGTTCAACTGTTGGCATGTCGTCAAAATTTTTTAGTGAACTCCCATTGTTTTGAAGTAATTGTTCAATATGTGATAGACAAATATTTTCCAGTTCTTTGTTGTCAAGTCTCAGATCTGAAATAATATATTAACATAATTTAGTATTTCTGAATGTTTTAAATTATACATATAAGTTTTTAGTAGAAGACTTACTTGGAATATTGGTGATCTTACGTTGTTGGGATAAAATGTCTTCAATTAGTAAATGTTTTGTTGTTGTCCAAAAAAGTCCAGGACGAGAAATTGAATTTGATAATAGTAACATGACAAAAAATGTACGAAGATAGTTTCCTGTTGACCATTCTGTTGCTTCTTGCATTGCATTCACATACTCTTTATCATCATCTAATAATCCACGTGCGAAACATGCATCTTTAAAAGTTTCATAAACATGACCATCAACAGTTCTTATGTCTTTGAAAGAAGTAGGTCCTCTAACATGATTCAGTAAGATTCTGAGGTAATAAGTATCACCAATAGTAGGAGGAACATAGTTTATCCTGCCAATTGATCCAAAAGGAAGTTTCCTCTTTTTCCAAGTTTTTTCTTTTCTTTCCCAAGTATAGTATCTTGGAATATCTACATATTTTAAAGTTCTTGCAAATGCATCTTCTTTGTTGCATTCCATCCACTGAGTAAACATTGACATTTTGACTGTTGGATTTTCTAGGATTTCAGACAAATTTGAATCATCATCATAAACAATATTTTGACCATCTTCTGGATGAAATGGTAGTACTTGAACAGCAGGAAATCTGTAATGTATGTCATAAGAAAAGATTCTCCATGCTGCTTCTGATGCAGATATATACCTACAGTCTAGGTATTGTTTGATTTCATTCTCATCTTTGTTGTTTGCTGTGTTGTTGTCTGAATTGAAAATTCTGGCTGTAACTCTATCAGGTCCTTTATTTATGTATTTGAACAGATATTTGATAGAACCTGATTGATTACACCATTCAACATTCATATGGCATTGATACTTTTTTAGAAGAGCTGCATTGTATGGGACTACAAAACCATTGTGAAGCTCAACACCATCCTTTATTACTTTATTATTAGTTTGACGACGTCGATAAACTGGATATCCATCTGCATCAACAGTGGTCTCGTCTACAAATTTTTTTGGGAATTTTTTTGAACATTTTAGTTGAACCATACATGGACATTTTGGATTGTCTGCACCACAAGGACCATGAATCATAAATTGTCTGACAAGTTTATACAATTCTGGATCTGATTCTTTATCTGGGATCTCTGCACTGATAACACGATCAATATCAGATGCTGTTGGGAATTTACTTGCAGGATCCAGAAACAAACAAATATGAGCATGTGGTAATCCCCGTTTCTGGAATTCGACTGTATAAATAGCTGCAATAAGATAATAAATTATCAAAATCATATTATATCATATAAAATTCACAATAAATAGTAATCTAAAGTTAGTTTTACCTGCTTGTATGTCACCAAAGAATTTGTCATGTATAAAATATTCTATGAGATCATCCAACTTGATCTTGAATAGTCTAGTGATAAGATCTGGTCTATCTTCAGAACTAAGACTCTTATCATTTAAGCATCTATTGATCTCTGGCCATTTTGGATTACAAGTGATTGTTATAAAGAGATCTGGATATCCAAATGTCTTGCATATTGCCATAGCATCCAAATACTTTTGAGTCATATATCTTGATCCACCAGTAAATGAGGAAGGTAATATAATTCTTTTACCACAATTGGCTGCATTTGTCTCTCCTCTACCAACAGTATCATTCAAACTTTTATAACATTGTGACCTAAGTTTAGGTTGCTGTTTTTTAATAAAAGCCAGTCTTCCAGACTCTATCATTGTATAAGCATCCACCAAAAACTGTTGAAACAGTTTTTTAGCATTAAGTAACAGTGAGAACTTTTTTGGTCGATCTTGTATTCTGTAGCAAAAGAACTCTCTCATAGTAAGATTGGTTCTAGGTTTGTTATTATCCTTTTCAATTCCTTTATGTTTTATCCCTAACCTATAACCATCTTCTGCATATGGAAAGATAAGTGGATATTGCAGGGGAAGATATGCAGGATGAAGTTCACTGATTCTTTTAAGGCTACCTGATGTAGTTTGCAATATAATATCTCTCTTATCAAAAGCTGCATCAAAATCTCCAATCACTAATGCAGCAACTTCTGATGCTGTTGGTAAATTGTAAACTCTACCATCTTTATTTCTTGTTCCAATGAGTTTGAGGGAGACATCTTTCCAATCATTTTCTTGGAAACAATCTCTCACCATTCTGAATGACTGCACCAGTGGATTGCAAGTATCCAACAAATTCTTTAGAATTGTGATTGTTTGAGGGTCAAGTGTTATTGATGATTTTGACTGAACACTGGAATCACCCCTGTATTATAAACAATATAAGCAAAGTTTTATCAGGTTAGATTAAAATGAGTATAATTCATGCTAATAAATTAAATAAGTTAGAAACTAACTTACTTCACTGAATTTTTTCTGTTCATAATTTCATTCTGTGAATCATAAATATAAAGTTGAGAAAATTTCGGTGCATCGTTCTCGTATGGAAGCAGACTGCCAATCCGATGATAATTTTGTCCTTGAAGTCTAAAAACGTATGGTCCCTTACCTCTAGCTACACTTCTGTCTATTTTACCACCAAGAGATGTGAATGAAAACATCATATTGTATGCTCTTATGTTGTTCATGAAATTCTTTGCTTCAGAAGAATTACTTTTATAGAAATGGTATAAAAGTGTTGGTGGTTCTGGTGGATCTGGAAGTTGAATTGTACCTTTTGAACAGCAAAGTGAAAATGACTTTTTCTTTCCATTTTTATTTCCTCGAATCTTTTCATTCTTCCACAACATTGCATGACATTCATTACAAACATAAGTAGGGTCTCCATGATCAACATATTCTGTGCAATGTTTAAGTAAATAATTAAAATAGATTGATGGTAGGTTTTAATGTTTAATTAAATTAAAAATATTATCTTACCTTTAGAGATTCCAAAAAATTTGTTAATAACAGATTGAGGTTCTCCTTCTTCACTTGATGATAGATATACTTCTGCTTCTACATTTGGTTTTAACTTTTGTTTTCCTTTAAATTGTTTACTGCCTTGTTTTACAGATGTTTTTGATGAGGAAGTTTTATGTGGTACAAATTTGGGTTGATGTCTGTTTTGAAATTCACTGTTGGATGAAAGCTTTGGTGTTGCACCTGTTTTAACAAAACGTTATTAATGTTTTGTTTTTGACAAATTTTTAAGTTCACATAACATGAAAAGAACATTGTTGAAAAAAATGTCATACCATTAGTGATATTGGATAACGGAGTCCTACTGAAATTATAGTTGCTTGGAACACCTTGCGAAGTACCATTCATTGAACTTAGTTGTTGTTGGTCATATTTTTTGTTTGAAGTAGATGTTATTGAACATTGTGCAACTAATATTAAAGACAAAGATATTAAGATTAGATCACAAATTGGTATACATCAATTTTAAAGAAGTTATTTGTAGTACCATTTGTTATATTTGACAACAGTGTCAAATTGGTATTGTAGGGAGCGGATGAAGCTTGTAAATTTTGATTTACTTTACGTTCATCCAGAATTGACCTTCTTTTCTTTCGCAAATCTTTCTGTGTACACCAGTTTTTTTCTTCAAGTAATATTTCATATTTGCCAATCCTTTTTCTCTTTTCATCCATCACTTTACAAATTGTGTTACAAACAAATGTGTAAACATAAATCTAGGTCAGAAAGATGCATTTACGGTATTAAGAAATTTATGTATTTATGAAGGAAGACAAACCTAATTTTTGCGATTGGTGATTGTTATAATTCATAAAACTGTTTCTGCAAATCTACTTCAACACATAGCTCAGAAGAAATTGGTTTACCAATAATTAGTGGACAATTGACTAACTCAAAATCAATTGAACTGCAACAACAAAATATTATGCGAATTAAGACTGCAAATTAGGGTTTTTGTTATGTACATTACCTGAAAATGTTGATGAGAGACGATTAAGACTGGAATGCTCACGTCTGTGTTGGTCTTGCAGCATTTTGATTTTGCAATAGGGAAGAGGAAAGAGGAAATGAAGATTTGAACATTTTACACACAAATTAAAATTTTGTGAAAATTTTAGAGGGAAATGTGTTTCCTCAACTTTTTAAAAATGTTTTGATTTATAACTGAATTTTGAATTTTTGTTTATTTTTAGTAATGTTAATTTTTTTTTTAGGTTTTTTTAATTTTTGTAGTGTCAAGTTTTTATTAATTCTTTTTTACAGTCATTATTACTAATAAAGATTTTAGTTAATTAAAAAAAATAAAATGTTACTAAAACATTAAATAGGAAATATTTTCTGTATGATTAAAATTTGAAAATGCTTTCATTGATAAAATTTTAATTTATTTTTCAAGATGATTTATTATTTTTAAGAAATAAATTTAAGATTATTCTGATTTATGTTTTGGTTGCTAATGAACTTGTTATAAATGAGAATTATGATTTGTAAATATGGAAAATATTTACATACAAAGAAACCAAGGTTAGATAACCTTTCTCGGTTACTGCAACTTACAACCAGCAACGCTTCAACTGCATTCATCATCATACTCTTCAACTCATTTCTCTGCAATCAAGAACCGATCATCAAGTTCAGGTGATAAAGTATCTTTAAATTTGACAATATGTTAGGGCTTTCTTATATCGTTTCTTATAATGTATATTAGGGTTTTTTTTCTTTAGTCCAAAAGTGGATTTAGTTAATAAATCTGCAATAGTTGAATCTTCTTCACATATATTTAAAGATTTTCTCATTTCTCTGCAATCAAGAACCGATCTTCAGGTTCAGGTGAGAAAGCATCTTTAAATTTTACAAAAGCGGCATGCATTTACTGTGAGAAGGTTTATCTAGGATGTTTGATGCAGTTTTGATGTTTACACTTTCAGTAATATTTGTTCTTTGTATACTATTAAGTTGTTGTTTGTGACGTAATTTTAATCATTTGTTGAAGGAAAATGTTAAATGCTTTCTCTACTGAATGTCCGTGGCCGTGTCCGTTGCAACTGGTAATGTGTTACCAACATGTTAGATAATTATTTTGAGTTAACTATATATAAATATGATGCTATATTTATTTAATGTTTTCAGCAACTACCGCATTATTATGATCTAATGGTGAGCCATGCTAATTGGCCTAGTGGGAAAACTATAATCGAAACATTGGACATGTTTCAGTGGGAAGTTACCATATCTCTGGTTGATGGAAAGTATTATATCGTTGAAGGATGGAAAACACTTATTTCTCAAATCCTTATAAACGAACCATTCTTCATAATTTTTGATTATGAAAAAGGGTCTAACATTACAATGTACATCTGTCCCAAGACTCGCTTTTTCGTCGATAGTATTATGTACTATGGGAAATTGTTTGTTAGTGATGGACAAAATGCTCAGGTAAAAAACCTTCCTAAATATGTGCTTGTATTTTTACCATAAATGATTGAATTAATATTAGTTAATATTTGTTTTCATTTTAGGTATTACCAGAAGGTTTTCTGAGGAACTGCAACTATAAGTTTTTGTATGAGCTTGATATTACATTAACTTTTCCTAAAGCACCAGAACCATATACTTGGAAAGTACACATCAGCAGAGTTGGGACAGGTTATAGATTCACAGATGGATGGAATCTGGTTCTCCAAGATTTGGATCTTTATGATGGTATGCTGATGTTGATTTCAAATACTGGACCTATTGATTTTGAGTTACGATGCTTTTTAGATGATGGATTGGAGTATTTTATGGAACAACCACAGGTATGTATTGCTGGTTATTAGATTTATGGTGTTTTATTTTTTATTCATTTTGTATAACTTAATACAATTTCTATTCATATCTATGAATTACTAAATACAGAAAAAGCCAGATCCACCAGAAATCGTTTTTATTGAGAGTGACTCTTCTGAACATGGAATGGAAGATGTAGCACTAAATGTAATATTTCCAACATAACACTGATTGTGTTTTTTATAAATAAGTTTAATAAAATTTTTTTTCATTTTGTAGGATCAGGAAAATGAAGTAGGAGTTGTTAATGTTGATGAACATGGTGACATGTTTGATGAAATGGAAGTGTTTGAGGTAAAGTGCATCAGTTTATTTGTTAAGTTAATTTTTTACATTTTTGTTTGTAGGCATCAACAATGGTGTCAAGCTATGATAATTGTTTGTGTAATTAATTATACAGGAAGCTGCGAATGACGAAGCGGTTGGCGAAACAGCTGAGGCCGCTGTTGGAGACCAACATGAGGAAGCTGTTGGAGAGCAACATGAGTTAGCTGAGATTGAGGTGGTATACATAATTATGTTTCCATATGTGATATTTATATTAGTTATACATGCAGACAGAAAGCATATTATTTTGAAACTAATATGCCAACAGAATGTTGATGTTAACACGAACACGGATGATGAATGGGAAGAGATTGATGAAGACTACCACTTGTCATGCGAAATAACTGTAAGCAAGCGTCTGGTAAGTTTTTAATTGGTAACATGTTTTTGTCACATGATCAGCGGTGTTAACAATTTTATTTTTTATTACAGAGATTCCCTGCTGATTTTGCAAGAACCGCAAATTTCACGAAGGACCAACCAATAGATTTGCGGACTATTGCTGGTGATGTATTTCCTACAGTTATTCGTAAGGAATTATCAGAAGGGAAGCCTCGTTTTACAGTCTCACGTTGGGATAAGTTCGTTCAAGCTAATGGGATTCAGAGGGGTTCAAATTGTTTGTTGCTGTATTACCCTCATGACAGTGAAGTTGTTGTCATACATGATGGTGAATAGGATGTTGGTTTTTATGGTAGTTTTTATGGTAGTTTTTATGGACAAGTATGATGTTGTTTAGTAACTAAATTTTAGATCTTTTGGTAAGAATGATGGTTGGTTTATTATATGATGTTAGGTTGAATGCTTGCACATTTTGTATGACTAATTTTAGTATGTTAACTAATTTGTGTTATAAAACCTACCTTTTGTTTATATCAGTGAGTACAGAAATTGTTGATTGCTTATGTTGTTACCTTAAAAGCACCTAAATGTTTTTATAGGTACATAAACATTCTACATGATAAGAACCAAGTAGTACAGATTACAGTTATCCAAAAGATTTACAAAGTTGTGTTATGTTAACAATACATAACTACACAAAAACTCTACCAATACTGGTAGATAATAATGTTTTTAGGTTCAAATCAACATATTCGTCACTACTACTCTGGAAATTTGGATGCTTTCTTACGTGAACGTTTGCTGGTACATGAAAGTTCTCCAACATTTAAGGCTTCATCTTCAACACTGGTTCGTTTTCCACTTGGAGTTAAGGATTCATGAATTTCAGCAACGACGACGGAAGAGTCTGCGGTAACAGATAGCACATCCTTCAAGCAAAGAACAAAAAAGCTACAAATATGTTTAGAAAATATCATTTTTTCAACTAAAGTTAAAAAGTATTTTGTATACATTTAATAAAAACAAAGTACCTTGGCAACTGAACTGCCACCATCTTGTGAATTTTCATCCAGATTAACAGCCTTCAAATCAGAGTATGCCTGAGTAAGCTGTAAAACAATTTAAACCTGACTTTAGTCAATACACCTAATCTATGTACTGTTGGTAAGGTATAAAAAGTATTATCAGATATTTTTTTGGTCATAATTACCTCATCACCACTGCCAACAGCACCAGTTAACTCTGCTAAGATATCTGGATCATCGCTCACCTTCAAGACAGTGTAAACATAGTAATCATTTTTAAGATTATAGTCAGTAACTTCAATCTTAAAAGCCAGTTTTTTGTCTAGTAAACGCATCATCTCATGTGGAAAACTTTCTGTTTGATTCTCATCAACCTGTCTTTCCCTGACTTCAGTTGCAGAAACACCTACAATTCTGGCAACATGAGTATCAAACAAAACAAACGAAACACTACCAGTCTCATCCTGAACTCTAACTTGAACCATGAACCTAAAAAACAGATAATACAATATACAATTAGTCAAAGTACTTAGGTTAAATAAAGTAAAATACAATGATCGCACAGAATTTTAAGATGCCTTACTTTGTGGTTATGGATTGACATTCACACTTGCATTTGGGACAGATTAAACCATTTGCAGGGACCTTCAAGATTTCCTCAGTTAAATCACCATATTTCTCTAAAAACTCTTGCTTCGATAACACCTTTTTCCCACACTTGCGACATCCAGCATAGAACCAACCATGTTTCTCCTGAATCATTTTAATGGTAGCAACAACAACACAAGTAGTTGGCTGCATCAAGAGGAAAAATAGTTTTCTGTAACATTTAAGGATAAAGTATTTTTAATAATTGATACTTGAAAATTAAAAGCATACCGTCTTTGTGTCAGTGATTTCATCAACATGTTTCCTTGGACATGCAACAACAAACTCTTCCCTCAGCGGATAAACAATTTCAGAAGAAAGAACAATCTGGGAAGTTGATGCATTAGTTTCCGAAAACTTTAGTAACAACCTAATTATGAAATTTTTTCCAATAAAATTACAATCAATATTTCATTCAATGTAATAATTAAATACTTTTATGCGTCTGAATAATAACCTTCTCCTTAAGTCATTGATTTCATTGATTTCTTGATTAAGAAAAATCCTCGTAGCAAACTTATCAGTTTGAACTTGAAGTTCACCTACAAAAGAATGATGAAAAACATAATTATCTTAAACGCTGTTAACAAATCAATATTTTTGTCAACTTACTATAATTATATACCTTTCCAAGGCTTCACTCTTCCATGTAGTATAACTGCAACAACATGTTCAGTGGAAGGAACACCAGCAATAAAATCAGAAAACTGTTGTGCATACTCATTCCATACACAGCAAGTTACGAGATTTGCACTACCAAAAAACAAAAAAGCACGAATTAAATAATATAACCAGAATTGCATACTCATTACATACATCGTTTAAACAACAACACAAACATCTGCAATAACAGAACTTTAAAAGAATTAACTTACTCTAAATCTTGTAGTTTAAACATCAACCGTTTATACTGATTAGGCTCTTTTCCATAAATATCCAAGGGTTTGCTGTCTATCACAATTCCACAAACATCTGCAATAACACAACTTTAAAAAAATAAGTCTATGATTCACATAACACTGTTTGATACTAAAAAACAAAAGTATTACCAACAGTAAGCAGTTGGTTTGCCACTCCACTGAGTATTTGTGGGAACGGAATGAAGTTAAATCCATACTCAACTCCTTCCCATCCGTGAGCAGGTTGTACAGTGGTACAACGATAGAAGTTGATTTTATAAACATGATCTATCACTTTAAATGGACCAGTATTTGTACCAACACCAAATTTTGAAATAAGAACCACATTATCCTCTTCAAGTTGATGTTCAAAAAGGGGTATCAAATGTTGTTTTAGAACAGCCTGTATTTTAACACCCTGCAATTAATATGAAAAGCAGTTAATATGGCAATGAACATCAAAAACATACAAAATCTTCTGGAGATCCATAAAATAGATTAAACAATGGAATTAATTATAAAACCACTTTCCTAAACCCTAAAACCACAAAACAAAAACCCTAAAACCACCATACACAATACCAATCATCACAAAACAGAAAACAAACAAAACTGTAAACTTAAAACAGAAAAAAACAAATTATTCCACCTCGTACAGATCCATATTTTGTTGTCATCTAAAATCTAATCCATTGATAAACCCTAAAACCACCACAAACAAACCCTAAAACCACCATACACAAACCCTAAAACAACCATACATAAAATACAAAATAAAACAAACCCTAAAACAAACCCTAAAACAAACCCTAAAACCACCATACCTTCTCATCAATCAGAATAAAATCCAGCCAATATTTTGAACGCCATTTCCTGACAACACGAGCTCTCATGTTCCACAGATCTTTTTCAGGGTTTAAGTCAGCTATGAAGCTTAGTTTCAGTTCTGATGCAGCAGAGGACGAAGCCATTGCAATCAGAGTATAAAGGTTGCAATGAGAGAATCAGAGAATTTGAAAGGTTGTGTGTTGTAGTTGAAGAGTATAAAGTGAAACATTGGAAGTGGTAATATTGAGTGTACCGAGACTATTTCAAACATTTCAAACATTCCCACCAAACACATTTCCCGCTCATCCGATCCTTCCAATCCAATCCTTCCAATCCGATTAACCCTTCCAATCTCCAATCTCCCTTAATCCCACAATTATGACATCACAATTCCACGTCACATGGCCTTAAAACTTGCCACGTCTGCGTAGATGAGGTCATCGCAACCTCATCTATTATAGAGAAGGGAGATTTTACTCAATGTATGATTTTAACGACTATGGTAGCAGAAATTTAACTACTATATAGAATTACAAATCATTATCAATAGATAATAGATGCTAATATTAAAATCTAGTTTGCTATTATTATGCTAGTCGGTTTCCTATGCTATCGATCTTGAGGCATGAACATACCTATACTATATATAGACATTTCATTAAACCCAAATTACCATCGATATCAAAAGAATCAATAAATAAATATTTAGTCTCTTAAAATACTTATCATTATATATATATATATCATATTTAAGTATGAAACCAAGTCCCAAAAAACCAAATCCACCACTATGTCATTACAAAATATTGTGGGGTGCAAAGTGAACCTAATCCAAAACCTATAAACTCATAATGGATGACTAATTATATTATTTTAATCAATACCCAAATCATAAAAAAAAAATAAAAAAATTATAAATAGTCATACATGACCGCCTTACAATTTCCTTTCAATCCCTTTCGAGCTTCCCCAGTCTTTCTTCTTCCTCTCTTCACCGTTTACCTTTCATTCATTCACTCACACACCACACCACACCACACCACACCACACCATCTTCTTCTTCTTCATCATCAATTTCTCCAAATTTTTAGGTATTTTTTTCCATTCATCATCCTCTGTTTTCGTCTCTGTTTTTCTTATACACTTTCTCATCGTTAAATGTAGGTTTTTTATTCGATTTACTTCAATTCATTTAAAGGGTATGTTCTAATCCTTTAAATCTAATCTGGGTTGTTGAAAAACAGGGTAAAGATTCAAGATTTGAACTTCAATCTCAACAAAATCATGGTAATTGATATTTTCTTGAACTTTGATACAGAGCAAGGGTTAAAGATCAAATCTTTATTTGTTTCTTCAGCATATTTTGTTGTTTGATTGGTTATGAATTTTTGATGATTTGATAATATAAACTTTATGTGGTTTAGGTGAGTTCGATTGGTAAAATGGAGCATCAAGATTTTGGTCCGCCATGGTTGATACCAATGTTGAAAGCTGATTATTTTGTTACTTGTCGATTTCATGGAGATGCTAATAAAAGTGAATGCAATATGTTTTGTTTGGATTGTTGTGGTAACTCTTTGTGCTCTTATTGTTTGGGTCATCACAAAGATCATCGTGTTGTTCAGGTAAAATTAGTAACTAAAAGCTATGCACTTTATGTGTTTGATGAAATGCCTGAATGAGTATTATTTGTATCATTGTGTTGGTTTGAGTAATTAGTGTGGTAATGGGTTATATGCTTATATTCTTGTTGTGATTGATTAGATTCGACGATCTTCGTACCATAATGTGGTTAGGGTGAATGAGATTCAAAGATTTTTGGATATTACATGTGTGCAAACCTACATTATCAATAGCGCGAAGATAGTTTTCTTGAATGAACGACCGCAACCTCGACCTGGGAAAGGAGTCACTAACCATTGTGAGATTTGTGGTCGGAGCCTTGTTGACGCCTTTCGGTTTTGTTCACTTGGTTGTAAGGTATAAAATTACTCCCCTTTTTGTGCATTTTCGTACGTTTGGTCAATCTCTTTGTATGCTATCAGGATTACTGTATATACCAATAGTTCTGTTATAAGTGAGATTTATGACACGTACATTGTTTGTTGTCAACTATACATAGGTGTTTCAAATTATTGATTTATTGTTTGTTCTATGATTAGCTTGGTGCTATGAAGCGTGGTGATCGGGAATTGAGCTTCACACAAAGGTTGAAACATGGTCGTGATGGTTATGAGCCCGATGAGCCAGTGACACCTAAGAAAGTGCGAAAGCCTCATTCGTTCAATCAACTTATCGACACCCCTGTGTTTCAGTATAATCTTTATATGAGAAATGGGAATGTTGATATGTCGTGTTCGTCTACCTCAGGAGATGAAACCACCAACAAGATGTCTCCAGGCACCCCACCGATATCCAACCACAGAAACCGGAGAAAGGGCATACCTCGACGTGCACCATTTTAAGAACCAAGTGACGGAAGGAAAACAAGAACACGGATGAGTGATATGGAACGTTAACCTTCATATCATATTCATAGCGTGTTATGGTCATATTATACGCAATGTGGAGGTTAAGGGTTTTAATCTTTATGAAAGGTGAATATACATACAAACTTTGTAGTATAGTTGTGAAGAAAAAATGATATATTATGCTTACACTATAACTTAGAATAAGGTTTTGTGTTGATTTTCATTTCATACACATATAATGTGGTTGAAGTTGGGAAGAAAAAGGTGAAGATCAGATTGTATACTAAATGTAGATAAGTAGGTACTTGAAATGTATATATATGTAGAATATTATGAATGTTTTATGTGCTATATGTTGGTTTATGAAGCCAAAACTTATAGTAACCAGATGCCTATTTGTTGCTTATGTTTCTAACACAACACATCATGTTCAACTTATTTATCTTGTTATGTTTGTGTTGACATGTTTAAATCACTTTTAAGCATCATGCTCAACTTATTTATCTTGTGATGTTTGTGTTAACATGTTTAAATCACTTTATAACTTAGGGGATTATATTTAGGTTTCACTTGTTTAAGTCGTTTAGTTAGTTAAACTAGTTGACATGTCCATAATGTTTAAAATTAAAATAATTTTAAAACAAAATAAAGACTAAACCTTATGTTTGGCTCATTTATTGTAACTTTAGCCAATTATAAGTTAAACCATTTGACACGTTAACTTACTTAAACTAAGTTAAATGAAAACTATATTTTATTTTTTTACCTTTTTTTATCAATGACGACCATTTCAACGTTGATTGTAAACTTATTTATTCTAAACTTATTTATAACATGTCAAAATCTGGTTACAATGTGGTACAAAATCTTTATGTGTCCGAGTTAAAGTTGATTTTTCAAACATGAATAAATACGAGTGTGATCGATGTCCTTATTCCTCAATTTAATTCGTCAACCAAACACGAATATCATACTTATTTCTACAGTTTACTTGATGTACAAGTGTCTAAAGCAAGGAAGTATGTGTTAAAGCATGGATGGGTACAGTTTACTTGATGTACAAGTGTCTAAAGCAAGGAAGTATGTGTTAAAGCATGGATGGGGATGTAATGAATGTACAAGTTGTTAAAGCATAATGTATAAGAGTGGTCAATTGCAATATGGATGATGAAGAAGAGGCGTGAAGGATCTAAACAAGTTTGTGGCAAATAAAATAAAGGAATGAATAGATTAGAAAATGAAAGATTTGTTTGGTTTGTAGTGTCAAAACATCACTTTCAAAAGTCCCATAGTTTGTGGGTACGTTTGGTTTGGTTCCATTTTTGTCCATTGTGGAATTGGAAAACACGTATGTGGCTTATTTTATGTACAACATTTTTTGCAAATAGTGTCTTATAAAGTAACATTAAATAGTCAAGTCGACATGGAAAATGACAACTTACTAAAATTTGTTTCCACTAAACATGATAACTTCACATTTTTTTTTCTCAAGTCGGATGTTTTCATGCCTTTTCTTTTGTCCACTTTTGTGTAACACCCTAAAATGAAAAATATATATATAATATAAATATCATATAAATGCATGGAAGCTACTAAAATAGCGTGTTCATTTTACAACTTTTTATATCCTTTATGACTTGATTACAAATGAGCTTACACAAAACATATAAACTAAAAGTTTTGATGTTAATTTTTTTTAACAAAATCGATTGTATATATAACATCATAATAAATTACAGCGATTGAGGTTTTTCTAAAAAGAGTCAAAACCCTAAGAAGTGTAGGAAACATTCATAATCTAACACGCGTTCGTGAGGCTAAAAAGAGGCGGAGGGGCGTTATCGTCATTCTTTCGATTACATTTGACGCTGTGCTAGGGTTTCGTAAGGCGACATTGATCTGTTATTTCATAATAGTTCTCCAATAGCAGATAATGCCAGCGATGATCGTGTTGTATTTCATAATAACTCTCGATCTGTTATCTATAATCAGTCATCAATGACGAACACTGAAAGTGATGATGTTTTTGTTTGTTTTAGACGTTTTTCGTTTTAATTTTGATGTTTTATGAACATCCGATCATTGTAATTGATTCTTAATTTACAATCTGAATCAATATACAATGATGATATTGTATGGTGTACTCATTGTGTATGGCGTGTTTTTGACAGATTAATCATTATTATGAGTTTTCATATCGAGTTTGATGTTACTTTAGTGCAGGTAAGTTATGACGTTTTTATTAGTTAATTTTTTCATATATGTTGTGTTATTTTATAGAGTCAGTTTTATGCACGATGTTTTTATATGCATGGTGTTGAAAACACACAATTACAAATCTACCCTTGCTAAATCTCACGCGTCAGGAAAACATTAAAATAATTACAAAAATTCCACCGCATCCATCTGCTTCTATCTAGGCCGTAAACGCCATAATCAAACGCACTAGATTCCTTCTTAGTCTTTGTAGAGTTTTTCCCATTTACAGAAAATCTCTCCCCAAATCACAACACACCTCAAATGTGAGGTTTAAACCTAAAATTTAATATTTTAAACACAAATATATTATCAATTATAAAGATCAACCTCATTGACTTTTTGAAGTTAATTATATAGTTTAAAAAGTATATAATGTGAAAGATATAAAACCAACTTCTGATTAATAAAGATAATAAAATATTGTTTTAATAAGAGCATATTCATCCTAATGGACCTTTAATAAAAGTAAGAGTAGTTTACATATTTGGTCCTTTACGTACGTAAAATAACAAAAAAAGTCTTTTATTTTTATAGTTTGTTACACGCTACATCTTTATGAATAACAATCATTAGATTTTTTAATTAAATCACAACATGTTCCAAGCATATTAAGGGTAAAACCGTCTTTTTCATTTTTACCTTATCTTTTCACCATTTTTAATATTTCCGATTCATCTCCCCCCTATATTTTCATGTAATCAATCGTTACCTACACATCTCTCACAAAGGTTTCTTCTACCAGGCCTCAAAATCTTTGAATGGTAGAAAACTTTAAGAGAGAGGGTATGGCTAACGATCGATTACATGAAAATATAAGAGGGTGAGATGAATTGGAAAAATTAAAAATGGTGAAAAGATAAGGTAAAAATGAAAAAAAGACGGTTTTACCCTCAATGTGCTTGGCACATGTTGTGACACTGACATGTGATTTAACCAAAAAATCTAACGATTCTTAGTTTTAAGGACGTAACGTGTAACAAACTATAAACATAAGGACTAAATACGTAATTTACTCTAAAAGTAATTATGCAACTTTCTTATTATTATAAAAATAATATTTATACTTATGTTGTCATTAGTTAAGTAATTAAGACTCAGGGTTTACCAACGTGATGTGGCGGGGATGTAGTAATATGCGCTTTCATTAAAATAATAAACGTTGAAGCTACGTTGATAACATTCGATAAGATATAAAAGAGCAAAACTCGTTGGGAGAGACTCAATACTGTGATGTCTCATAGAAAAATAATGTATTTGACTTGATAAGTTATAAATGCAAAGTTATAAAAGAAAATCTAAAATTATATTAAAAATACAGAAATTTAAATCCTTCATATTTGACTTTTGACTCTGTTTTGTATAAAACCCATGTTGAAACATGAATAAAAATAAGCGCAACAACCTTAATTGGGAATTTCAATAAAACATTATAAATAAACTTGGTCAAAGTTTAGTTAAGGGCTTTGTGCAAGAATAGTTTGTTAAGTCTAAGTCAAACCGAAGGAGGCATTTAGAATTTCAACAAAGAAATGGTTAGAGAGAGGATGACAAACTTTGTTATCAAAGAAGGGTTGCCTTATAATCATTTGATACTCGTGCTTGACAAATTTGATTCAACAAGCACTTTAACCTCGTTATAATCACGTAAGTTGAATTACTTTTATAGAGCAATCGAAGATGCACTTTGATAAACAGATTTGATCTTGGCCGACTTAAATAAAAGTTGTACCCGTATGGAATTCTTCTGTTTCTCAATATGATCTATTGATTATTTAAAAAGGTCGGAAAAAGCTAAAAAGAATTGATAGGTTTTGAAAACTATAATGTCGGTGATAACTTAACTACTGATGATTTTTTATTTATTTATTTTTGGTTAGGCTTAACATGATTCACCCGAATCCACATTCGTACCTTTGCATACCACATATATTGGGTTAACCTTTAGGGTTATTGGATTTTAATAATCCGAACTTTAATGTATTGACCGATATTAATCCATACTTTAAAAATTCCCTATAACAATTTCAACTTATTATTTATTTTTCTTCATCGAGCCTTTTATAACGGATACTCAAAAAACCTACCATATCAATCTTTTGTCTCATTAAAACCTTACCCGACTATTTTTGTGTCACACTTATAAAAGACTCGATGGAGGAAAATAATTTACAAGTTGGGACTGCTACAAGGAATTTTTTAAGTTAGAATTAATATCGGCCAATAAACTAAAGTTTGGATTATTAAAATCCAATAACCCTAACCCTAAGACAAAGCAATTATGAAGCGCATGATTTTGTTTGGTATATTTTTATATCCCAACACCAGGGAAACTTTATATTATATTTTAGTTAGTGTTATGTAAAAAGTTTTCGGTACTTTTTATAACGCTTCAAATAATATATTTGAAGTTGAAACATTAGGTTTATACCAAATTCTAGTTTAATAGTTGAAAGCAAATTCCAACTATGTTATCAACCAAGTTGCTATGTCTTTCATTTTAGAAAGAACTTAAAACATGAGATTAATTCAATAAACTACCACTTAACACTTAAATCACTTAATGCAACTTGGTATACATTTTTCATTATAGGCAATTTAGACGATGTAGCTAAAACTATACTAGAACGGTCGGTCAGACCCATTAAACCGCAAATCAATCATCAGCCCAATTACATGAATTTGAACTGAACTTAAAATCACACTATTTTTAACAAACCAACAGACTGATGAACTAATTACAAGCATTTGAACCAGTTACCTTAAAATCAAGTGATTTTTAATGAAACGCCTTCAAGCGAACCACTTAAAATGTTCAAAAATTTGTAAGAAAAAGTTAATGAAACCTTCACGTCTTGATGAGGTATTTATTCTCAACGGTGATACAACTAGGTTCTTTCCTTTGCGTTTTGGTGGTAGTGTTGGCCTTTTCGGCTCCTCTCGATCTTACTTTTTTCTATTTAGGTCAATAGGCTTAAAATCGACTTCAAATGACCTGCATTTGACTTGCTAGTTAATTTTCTTTTAGAACTTGAGTCTTCCATTTCTTCAAATGTCTTTACGCCACTCGGTTTGGGGTTGTGTTTTTACACCACAATTTTATTTATGTGGCATGATTTGAAAATTCAATCTTAATAGTTTTATATTTATATTTAACATTTTAGCCCCATAATATTTAGGAAACATTTTAAAAATTTATGAGTATTTACATTTTCAAGCCTCTTCTACTAAGCGTGTGTATGGGTCAGTTTATATTTGATAGGGTATTAAAATGAAACTTAGAGGTAAAGTTGGTAATAAACTACAATTAAATACCTCAGTATTTTCTAAACACACATAACTTTTTTATACGACAAAATTTAAAAAAAAACTACATCATAAACCGAGCATTTAATTATCTTTAATTTAAGTATAATATCTCTTTAATTTGAGTATAATATTGCTATACTAAAACAACGATTTTTTTAAAAAATTTTATGTTCCGGTTTTCCCACAACTTTGTCTCAAAACTGATTGCAACCATTTGTCCCGCATGAATATCTTTAAAATCACCAGTGTGGTGTTGTTTCTTAACGTAGCACGAATACTAAACTAGTTAATTCTATAAGAAAATATATTCTAGTTGGATTATTGGAAGGCCCCATCTAGTCAGACACCCTGACAAGACTATCCGGACACCCAATCATTTTGTCAATACGACTCGTATTGACAATACGAGTCGTATGGCTGTACTGTCAGTGATACTACTCGTATCAAATTAATAACGACTCGTATACACATATAAAACGACTCGTATAATCAGTGAATACGAGTCGTATATTGGGTGTTTGGATAGCCTCGACAATTTCTGTCAAGATTCCTGACATACAGTGAAATGACTCGTATTATGCTAAAAACGAGTCGTATTGGTCACTTAATACGACTCGTATCATCTCATACGAGTCGTATTACCTATCAAGAATCTTATCAAATATTACATGTCTGCCTCGAAATGCGTGCCAATTTCATATAAATACCAACGATCGTTCCTTCCGATTTCAATCCACATTCTTTCTAAATCCCCCTAAAAAATGTCTAATAGGCGTTCTACCACATCTTTACTCAACATTCCTACCCCGTTAACAATCATAATTTTCGTAATCACAACTGGTCTCGCAACGTTTTGCACTTATACTATAACGGAGACCAACCGGAATGTAAGAATGGTTACATCGTTGACGAGCAGGTTCTTGACCGGAGCTGGTGGGGAACCCTTTTAGGTTTTGAGAGAAACGGGTTTATTTCTTCATACGTATGTTTTATGGCATAATTTAATTTAGTTAAATTTTAATTTAGTTAAATTTTAATATCTCGCTAATTTAATTTTCTATTTTTTTCAGCATAATTTCGTTTGGGTTACTAGACTTATGGTTTGGCGCAAACAAGAAATTGAGAGAGCCGGTGAAAACCTATTACGTTGGACGTGCCTACCTTCTGAGTTTTATGATATGTTAATCAATCAGGACGAAGACACTTTGCAATACGGTGACGGGACACAAACACTATATCCTCCGTTTTGGGGGGTTGATACGGTAATAACTAATAACTAATACCAAATACAATTATAATTTTTGTAGGTGTAGTAGACGAATTACATAAAATAATATAATTAAAATTTTTGTAGGTGTATTTACCGATAAACCATGACGATATAAGATGGTATCTTTTTGAAATTAACTTAAGGACAATGGAAATTCGTTGTTTTTTTCCATACGACTGTCTTCCAACTAGCTGTAGTGGTTTATCATGTATTCACGTTGGACTTCACCAAATCCATATTCAATTTGAAGATTTTTTCATATGGTTTTTAAGAAAAATAAACTACTGGCAACACACAGGTCAATATTTAGGTGAAGTTACTGAAATACCTGTGACCAGCTGTGTTGTTTGGCCACCTAATGCTGGTCATATAGGTTCAGATGGTGGGATAGTAATCTGCATGTTATTGCGTAGGCTTGTACAAGATCGGGGGCTGGACTGGCGAGAAGTGAATTTACAAGATGCCTGCCTCAGATTCAGACGGTTCATGGCGGATGAAATATACGCCGCCAGAACAGCCTAACAAACCTTTACAAACTAACACAACTTTTATATTTATTACTTCGCATGGTATACCGCAATATCATAGCTCCGGTGTCATCCGTCTCCTAATACATGGATGACTGATGAAACCGGGGTTATGATTCGGATTGCGGTATCCCATGTGAAGTAATAAATATAAAAGTTATGTTAGTTTGTAATGGTTTTGCATGATTTTTATAATTATATTGTCACACCCCAAAATCCACTAACGGAGTTTTACCGTTAAGTGTGTGACAAACCAGGATCTCAGTCATTAGTTACACCAAACGACACTATATGAATTTAAAATATACGTGTCTCATTAAATGAGAAAATTTAATACAGAGTTGACGTTTAATAATTTGCGGAAGCGCAATCGAAATGTAATGTCAATAATATTAAATGGAACTAAATGCGCAAACACGCGCCCAACATAAGAAACATAGTTTTTATATTTGTTAAAACCAAACATAGTTTTTAAATGCAAGAAAGTGTTTAAGTGCAAAGTTGTGACTCCATGCCATGTCCTAAGTGTGTTGAACCTCAGTGACCTGTAAAAGTGAAAGACTAACAAGTGTCAACACGACGGTTGGTGAGTTCACATAGTAAGTATAAAATCCAGTAATTTCAGTTGCAAGCAGAAATATAAATTAAGTATGTCATTGTAGGTAGCTAGTCTACAGCACATGTCCTTAGAGGCGTAAAGTATCTGACCGAAGCTGACGTATGTACACATTAAGTGCAGTTTGCCTGTTCGTACATCCCAGCAGGATGCACTGTAAGTATGTTAGGTCATTCACACCCGTTCGACAGGTCCTTCTGTCGTGCTAGCGCGACTAGCCCGGGTGGGGTTTGTCAAACCCAGTAGTACTACTCAAAATTTCCCGGCTATTTCACAAATACTAACGGTCAACTAGGTATCCATGAGGTCTTTCATGAACAAAGTAAAAGTGCTCTAATCCAGACATGCGACATACAGAATTTGTAAATCCGTAAAAGTATTCGTCCGAGTTCCAGCCCAAAAAGGGTAGAATAGTAAATAGTTTAGTTCAGTGAACTCACCTTTGAAGCGCACAACAAGTAAATAGCTCAAATGCAACAAGAGGACCTAGATCGTCCTACGACCTGCTTTAATAATTACTTACTAATTATTAACTAGGAACACACAAATAATATATATAATATAACATTCGCTAGGGTTCGAGTGTTCGGTTCGGCCTTTTATGATAATACTACCACATCACACGTACAATATTTTGCGTATGCCACACCTAATAACTTTATACTTGCATTTATTACCCAATTCAAACATCCTATCATCAAATCAAGACGAATCAAAGAGTAGACAATATCATTCATTTTTTTTTACTTATACATACTTCATTATCACACGCATGCACCTACGCATTCCTACTTGCTTATACCTACTGCTACAAATCCATGTACACATGCATGTTGGCACTATCATGATGATTTCTTACCGTTTTAGCATGTATATATATATATGTATTTCTACACCTATATAATTACACATACACGGCTGTTGCTTATGGTTTGCATATATGGATAATTCATCATCACATACTGTATATAACATACATACATAACTACACATACACACATCAATACTACATGTAATGAGATCGTGTTGCTGTCATACCTAATCCTACGCATTCATACGCTGTTCGATTACATATATACATCAGATTTACAGCCGCACATGACATATATATATAGATATTCATATGTTAGCATCACACCTATACTTATACTCAGTTCAGTCGCATCCATCAAGGTGCTGCAAAACATTCAATTGCACACAAACTATTGACATACATATTTACACACACTTTGCATTTGCTAATATACATACATGTATCACTTATACCTACATACTAGTGCACATATACATACACCATTTCATATACATATTGCTACGTACATACATATACACTCTTAAACCGAAACCGACCCGAACAAGAACCCGTAACGTGATAGATAACATAAATGCACGATGGCCACGTACCAATTGTCGAGCGAGGTAAATGGAGGTTGCTGGTACGATGACGACGGGAATGGTCGCAGGCCTGCGGGAGATGACCGCAGAGGCTGAAACGGCGACGAAGACAGCGGCTTGTGGCTGCAACCCGGCGGCGGCTGATGGCTGCGGTGGCTGCACGGCTATTCTTCCTTAAATCCGGCGCCGGCGGGAGAGACGAGAGAGATACAGGTGTTGTTGACGTTGTTGTTGTCGATTTGTGTTATCGATGAAGAGAGCAGGAGGCGCGAGGAAGAAGGAAGCCGGGTATGGGGTGTAGGGTTGGGTAATTAATTTAGAATTTACACTTTTGGCCCTTATAAAATGAAAGGTTATTAAATCTAGGTTTTAAAGTCAATAACTAGTTTAGTTAATTACCAAACGAACCCTTAACTTGCATAAAACTTAACTGTATAAATATAATATAGTTAGCGGTGTTAACTTGGAATTACGGGTTGTCACATCACCCCCTTGTTGAAGAAATTTTCGTCCCGAAAATTGAATACGGTTGTTAAAACAGGTCTTGAAGATGAAAGAATTTAGAGTTTAGAGTTCCGAGTTGTCACTTTCATGCTCCCTAAAAACACGTCAGTCACATAACATATAAATTCACCAAATTTATATTTATTTAGTTGTTCGGAATTATTATTTTATTAATCCACCAATATTCGTGTATTAACTCCCGTGATCTGGTAACTCCTTGGGTTGCCGTTACATGTAACTGTTTTTGTAACAAGTAGCATGTTTAATTCAACTAATTAAATGTGCAGTATAATTTCATTAACAGAGATGACGGGATTTAGTTAACAGAGTTAATCTGAAATTTTCGGGTGTCACATCATTCCCTTGTTGAAAGAAATTTCGTCCCGAAATTTAACCATTAGCATTAGCGTATTGCGTTGACGTTTTGGAATAGTCAAGGATGTTCACATATTATTTGATCTTATGCGTTCTTAGGTGAACTTCGGTTCACTCTTTGAATTTTCAACGAACATTAATAATAAGAATCTTACTATATTTGAGTGTTTTAGATTTTCGGCTCACGAATTCAACTAGTTCCTTAAATAAAGATAATTATTCGTCACTTTAAAGATGTTAAGTGGCATAACGAGTTTCTCTCCGGGAGGTACTGCATTTGGTTCGAGACACAAGAAATATTTGACCAATCCTTTGCAGCCGTTCAAATGGTTCAATTTATAGAAAAGGGGGGAAAGTCGGTGAGCTTTGATGTGTGGGAAATTCTCCATTTATAGCGAACGCTTATGTTTAGAATGTTTCGAGATATTTATATCAATGAGCTTGAAGTTATTATTCGAATATCTAAGGATTGTGTTTTACCTAAGGAATCATATATTCTTATAGATTTTTAAATTGACTCAACTTGGTGTAGGCACTATACGTTATTAAAAGAAGTGTTGTCAACACATGAACGCCGTGGATGTCATATAAGTTGTAAGAATAGATGGAGAATGATGAATAAAGATACTACTTATGTGTTCGGAAGTATTTAAGCAAAAATTTTCAGGAAATTTTATAAGTATTTCTATCTTTGATGATTATGAGATTTTGTTGTGGTCAAGAAGACAAGTGGTTGCATGACATAAGTCGATATGTTTTTAAAATTTACGTATTTAAGTACTGTTGAAAACAAAAGAGTCTGTGTTATATGCTTTGCTCCCAATTCTTTGGAGTACAGTAATTTTTCTTATGGATGAAATCTGAGTGTTATTGTTGTGTGGGTATGCTGGAGGGGGGGGGGGGGGTTATATGATATGCCAAGCATTTTCTCCTAGAGAAAATGTTCATAAATCTTGTATTTCTATTCCAATGGGAGGCCATTTAATCTTGTATGTCCTTTAGGGTGACGTAACAATATTTGTTCTAAGATATAGGTTTTAGTCTACAAATAGAGTTGATAAGGGTTCAAAACAATGAAATGCTAGCAAGGAATTTGATACCGAGATTCATTTGGTGGCAGTGTTTGAATTCGCCATTAGTGTGCTAAACAGATGATGTGAGATAATAATTTAGTTGAGGCTTTGAGTTTAACGGATCCGATAGGGATACCAAGTTATCTTATTACTTTGGTCGTGTAGCTTCACTAGTTTCCTTAAGCATGCAGTTTCTTCTATTAGTATATTTTCATTGTTTAGAACGATTAGGTGACAATTGCTTACATTGCGTCTCATATAGTTTTGATCAAGAAGGTTAATTACATATGAGGTGGAATCTCTTGAATAACTGGAGCTTTGAAAGAAAAATATTGCATGTTTGAAGTGTCAAATGACAATGAGAGCATCAATTATAATGTTTCTTAGCAGATACAAATGTGTATTATGGTAAATGAAATAGGAAGTCATTAGTCTGAATAGTAATGAGTGAGGTATTAGTTGTTTGTTGTGAATCGTTCCAATTATCATGTGAATCTTTAGCCATGGAACAAATTCAATATTCATATTTATATATGGGGGATTGAGTCATTAACATTGATGTCAATGTATAGCAGTGTAATCTTACTAAATTGTCCAAATAAATCATAAATCTTTTGATCGGGTCATTATGGATCGTCTTCAATAGCAGAATGTGTATGGTGAGTTAGATGAGGGGAGAGTTTGTATATATTTGAGTTTGTATTGTTTCTCATCGGTAGTTGTATTTTAAGTTTTTATCATCCATGAATGGGTTTTAATGAATGTACTCGATGATAAACTTGATATAAGTGCGTTATTGAGGAATAAATTTTCGTTCCAAATAGACTTTTGTTCAAATGGATTTGTGTTGAGTTATTCTATACTTTTGTGCTTCGGGGTATAACCCACATGAAAAGTGTTACCAGGAATGATACATAATAGAAAGTGGTTATCCTGGATCGTAATGAGTAAGGCTTTCTTAAAACATTGGTTGGTATTAGCGGTTCGTTGTTGACGATGGTATTTATCACGAGAACCCTTGGAGTCGTGAAATGTATTCAAAATCATAGTTTGTATATATGAGTCAGTTATGAACATTTGTTTTTTTTTTTTTTTTTTTTTTTTGTGACTAAAGGATACAAGGAAGTTTAAAGTGTTTATGCATGTAGTAGTTTACCTTATGAATGTTGGGCTAACTAGAGTCCCTAAGAATCAGGTGTTTTGTAACAGTATGAGATTGATATTTTAGAGTTTCTCGAGTTAATTACTGCTTTGGTTTCAGGTCCACATCCAGTGTACCGTTAGTGTTTATATATAGGGTGTACCGCAGCTAACCCACCACACCACCAGCACCTTGAAAGCGTACCTGTCACCTATTAACATTCTTTCCTACTATACTAAGTCATTCAAAGGAGTTAGAGAAAAGGGATATGTGTTGAGTGAAATGGTAACGTTATATTATATACTGTAATATCGGTTACGTATTAGAATTTTTATGTGGGTTGAATTCTGGATGATCACCGACTTGAGACTTTGAGAACGCTTAACTTGTTTTTGTTACTCGAATAATCAGGTAGAGGAGTTTGAATGTATATTAAGACGGACAAAATGTAGAAAATGTTTTTAAACTCAATGGTCTTGAGAAGGAAAAAAATTTTAGACCCGCAACGTGTTTTACAACCGTGGAGGTGTAGATTGGGTGTGAGAATTAACATTTACGAGAGTGTTGGATCAAGACGAGTCATACAACTAGATCGAAACGTACACATACCACACATGTGGTTCATTGGTGCATCGTTAATAGTAGAAACATCATGAGTCAGGATTATTTTTGGGTAACTCATTATCAGAAACAACTTGTAGTTATGTTTATCTTGAAGAGTTGAGAATAGGTTATGGTTAGGTGAAGTACTTTTAGGACGAACCTGATATGTTACGAGGTATTTACATGAATGTTTAAGCAATACAGATTTACTTCACAAGAAGTGATTTTTGAATGAGCATTATTACGCGGTTGCTTTATCGTATCAATAAGAGTTTTATTATATATACATATTAATAAGTTGTTAGCTTTATTAGACTCCTCCATGGGATTCTAAAAATTATAGGGTTGTTTAACATTCATTCGCAGAACCAATGATGTTATGATGTTACCGATTTGTGGGCAAGAGGTCATAGTACACCGACCATAAATCAAAGCATCTCATTATGTATTACAAGGTTGTGACTTCCGTAAGATAAATGTTTCAGCTGGTGAATTCGGGTGGATTATACGTGGAATGGGTCATATCATTAGGGGGGCAAATATAGTGGTAGCAAGACATTTTCAGGTTTTTCAATATAGGTCTTTATTCCAATTTGGGTGCCACCAAAGAAAGATTTCAATTATCTTTAGTTCAGGTGTATAAGCTAAAATGTATGTAGTTTAATGATAAACTTATCATATGCCATCAAAGGTTGTATTGTAATTGTATACCATCCGTATATGGATTTTATAGGTTCATTCAAGCATAGACTTGATATCGGTGCGGTATTTAGAGATGGTTGTTTGTTTCAGATGAATTTGTACTGATTGGTTCATCCTTTTTGTGTTTCTTTTTGGGTATCACCCACATGGCAGATTTTTCCAGGATCATCATGTACCTGTAAATTCACCATTACGTTGCGCACCCGTAATCGTCAATTTACCTTACACAATCACCCCAGTTTGTCTCCCACCGGGCACATTAATCTTACATTTAGTTATGTTCTTTGATTTACATTCGTTCGTGTGGTATTGCTATCCCATGTAAAGTATTGAATGTTTATGAGTGCATGATAAACTTATAAGTAGGAGACAACTATACTAGATGTATAGGACACTAACAAACTATCAGTATATTGTATCAATGGGTCATAGGTATCAGGTATGGTGTAAGTTCATACTAAGTGTAAGACTACTAGTCTAAACACAATCTGAGTGTTTAATGTGCATAAGCAGTGGTAATATCAAATCAAGTAGATAGCACGTAGTGGATCACACCATAAGTGACATGTTACAAATATTAATATGTCTCATATTAAGTAACATGTTATAGCATACGAATGCGTCATGTAATAAGTGATGTGTAATAGCACATAGTAGGTCGCATAACTAACAAGTCGCGACCTCTGTATGAATGTGTTTCTGGATAAAAATCCATTACTGTTGTTCATGTACCTCTGTATCTTAAGCATCGGTCACTGCCGGTTGGTTGTCATAATGAGGTAGATAAAATTCAAAACTGAATTGTTAAGGCTTCATACGAAACCAGTTTGTTGCCCATGATGTTGTAAGTTTCGAATTATAATGAAAGGGAAACTTATCCCAACTAAAGCCCCCAAAAAAAAAAATTTCCCCAATATGTCACATTATACAGGTTGGTCACTTCAGGCAATGCTAATGTAAGCGTGTGCATGTGTAAGTCTCGTGTATATGGGTCACACATAAATTTGAACAAGTGTAACTAATGCAATGTACAGTTATAGTCTAGAATGCAATGCAATGCAACCCTAGTTCGCTATAACCAATGGCTCTGATACCAATCTGTCACACCCCAAAATCCACTAACGGAGTTTTACCGTTAAGTGTGTGACAAACCAGGATCTCAGTCATTAGTTACACCAAACGACACTATATGAATTTAAAATATACGTGTCTCATTAAATGAGAAAATTTAATACAGAGTTGACGTTTAATAATTTGCGGAAGCGCAATCGAAATGTAATGTCAATAATATTAAATGGAACTAAATGCGCAAACACGCGCCCAACATAAGAAACATAGTTTTTATATTTGTTAAAACCAAACATAGTTTTTAAATGCAAGAAAGTGTTTAAGTGCAAAGTTGTGACTCCATGCCATGTCCTAAGTGTGTTGAACCTCAGTGACCTGTAAAAGTGAAAGACTAACAAGTGTCAACACGACGGTTGGTGAGTTCACATAGTAAGTATAAAATCCAGTAATTTCAGTTGCAAGCAGAAATATAAATTAAGTATGTCATTGTAGGTAGCTAGTCTACAGCACATGTCCTTAGAGGCGTAAAGTATCTGACCGAAGCTGACGTATGTACACATTAAGTGCAGTTTGCCTGTTCGTACATCCCAGCAGGATGCACTGTAAGTATGTTAGGTCATTCACACCCGTTCGACAGGTCCTTCTGTCGTGCTAGCGCGACTAGCCCGGGTGGGGTTTGTCAAACCCAGTAGTACTACTCAAAATTTCCCGGCTATTTCACAAATACTAACGGTCAACTAGGTATCCATGAGGTCTTTCATGAACAAAGTAAAAGTGCTCTAATCCAGACATGCGACATACAGAATTTGTAAATCCGTAAAAGTATTCGTCCGAGTTCCAGCCCAAAAAGGGTAGAATAGTAAATAGTTTAGTTCAGTGAACTCACCTTTGAAGCGCACAACAAGTAAATAGCTCAAATGCAACAAGAGGACCTAGATCGTCCTACGACCTGCTTTAATAATTACTTACTAATTATTAACTAGGAACACACAAATAATATATATAATATAACATTCGCTAGGGTTCGAGTGTTCGGTTCGGCCTTTTATGATAATACTACCACATCACACGTACAATATTTTGCGTATGCCACACCTAATAACTTTATACTTGCATTTATTACCCAATTCAAACATCCTATCATCAAATCAAGACGAATCAAAGAGTAGACAATATCATTCATTTTTTTTTACTTATACATACTTCATTATCACACGCATGCACCTACGCATTCCTACTTGCTTATACCTACTGCTACAAATCCATGTACACATGCATGTTGGCACTATCATGATGATTTCTTACCGTTTTAGCATGTATATATATATATGTATTTCTACACCTATATAATTACACATACACGGCTGTTGCTTATGGTTTGCATATATGGATAATTCATCATCACATACTGTATATAACATACATACATAACTACACATACACACATCAATACTACATGTAATGAGATCGTGTTGCTGTCATACCTAATCCTACGCATTCATACGCTGTTCGATTACATATATACATCAGATTTACAGCCGCACATGACATATATATATAGATATTCATATGTTAGCATCACACCTATACTTATACTCAGTTCAGTCGCATCCATCAAGGTGCTGCAAAACATTCAATTGCACACAAACTATTGACATACATATTTACACACACTTTGCATTTGCTAATATACATACATGTATCACTTATACCTACATACTAGTGCACATATACATACACCATTTCATATACATATTGCTACGTACATACATATACACTCTTAAACCGAAACCGACCCGAACAAGAACCCGTAACGTGATAGATAACATAAATGCACGATGGCCACGTACCAATTGTCGAGCGAGGTAAATGGAGGTTGCTGGTACGATGACGACGGGAATGGTCGCAGGCCTGCGGGAGATGACCGCAGAGGCTGAAACGGCGACGAAGACAGCGGCTTGTGGCTGCAACCCGGCGGCGGCTGATGGCTGCGGTGGCTGCACGGCTATTCTTCCTTAAATCCGGCGCCGGCGGGAGAGACGAGAGAGATACAGGTGTTGTTGACGTTGTTGTTGTCGATTTGTGTTATCGATGAAGAGAGCAGGAGGCGCGAGGAAGAAGGAAGCCGGGTATGGGGTGTAGGGTTGGGTAATTAATTTAGAATTTACACTTTTGGCCCTTATAAAATGAAAGGTTATTAAATCTAGGTTTTAAAGTCAATAACTAGTTTAGTTAATTACCAAACGAACCCTTAACTTGCATAAAACTTAACTGTATAAATATAATATAGTTAGCGGTGTTAACTTGGAATTACGGGTTGTCACATATATCACCGGTGTTACAAATAATAGACGTCTTATCTTTTTCAATATAAACCATAAATAGTGAAAAATAATATAATTTTGGAGTATGTTACAAATTATTTGACCTAGTGAAATGTCTCCGGTTTCCATACTCGTTTAAGATAAAACTGAGTATTGAAACCGGAGACATTTTCGTAGGTCTAATAATTTGTAATTAACTGCAAATTTATATTTTAATCACGTTTTATGGTTTATAATATAAAAACAGAGACATCTGTTATTTGTAACACCGGTGTTAAAGTAAAAAATATTCATGCCTATAATAATCCGGAGACATTTCACCAGGTCAAAAGATTTATTTCTTTAACATAGTTAACTCCACCACTACAGAACTAGCAATGCTATCTGAACTAATGTGTTTAACACACGGTTCATGTCTAGCAGCTCGGTTTGGTAAACATCGAAAGATGTACACTGAAAGATGTAGTTGAAAGATGGAGAACATTCAGGTATTATTATACCGGAGAGATTTCACTAGGTCAATCTCCAAGTTTCAAAACGAAAGATGAAGTGAAAGCTTTATGGACTTGGAGAACATTCAGCATAGTTAACCCTACCATGTCCTGGAATGGTACAAAACGATGCCTACCATGCATGCACCATTTCGTATCTAGCAGAACGGGTTATCTAAATCAAACCTAAAGACGAAGTGTGAGTATACTTCACTTGTTACTTCGCTTGCACCCACTGGCAAGTACTCCGCTAATGGGCACATCCGAGACGTTTCACTAGGTCAAAATAACTTGTAATAATATTAAAAATATGTATTTATCGACAATTTATATAGATTGGTATTGGTTATCATATAAAACTTATGTATTTATTTACATTTTATATAGTGTGGTTGTGACTCGTTTTATATTAAATGTAAATTCGTTTGTGTGGTGGTGGCAAAATATGTAAAATGGTGGTGTTTTGAAGTGATTTTCTTGGATTTTTAGAAATTTTTTTTTTTATGAAACTTGTTGGTGGTGTGTTTATATAGGTAAAATGGTGTGTTTTGAAGTGATTTTCTTGGATTTTTAGAAAACTTTTTTTTTTATGAAACTTGTTGGTGGTGTATTTATATAGGTAAAATGGTGTGTTTTGAAGTGATTTTCTTGGATTTTTAGAAATTTTTTTTTTTTTATGAAACTTGTTGGTGGTGTGTTTATATAGGTAAAATGGTGTGTTTTGAAGTGATTTTCTTGGATTTTTAGAAAACTTTTTTTTTTTATGAAACTTGTTGGTGGTGTGTTTATATAGGTAAAATGGTGTGTTTTGAAGTGATTTTCTTGGATTTTTAGAAAACTTTTTTTTTTTTATGAAACTTGTTGGTGGTGTGTTTATATAGGTAAAATGGTGTGTTTTGAAGTGATTTTCATGGATTTTTAGAAAACTTTTTTTTTATGAAACTTGTTGGTGGTGTGTTTATATAGGTAAAATGGTGTGTTTTGAAGTGATTTTCTTGGATTTTTAGAAAACTTTTTTTTTTTATGAAACTTATTGGTGGTGTGTTTATATAGGTAAAATGGTGTGTTTTGAAGTGATTTTCATGGATTTTTAGAAAACTTTTTTTTTTATGAAACTTGTTGGTGGTGTGTTTATATAGGTAAAATGGTGTGTTTTGAAGTGATTTTCATGGATTTTTAGAAAACTTTTTTTTTATGAAACTTGTTGGTGGTGTGTTTATATAGGTAAATGGTGTGTTTATATAGGTAAAATGGTGTGTTTTGAAGTAAAATGGTTGTTTCTACGGAATAATAATAAAACTATGAATATAAGTCTAAACCCAAAAGACATACAATATTGTTTAATACATACAATATTGTTTAATACATATACAAAATAATAATAAAACTATAAATATAAGTCTACGGAGGAGGAGGAGGAGGAGGAGGAATATGTTGCTGCTCGGACTGGAGAGATGGTAAAGTAGGCGGGTCGGGAAGTTGGACCCGAAGCTCACTCGCAATCGCCTGTACCGAAGGAACCAACCACCGTATAACAGGAACCATCTCCTCTAACAACTGTAGTATCCTCGACCCCTCAGATGTGGAAGTCCTGAGGATAATACGGGGGGGGGGGGCGAGGACCCTGTATAGACATATATCATAAGTATACAATCCCATATAATATTAAAATATTATTATTATTAATAAAAATTAGTAATACCTGTGAAGATGATGCACCATCATGTGGTGGTGGTGGTAGTGGTGGTGGCCGATGGTGAAGGGGTGGACCTGGTGGTGGGGACCGTCGATCAGAATGCTGGGTATCATCTTCAGTGGGTGGGGTGTACACTCATCGCGTCCGCCCATCAATCGTCCACCACAGCTCCTTGTCGGATATCTTCAGAATGATACCCATGCCCCTGCAGGTGTTGGCATCCAAACGGACAAACTTCGTCATGTCCGTCTGGGTGCCCAACAAATCGTCCGTCAAAATGTCCATACGACGGGCAATGGCAGTGACATACCCACCACATGTGATCGCTCCCTCAGCCTGAAACAGCATGATAATATTTAAGTTGTTTACCAACATATTACTAAATAAATAACTTATACCTTTTTTCCCCTACGCCCATCAAGATACTCAGCCAGACAGTAAGCAATATTGCAGGGAACGCCATCGATAATAGACCTCAGATAATAAAGGTCCTGGTGCGTGACTAGCTCCTGACTGTCCCCACGTCCAGCGATCGTCTGTGCGATGACCCGATGAATATAACGGTGAAATGGGTCACGGATCTTGCTGGCGCGTAACACTGATGACCCCCAAGGATAATCGCTAATCCTCACCCAAACGTCGTTGGGGGCCCAATCATCCGGCACACCACGATGCAGCAAAAAATCCGGCGAGTTAATGACCGCTGGGTTATATATACCCAGTGCCACAGCCCAATCCCTAAAGTTCAGCTCCTTGGGAACCCCGCCTAAAGAGAACCGAACATGCACGGGAGGAGGGCGGTCCGTATCCTCAACATCTGGCTCCTGCAACAACGTTATAATTTATATAGAATAAAAAAAAAGAGGAAAAATAGACTTTCTTTTATGGTACTATACCTCTAACGATGGTGGAATAAACCGAAAGGTGGAGAGAAACTCCAAAGTGAGCTCCCTGTACGAGTCATCGGCCCCCCTATAAAAAAAACGAGCCCACGGACCCTGTCTAGGCAATAAGACATCCACTCGCGTCTCACCAATAATCTCCAGCATTTTCCAATCAATGGTGCGGGTGGATAGAAACTTCCGGCCAAGCAGTCTATAAAGTTTCCTCCGACTCTCACTCCCGCGAGGAAACTGCAGATCCGGGTGAGGATCTAGAAACTGCGGGCCATCTAGTGGTTCTTCTACGGGCCTCTTGCCCTTAGAAGAAGTAGCCTCATCATCTGCCTTTCGTTTTCTCGGAGCCATAATCTGAAAAAAAAAATTTAACGGTTCAGAAGTTAATACGACTCATATTAAACACTTATATGAGTCGTGTTAAACATTGATACGACTCATATTCATGGCTAATATGAGTCGTATTTAAGTAGTTCATATAAAACTTAACTGTCACATTGATACGACTCATATCAATCATTAATATGAGTCGTTTTAAGAAAAAACGACTCATATCAAACACTAATATGAGTCGTATTAAGCTTTGATACGACTCATATTCATGGTTTATATGAGTCGTATTCAAGTAATTCATATAAAAAGTAACTGTCACATTAATACGATTCATATCAAAAACTAATATGAGTCGTTTTGATTGAATACGACTAATATTAACCATTAATATGAGTCGTATTCAATAGCGATATGACTCATATTCATACTTTATATGAGTCGTATTCAAGTAAATAAAAATAAGCTTTTTAAAACATTAATACGACTAATATCAGGTGATAATATTAGTCGTATTATGAATTAATACGACTCATATTTACGAGCGATATGAGTCGTATTCAACGCAAAAAAACGTACCGGGTTTGCTTGAGAGGATACGAGTAGATTATGTGCGGTGAAAATTGAAAAATGAGTCGTTTTAAGTTTATATACTTTAGGCTGATACGACTCGTATTACTCGTTTATACGAGTCGTATCTTGGAAGTTATTTTTTTTTAACTATTACAAAAACAAAACAACAAAATGTTACAAGCAAGTCAATTTTCTTCGGTATAAATTAAAAAATGTTTCACTATAAGTTACAAAATGTTACAAAACAAGAAAATTAACTCCAGTATAAATTACAAAAATGTTTAATCAAGCTCCACATGATCTATAGTTTTTTTGTTATTTGTTCTATTCAGATAGTCTTGTATACGGTGTATGTATAATGCCTCCCAACGTCTTCCATCCTCATTACTTCTTTTGAAGTAACTGCCAGTAGGAGGAATGGGATATTCTCCTGACATTTCAACATGTATATAATGGTTGTTATAAACGTAACCCAAAATAATAAACCTAAGAGGTTCATGTTCCGGGGGGGCTACCCAAAATGGAAAATATGTAACCGACCCTTCATTTGTTAGCATAATGACTGGAAGTTGAAACCTGTTGGCAATCAACACTCCGGTTTCTGGAATAATCAACCATTTTGATTGTGGAGCAAAAGAAAGTTCGTCAAAAGGTAAACTTTCTAATAAATTGAAATAAAAACACCCGAAAATTGCTTCATATATCGCCTGACGTCCGGTTAACTCTTGGTACAATTCGTTTCTAATGAATTGCCACTCGTGTTCAGGAAGGCCTAAACCAACAGCAACCGAGCGGTAACCACAATTACCATCTCCTCTAACATCAACCGTTCTTGAAATGTACGGATGAAATACCTTAGGAATATAAGGAGCAAATCTCATAAAATTGAATCTCTCCTCATCACCTGGCTCGTACGTACTCTGTCTCACAGGTTTCAGCGGTTCCACAAATGAATTCTGGGTAACATCGTGCGACATACCAAAAAAATCGTATTGTGGAGGAATTGAATTGACGTTAATAAATGAATCACGCCTTCCATGATCCATGGAACCATGTACACTATGTCTCCCAGAATAAATGTGCACACTAGGAGTATGTAGTGGTTCGTTCATGTCCACAACCGAACTATGTCTCCCAGGGATCACTGTAGACACACGATCTGTGTTTTCAAATGAGCTATATCTCGGAGGATCCATCGCCTTTTGTTTATCTTTTTTAGGGCGACCGCGATTATTTGTTTTTACAACAGGCTCCTTTTTCTTTGTTTTCCACGGCCGTATCGAACCCCAAATATCGTCAAAAATATTTTTTCGTACGTGCTCTGGTTCGACAATTATCTCCTGCTTCATTCGTTCTAGCTCTCGGTTAACGTCAATTATTGTGGTTTTCTCATTAGACGTAGGTGATATATCAAGCTTTTTCCAAAACGGATCAATGGACTCAAGTGGGATGACAATTCCTACGTATAAAAATTAAAAAAAGTTTATAAACATAATACGAGTCGTATTATAAACTAATTTAAAATTTTAAATAAAAATACCTGCTTGTTTACATTTATTCAACCGACACGCGCACGGCAATCCACAACCGGTGTAAAGGCGACAACTACATGTCGCACTGTTTTCTTTCATACTTTTAATTTTTCCGATTTCATCAACCAACAAATCAAGAGCTTTATGAGATACCTTACCTCTTAACTCATCAAACAAAGTTAAATTATGGTTGCTCATTCTCTTGATCAAGCTTTTTTCAAAGCTTTCTTTTATCGCAATGTACTGTTGGTCAACAATTTTGTCAACATGCCTCACGAGTCTGTCCAAGGTACTATTTGTACCATGAAGATACTTTTTAAACACAGCATGTTGCCCTTCAACCCGGTTGTTTGTGTGTTGGTTGAAGTGTATTTGCCGGTTGGTCCACGCGGAGACAAATTTTGATCTATACTCATTTAGCCAAGTATCGTTCAAATAATTAAGCGTTCCTGTAATTATTATTACCGCTAAAAGTTAAATATTTATAATTTATTAAATAAAAATATATATATAAATAAATAAATTATAGTTGAAACCTTACTTGGCTGATCAAACATAAGAGTTGCAGACAACTTGTTGTATGCATTACTATACAAGTCAAATGTTGAGGAGTTAATTAATTTATACCAAAGACTCTCAAATTCTGTCCAACTTTTTTGATCAAAACTTTGTTTGCAGTGTTTGGCAATATTTTCTTGTATGTGCCACCTGCATATTAGTTTTGTAGCGTCTGGAAATACCTTATCACATGCATTCATTAAAGCCTTATCACAGTCAGTAACTATCACTCTTGGCTTCATGCATATTGTTAGCGTATTGTCTAATTTTGTTAAAACCCAAAAAAAATTATCTTCTTTTTCTTCACTAATAAAGGCAAATGCTATACAAAAAGTTTTGTCAGTGGATGTCAAACCTACTATCTGAACAAAAGGTAGTTTGTAAACGTTAGTTTTGTATGTGGCGTCAATAAATATAACATGTGGAAATGCACGCTAAATTTCCAGTGAAGTTTTATGAATAAAAAAAATTTCTTCAACTCTGTTAGTATGTACGTTGGAACGACTAGAATTCACATACTGTTTTAACCGAAGCAAGGAGAAAAGAATCTGCATTGGAGTTTCACCAACATTAGATTCCTCCTTAATCTTTTGAATGGCATTATTTATAGTTTTAGATGTTGCCACACACTTCGGGTTCATCTGCCGAAGGGCTTGTAATATGTCACGTGTCTCCATATTTTGACTGTACAATTCTCCCACCATTTTATATTCTGCGGGGGTCAGTCGTTTAGCATACGCATGACCCTCTAAATGTTGAGCAGGATCATGGTTGTGCGAATCATCAACGACAATTAAAACCCAGCCACCAACACTTCTTTCATATTTACCTATTAACTGGAATTGACAGTTTGTTTTTTTGGAGCCACTTTTTCTTTTGTCTACCCCCTTTGGTTTATAGTTACCCCCACGATCACATTTAAGGTGAACTTTTACCGTCTCACCCGATGCATTTTTTTTAGAACGTTGGGTGACTATAACGAAACCATTGTCTCTACCGATATCTTGAGCCCATTTCACCAGTTCTTCACGTGAAGTGAAAACCTTAAAAAATAAATTTTATTTTAAATATTAACTTTATGTTGTGCTACAAAACGTTGATCATTAGTAAATATTTACCTGATTAGCTTCAAACAAACTAACGCCGACATTGTCACATGCGCCACCATTGTCACCTACGCCAACATTGTCATCGCCATAAAATACGTCACTGTTGACATCACCACCATAATAATTACCGCCATATTGCTCGTTGTTGTTAGCCGGGTATTCAAAATAATTATCACCCTCGAATTGACCATCGAAAATATAGTTACTATCCCAGAAAGACATTTTAAGAAGAAGACTTAGAAAAAATCAGTGTAATGTAACGATTGATATTCAATTGAATGAATCGATCGATCGTTTATGCGTTTATATTGAAATTTTAACGGAATATTACATCGTGTCAAATAATTATATTGGTTCGTACATTTGACACTCTATAATTGAAAAACTTTAATACGACTCATATTGACGTGATACGAGTCGTATAAATAGACAGATACGACTCGTTTTAAGATTAATACGAGTCGTTTAAGTAGTCAATACGACTCGTATTAATGTTGATATGAGTCGTATTACTGTGCCTTCTGACAAATAAAACATGCAGAATTTGTCGTCTGACACGTTCAGCAATACGACTCGTATTGGGTCATACGAGTCGTATTTAGGATGTCTGGCTAGGCAATCGGGTGTCCGTATAGGAGCACCCTATTGGAATTATTGCATAGTATGAACTATGAAGTATAAATAAAAGTCAAACAAAAAGTAAAGAACCATATGAAAATATAAAAAAAACATACATGATACACGAGTGACCAGTTAGAGGCCCATTTACAACAAAATAAAAAAAGGGTTTTAGGCCCATTTACATATTGTCCCAAACGCTTGATGAAAAAGATTTGGGTTTTTTTAAAACGGCAATCTAGCCTACTCCTAATAAACTCTATAAATATTTACAATGCCAAGAATTAAACCTTGAACCTCCCCAAATTAATGCTTCTAGAGGCATAACCTCTCGCATTGAATAGTGGGTTTTGGAAAGACTTCCCCCTCTGTTTCTTGCCAATACATACTCGAACTACATTTAATGAACCTAACTGAAACCAAACCACATCTTGTTATGTGTGATATGTGGTTACGTACCAAAAAAAACAGAAGATTAAAAACAAGTTTTGTTGTTGGACTATGCTTCTAGTTAATTTTGGGATGAATCCATATTCTTGTTAAACGGCCCAAACCCAAACACTTGGGCCCAGTAGTCTGTTAATCGAATTCATTAACCCAAAAACCGACTATAACGTCCTTTAAAAGTTCGTTTCGATCCTGGGTTCCGTTATAAACCCAGGATCAACTCAATCTTTTTTAGAGGTCTAAAACGAACTTTAAACGTTCTCTGAAATTTTCATTAATAAACACTAGTTTGTATGAGGCATACCAAAAGTTCAATCTTAATACATTTTTTTTATTAATATCACTTCCTAGATTTTTTTTTTTTTTAATTTTAAATCTTGTGCTTTAAATACATTACCCCACGGCCCACGACTTCCTTCCTCAACTTGTGTAGCTACCTTTGGTAATACGACTGCCAACACCACGGCTACCTTAAGCGCTATGGCTACGACTTTGAAAAGTCGTTGCGGGTACAGTTGATTGCTTTTGAAAACACTTCTCCTCCTGAAAGGATAGAAAGGTAGGGAATGTTTTAAATGAATTGTTTGTTAATTAGTAAGAGTAGTTGAAGGTAGTAATGACGCAATTTAAGGTACTTGAGATTAGATTAGTTACTTGTAAGGTAGTCTGCTTTTATAGATGGATATGAAAGTTACACCTCCACCATCCTTAGGGGCGTATCCATTTTAGGTGGGTGGGGGCGTCCGCTCCCCCTAAAAAAAATTGTTTTTAGTATATATATATATGTTAAAATCCCGATCGATTCCGTAAAATTTAACAGTCATCCCCAGTTGAGCGTTGAAAAAATTTATATACAGATTAAGTGTAATCCAACCAACATTTAAGCCCAACTCACTTTAGTTTTTACCTGGCTCACAACCCACACATTTATGATTTGATGAAAATGATAAAAGCAGACTTCCGGTTAAACTTGCGACATATATCGATAATATAAAAGCGGATACACGGTTTGTCAAGTTGAATGGTTTATCAAGTCTTGTAAAAATGATGGTTGAAACAAAGAAAAATATTTCATTTACATTGGTATATCGATTATTGAAGCTAGCTCTAGATTGTCCGTTGCAACCGCAACCGTTGAAAGATGTTTTCGGTAATGAAATACTTGAAATCCGATTTGGAGTAATCGGATGGATGATGAAAACTTAAGCGATAGCCGTATTTGTTTCGTTGAGAAGGATTTGCTTAGGAAAGTCCCACTAGATGATGTATATATTAGATAGATTTCAAGAAATAAAACTCTGCAGACAACAAGTTTATGTGACTTTTCATTATGTGTTTTTGTAAATTGTAATGATATTTGACGTGGTTTTGATGATATTATGAAATTTAGTTTCTTTGTCTTTTTTGAATTTTACCCGACCCGATTAGACCCAAAGCCCGACCTGATTAGACCCGAACCGAGTTTGAAAATATGTTATAGAGCGATGCTCAAATTACTCCAATTAAATTTTCGACCCCCATGAAAAAAGAGATTCTAGATCCGTCACTAACCATTCTAACTGACACACTCACCGCTCGGTTGGTTGCATTTGGTTAGAGGGTCGAACCAAATCAAACCACCCATGATATACTTTGTATATCATATCTTTGTTATGCGGACAAAGTATGGAATAAAGACATTGTACCCTACCACTTTAACATTATGCTCTCAACGTTTTGTCGGTTGATTCTAATTTTTGTCTTTTTTTTCATTTGTTGAAACAAAAGGGGCACACTAAAACGAAATGATACAATTCGGTTGAGCATAACATGTGCAACTTATAACACTACTTTAGTTGCAGCCTAACACGAACATGAAAGATCTTCAAGCGGATCAAACTATTAGAAAACGAGTAATAATTTATGTCGAGGTGATAAAAAAAGGTTCCGGACCCAACCCGGTGCACCCAATACAGAACCGAATTCAACCCTACCCGAACCGTAAGATATATACCGGTTCCTGTTCCTCAGAGAAAACGAAGCCACCGAAACCAGTTCCACCTTCACTTGATCAAAACCTTGACCCAAACCGATAAAAAACCAGTCTACCTGATGTTTTCATATACATGTATCACAATTGTGGAATTCGTATGGAAGTTGAGAAAAAAAATTAGGATTTGAAAAATGATTATACGAGCACAATGCAAATTAAAATGCAATATTTATGATTATTTTTTCAACAACAACCGTTTATAATTATTTACATCAAATATGTCAATGTCTGGATTAGATACCAAAACCTTAAAAACAGACAAATTCTTCCACCTGATCACTCTTAACCATCAGGCTAAGAGATCACAACGCAATACTTATGATTTGATAAGAGAACAAAACTTGATTATTACACTAATAACAAATTCGATTTTAATAATTCAAGATAGATTCACCGATAATGGTCTATATTGATAGTTTAACCGTCCAATAAATGAAATTAAGTGTTAATTGTCACAACACTTTAAATTACAATTAGTGAACTTTTAAGTTTGCAATTTGATCTCAAACGTACATGAATTTTCATGGCAAATAAACTAGTAAAAATTAACCCTTTAACATGGCTTTTTCTTTACATACAATAGCAAAATGTATGTCTTTTCTTTGTAGGTGAGGAGATGAAATGAAGGTAGCATTGATGATGTTTGGTATGAACGACCAAAGAAGTGAAAGCAATGCTTCATATTGTATAAAATGGTGTCGTGGATTATACGTTTCATGAATTTTGATTTTTATTTTTATTTTCTTTTATAATTCTCAACTCACCTTTGTACATAATTTCTAACGTGCTATTTGAGCAATTAATTTTACCATTTGTATTGTTCAAAAAAATATTTTATCTACTAGTTATAAGTTATAATGACATTGTATTTTTTAGTTCATACATTAATATCATTTCATTATTATTTTTTAGAATAGAAAAATTGTTTTTCTTTGCATTACAATTTACACGTGTGCATGTTGGTAGAATATTATTTGTTATTATCCTTAAGATTTTAATTTCTTTTTATCTTCAAAAAAACATATATACGTGCCTACTACCAGAAAATAACTAGAAAATGTGTCTTGTTGGTTTAATAATGTAGAAGAGATTTGGGAAGAGAGTGTATGATCGGTAAAATACCAAAACTACCCCTCATTCAATGCATCTCAATATACCAACACGATAACCTAATAACTCATACTACCCCATGTACATTGAATATCAATATACCAATGTGTAAACGAACTAAGTTGAGCTACTATGAAAAAGATCGATACGAGTCAGTTTATCTGGCCTGAGCTGAACATAAAGCATTATTGGGCCTGAGCTGAACATGAGCCAGTTTTATCGGGGCTGAGTTGACCATGAGCCAACTTTATCGGGAATGAGCTAAACATGAGCCGGCTCGTGAGCCTTAACGAGCTTTTATTTATATGTTTTTATTTAATTTGTTAAATTTACACTTATATAAATAGTTATATATATATATATAATATATATATATATATAATATAATAAAAAGAATGTTTAAGTAATATGGATTTTTTGATATAAAATGTATAACTAATATAGATATAGATATAATATATACTAAATATCAAATTTTATAAATATAAATATTAAATAATAAATGAAACGAACCTGAGCAAAGCTCGAGTCCGGGCTCGACTCATCATGTTTCGAGTGTGGACCGTGCTCGAGTTTAAAATAAAGCTTGTACCAAGCTTGGGTAACTCAAGCCTAAACAAGCTCGGGCTTGGCTCAGCTCAACTCGTTTGCACCCATAACCAACATGTTTTCTCTTCCGATTGCGACTTCATCTTCTTGACCCTTTTCGTCTTCTTAATTGTCTTTGATTATGTTATTACTTGGGTGTCCAATAGTTCTTATGATCCAACTTTATTGAAATTGTTTAGTCATAGCTATGAAGGGTGTCATATTTCTGCTCCAAACATCCCACTGCAGCATACAACATTTCCACATGTTTGTAAAGTAGCATTGCCATTGTTTTCCATTGAAAGTTCACTGGTGTGTTGGTGATGTTTGTGATGAGTAAAGCTAATGATTTTGATCTTACATGTTCAAACCTATTTAAATGACCTAACTTTATATATAGTTTAAAAGCATTGCAGAATTGTTGTACAGTCACAAGCTTTTTAATATATATTATATAATCTTACTAATAATAGGTAAGGTCCGTGGTGGCACCGGCCAACTATCACCTCCATGTGTCAACTTGTTACTGGTCTGTTTAAGTATTTGTTTTTTCCTTTTTTTTTTCAAAATCCAGACTTTTTTTATACATATATACGTTTTCTGTTTGATTTATACAACAAAGATGCTTGTGGTTCAACTGGTAGCACGCTTTGTTTCTTGGCAGTTGTGGGTTCCAATCCCACCTTGTTTTCTATATTTTTACGTTTTTAGTCCCCCAACTAAACTTCAATATGTTTACAACTATGACCCTCCTACTCTACTTTGATATAGTTCTAGCATTGACAATCTTGTTTGACTTTGTTTTTATTTTGACATTTAAGTTTGATAAATCTCCGTCTTTTAGTTTTTCCCGCATATAACTTTACGCCGTAACGTACGGGACGTTAAAATGTTTTTATCAATGCATGACGAAATTACATACACAATACCCAACCACGTGACCCCGTCATTGCAGCACACAGCAATCTAATTATATATTACAAATCATGTTTCATTTGTTTTTGCACTTCATGATTCAAGCATTAGTATAGGAGGTCTCTAAATGTGATAAAAGGAAACAGATACACAATTAAAGCAGTTAAGAGCAAATTTCCATCCATTACAACAAATTTTGCTTCTTGGATGGCTCTCATTTATTGTAATTTAAAAACATAACTCTTATCAGATTTTAATAATCTAAACTTTAGTGTATTCGTCAATATTAATTATAGAAATTTCATGTGACACTCCTAAGTTATAAATTATTTTCCTCAATCAATATTTTTTTAACTATAACACAAAAATGATCAGTTAAATTTTTATAAGACACAAAAATAGTCAGGTTAGTTTTTTTGAGACGTGACAATGACCTGTTACAAAAGACTCGATACAAGAAAATAGTTAAAAGTTAAAAATACCACGAAAATTTTTCTATGTTAAAATTAATATCAGTCAATATATTAAAGTTCATATTATTAAATTCTAATAACCCTATATTTAATTTCTTTATATTTTGAGTAGTATCAGTGACAACAAGTATGAAATCATAATATGAAAACTTAGTGCTCTAAATTAAAATTATTATCCTGCACCCATCAATAGTTTAATTTGGAGCTTTGATGGAACCCTCTTTGATATGTTAAAGGCTATTAAAACTTTTAGTTTTTCTTTCAATATATTTGATGGTGCTTTAGCTTCTACTTTTGTTCTTGCATATTGATACATTTTTTTTTCTGATGGTGCTTTATTTTACGAAGAGGTAATATTTGTAAAATTAGGAGTGTATTATCATTCTCTTTCATTCCACATCATTCCACATAGGCGGCATCATATCGCTTTCACATTTCGTCATTTTTTTTAAAATTCATTTCAAATGTAAAAATATCTCACCCTCTTTATTCGCATAACCAATTTATTTAATTAAATAAAAACAGAAGAACACAAAGAAAAACAAACTTTGCAAAACTCGAGGGATTGAAAATAAAAAAGTTAATATTTAAAAGGACCTAGTGACAACTTATAATCTTCTTCATCCAACTCATCTTATTTTCTAAAAAAACTTGCAACTTCTTTTTAGTGTTCTTCCAAAAAAAAACTAGAAATTCACTTTAAAAAAATCAAGGATGATTAAAAAAGGTCAAAAATGAAAATTTGCCTATTTTTCATGTGTTAACTCATTCACGGAATGCCTCTTAACTCCTGTTAACGCCCCCACCGGCGTGGTGTGAGGGGCGTTAACGTCCTACGTGGACGATTAACGGGGTGGGGTGGGGCGTGGCTTTACATCGCATGGCCTAATGTCTAGCGCAGTCTGATTTTAATATCATCCGCATTATGTATTTATGGTTTTTTATATGTATTGTAGACATTACTAAAAAATTGCAATTTTTTAGACAAACATAGTTGTTGTAATATAGTTGTAATATTGTCACCAAACGAATGTACTGACAAACTTTCTAAAAATTCTATTGTAGGAAAAGCCCTATAGAAAATTTATTTTGACAATGTTGCGACAACTTTAGCTTCAAAATTACGCCAATACTTGGTTGTCGCAACATTTGCGACAACTTAGATACAAAACTGGATTTTTAATAACTTAGTTATGCTTTTTGTTTTGCGATAAAATAAAGACAAATTATTGTTGTTTTGTCAAGAAATTATGAAATAAATTAGGGTCTTTTCTATTTTTATTATTTGTCAAAAGAATTATAATAAACTTGTCGTAAATATTGAGTTGTCAGAAGTTTGACAACACTATCGTATCAAAAAACACTTTTTTTAGTGAGATATTCATTTTCATGACGTCAAGTAACTTGAAATATATGATTATGTGGATTAGACATAACATGTGATTAACAATGAGTTAACGAGTGAAGTTACCAAATACTGGTACAGAGTTAGATGAAGGTTTTTATTTTGTGGGGCTTTCCAAAATCGAAAACATGTATTTTAATATTTGAATTTGTTATAGTGAAGTTGGTGTTAGATTGTTTTTTCTGTTGCACGTTGTGGTTGACATTAGCATTATAGATCATTTGTATGTAACAACAATTTGTAAAGAAATATGTGCATAAAAAGTTATTTGGAAATTTGTAAAGTATTATTGTAAATTCTTAATTTGCATTATTACGTATAATAATAAAATTTTATTTTGGTGATGACAAATTATTACAATTATATATTATATTGATTTTTTTATATTTTCATTCGTATGACACATGGCTACTAACATAGTAAAAAATTAATATTTTAATAGAAAATTAAGATGGTTATATATTAAATAAATTTAGAATTAACACTAAGCAACTCTCATGTGCCAATGATGTATTTTGTTTAAGAGAATAACATATAAAAAAAGTTACTTATTAAAGCAATTTCTTTAAATAGTTCGATCAAAATTATTTATTTAAAGTTTTAAAGAAAGGAACTAAAATCTAGTTAAATAACTCATCTAAAGCAACCGATGGTAAATATTAAATGGTGTCAAAGGACTTGTAATTAATATTGATTTTGCCTTTATGATCAACTTCATTTTTTTCATACTTAACGCATTAATTTTTAAAGGAAAATACATTATTACAGTTTATTTATAGAAAAATTTGAACCAAAGATTTAATATTTTAAACACAAATATATTATTAATAGACCACTAACCCAATCCATTAGTTAGGATCAGCTTCTACTTATTAAAAACTAACAAACACAAGAACGAATTGTAGTTTATCTACTAATCTACTATTATTTAGTAGACTGTTTTTAGTATGTTGGTTGACCTAAACTATATACAATAAGAATCGGACCATCTAATCCTTTATATGTTTTGTCATTCTTATCTTGTAGGTTTCATTAATTGTTCACAAGTTGCCATTTAATTAGAAAAACATGTCATTTTTATTATAAGGCATTATCAAAAATTAAAATACAAAAGTTGTGTCTTTGAAATACATAATGCTAACCTTTAATTATTTTTAAATTTAGTTTTTTTGAACGGCGACTTTCAATTTATGCAATTAACCGGTCACATCCCCCACAATGGGGAACCCACCACCCCACTCCGGTCAATATGTTGTCTTAACCGGACCCATTTGATATCGGAGTTTGGCTAGGCGTTCAACCGGGAAAACCAATTGGGCTTTTCCTGAAAAATCTCACAGGCAGGATTAGAACCCTGAACTACCACTGTAAAACCGGGTGTCTTCAACCAGCTAGGCTGGAATCATTAGACTTTTAAATTTAGTTAAAATCAAAATTTCACATCTAAACCTAATATTTGATGTTTTTCTTTTCTGATAATTTATTTTGTATAGATCATGATAATTTTAACTTTTTTGTTTAGTTCTAATCACATGGGTTGAAAACTACAATTACGGAAAATTTAAATTCACCAACAACTAATTACATAAAGGAAATGTGATAAGTAGGAATCAGATAAATTACATGGAATAAAAACAAAATATATGTCTATATATGCTTATAAAAATTTCATCTAGTCGCCGAGTACTCATTGAGCACGCGTAACTTCTCAGTCGACTGAGTTGCCGAGTAATCCTACCTAGGCCGAGTGCTCAGCGAGTCATCCCCGAGTACTCCCCGATTATGGCCGAATACTTATAATTCTCTAGTCGACCGAGCTGGTAGCGCCTAACGACTTTTGCAACCATGAGTGTATGTATAGGTTTTGTGGTAAAAAAATGATTTAATGCGTGAAGTATACGATGACCCAAGATATTTGTATTTTAGACCGATCCAGAGTACGCAATTGGTTTTGCTTAATTACACGTGATTGTAGATGCATTGGTCAAAATTATGTTGTTTCAATATTGTGTTTCCTGTCGTATCACATATCAACCAACATCTAATATGTTATATGTTACATATTTTTTTAAACATTTATAAATAACAAAATGAATCGAGTCATCAACCCATGCTCTCTTTATAAAAAACTTATTACATCACTTGTATACCAAACACTAAGTTACTTCTAATACAATAAGATCATCTACTCCTACAATATTTTGTGTTCTATTTTGCATCCGCATGCATGCTTAACTATTTAATATTTACTTACTCTACTAAGACATGTCATGATTTTTATATACACATAATGATATTACTCATAGGTTTTGTTCAAATATAATAGTAAAATAATTAGTAGTTGATACTACCAATTATACAAAATCATTACCATAGCTATGATCTAAATTGTAGTTAACATTATTATGAATATTTAATATATTTAAATAAAAACATTCTATTCTAGGTGTAATTATACAAGAAAAGATTGATGTTTAATTTTCAAATTCTCTTAAACATAATAATTGTATAAAAGGGACAAAGTTGTTGGGCTCCTCCAATTCTTTCATCATTCTTAATCATTCTACTTTTCAATTTCACTTGTTTACCCATTTATTAATTATATCTCCATCTACCATGTTCCCCACATATGTTGTGAACTTTTAGTCTACTTTTGTTGGTATAACGGCATTTCTAATAACTTACAACCATGCTTGAAAAATGGTTAGATTCGGCTCGCTCGAAAGTAGCTCGGTTGTAAAAAGAGGGATTGAGTTGGCTTCATATGTAATCAGTTGATTAAACAAGATTTAACACGTCTCTACTCATAAACACCCCTATTTTCTTGCACATTATATTTTTTTTATAAATCTTAACTATATTGGCACAAATTATACTAAATTGCTACTAACATATTCCTCTTTCCTATGGACCGCATCTCCATAGATGTTGCATTAATCTCCCGTAACCGTTAAAGGAGGGAAGCTATGAAAAACTCAAGGGTAGCCCGTGATACCCTTAACTTTTGTTGTAAAGTAAAATTTTCATTGGTTTAAGTATTGAGATACCTTTATTTTACCGTTTTAACTATCAGGATTTCATTGAACGAAAATTAGGATACCCATAAAAGAAAATTTTCTTATAAGATATCTCTAAAATGTTATTCATAGTTGACATTGCCTATTAGCCTCCCAACTTTAGTTAATCCAAAACTTTTGACTTATATCGTGACAATCTTCATTAGCATGTTTACATTTTTTACTCCAACTTTCGATACATACACTTTTAACCACCATCTGTCTATCACCGTAATACACCGCACATGTCGAAGTCGAAAACATTGTTAACACGTGTAACGGTTGAAAAAACTATGCCGCCACAACGCATTGCACGTGTCAAACTAACGCACCGCACATGTTGAATTCAAAAACGTTACCACCGCAACACGCAACAAATGTCAAAATTCTAGTGTCACTATTATAATGGATATGACAAGATTTTAAGCACGAGACCGGATCATAAATCTAGTTTAAACGGTAAATAAATAAACTATAAATGTAACAGGTAACATTTGTAAAAAAACTAGCAAGATGTGGTGTAAAAACTAAAAGGATAAAAAATAGCAAGCTGTTATCCACTTTATTTCTTTTTTGGAAAGTTAAAAAAGTATAAATATCCAAAAAGATACATAAACCTAGAAACGAGTACATATTTTTTTTATGTCTATTCAGGTAAGAACTAAGAAGGTAAAAATATTAGGTATATTGGTTTTTACTGGTCCTAACTATCACCTTTTGTCTTCTACCGGTCCCAACTATTAAATTGGTTGTCAACGGTCCCAACTTTTATCACTTTGGTAACCACTGGTCCCGTAGTTAATTTTGTTTAACGCCGTTAAGTTTTTTCCAAATTCAAGACCGATGTTTTAGACCTTTTGTTCGGAAGGATAATACGTGTCGATTGATGTTTCGAAAAGACTCTCTGAACGATAAAATTTTTACATCCGATTGAAGTACCGTTAGGTTTAAACACCCGATTGAAGCACTATTTCGTTGTTCGGAGCGTCGTTTTGAGGTAACTTTTCCATCAATCGACTTATATTTTCGTCCCGATCAAAAGGCTTATAACATCGGTATTGAATTTGGAAAAAAAATTAACGGCGTTAAAAAAATTTAACGACGGGACCAGTGGTTACCAAAGTGATAAAAGTTGGGACCGTTGACAGCCAATTCAATAGTTGGGACCGGTAGAAGACAAAATGTGATAGTTGGGACCAATGAAAACCAATATACCAAAATATTAAACAACTACTACTTTATCTTAAAATATTTGCCTGTAAAATAAAATCCATTTAGAATTCTATTATTAAGACATTTTTATCTTTTTTTAGTTCACTTTTACCATTTTAAAGTATATAAACTAGAAATTGCGAACATGCTTTGTGACGGTCATGATATTAACGTTTTTAAGTATATAAAAGAAATGCATGAAGTTGTAAGAACTTGATTTTAAAGATCGAAACATAGATAGAAAACAATATTACTTGTCATACGTCATGGACTAATAATTTTGAAAGATAAAAGAAAAGATTCTAAGCAAAATAGAGTATGTTAAAAAACAAATTTATGTTTTATAAATGATAAAAATTTGGACCACCCACACGTATTTTAATATGTGAGACTAGTAGCGGCAAATACACAATAATTCAAATTATCTAAATCCATTTATTTCTTATGTTTCAACTTTCTAACACTAATCTTTGTTTATAAAAAAGAGTCAAGCCATTAAACGTAAAAGTGAAAATGTTAAGTTAGTTGAAAACACAATGTTATAACTTCTTACTCATAGATGTTAAGTTTGAATCTAGAATATTTTCTTCCTTCTTTATTAAACCGTATCTTTGACTAAGCTTCACGGGACTTAGATTGTTTCTCCTCCATATAGAGAGCTTCACCAACAGCCGCTCCTCTCACAAATCTCGTCCTGCTTAGAAAACATTACACGTTTCATCCTATTGACTAACGAACGTCAGTTTAGTCCGTCAAATCCACCCATGTGCCCCCCACGTGATGGCATAAGAGTCTTTTAGTGTAAAAAAGAATAGATTACTGATAACGTAGGTCATTTGACCATATAGTTAAGGACCCAGGAGATGGAACTGGTGTACACGGTTCGGTTTCAAACCGCGAAACCGCCCAAACCGCTCATCGGTTTGGTTTCGCGGTCGGTTTATGTTTATACCAAAAACCGTTCGTAAAAAACCGGACCGGACCGTTATGAACGGTTTGGTTTACGGTTTATACCAAAAACCGTTTGTAAAAAACCGGACCGGACCGTACGCGCACATGTGTGTGTGTGTATATATATATTAGATCTCATATATGAGTTCTTGCAAATAAATTATTAAAACATCTATTAGCTTGTTGGTGCTAAAATAGGTCATACTAGAATATCGATCATATATATATAATATCACTAGGTTAACACCCGTGTGTTCACACGGAGTTGAACATTAAAGAAAATGTATATACTAAATGAATAACAAACGTATAATAAACGCGCAAAGTAATGCAAATTAAAACACGAAAACTGAATTTATTTATTAAAAAGAGAACCGAATTTTAGTAATTTAAAGCTAAAGTTGTTTAGTGATAAAATTAAGGGGTAATTTCATATATACCCCTACAAAGTTGCATAATATCATATTTACCTAAATCATGCTTAAAAAGTGTTGTACATTATGCATTAAAAACTTGTACTTTGGGTAAATATGATATTATGCAACTTTGTAGGGGTATATATGAAATTATACCTAAAATTAATTAAGTGATTCAATTTTTATTATTATAATAATTGTTTTTTATAAAGATGAATTACAAATGTTTTGTAATCAAAGAGTGAGAAAATCTAAACTAATATACTTATTTTTGGAAAGGTATTAAAATAAATCTTAAATTGTTTAAAGAAATAATACTGTATTTTTGGAAAGTTTATGAAATACTTAATGGGGATGCATCAGGTGGCGACATATGGCGCAATGTGATAACATGGGTTAGCGATTTATTAGAAGAGAGGATTATATCTATCATTATATATATATATATATATATATATATATATATATAAATAATACTCCATATAATATAAGTATTTATCGTTATATTGTTACAACACACGTAATCTTGTAATATTCATATATATAATCAATTTTCAATACCGGTACTTTTGAAAGTTTATTAGATTTTGACAAGATTTTGAAATGTTTTTTAGAATTTTTAAACTTGGACTATAAATCTCAAACCGCGAAACCAAACCGGACCAAACCGCTCGTATGGTTCGGTTTAGGTTTGGTTTTTTACTTTAAACGGTTTGGTTTTGGTTTTTAATGGTAAAAAACCGCAAGTAACGGTTTGGTTACGGTTTTATCCAAAAACCGTAAAAACCGGACCGCGTACACCCCTAGATGGAAGCCAAGTACAACTACAGTACTACTACAGTGCTGGTAGAATAATCTGACAAAACCATATTCACAAGTTATCCCAACATATCTTGTAAAATATATCTTAAAGATATGGCGAGGCAAAAGTAAGAAAAAGAACTTTCATCAAAATAATATAGAACTCTTACCGCATATTTCTGAGGTGTTGTAGGTAGTCAGAATTAGAAGGTGCGACTGCCGAGACTTAATCTCGAGTTAGGAGCTCACGATATTTCCCAAATTGCTTTAGACAAGGAGTTAATACTCTCATCCTTTATGCATATAAACTACAACTCTTTGCTAAAGAAAACACACAATCACAACTGGTGTTTACACTCCACTCTTAAAAACCCCAAACACCTCAGACCCCATTTTCTTAACTTGAACGATTTCTCATCTTAGACATATACATGTTTCATAGTATCATAACCTGGAGATTAGGAAGTCGTTACTAACATCCTTGGTTCATTCTTGTTGTAGCAACAATTACAATTCTTGTCCTTTGTGTTTTTCAATAATGTTAAATCTCGTCCTTAAACTTCACTATTTACAATGTTCATTCTTTATTAGGGCTTGCAATTTTGTACACGAACACGAATACACGATACGAGCCTATCACGATCTTAACAGATAACAGGTAAGCCATTAGCAGGTAACATGTACTAAACAGGTAGACACGAATCTACCTGTTAATTTTCGTGTATTAAACAGGTATTTACCTGTTTACCTGTTAGTATTTTTTAGTACCCGTTAATATTTGTTAGTACATGTTAGTTACTGTTATAAATTATTTAAAATTAAAAATATAATATTATATATAACATTATTTTATCATTTGCACCCTAATTCCCTAAATTATAAATTGTAAACCCTAATTTCTCAAGTCTTATCGTGTATACCTGTTATAAACAGGTACCGGTACAGGTATGGGTAACAGGTACACGATAAGTTATCGTGTCGTGTACAGGTAACATGTTTTGTGTTTGTGTCTTAATAGGTTGATGTCTTAACAGGTACACATATACACGATTTGCTAGCCCTATTCTTTATGTTTACAAAAATTTACAAGTTTTGTCATTTCCACTAACAACCGTTTATTTTTAACGTTAAATTATGACATGTGTCATCCACGTGAGAGAAATATAGTATTTTTGTATGTTAATATATGTTGAATAATAATTTAAACAAAAAACAACCCAACCCACCTATTGACCGTTGTCACTCCCACGTCATCCCGGTGGTGATAGCTACCCACCACAACCACCATCATCTCAGTGAAACATGAAATAATTTAAGACATAACTTAAAAAATAAGTGATGAGTATAACTTAGTGGTGTAATTGGAAAGTATAAAATTAAAGTAGTGAAGTATCTAAATAATACATGTGCAACTTTCATTGTGGTGTAGTAGTAAAATGTTTGGTTTCTTCAAAAGAGACTCACGTTTAATTTTCACTAGTAACACTTTGAAAGAGACATTAAGAAATAAGAACAATGTAGAGAAACTTACGGTAACACAAGTTCGATCCCTATGGTGGCAAATGAGGAATACTTATGACAACACAAGTTTGAATTAAAGTCGGGTTTCCTCAAAATAAATAGGTTTGTGCTACCTAGTTTTGTATGTGGACTTTATTCATTTAAGTATCAGAATATACGATTTATAAATATAAAACTAAAATTGGGACAAGAAAATAAAGATTGAAAATCCCAATAATATTATTGAATCACATATGTTTCATAAATATTTTGTTGTGTGTGACAGACAGCAATGCGTGGTCATCACCCTCTCCCCAATGCATCATTATTCATTTCACATTCACATTCACTTCATTTCATTTCATTTCATTTCATTCTCTCTCTGCTACACATTGTTATTATTATTTTTCATCTTCTTCTACATTTACCTCAAAATCTTTCATAATATCATACATACATACATACATACTAACATACCTACTATGTATTTATTATTATGATTGATCAACACCCACCATTGTTTGTGTTTGTGTTTGTTTTTGTGTTTGTATCTTCTTCCTCCTACATTTGTCCCTTTCATCTACCCTTTTTTACAGGTCTTCTCTCCTCTCTCTCTCTCTCTCTTATTAATACCATATACCACTTCTTCATTCACTCTGTTTCTCAATCATCATCTTTTTCTCCATTTCTTGCAGTTCATAAACTCACTGTCGGTGACTCACCCAATACCTTAAAACATGCTTCGACTTCATTGTGATTCAACTCCACCTATTTCTCCCTCTCCTTCACCTCGCCATTCAACCTTCCAGAGGTTAACTTTTTACTCTTTTTTGTGTCATTTCAAAAGGATTGTTGCTGCGTAGCTTGTTGTCTGTTTACCTGTTATGTTATCATGTTGCAAACTTTTTGTTGTGGAAACTTAACTTTGTTATATATTTATATAACTATTTTGTTTGGAGCTGGCCCTTCTGGCTTAACGACATGAAGATAACAGACAGATAGAGTTTGGACCTTACAGGTCTCAAACTTGAGTCATGATTCTTTTTGAATTTTTCTTCCACCAGTTGCTGGTGGTGGTTGAAACGACTTGCTTTTTATGGTTTCTTTTTATGGGTTATGTTTAGTTTGGGATGGACTGGATTCCTAGGTGCCTTTATTTTTAAGTTGTGACGGTTTAAAAATAACTAGTTCAACTAGCATGGAGGTGACGGATAGAGCTTGTGACTTCCAGGTCTCAAGACGCAAATCTTGATCCTGGGTTGTTCTTCCACTTTGGTGGTGGTTGAGGCAATTTGCTTTTATGGGCCGGTTTGTGTCCAGTTTGGAATGGACTGGATTCGTTAGTGTGACCCCATTTATTCTTTAGTTGTGACCACCGGTTAAAAAATAACTGTTTGTTGATTGTTTGGTCGTTTAATGGTTTATTTGAAAATGTGTTTATGCCAGAATAGTGAATTTAAACTGTTTGTTTTTATTTTCCTATTATTTGATTTGGATTTTAGTTTTTTTTTTTTGGGTATTGATCATTAAGTTTGTTGTTTTGGTTATTTTTTGCAGTTGTTTATGGAGTAATGGGCAGATTAAGAAAGATGATCATGGTGTATTGGATATGACACCAAGAGCTTCATATAAATTCACTCCTGTTAGTATTTTATACATGAAAAGTCATTATATTGTTATTATTTGAGCTCATATAAATTCACCATATAAATTGACCACTATTGCACATTATCATGAAAGCACACATGATATTGTTGTCTTTTTAGTAAATGGTTTGTTTGTTGTTTGTTTCTCAAATGATAAAGGACCATTCAGAAATGAGAAAATGAGGCATATTTGTGGATCTACTACATCAACATCATTATTTCTTTGTGATGATGACAATGAGAGAAAATAACATGTAACTTGAAATGTTTCCAAAATGAAGATGTACTTGTGATGCCACAAAATCCCAAATGGGAGTTGATGCAAGTTTTATTGGGTAGAGGAAGTGGTTATTATTTGACCATTTGTGGTTTCATGTGACAAATTTTAGGCTTGTTTTTACATTACTTTTGTATTGTTGTTCATAAAGATTATTCATATATGTTTTGCTTTCATGTTTTTGAAGTAGTTTTGTTGTCTTACTGTTTTATCCAATTTTGTTTTTTTATAACATCAGCATCTAGATTTTCTACGATAAAATCACCACAACTTGTATTAGGACCAGAACCTACCAGGATGTCCTTTTAGGGGCGTTCTATTTTGGTACTTGCATATGGGAGTTACACACTTACGATATTAAAATGTTATCGGGACATTGAAAGATTAAGTTTGACTTGAGAACTTTGACACAGGATGTAAAATTGGGGAAGATATATCTTGATCAATCCTCAGTTTGGTCAGAGTCAGAGATGACACCATGTTCTAGTTCATTTTCTTCCAATGCTTCAAATGGCACACCAAATTCAAAGGTTAATTTCTCAAATTTGTGATACATTAATCATAAGTTATGAACCAAAATCATTTTTGTGATGTTATGTTTTAACTTTTATGTTGGTTTTGTCACAGTCATCAATGGAATTAGTGAAAGAAATCACATCTCTTGAAATGGAAATACTTCATTTGGAACGTCATCTACTTTCGCTATACCGCACAGCGTTTCAGCAGCATGTTCATCGCGTACAAACCAAAAAGTCCCCTTCAGAACATAAGAAAGACTCACAATTACAAACTGTTGATGATCAGTCAATGTTAAAAGTCAACTCTGATGCTTGGTTAAGCAGTTATCATGGTCAACTTTCAACTCTGCGTGATGGGTTCGCGGGTTTAGATCATCAAATTAATTCTGCTGACCAGAAGTCATCATCTAGAAAAGTAAGTAATGCACTAATCAATAAAAGTCACAATTTTGGTCAATTTAGTTATAAAAAGGTTCAGTCAGGTTATGTTGTATCGCCCATGTTTCTGACACGACCATTTTGTGCATGACGGATAATTTCAGGATAGAAAAACTGCTCGTTGTAGTCTTGGAGATCACTTTGGAACGTCTTGCACTGATAATGCGGTTCTTGATGGGCCTGATAAACTTTCTGAAGATATTATAAGATGTATCTCGTTGATCTACTGCAAGCTTGGGGACCAAAGTCAAGCTCAATCTGGATCGTTGGTTTCTTCTGCTTCATCTCTGTCTTCATCGTGTACAAATCGTACCCGAAATCTTTCTGATACATGGAGTCCTTATTGCAGTGAGCAACCTACATGGGACAGTAAACATGACAACTTGAAAGACGAAAGAGGCACGTATGCTGACACGTTAGAAGTTTTGAAAATAAATGTGGATGATGATGGTTTTAATTATGCTTCAAGAATGCTAAAAAAATTCAGGTAGTTTATTCAGCTGTAGTGATTTTAATCAATTTTTCTACTTTTTTTTTACTTTTTTTCCGGTTCTAACTGCTTCAAATTTTAAATGATGAAGAGCATTGGTAAAGAAACTTGAGACCGTTGACCCTGCGAAAATGAAGCGTGAACAAAAGCTTGCGTTTTGGATCAACATACACAATGCTTTGGTCATGCATGTATGTCCTTTGATCTTTTATATTCTACTCAGTTATACGCTATTTGTCAAAATGCCTAAAATACCCTTCAACAAAAGGAAAAAAATTGTTCCTTTTTTCGACCCGGAGAACTTATTAGGGATCAACTTTCATTATGCTCCGGGAAAATTAGATATGGCGCTTACCACTATGCAATCCCTTGAAGGTTAATGTGTATTTTGGGCATATGGTTATAACTAACATGAAACTTTCTAAAAAAAGAAAGGTTGCAATTTTCTTAGGATCATTCTATAAATGGAAAAGTTGAAGTTGCACACTTGTTGAAAAATGTTATGTGCTTATTTCTTGCAGGCATATTTAGCTTATGGAACACATAACAACACAAAAAGTAATAACATTTTAAAGGTAAAAGATAAGCAGTTTTTTTGTTTCATTTCATATGTCTGTCTGTAGTAATGATCTGTTAACCTGCGTTATAATCTTGTGTTTCAGGCAACTTATAATATCGGTGGACACTCCATCAATGCATATATTATACAGATCTCTATATTAGGAATCAAGTCGCACTTTAGAGCACCGGTTCGTCTCTTATCTGTATCTGACCGCCTTTAACATGTTCTATGCATCTATTCCGCTACTCTTTAGTATAAAAAGATGAAGTTTTTACAGTATCTTAACTAACTTAGCATACATGCAGTGGCTACAGTCATTGCTATCTCCAGGGAGGAAGATGAAGATGGAGCCTAACAAACATATTTACGCCATTGAGTACCCGGAGCCACTTGTCCATTTCGCCCTCTCTTTAGGGTCATTTTCGGACCCTGCGGTATGCAAATACTTCTACTTTTATATTTTAAGTAGATTAGTTAAAATTGTTGCCTCTGAAGTTTTTTTGGATTTGGATTGTGTGATTAATGATGGATTGTTTTTATATAGGTTCGAGTCTACAACGCCAAGACCATTTTTCAGGATCTGAGGCTTGCTAAAGACGAGTTTATACGATCAACGGTTTATGTGAACAAAGAAACAAGAATATACCTACCGAAAATTTTATATTTTTTCGCAAAAGATATGGCATTGAGTATGGCAAGCCTTTTGGAAATAGTCAACTCATGTTTAACAGAAAGTCAACAGAAGCTTATGAAGATGAGCATCAAAGGTAAACCCGAAAAATGCGTGTACTGGTTGTCCCAGAGCTGTATATTTCGATACGCGATTCATCGAGAGACAGTTGAAGGGAGACTATCTGTTTGACCTTTGAATTTAGTTTGTGCATTTGTGAATCTTGAATAATTTTCTTACAATTTTTTTAGCAAGTTTCAGAGTGTATATAGTTGTTTTAAGACTTTGAATAGTGGATTAAGATTTAATTAGGTTCATTTGTTTGAACATCGCATATTATATGGTACCAACTATTTTCTGTTTTTTTAACATTGTTAAATACTTTTATTCTAACAAACACCAAATACATTAATACAATTAAGACATATTTAAAAGGCAACTTATTCTATCTCATTGTGTCCTCGTCCTAACCTCACCCCTCCTCTCACTCCAGAATTTAACTTTTAACTGTACAGGTAGATTTTACTGTGTATATTTGTTTGTTTATCTGCCATGGCTAAGAGACCGTGAGTGTTCAAGTTCATCAGACGGATCCCAATCCAAAGAAGCAGACAATATCTTAGCCAATGTCGCAAACACCTCCGCCATAGAAGGCCGCTCGTTCAAATCTGCCGCCACACATTTGCACGCGATCTCCGCCATGGAATATGCCAATTCAACAGGATACTCACCTCCTAACCTCCCATCCATAAACCCAACCAACTTCTCCCTTACATTATCCTCGCCACGAACCACCTCTCTCACCATCTCCGACAACTGCCTCTCTTTCCCCTCTACCACATCCTTCCCATCACCCGTTGGTGAGCGTGTGGCTGCTTCTTTCCCCGACAGCAACTCGGATATCAAAACCCCCAAAGCAAACACATCCATTTTAGGTGTAATCAACCCATTCTCTATATATTCTGGTGGCATATAACCGAATGTCCCAACAACATGTCGAGTTAACTGAAGCTCACCATTATCATCATGCTCCATGCGTCTAGCAAGCCCAAAATTCGTTATCTTCGCACGCATATTCCCGTCTAACAACACATTACTACTTTTTAAATTCTTGTGAATGTATGGTGGAGTGATGAAATTGTGCAGGTAATTCAATCCATCAGCAATGTCATGCGCGATCTGAACTCGCTGTTTCCAGTCCAAAACTGAATCATAGTTTGTGTCCTTCGAGTGCAGCCAGTCGCTCAGCGAATAGTTGTCTGCGAACTCGTAAACAAGATATGTATTCCCCTGATGCAAACAGAATCCAGAGAGTCTAATAATGTTAGAGTGATTAATCTGTTTCAGAATATTGATCTCGCCGGAAACATCCCCTTCCAAAACCTTCACCGCCGCAGAATCGCCATTGAAAACACCTCGGTAAACAGATCCATTCACTCGGTTTTCGTCTGAAAAATCTCCAGTAGCCATTTGCAGCTCCTCATACTTGTAAACCGTCAACGATCCAACCGCAATTCGAACCCCTTCCGATGAAATCGACCACGAATTCGCAGGATTACTCTCTCCTGTCGCCGGAAAACGCTTAACCGGAGGAAAATCATCCCCTTGCCGTTGAATCTTCCGTTTTCTCCAGATCCAGAAAAGAAAAACAGAAACCGAAACAATCAGAAGCAAACCGACACCTATTCCAACTCCGGCGAATATCCACTTGCTTCCAGATCCGGATCCGGATCCGCCAGCAGGCGGTACAGAAATCACTGGCGGAGCAGGCGGAGGTGCCGGAGTTACAGGAACGTTAATCTTCGTTGGTGTATTTCTAACCGGAATCAAAATTGGCGTAAAAGGAAAAATAATATGCTCCAGCGAAAGCTCATTAGCGTATAAAATACTCTGAACATCAACACCGGGAAAAAGCCTAGTCATATAATCAAAACTATCTCCCCAAGTTATCAAATACGTAATCAAATACCTAATTCCGTTCGCCGTTTGATTCACCGTCGGACACGCACATCTAATCGGAACTGTAATATTATCTCCGACTAACAAATTCCGGAAATCATACGTGTTCTGAGCAATCATAGCTTGACACGTAGTAAGACCTTGAAACGTGTTATTAGCTACTGAGAAATAAGTTTCGTTTGTACCTATCAGTTCATAACTGGCGTTGTGTTGGTAATATCGACCAGATCCACTGCCGGAGCAAGAGCAGTTACTGATCGGAACGATGACGACGGTGTCAGCGGGAATGGTGGCGGAGTTGGAAGTGAGGTTATTAATGGCGGTGATGTTGTTAGGGTTTGAGTTAAGGAGTTTAGCGATGGTTGAAGGAGTGTTGTAAAGTGGAGGTTGTGATCGGAAAGTGACGTAAGAGAGACATGAGGCGGCGGCGTTGCAGGTGTAGCCGGAGGCGGTGGTGTAGTTGCTGTTGCAGTCGAGTTGTTTGTTGTCGACGTAAGTTTGTTGAGCTTTGTATCCATGGATGAAGAAGATTATGAACAGTGTTGTTGATAGATAGTGTAACATTGTTGATGAAATGATGAAAAATTGAAGGTGAAATGGTGGTGAATATTTTATGAATTTTGGAAAATGATTGGAGTGAAATTTTGATTATAAAATTGGGGGTTTTTTGAAGGTTGAAATTTGAATGTTCAACGCGTTTACAGATTTGACGACTGTGGTCGTGACTTGGTGCCTTGGTGGGTTGGCGTGTGGAAGACGGAGGTCAAAATGTCAAAGGAAAAAAGTCAAAATATTATCTTTCTACAAATTAATAATTGGGGGTATTTAGTGATGGCTGCTATTTTCCCATGTTTTAATTTTTGGGGTCCGTCTATTCATACACCCTTTATTTTATTTTTCGCATCTTTTAGGTGTCGTATATCGACCACGGCGCAACGCATGTGTCGCTTCTCATCTTAAACATCATCGGACGAAATCAATTAGCCGGTCAACGACCCTTATCCGCCGCGTTAAGCCCTCGGCTGTAACAACCCCGGTTTTGGGCCCGGAAATTTTTTTTTTTTCCTTTAAAAACCCATTGGGCTTGGCCCAACCATTATTAGCCTTAGGCCCCTCTAAAATTATTGGGCTTGGCCCAACCTTTATTGGGCTTAGGCCAAACTTAAATTATGGGCTTGGCCCATGTATGTTTACGATGAGAACCGATGACGAAACCCGTCAAATTAAATACCGGGATACGCGTAGGAAGTTATTTTTACTATCATGAGTTAGATAGGTATTTCCCCACTAATATTTTAGAACTACCAATTGTAAGAATGTGTAATTAAATTACACCTATAACTTGTATTAGATACAAATAATAGAATACCATTCTATAAATCAAATGACCAATGAACAACCATACACACATGTATATATACGTATACATGCATATACATATATATATGTATAAACACACAAATTAATTAATTAATTACCCAAACTTAATAAAACCACATACATGTGTAGATTTAATACTTGCACACAAATCATCAAATATATAAAAACCAACACCCACCTTATATAAAAATCAACACATTCCATACGCATATCCATACACGCATACGTAAATATACATGCATATATATATATATATATATATATATATATATATAAATCTATTAAATAAACACCTACACTTGTATACAATTACACATACAACCAACACACAATATTTACCACCATACAATCATTATTATTTACACTACTAAATAAAAACACACATATGTATGGATACATACATACACTCATACGTATATATATATATATATATATATATATATATATATATATATATATATATATATATATATATATATATATATATATATATATATATATGAACAACTTTATAAAACTACCACCATAATTCACAACTAAAAATCACAACTAAAAATCACAACTTTATAAAAATAATACAAGAATTATAAAAACTAAATAACAAAATAATTTAAATAATACTTGCACACTACCTACATCTACTTGTCTCCCTATCCACCCAACACAACCTCCATCACCCACCAATACATGACACTTTCTTACAACTTCCAACAAACCTCAAAATCCTTCCATAATCCTCCACCACCCAAGACAAGATTCTCACTCTCTCCTCCCTCCTCTAATTCAGCCGAATTCACCACCACCACCATCCTCATACCATATCATTTTCACTTTACCATTTCACACACTCACCAAAACTCTCTCTAGCAATTTCTTCATGAAGCAAGCAATCCTCCACCTCATGAACTCAAAAACTCAGCAGCAACAAGTCTTCAAGGTCGACCAACAACATCAAACCCAAGCCAAGAGTAGCCACGAGTCCAAAGAAACAACAACCGAGCAAACCGAAGCACGAACCGTTCATCACCACAAGCAAGCACGTTGAGACCAGCCACGTCCAGCCCTGTTCCAGTCGAACTCCAGCCCCTTTTGAGACCCTCATACCATCCCAAGTGCACCCACACTCACTCTCAATCTCAAGGTAACGGAAAAACACCCGAAAATACACTAACCGTGCACAAAACGTCCATTTTCACACATAATAAATACCAACACTTCCCATATCATTTGAACATCTCCAAACACTTGTTTTTCAGTAATAAAACCATTAAAAACCATAAACACATCTTCTAAATGAAAACATGTAAGTTTGACTAAAATAGTCAAACTACACACTTTATTTTGAGAAAAACAACAACACTCAACTAACAACCTTGAAAATGTGATTTTATATTTTCTGGAGGTTACTTATATCAAAATATGGTTACAAAATAAATTTCATGATTTTTGGAGATGTATATTATTTATTATGCATTTTTGAACATAAAAATTGGATATATCCACTTATATTCACAAAAACGTATGGGTGGTATAAAAATACAAAAATATGTTATTTTACTGTTATAAATATACATATGGACACTTAGGATCAAAAATAGTTGATTGTTGATGGGTGAACCTAAGAATCGAAGAATAAACGAGATTAAACGTACGAAACAACGAAAGTATGAAAAGTATAAAAATATCGAAATATTATTTTCCCAGTAGCTTATATATGGTATAAACATGCTAGAAAATAAATTTCATATTTTTCTGGACATTAAAATAATTACTACAAATTTTCTAATATTTAATGGGATTAAAATACGAATATTTGTAGAAAATAGTTAGAGACTCTTAAGATCAAATTTACAGAACTCAAACTCACATATGGATATAAGCTAAGTAAATTTGGACCCTAGACATCACCAAAGACTCTCTATGCTTAAAACGTAATTTTAACCGAACCGAACGCGTTAAAAACACGAAACCGGGAAACGCAAGTTAAAGTTGGTATTTTTCACATCCAGGAGCTTTTATATATATAATTAGAGTATTTCACCAAGTTTCATAATTTTTATAAACTTAATCTATTTATTATGAATTTTTGAATATATGAACCTAGTATTTTCACAAAAAGCATAAAAATTGAAGAAAGACATTTTTGGCAAGAAAATACATTTCATACAGTATGGATGAGACCCAAAGAAGTGTTTCAAAGTATAAAAAGTGTTTAAAAAGTATTTTGTAAGCAAATCGTTTATTCATCGGTTTCACGCGCGTTAAAATACGAAAACGACCGACGGACTATAAAACTCGAATATTAAGTTTGTAACTACTTATTTACTATATAAATATGTTGAAAATGAAGTTTCACTATTTATTGGGTCACGGTTTATTTTATACAAATTATTTATGTTTAAAATACATTAACCGGCTACATTCTTAAATAAAATATAGTAACTTTTAGAAATATCTAAAAATTATAAAAAGCATATTCCTACAGTAGCATATGACCATTTAACATATGGGTACAATTATATTGAAGTATTTTGACTTAAACCTAAAACGTAACTTAATGCGCGGTAACGCACGGTACTCGGTAGACCGATGGAAACTAACTTTCATGAATCTAATACTTAGATATATTTTTATCAGTAGATTCATACCTAAAATTCTATACATACCATAAGTATAATGTATAGTACTTATTAATATCAACCCTTAGTTAAAAACCCAACTTTAGTACGAACGTGACGATTTAACAAAGTCTAGGGACTAAAAGTGACAAGTACCAAACTTTACTGATTTAACATCAAAGTACACTTAATACCAACTTAAATAACCTATAATAACATAAGTATACACATACTTAGACGTACAAGTCAACGCAAACGACTAAAACCATGATATTACACGAATGTAACCAAAACCGTACGCACACGACACCGACACAACGAAACACATAGACTTATGTATTTTGGGGTCTAACATGACTAAACTAAACATAGGAAGTCTGCTAGGAGGTAGAACTCCCACGGTGAATGTACAATATTCTTTAGATATCTTGAGCAAGCCGGACACCAGGTGAGTTCATGAACCCCCTTTTTTACATAATACTTTTGGGGCTGATACATACCTACTAAACTTGTTTATATAAACTGATTTTCATGGTGTAATACATCTGCTACTTGTCCCCGAACGTTGGTACAACTTTCGGTAGCCATTAACTTCTTGCAGGAGCCCTTTGATATGTGAATAGTACTATTTGGGAATCCCCCGCGTACAGTGGCATACCCCCCACTGAGGTTGAAAACCGTTACGCCACATGTTCAATGATTTGTCGGTGCTTAGCAGAGCACGTTAGCCCATTTTGGGTTAGGGGACTTTTATATATGGTATTCGGGTTGGGTATAATCCGAACAGGTTTGGCTACATATTTTGTCGACCGTACACCATAAACGTACTTATTTAATGTCTAGAATTTTGTGTGTTAAACGTTTTATGACATTGTCGGTTTCGTTAAACCATGAGCTCACCAACTTTATGTTGACGTATTTTCGGGTATGTATTTCAGGTATTTAGACGATTTATTGATGGAAGTATACAACTAGACTTTATAACATTGGATGTGCATTTAGACACGGTTGATAGCTTTAAAAGACCCCGACTAGAAGAAACACGCAAAGATTATAGACGAATTATAGAAGAAGACTACTTGGGAATAGTATACCAACTAGCCTCACTGCTTTCGTTAGAGTTTACTATTGTACCCTTTGTTGTACAATTAGAATATACTGATATTACGTGTAAACCTATGGCCCACTATCAATGCATACATAGTTTCCGCTGTGTTTTGTTGGATATTCAATCGTCACGGCCCACCCCCTTGGTCGGGGTGTGACATCGGCACCGCACCTGGGTGGGCTGGGTCAGGCGCCGCGCATAGCCCTTGGTGCCGCGTTTGGGTTTTTTATTTATTTATTTATTTTCGGCGACTATATAAATAACAACATCAGATACAACTTTTTTCCACACTATCCGACTTTTTTACAAACGTTATAATGGCACTGTGGACTCCTGATGAAGAACAAACTTTAACAATCTCTTGGTATCTAATTCGAAGCGATCCTGCAGGGTATGACCCAAACACGCCATGTACAAGTCCAGACACGGTATCTAGTTTGGAGCGATCCTGCACGGTATCTAGTTTGGAGCGATCCTCCTCGTTAAAGACATTCCTCCTCGTGTAAGTTAGTTGTCGGCTGAAAACGACCCAGACGCCGCGCATAGGCCTTAGCGCGGCGCATAGGGTTATAAAAGTTCGTTCCAACGACATTTCATGTCTGAAAAGTACTGAAAAGTGACTCAGGTGCCGCACCGTGATCAATCCGCGACGCATAGGTAAAAAAAAGGTGTGGGGATAGAAATATGGGTGTGTGAATAGACAATGTCAATTTTTAAATAGTTTTGAATTGGTCAATTATACTAGTTGAACTCTTTGTAGGTGGTGATATAGCTTGATTTAATTTGTGCCAGTTTGATTCATTCACTTTCTCTACAATTTTTCAATTTGTTGATAAAGGAATACGATGGTCAAAAAATACATTAACCTATAAGTTTATGGACTGGTTTACAGTTTGACATAGAAAAAAAAAGAAGTATTTTTTTTCTTTTGACACCACCTCCCCCTCTCTACTATCAACCTGAAGGAATAAAACAAAATAGAGTAGCAAGACAGCAACATAAACCAAACAAAATCAAGTAGTAGCAGAAAACAATAACAAAAAACCAACCCAAAATGACGTAGACACGCTTTCAACGAAATTACCAACGCCTAGAGAAAGATCCAGTAACTTCATGTTGAGCAAACCGATCAACGAAACCCACTTGATTCCAAAGAAAGCAAACAACACCTAAAAAACATACATTTAAACCATTATTGGCTCTGTTGTTCGCCTAGCAAGCTTGTTCTGGATCAAGAGTTGCTGGTGACATAGAAGTTGTCTTTTGTGCGTTGTCGACTCCTAGCGACCCATTTGGCTTGATGTTAGTAGTAAGAGTGGGACATTTTCAAGTGTTTGTATCCTTGCCGGAGTCTCTACAATGACGTTTACCAACTAAAGACATGATAAGAACATTGCCAAAACCAAGTACAAATAAAAGACGATGAGTACCTAGTTTATAAACCAAGACACCCACGTGGAAAACATGTGAGATGCAAGAGATGAGCACCGACACTGCATTTTAGTAGTAAGGGTTAATGTTTATTTATTAAACTTGTGAAGTCATTTTTGACCGAATCATGTGTTTAGTTTTAACTTTAATACCTCCTATTTAACTAGAATTTTTTATTTTGTTTGTAGAAAAAGTAAATAGTTATGTTTTTTTGTTGAGGATGATGGCATTGATAGTGAACATTGTCTATCAAGCGGTCATGAAATGCACCTAACACTCCGATGTCATAAACCTAAGGTGCACTTTTATTTTAAAAATAGATAAAAAAATATTTGCTGGAAAGTTGGTTTTTTATTATGAAGTTATGTAGTTTTGGATATTTTTTAGTTAAAATTGTATTTTTATGTGATTATAGAGTTGTCTTATACTCTTATCACCTGGTTTAATGATTCAACTGGTTCGAAGCTCAAGCCATTACAATATAAAAACACGTTTTTAACACATTGCTATTTTCTAATTCAATTGAATAACTTTTTCATTATTTTTCTAACCAAGAAAGTTTCCCGTGGTTCGTGATAGAGTGTATAATGAAATTTCTTAGTTGCAAACCTTGTAACCAAGGTGATCTTTTAAGTTGTGGCAAAGCTCAATCTTACAAAATTAATAAGTTAAAGTTCAAGGGTTGTTTCCTGCTTGGCAGGGGCCCTGTTTTAATGAAGTTCAACATTCAAAAAAAAATAAGTTAAAGTTCAAATTTTAGAAACGTGAAACATTTTACAAACTTAATTTGCTAGAAGTGTGTGGTGGAAAATGGTAGTTGTACAAAGTTATGGTATAAATCAAAACTTTAAAACTTGATAAGTTGAGGGGTGGGTTAAGAAATTTTAAACATTTTAGGGCTTGAAAGTGTATGCCGCACGATGGCACAAAACTAAGGGGTTAAAAGTGTCCAGTGACAAAAGTCCATTTGTATATACTATAAAGGGTAAAGTCAAAACTTTTAAAGCTTGAAGATGTTAAAATGACATTCTACAAAGTTAAATGTAAGTTTTGATAATATATCAAAGTTGAAGAAACAGAAATAGATTTTGGCCGCAGTCATTGGTATCGGTTTCATTTTTATTTTGTCACTAGCTCGCTAATTTGGATGGATCTTGAAAATCTTCTAATGCCCGAATTCAATTTTTCGATTAAGATTTGAGTTAAAAGTGGCCAAGATATCATTAAAAAATTAAATTGATCTCTTTAAGATTTAAAAAAGAATAGGTGAGAGCAATGTTGTAGAACTCGTTAGGTGGTAGTCGGGCAGTGAGATACCTTGAAGTTACGAATCAGGATTAATCGTAATTAATCGGTTTGGTGTTTTATATGTAAATTTCATTTTTATACATATATACACATATTGATATGAATATAATATTTCCACATTTAAGGATTTTGAATTTTTATATGTAAATTTAAGTTTTATACACACACTGATTCGAACGTAATACTTCAAAATACATTAAAATTCTAAGTTTTGATCGTGAAAAGTGAAATTAGCGCCTAAGGTTATGGATTTAAGGACTATAACCCATGGGTTATGGATCGGGTCGATAAACTGAAGGTTAAAACCCATTAAAATGTTTTGACTTTCGTTGACCGATTACTACGATAGGACCGCCTAGCCCCACCTAGGACCGCCTACCGATTAATGGACCGATTTTAGAAAAATCGACAAGGTAATTCACCGATTGCCGATTAATCGCCGATTAATTGACCGCCTAGACACGTGTTGGCATGAGTTATAACCGATTTTATATGAATTTAATACGACAAGGAAAAAGTTGCATATGGGTATACGGTCAATATTTACCTGAATTTTAAAAGAGGAGGTTGGTGATACCTTTTTTGAGTCCTCAACTTTTAGTTTTACGATTTTTGTTTCTTAGCTCAACTTTGATATATTTTAAATTTAACATTTAACTTTGATTTATAATTATATTTGCACAAGAAAACTTTGTTAATTACAATCGAATTTGACTTGGACTTTGAACTCTCGAATTTGACTTAATTATCATTTTGGTCTTTAAGTTTGGATATATCTCTGTCTTTTAATATGTGACGCATTAAAACTTTAAACCGTAACGTGCGAGACATCCATTTTTTTTATCAACGCGTGTGACTAAGTCAGATAAATGAAACCCAACCGTCGTATGACCGTATCATGCAATAATTAATTTAACTATGATATATGAAGGTTCTAGTTTACTCTAAAATTTACTAAAAGATTTGATTGCAAACCATTAAAACTTAAACGGCCAAACATTCCGAACATGTTTAGTAATTACTAACACTTAGGAGTTGTTTATCAACCTCTGTAATAGACTAATAGTAAATGTCACACAATACTTCTTGGTTCATCCATTTTATTCTTCTATCACTTTGGCATTCACGTTTTATACACTCTAGTTGTTTAACGAGCAAAGTCATCTTTAACCACATATCTTAAATTTTCACCATTCAAACCATTTTTATATTACAATGTGTAGTAAAGATTTTCTCTTTTTCAGCTCGCCTAAGAATTAACATCAAAACTTATGGCCTAGTCATATCACAATGTGTAGTAAATGTGTTTATTCTTAAGTTGTGGAGAGTTAGAGTAGAGTAGGTCCAAACAACGTGTGATTTTAAAAAAATCATAACACTAACTAGAGACAGACCCCTTGAAAAAAAAAGTTTCAATGATAACTATATGTTAAAATGTCAATCAACCCTCGTAAAATTTGATAATCGTCCCATCTTCCTTCTTCTAAATTCGGAAGAGACATAAGTCTTTTAAAATATAAAAATAAACAGGAAAGAAGATAAGTCTAGAAATTTTCTGCTTACATGAATGGCTATATATTATGAAGGTGTTGCTCACATTTGAAGAAGATGAGTAAAAAGAAGGTTAATATTTACTTTATTTATTTATTATTATTTTTTTTGACAAATAGGATTTATGGGTTGAAGATTGGTGATGAATGGATAACAAATCCTACTAGAGTTAAAAAAGAGGTGCAAGATCATTTCGCTGCATTATTTACCGAGCAACAATTGAACCGACCAAGGATTTTTATCTATTTCGTTACATTTTATATAAGTTAAAGGTTCAGTTTATAATTAACTAAACTAATTATTAACTTTATACCTTAAACTAAATAACCTTTTAAATTAGAAGAACCAAAATGCAAATTAAAAATTATCACCCAACCCTAGCCGACTCCTCCCCTTTTTAAATCGTCATCATCATCACCAAAAACTTGGTGACTTTGCAAAAACGCAGCAGCAGCAAAATCGGCCTCCGGAAAACCCCGTCGATCTTTCCTGCAGCCGCAACTAGCATCGAATCCATCTCCCTCGCTTTCGTGTCCCGTTTCTTGCTCCGAATCTTTTGCTCGCGGTGTTTCGGTTCGGATTAGCGGGTAACCGGCGACTGTCTCGAACAACAACTGCAACGCCTTGCTCCGAATCTTCTGTTCGCAGTGTTTCGGTGAGTTCTAGTGACCCGTAGATGTGACTAAGTTAACCGGTTTGATAGTATGTGTTCACGTATGTATGTGTGCGAGATGTATGTAGTTGTGAGTATAAGCCGATTGTAATGCGCAGTCATATATGTATGTATGTTAAGCTAAAGTTGTTGAATATATAGACTGGATATATATGTACGTGTGTATGTATTAATATATTATGATGATGTAGATTTATGTATGTATGATCAAGTGTATGTGCAGCAATAGATTGGGTTAGTATATGTACTTGATGTGGTTATATGTGTATATGGGTGTTGTGATAAACATGCATGTAAATGTATTCATAGATACTATGGCAACATTAATAATAATGAAATGTATGCATGCATATTAGAATATATAAATGGGTGTATCGGTATTAATTAGGGGTGTTAATCGGGTCAACCCGATCGGGTTTCGGGTTAATCGGGTCGGGTTAGTCGGGTTTTTTAAAAATAAAATCTAACCCGCAACCCGACCCTATTAAGGTTCGGGTTTTTCGGGTTCGGGTTAATCGGGTTTCGGGTTAGTCGGGTCGGGTTAGCCGGGTTAATTGGGTTACTTGGTAACTAGAACATTTTCAAACCTAATTAAAGATCTTAGGTTCGAATTCACATCAAAATATCATTGTACTATCAATTTAGAGTACAATAATTTGAAAAATGTTTGATCATCTCCTTTGTTGGTTTATATTGTTAATTTACAAATGTATAGTAATTTTAATTATTTCAAAACGCGAGCAAGTAAACTTATAAAGCGACAGTCTTTATATTTTTGTGAATAAGTTATCATTATGTCTCATTTTTCACGTTCAATTTATTTTAAATGATTAAATATTAAGTTTGTGAAAATTAGTGAGAACAAAGGACCGAGAACTAAAGGCTGTTTGTGAACGATCCAAACATATGCAAATATATGTAAATTGAATTGATAGGCATGGAACACTAATCGGGTTATTCGGGTTAACCCGTACCCGATATTTTTTTCCAAAACAAACCCGCAACCCGACCCTATTAACAATTCGGGTTATTCGGGTTAACCCGAATAACCCGATTAATACTTTTGACCCTATTTAACCCGACCCTAATTAGCTTATTCGGGTTTGGGTCGGGTCGGGTTAATCGGGTTCGGGTATTTTGAACACCCCTAGTATTAATTATATGCATATATGTATGTGTAATATTACATCATGTAAGTAACAATATATGTGTTTGCATGGCTACTTTGTATGCGTGAAACAATATATAAAAAAATATGGTGTACAAATGATCGAATGTGTATAGTTATATAAATTAGATATGAAATTAACAAGTATGCCTATGTGTAGTTTGAAATGAGGAAGATTTGTGTATTTCTTAATATGTGTATGTTACAGTATTTGTGAGGACTAATAATAATAGAGATGCAAGTCTGATTTTATGCAATATATGATATGTGAATTTTATGAATTGATATAAAAGATGATACCATGTGTACGGATCTGTATGTATATAGGTGCATGTGATTTCTTGAATATGATGATATATAAGTACAAGTTTCTAGCGATTAATTAGTTCAAAAATCATTAAAACAGGTCGTAGAGAGGTCTAGGTCTCTTGTTGCAATTGCTGATTTAAATTTATGGTGCGCTTCAAATGTGAGTTCTTTGCCAGCTTTTAAATCTTTTTCGGGGAGAAAACATACAAATATTTTTACAACGCCTTCTGATAACAATTTTTACAGCGCCTTCGGGCAGACTACATTTTTATGCCTTCGGGCAAAACTTTATACTTTCGGGCAGGGCCAACTACGGCTACGTTTTACATCTTCGGGTGGGGCCTTCGGGCAAAACTTTATGCCTTCGGGTGGGGCCAACTAAGGCTACGTTTTACACCTTCGAGTGGGGTCTTCGGGCAAAACTTTACATTGCCAACTTGGGCAATCTTTTGGATAAATAATATTTATTGTTAAGGGCTTATTTTACAGAGCATTAACATACTTATAAAGTCCTTTTCTTTAGTCGAGATTATTTATATGCCAACTTCGGCATAACGGGGAAATTTGAGTAGTACTACAGGTTCGGCAGACCCCACCACTAGCGGGAAGCTAGTTGGTGCAAATTGTCCTTTAAACATTTGGTCATCCGTAGTGATGACGACAAGGCAAGTCAAGTAACGTTCAGTTTAATCTCGACGTGCTCGTGTAGTAAGCAAGGTGGTCTTGCAAACCAGCAATATATATTGATTTATCAACGGAACTTATATTTTATTTATGTTGTTTAAATAAACTCATTGAACTCACCAACATTATTTGTTGACTCGTTTTAGTATGTTTTTCTCAGGGAACTAGGAAGGTGCACGAGTAGGACACTTGCATGCATTGGTCTTAAAACTATTACACTTTGTTATTTAATATTATGGTTGGTTTTGGAACAGTAACTTGGGTCGTGCTGACTTTATGCACAGGTTTTCATAACTTTGGTTGGTTTAACCTTTGCTATTACGTACTTGGATTTTGAGTACGGGATTGTTTTACAAATGCTTCCGCTAAACTTCGAAACTTTTCATTTTAAACCTTGGGTTTTGGTTTAATACTTTAATAAGGACTTTTGTTTAAAACGTTGAGTCAGTGTTTGCTGTAACTAATGGCTTGATATCCTGGTATGTCACACGCCTAATGGATACCCCGTTTGTGGAAAATTGAGAGTGTGACAGATTGGTATCAGAGCCATAAGTTATAGGGAACTAGCACTTCATTGCATATAGTCTATAACTTTAAGCATTTGCATTAGTTACACTCACACTGCACAGTAGTACTATAGTTAGAACTAGTGCTTGTTGCCTATACGTGTTACATATTATGTGTTTACCTGATATAAGATCTTTGTAGTCTAAGAATTCTTATACAAAGTACTATGTCCTTATCCTAAACATGAATTTAAATTTCCCGCCTAAATCTAAATATTCTTCGCACGATGTGGCTGAGTCTTCTCCTCGAGACGCAAAGAGGCCCAGGTGTGAGACTGACGATTACAACCGTTTTGACCCGTTTGAGGCTATCCCTTCTAGAGTTTGTGAAGTGGAGCATAAGTTATTCAGCAGTCCATTCCTTCTTGTCAGAATACGTTAAATATTGTAATCCTAGAAAATCGATTTTTTGTTCATATTTTTCTTACTCTGTAGAACTCGTGTTGACAACAAAAGCGCGTTAAATTTTGAACACTCAAATCATAAAGACTAAGACGTTGAAGTTATCTGTAGTGATTTTCATTCGTTAAGTATTCTGTTCTATTCTTTTAAACCTTCTCCATATTGTCACACTTATCTTATTTTCATCAAGTTGGTGCTTGTTGCTCTCGTGAAAACTATTGACTCCAAGAGGCACCTCGTGGAAGATGAAAACTGATGGTATTCTTGTCCTACATATAGACTGGTTGGACCATACAGATACATATTGCAAGAAATTTGTCTTTACACGACTAGTTCTAAATATACCTTACTTTTCTTATACATCCTATATTCGTAATAAGATAACATATCTTATAGATAGGAACAGAACAATAAGCATGATAAAACCTAAGATTAAAGCTTATAGTGGCCAATTTCTCTAAAAATAAAACATGTTAGTTGCCACGTGGATACCACGTCGGCTACCACGTGGATGCCACATCAACATATTTTAATGGAGTTAATCAAGGGTAACGGAATACTCAATAGTGGCCAATTAAATGAAAATTAAGAGTAATAATAATAATAAAGTTAAGATTAATAATAATTAATAAAAGTTAAGATTAATAAATTCCAATTTCTATATAATAATTGAGAATACTAAATCTATTATATCTATTATGGTATATGTTTTTGGTACTAGTAATTGGTAACTGAATTGAATACTAGTAAAATAAAACTTCTATCTCATCATTTGATAAAAACATTATTATTATAGCATAGTAAATATGATACGAGGAAAATGAATACTGAAAATAATAAAATATTGTCATAAATCTACTCTTGCATGCATGCCAAACTTGTAACTGTATTGTTTTATTTAACTTAACATAAAAATAAAAACAACTTAGTTTTGACATTAATTTAAACCGAACAAGTTAACATAACTTTTAGTCTTACCTAACACAACATGACCTAAACCGTCGAAAAAAATATTATATAGCAATAGTTGAACGATCACTATAAAATTTCCTACCTCATGAAAAAAACTTTTGGCTATGTTACTTACACAAACACTAAGGAGGTGTTTGGTAGCCTCTTAATGACCAATAATAAAATGGGGATAAAAATAAAACGTTATTTCTAGGCGTTTTTATCTCAATTAAATCGTTCTTTGCATATATCTAGGGATGAGATCGGTACCGTACTAAGGTGTAACACCTGAAATCATTTTTAGTACCATGAACTACGAGCAATCTAATCACTTGCATCCGCTCCAATGTTTACGCCATCGGTCAGGGTGTGACACAAATCGTCTCTCATTTACTCATCTTTCTGGCCTTTCGAACTTCCACCTTCACTCACTAGTAAGTTTGTTTGATTAAGTATGTTCTACATTGCATTGGAAGTTCATCAGGTTACCCACTTACCCGGTCCGATCTGGTCCGTGATTTATCTTTCACACAGTTAGCAAAAGCCTTCCAAATTGGCGCTTGCGATGCATTAAAAAACAATTCTAAAAAACACACATAGTTAGGGCTACGAGAAATGAAACCGAATCTTCCATTGATTCAAATGGCTAAAGAAGAAGAAGAAGACGAGTCTCTCATTCAACAATTTCTAGAACTCGATCTTTCAACTTCCAAATCGTCTCTCAATTACTCATCTTTCTGGCCTTTCGAACTTCCACCTTCACTCACTAGTAAGTTTGTTTGATTAAGTGTGTTCTACATTGCATTGAAAGTTCATCAGGTTACCCACTTACCCGGTCCGATCAGGTCCGTGATTATCTCTCACACAGTTAGGAAAAGCCTTCCAAATCGGTGCTTGTGATGCATTCAAAAACAATTCTAATAAACACACACAGTTATGGCGACTAGAAATGGAACCGGATCTTCCATTGAATCAAATGGCTGAAGAAGAAGAAGACGATTCTCTCATTCAACATTTTCTAGATCTCGATCAAACACCTTCTAAATTGTCTCTCAGTTACTCATCTTTCTGGCCTTTCGAACTTTCACCTTCACTCACTAGTAAGTTTGTTTGATTAAGTATGTTTTACATTGCATTGGAAGTTCATCAGGTTACCCACTTACCCGGTCCGATATGGTCCGTGATTATCTCTCTCACAGTTAGGAAAAGCCTTCCAAATCGACGCTTGTGATGCATTCAAAAACAATTCTAAAAAACACAGTTATGGCTACAAGAAATGGAACCGTATCTTCCATTAATTCAAATGGCAGAAGAAGAAGACGACGATTCTCTCATGCAACATTTTCCAGATCTCGATCAAACACCTTCCAAATCGTCTCTCAGTTACTCATCTTTCTTGCCTTTCGAACTTCCACCTTCACACACTAGTAAGTTTGTTTGATTAAGTATGTTCTACATTACATTGGAAGTTCATCAGGTTACCCACTTACCCGGTCCGATCAGGTAGTGATTATCTCTCACACAGTTAGGAAAAGCCTTCCAAATCGGTGCTTGCGATGCATTCAAAAACAATTCTAATAAACACACACAGTTAAGGCTACTAGAAATGGAACCGGATCTTCCATTGATTCAAATGGCTGAAGAAGAAGAAGAAGAAGACGACGATTCTCTTATTCAACATTTTCTAGATCTCGATCAAACACCTTCCAAATCGTCTCTTAGTTACTCATCTTTCTTGCCTTTCGAACTTCCACCTTCACACACTAGTAAGTTTGTTTGATTAAGTATGTTCTACATTGCATTGGAGGTTCATCAGGTACCCACTTACCCGGTCCGATCTGGTCCGTGATTATCTCTCACAAAGTTAGGAAAAGCCTTCTAAATCGGTGCTTGTGTTGCATTCAAAAACAATTCTAATAAACACACACAGTTAGGGCTACTAGAAATGGAACTGGATCTTCCATTGAATCAAATGGCTGAAGAAGAAAAAGAAGAAGACGATTCTCACATTCAACATTTTCTAGATCTCGATCAAACACCTTCCAAATCGTCTCTTAGTTACTCATCATTCTGGCCTTTCGAACTTTCACCTTCACTCACTAGTAAGTTTGTTTGATTAAGTATGTTGTACATTGCATTGAAAGTTAATCAGGTTACCCACTTACCCGGTCCGATTTGGTCCGTGATTATCTCTCTCACAGTTAGGAAAAGCCTTCCAAATCGGCGCTTGCGATGCATTCAAGAACAATTCTCAAAAACACACAGTTAGGGCTATGAGAAATAGAATTGGATATTCCATTGATTCAAATGACTGATGAAGAAGAAGAAGAAGCAGAAGACGATTCTCTCATTCAACATTTTTTAGATCTCGATCAAAACACCTTCCAAATCGTCTCTCAGTTACTCATCTTTCTTGCCTTTCAACCTTCCACCTTCATACACTAATAAGTTTGTTTGATTAAGTATGTTCTACTTTGCATTGGAAGTTCATCAGGTTACCCACTTACCCGGTCCGATCTGGTTCGTGATTATCTCTCACACAGTTAAAAAGTCTTCCAAATCGGTGCTTATGTTGCATTCAAAAACAATTCTAATAAACACACACAGTTAGGGTTGCTAGAAATGGAACCGGATCTTCCATTGATTCAAATGGCTGAAGAAGAAGAAGAAGACGATTCACTCATTCAACATTTTCTAGATCTCGATCAAACACCTTCTAAATCTCTCTCAGTTACTCATCTTTCTGGCCTTTCGAACTTTCACCTTCACTCACTAGTAAGTTTGTTTGATTAAGTATGTTTTACATTGCATTGGAAGTTCATCAGGTTACCCACTTACCCGGTCCGATCTGGTTCGTGATTATCTCTCTCACAGTTAGGAAAATCCTTCCAAATCGGCGCTTGCGATGCATTCAAAAACAATTCTCAAAAACACACACAGTTAGGGCTATGAGAAATAGAACCGGATCTTCCATTGATTCAAATGGCTGAAGAAGAAGAAGAAGAATACGATTCTCTCATTCAACATTTTCTAGATCTCGATCAAACACCTTCCAAATCGTCTCTCAATTACTCATCTTTCTGGCCTTTCAAACTTTCACCTTCACTCACTAGTAAGTTTGTTTAATTTGGAAGGCTAGAAAGATAAGTAACTAAGAGACAATTTGGAAGGTGTTTGATCGAGATCTAGAAAATATTAAATGAGAGAATCGTCTTCTTCTTCTTCTTCAGCCATTTGAATCAATGGAAGATCCGGTTCTATTTCTCGTAGCCCTAACTGTGTGTGTTTTTTAGAATTGTTTTTGAATGCATCCCAAGCGCCGATTTGGAAGGCTTTTCCTAATTGTGAGAGAAATAATCACGGACCAGATCGGACCAGGTAAGTGGGTAACCTGATGAACTTCCAATGCAATGTAGAACATACTTAATCAAATTAACTTACTAGTGAGTGAAGGTGAAAGTTCGAAAGGCCAGAAAGATGAGTAACTGAGAGACGATTTGGAAGGTGTTTGATCGAGATCTAGAAAATGTTGAATGAGAGAATCTTCTTCTTCTTCTTTTTCAGCCATTTGAATCAATGGAAGATCCGGTTCCATTTCTAGTAGCCCTAACTGTGTGTGTTTATTAGAAGTGTTTTTGAATGCAACACAAGCACCGATTTGGAAGGCTTTTCCTAACTTTGTGAGAGATAATCACGGACCAGATCGGACCGGGTAAGTGGGTAACCTGATGAACTTCCAATGCAATGTAGAACATACTTAATCAAACAAACTTACTAGTGTGTGAAGGTGGAAGTTCGAAAGGCAAGAAAGATGAGTAACTAAGAGACGATTTGGAAGGTGTTTGATCGAGATCTAGAAAATGTTGAATGAGAGAATCGTCGTCTTCTTCTTCTTCTTCAGCCATTTGAATCAATGGAAGATCCGGTTCCATTTCTAGTAGCCCTAACTGTGTGTGTTTATTAGAATTGTTTTTGAATGCAACACAGGCACCGATTTGGAAGGCTTTTCCTAACTGTGTGAGAGATAATCACGGACCAGATCAGACCGGGTAAGTGGGTAACCTGATGAAGTTCCAATGCAATGTAGAACATACTTAATCAAACAAACTTACTAGTGTGTGAAGGTGGAAGTTCGAAAGGCAAGAAAGATGAGTAACTAAGAGACGATTTGGAAGTTGTTTGATCGAGATCTAGAAAATGTTGAATGAGAGAATCGTCGTCTTCTTCTTCTTCTTCTTCTTCAGTCATTTGAATCAATGGAAGATTCGGTTCTATTTCTCGTAGCCCTAATTGTGTGTGTTTTTTAGAATTGTTTTTGAATGCATCGCAAGCGCCAATTTGGAAAGCTTTTCCTAACTGTGTGAGAGATAATCACGGACCATATCAGACTGGGTAAGTGAGTAACCTAATAAACTTCCAATGCAATGTAGAACATACTCAATCAAACAAACTTACTAGTGTGTGAAGGTGAAAGTTCGAAAGGCCAGAAAGATGAGTAACTGAGAGAGATTTAGAAGGTGTTTGATCGAGATCTAGAAAATGTTGAATGTGAGAATCGTCTTCTTCTTCTTCTTCAGCCATTTGAATCAATGGAAGATCCGGTTCCATTTCTAGCAACCCTAACTGTGTGTTTATTAGAATTGTTTTTGAATGCAACACAAGCACCGATTTGGAAGACTTTTTAACTGTGTGAGAGATAATCACGGACCAGATCGGACCGGGTAAGAGGGTAACCTGATGAACTTCCAATGCAATGTAGAACATACTCAATCAAACAAACTTACTAGTGAGTGAAGGTGGAAGTTCGAAAGGCCAGAAACATGAGTAACTGAGAGACGATTTGGAAGGTGTTTGATCAAGATCTAGAAAATGTTTAATGACAGAATCGTCGTCGTCTTCTTCTTTATCCATTTGAATCAATGGAAGATCCGGTTGCATTTCTCGTAGCCCTAACTGTGTGCGTTTTTTATAATTGTTTTTGAATGCATCACAAGCGCCGATTTGGAAGGCTTTTCCTAACTGTGCAAGAGATAATCATGGACCAGATCGGACCGGGTAAGTGGGTAACCTGATGAACTTCCAATGCAATGTAGAACATAATTAATCAAACAAACTTACTAGTGAGTGAAGGTGGAAGTTCGAAAGGCCAGAAAGATGAGTAACTGAGAGACGATTTGGAAGGTGTTTGATCAAGATCTAGAAAATGTTGAATGAGTGATCGTCGTCGTCTTCTTCTTCTTCAGCCATTTGAATCAATGGAAGATCTGGTTCCATTTCTCGTAGCCCTAACTGTGTGTTTTTTAGAATTGTTTTTGAATGCATCGCAAGCGCCGATTTGGAAGGCTTTTCCTAACTGTGCAAGAGATAATCATGGACCAGATCAGACCGGGTAAGTGGGTAACCTGATGAACTTCCAATGCAATGTAGAACATAATTAATCAAACAAACTTACTAGTGAGTGAAGGTGGAAGTTCGAAAGGCCGGAAAGATGAGTAACTGAGAGACGATTTGGAAGGTGTTTGATCAAGATCTAGAAAATGTTGAATGAGAGAATCGTCGTCGTCTTCTTCTTCTTCTTCAGCCATTTGAATCAATGGAAGATCTAGTTTCATTTCTCGTAGCCCTAACTGTGTGTTTTTTAGAATTGTTTTTGAATGCATCGCAAGCGCTGATTTGGAAGGCTTTTCCTAACTGTGCAAGAGATAACCATGGACCAGATCGGACCGGGTAAGTGGGTAACCTGATGAAGTATGAGTCAAACCCAATTAGACTTGAAGCTCAAGTTGGATATCCACGTGTTCATGAAGCTGCTGAGTCACAGCCACGTTTATAGTCACGTTCTGGTTGTTTCCGTTAAGTTGTTAGCTAATAATAGGTCAACTGGTTTACCTAGTGGAATGTTAAGTTGTTGAGTTTTTTATGGTTCTTCTTTTACTATTTACACTATGTTCCAGAGTTTAGTAAAGGAAAGAAACGAAAAGAAAAGAAAAGAAGGGGAGTTTAGGAAAGAAAATAAAAGAAGAGAAATGAAAAAATGTGAATTTATTTTGTGTTCCAGGGTTTATAGGGACCAGGAGGAAAAGAAAAGAAAATAAAGGTTTTATGTGTTCCCAAGTTAAAAGGAAAAGAAAAGAAAACAACAATTTGACTATTATATGTCACACCCCGATCGATGGCGAATCATCGAGGCGGACGCAAGTGGATAGATTGCTCGTAGCTCATGGTACTAAAATGATTAAATAGTATTAAATTCAATATTCAATTAACCAATACATGAATCAAATAAACAATTAGTCAACATAATAAATAACCATTTATTAAACTAGGTCCATGAATCCTATGTGTGAAGCATCTTGAGGTGCCCTACTAAGGTGTAACACCTGAAATCATGTGAAAAATTTGCCAGCTAACGAATTAGCTGGTTAGTAAACGCAGGTTTGCATAGCTATACATACATATATATATATATAATGATTAAAATAGTTAAAATGATTAAAATGAACAAAGTGATTCAATTCCATGTCATGTTAAAACCTATCATGCAAAAGTGTATCACATTAGATAAATCGAGTGCACAATCAAACCTAAATGACTGCAACCACTTAATCACACAGATTAAGCCGTAATAAGCAAAAAGCATAAGTCGGTTACAATCACCACGCGTGTATGTAAATGGGGTGGGCTTGTCAGGCCAAATAGATCTATTATTGATAACCGTTGGTTTGAATAAATTAATGATTGTGCTAGAATAATGTTTATCAACCTATGAAACACATAATTGCAAGTAATAACACACACGAATTGAATTGAATATAATGAATCAAATAAATATAATGAACAAAAATGAATAAATAGAATAAATTTGATATAGGTCACATAATTTCACCCTAAAGAATAAAACGAGAAAAAAATAGGCTATGAATACTCATTTGATAACTGCTCGATGAGATGAAATGAAATAAAACTATAAACTTGGATAACGCACAAAGAATCTCTTTAATATTAACCTATGGAATGATCTTTTAGGTTAGAATGAAAATCTAAAAATGATTTGGGATAAATAAGGTTCTAGTAAGAATTTGGGGTTTTAAGTTAATAATTGAATTAAACCGAAATAATTAGTCTAATAGTACTTAATAGTAATTAATTAAATGAGTAACAAAATAATAAAAAATATATAAGAATGAATTATTTATACTAGATTAATAACAAAACGAATAATGACATAATTGATATGATAAAACTAACAAATGGGACAATAAGTACTTTTTTATAATTCTTTTATAAAATAAATTACTAGGCTTTTACAACTTTTATAATCTTTAAAAAAATATTAATTGCCTAATAATTATAAAATAATGTTTATAAACGTCTTATTGTTAAACTAATAATTTTAGAGTTAATTACATAAATGAGGCCTATGGTTTATTTAAAATAACAAGTTTATGTATTAAGGTATTTTTGTTGCAAGTTTGAGTATTGGTCTTTTAAATAACAAACGTTAGTTTTTCTGTTAACTTCAAAGATTTTTTAATATTTTTATATTGGAAGGTCTATTTATGAAATTTATTATTTGTAATTTACGTAAAATATTATAAGATAAAATAATTAAAAATATATATTTATTTTTTACCATATTTTATTTCACTATCCGCTAGTTAGCACAACTGATGTGGTTTAGATTATTTATAAAATATATAAATATTTCCTACACTTTTGATAGTTTTTAGGTTACTTTTTATTGGATTTTACGCGTACTTTGTTCATATCTGGACTTTAATGATTGGAAAAGACTATGAGCTAAAATGTTGTATTTTAAATTAAACTTGAGATCACGAGTAAAATTTAAAGGATGTTTCACATATTATGGTTATGAATTGTCCTTAAAGGTTTGAGTATTGATCATCATCATTCGCAAATTTAAAGTGTTAAATAAATAATAAAAAAAACAAGCCAATTTTGAATGCTAAAGTGAAGCTCTCGTGAAATTGCTCATTTCAGTAATATTATTACTTGTCGTTTATCTTCTTACCGTTTTTTTCTTTCAAGAACCACTAGTTAACACCACAAACCCTATTCATAAGCCACTAGTTAACACCACCCTAACCACTTAGTTAGATTTGGATGGTGTCGATTAGGTTAACATGAAGTGTGGTGGTGTAATGAACGGTGTAGAAGTCGCGAAATTGGGCCGATGATGGGTTTCAACGGTGGCGAATGAGTGTTGATTGAGGTTCGAGCTTGGTGAATCTGTTGATGATAGTAATTGGGGGGTTTGTGATGGATGAGTGTGGTTCGGTGAATCGGGGAGGATGGTAAGGTTAGAAGGTGTCGAGTGGTGAGGGAAATGATACAGGGTTGTCGATGGTGGTAAACGATGGTTTGTTGACTAGTTTTCCGACATCATCTTCGTCGGTTTGTGAACAAAATGAGTGTTTTGTTTTTAATTTTTTAACGTATAATATTTCATGTAAGTTACAAAACAAGTTCATCAAGAATCATAAATTAATTTCATAAATAGCCCTTCTAATGTGAGAATATTAAAATGCCCTTGAAGTTAACTATAAAACTAACTATTGTTAGTGTTAATACCCAAACTTGTTAAAAATTAAAAGACCAAGACCCAATCTTGTAACAAAAACCTTAGTACCCAAACTTGTTACTTTGAGTTAGGGATGGGATCGGGACGGGTACCGGTACCGCTTAGTACCGGTACCGAGTTTTAAAAAAAATGGGTACCGGTACCGGTACTGAATTTAGCGGGACGGTACCGGTACCGGTATTTCGGTACTGGTACCACGTTGGTACCGGTTTCATGTTTTATTTTTTTTTAATAAAATTTATTCGTTTATTTCGGTTTAATTTTATACTTTTTAATATAAATATAATATAATATACTTGAATATAAGAAAAAGAAATGAAATATGATATAAATTCATTAAAAATCATATCAACTTCATTAAATTTAAAAGTTAATAATCTAAAAAAATATTATAAAATGATTCAAAGCTGTAGAGAAAACATTTTATAACATTAAACATGTAATACACAACATATATAAAATCTCAAATTATTTAAAATATACTAAAAAAACTAATTTTTACTAAACCGGTAAAGTACCGGTACCGGTACCGCCTAGTACCGGTACCGAATTTCAGGAAAAGTGGGTACCGGTACCGGTACCGAGATTGCTAAGTCGGTACGGTACCGGGACGGGACCGGTACTCGGTACCAAAAGCTCATCCCTACTTTGAGTAAACCATAAGCACCATTTATGTAATTAACTCATCTATCTAATAATTCTAACTTTTTGAGGGGCAACTTTGGAGGGAATTTTTTATAAAAGGAAGTTTTAGAGGGAATATTTGAAATACCATGCATGAGTTGATGAAACAAAATATCTTTAAATATTAAATATTTACAAATTTTTAAACAAAATGATTATGATTTTATAAATATTATTATTTAACCCGTGTGTAACACACGGGTGTTAAACCTAGTAATTTTATAAAGTTTAAATTTCATATTCATAACTCCTAATATTATATAAGTATACATAGTTTCATTCTATTAAATAAATTTGACTTTATTATGAGTTAAATAAAACCATAAAATAAATAAATGATCAAGTAGTAAACCGATACATATGAAACTAATCAAGCTGAAATTTCGGGTATTTTTGTTAGATTGATTCAATGATCAAGGTCTAGTTGATTAATCCCAGTTAGTTTAATTTGACCTTAACCAGTGATAATTGCTGTTAAGTTTACCGAGCTTGATGGGTTTGAAAGGATTTGAAGATAAACCGCAGATTAACGCACTTGGTTGAGTTTGAAATCGATAGATAGAACCGGTTTTAAATAAGCTTAAAGGCTGTGAAGGCCGAAGGGGGATATTTGGGATGTTGGTTTAATTGGGTATTTAATTTAAATAAATAAATGTTTTATTTAGGTCCCTAATGTTTACACTTCTATTTATTTAAGCACAAAAGTTATTAGAGTCAAGTTTCACAAATAACCTGACCAACCCTTAACGTTAGTTTTGTTATTTAACTAGTAATATAGCCCTTGCTTCGCTGCGGAAATACGGAAACTTCTGAAAGACGTTGATACTTCTAATAGATTTATTCATACCATTACCCTAATAGATTTATTCATACAAAGAAGTCAACATTAACATAATGACAAACCGATACGATGACAAACAAAAAGAAAGTGAACCCATGACTAAGAGTAAAAAGTTAATTGGAAACAGGCACAATAAAAAAATAACTTATTAAGGTTGGAAACCTACCAGATTCATCAAACAAACCCAAGCAAAACTCAATCCCTATTATTTAGTTTTCTTCCCTAATTGAATGAAAATATCATGGTAAGTTACTGTACATGGATGAAAATTTAAAATACAATTTTGTAAATCCTAATTGTATATTCTATTGTTATCTCTTCTTCACATATTTAATGAAACGCATGGTATATCTTTGTAGTTATCTTCCGATATTGAAACAAACACATGGTAAGTAACTGCCCATGGATTAAATATTCAATTTGATAAATCCCAATTAAGTATATTCTTTCAATTGGGGTTTTATGTGATTATAATGAATTACAGAAACCAACATTTGATCATACCGACCGGCGTATAAAGATACAACAACCAGAGTAAAAGAAAAGGGAAGAGAGGGAAAAGATTGTACCATGTTTTGCGAACGATTAATAAAAGTGATAAACCGTTTAGAAACTACAACAAGCGGAAGAGGGTAGGAGTCGTTATGGTTTGAAGGGGAAAATAATGGTGAAAAGAAATGTGGAATACAATGGTTGCAAGGGTAAAAAGAATAGTGTAATAAAAATAAGTGGTAAATATGATATAAGTTGTAATTAACCGGGGTAAAAAGAATTGTCAAATAAAAATAAGTGGTAAAAGTAATATAAGTTTTAACTCACTATTCACGCATGTTTTAAATGTATATATTTAAATTCAATAACTTAACTAACCACACCAACTATATAATTCTTATACAACTATTAATTTTTTTATAAACTTCAATTTATTATTTAGTGGTTATAACATAGTTATTGATTTAAATGAAGCAATTTAAATAGAACATAATTACTGACTAAATATTTTTATTTCATATTTAGTCAAAACGATTTCATGGACATTCGGACGGGTTTAGGTTTGGATTTGAATCGGGTTCGATTCGAGGCAATTGTTACATTATACCCTTTATTTTATAATAATCATTATCTTTGTAGGCCATGTTAGAATAAATGCCACTGGAATCTCTCTGGTTTCCTGATCACGTAGTGATAAAACCATTTTTGTCAAAAATGTGTGTTTTGACTTTCTAATTGATGTGAGCTAGTACACTTTCAATAACTATCTAAAAACCACATAAAACATTATAATAAGTACAAATGTAAAACAAGAGATTGATGATCGATGATTGCTACAATTATTTATTATCTCAATAGTGCAATTCATTCATAAAAAGCTAATTACCAATTGTAAAATATGAAAATTATAAATAGTCTCAAAATCCATAATCAAATAGTAAAAAACCCAACAAAGAAATAGAAGTCGTAAATGTATGAAGATACTAAACAAGATAATGTTCAACTAGATAGATGCATCAAAAACTCGCTTAGTTACCAGAACCCATCATTCCTCTTAGTATACCTAAGTGTACCTGAATCGGGGTGCTAAATAATGACATTGCTTTTGCTTGGTTGGCCACCAAGTAATTAAAAGCATCTGGTATCTCATCAGATTCCAACCCCAATAACTCCGGAACACTAATTTTATCTAACTCCCTTCCACTTCCTTCTCCTTCCACTATTTAATGAAACTCTGAAACAGAGTGTTAAAGTCATTGATGTAGCAGCTTTGTTGTCTCCCTTCCAGCTTTATTGTCCAAAATCCATTCTCTCCTCGATCAGTCTGCCAACATTCATTCATACATATGATCGATCCTTTATTGTGAAAATTTAGGGTTCTCTGTATTTGTTTGCTAAACTATGATCATCACCAATTCGAACACCATGACTAATAATAAATTAACGCTGCAGTTGAATAGAATGAAATGAATGATGTAAACAGGATGATGGATTAGGTTTATAAAGCTGGGTTGCTGTATCAAATGCAGGTAAGAAAAAATCAAAGGGTTCACATAATGCAAATAAAATTAATCTCTTCTAAATAACAGTTAATGACTTACGATCGAATTGGGTAGACGTTCCTAGTATTAAATTCAAAAGGCTCGATCGAGCCAACCGGTTTTACACTGAGTTCTGTTACGTTAGCGTGTTGGTCTCCCGTAGTACTTTTCGGTGAATGCTATCTGATTGACGACCCCGGTGGGCCCAGTTAAGACAACATGGGAGACACGGTCAGATGGGGCTTCGACTTGTCGGAGTTGTGACCATTGACCAAAAAATGTAATCACCGTTCAAAAAAAAGCATACACTCTTTCTCTTTATCTCTCTCTATATGCATACATATATAGAAAGATAGAAGAAAACGAGTGTATGGTTAGCCAATCCCTATCAAAATCAAAGACTGGAATACCTTAAATTAATTTTATGCACTTCATAAAATTTCTTGGAATCTCTATAGCTAATCTAAACTATTTTATACCCATTCAGAGGCCAGATTCGTCATGTTATCATCGACCCGCAATGCCCAATGGGTTTTATCTGCAACGTATATATTTTTCTTCTTTTTTATGTATACATTACTACCAACATTATAATGCATCAAAAATTACTTATGATTTTGGTTGAAATATAGTTGCACATAGGGTGTGAAAAAATTTACAACTTCTAAACCGAACCCTATTTAAATGAAATGTCCTAAAAATTGTTAAATGGAACACCGAACACATACACATGGAGTGTTGTAGTGGCAATTTTAACATGGAATTAATGTGGCAATTTCTAAAGTCACACTTAAAGTTGAATTGGTTTCATTAGTTAAACTTGAAAGCACTTACAGTAGGAATTAATGTCTATCATTAATCGGTTAAATTTTTACAAAAGATATCTTGAAGCACAATAGGAGTGTCTAGGTTAAACTTTCTAAAGTCACACTAAAATCTTTGGAATAACCTATATATCTGATTATTCATGTGATTTGGATGGCGACTACATGGTATATATAGCTCACGAGGAATGAATTCCTATTTACATCGAAAAGATAATTGTGCGATTGGGTTGTAGAAGCAATTAAGGTTAACTCATTTCTTTGGATGAAGTATAGGGCTAGATGTAGAGATTTAACTTGGCAAATTAAATTGGTGTAATAGTCCGTTGTATTAGATGGGTGTTTGTTCGATCATAACGTGTGACTGTTTTCTTAATAAATTGCTGTTTAAAAAAAAGGTTAAGCCATTTGTCTTGATCTGTGATTACACACACAAATATATATACTATAAATACTACTGTAATTATTATCATCATAATAAACTATTAATGAACTTTTAAATGTTTAACATCATTTAGTTTCGTAGTAATTAAATTCTAACATATATTTTTCCTTTAACAGTTTACATTTATCCAATACTTTTCATATTTCAACATTTTAATATTTTTTAAGCCAATGATCAATAGCTCAAGTGGTTAATTAGGTAAGGTACTTAAGATATATAAAAGTAGGGGGTCTTGGGTTCAAGTCACACTTAGAACAAAAAAAAGAGAAAAAATGAAGGTTTTAGGTTGTATCAGGAGGTTTTTCATCAAATGTGAGTTTTCTCCAAAGCTTACCGTTAAAAAAACATTTTAATATTTAACAGTTTTACTAAGTTTTGTAGTTTTATTATTGGGAATATGTCACAGAAATGTAACCAAGTTTACTCACTGTTCCAATTAAATACCTCAAACTATTTTTGTCTCTCTAAACTCACTGAAGTTTCATAAGTATTCCAATGCTATGTAATAATTTTACAAATGTTTGATTTTTTCAAAATTGAGTTGGGCATATTAAACATATATGAATTATGATTATAAAAAAGTGAAAGTTTTTTTTTCCAATTAATATCAATCGGGATCTAAAAGTGAAGACTAAGAATTTTAACTTAATAACAAAGTTTCAAATTGAATGAGTTAAAGTCAAAATGAATAAAATCAATCACTAAATAATATCCAAAGTTTTTATATATTTCATTTCCCAACTCAATTTTAAAAAATTCAAATAATCGTAAAATTAGTACATATGATTGGAACACTTAATGAAATTTAAGTGACATTAGAAAGACAAAAAAAGTTTCAGGTATTTAATTGGAACAATTGACAAATTTGGTTACATTTCTACAAAGTTACCTATTTTATTATTCACAAAAGCATTATGAGTTTAAAAACTATTAACCGTTTACCTTTTTAATAATAGAGTTAACTGCCATTTTAATCCCTGACGTTTTTCTGTTTTTGCCATTTTCATCCATTTAAATTTTTTTTGCCTACACTACTCTATTGTTTTTTATTTTTTGCAATTTTCATCCACTTGGTTAACTCCGTTAGCCTACACCGTTAACCAAGCTCATGTTCATATTTTTAAAGGGGGTAAGTTGTTTCTTTTATTTTAAATCCCTTCAAAACATATTTTAATATCGAACTATAAAATTCTAACCCACCCACTTTTGTTCTCTTCATCCACGTACTTATACTAATATAACTTATTATTATTATTATTACTATTATTATTATTATTATTACTATTACTGCGCACAACACAAACCACTATATATATTCGTATTCTAATTCTTTTCCATCATACTTCTTAGAGGTTAAAATAATAATTAAGTCAAAGTTAATGGTAAAGTAAAAAAGAATTGTTGGTGGGCAAGTCGAGTGGTGACACATGCCCGGCAGCGAGTGGTCATAAGTGGCCAACGGTAACAATGATTACGATAATAATAATATCGATTACGATAATGATTTATGATAACGATAACGATAATATCAATATTAATAGCAACAAAAACAATATATAATATTAATAATAATAATAATAATAATAATAATAATAATGGTAAATTACTATTTTGGTCCAGGGGTACTACTGTCTTTTCACACAAATTTACCTGGAAATATGGATGACCATTAGTGGTGTGGACTGAAATATCAAGTTTGTGTGAAAACAGTGAACTAATATAGTAGAAAACAAACTATTAGACAAAATCCGTGATTTTAATCAAACATCAGGTTACCTTAATTTAAAATATGTTTTGAAGGGATTTAAGTCTTAAAAAAACCAACTAACCCCCTATAAAAACATGAACATGAGCTTGGTTAACGGTTACACTAACGGAGTTAAACAAATGGATGAAAATGGCATTAAATTAAAAACAATAGAGTAGTGTAGGCAATATTTTCTTAAATGGATGAAAATGACAAAAACATGAAAAACTTAGGGACTAAAATGACATTTAACTCTTAATAATATTACAAATTGGTTTTTTTCATGTCTAGTCAAAACCAAAAATCTTTTAGAAAGAAGATGAAGGCATGATAGTAATTAATCGGTGATCGTAAAAAAAATGTAAAGACATATAGCAGCTTAAATAGCTTATCCAGAAAAATAATTTATCTATAAAGTACCAACTACCAAGATAAAACCACACAAAAAAATTTCTTTCAATTCATCTATAATCATATAATTAAATATACTGTAAATGTTTATTTCTAAAATGATAACGTTGAGAGGAATGTTGTAGAACTCGATAGGCGGTAGTCGGGCGATGAGATATCTTGGAGTTAGGAATCGGGATTAATCGTAATTAATCGGTTTGGTTTTTTTATATGTAAATTTCTTTTTATACATATATACACACACATTGATATGAATATAATATTTTCATATTCAAGGGTTTTGAATTTTTATATGTAAATTTCAGTTTTATACACATACATTGATGCGAACGTAATACTTCAAAATACATCAAAATTCTAAGTTTTGATCATGAAAAGTGAAATTAACGCCTAAGGTTATGGATTTAAGGACTATAACCCATGGGTTATGGATCGGGTCGATAAACTGAAGGTTAAAACCCATTAAAATGTTTTGACTTTCGTTGACCGATTACTACGATTAGGACCGCCTACCGATTAATGGACCGATTTTAGAAAAATCGACAAGGTAATTCACCGATTGCCGATTAATCACCGATTAATTGACCGCCTAGACCGATTTTTACAACACTGATGAAAGTGTAACACGTGTTGGCATGAGTTATAACCGATTTTATATGAATTTAATATGACAAGGAAAAAGTTGCATATGGGTATACGGTCAATATTTACCTGAATTTTAAAAGAGGAGGTTGGTGAGACCTTTTTGAGTCCTCAACTTTTAGTTTTACGATTTTTATTTCTTAGCTCAACTTTGATATATTTATAAATTTAACATTTAACTTTGATTTATAATTATATTTGCACAAGAAAACTTTGTTAATTACAACCGAATTTGACTTGGACTTTGAACTCTTAAATTTGACTTAATTATCATTTTGGTCTCTAAGTTTGGATATATCTCTGTCTTTTAATATGTGACGCATTACAACTTTAAATCGTAACGTGCGAGAACAATTTTTTTATCAACGTGTGTGACTAAGTCAAATAAATGAAACCCGACCGCCGTATCATGCGATAATTAATTTAACTATGATACATGAAGGTTATAGTTTACACTAAAATTTACTAAAAGAATTGATTGCAAACCATTAAAACTTAAACGGCCATCATTCCAAACATGTTTAGTAATTACTAGCAGTTAGGAGTTGTTTATCAACCTCTATAATAGACTAATAGTTGTTTATCAATCTCTAGGTAAGAGGTTCTAGTCCTGCTGATCACAGGTGGTGGTGTATTTCTCCTTGAAAATCAAGGTGTTGCTGTTAAAAAAAAAAAAGTAAATGTCACACAATACTTCTTGGTTCATCCATTTTTATTCTTCATTAGTTTGGCATTCAATTTGATAGACTCTACTTGTTCAACGAACAAAGTCATCGTTAACCCCATATCTTAAATTTCCACCATTCAAACCATTTTAATATTACGATGATGTGTAGTAAAGATTTTCTCTTTTTCAGCTTGCCTAAGAATTAACATCAAAACAGATGGCCTAGTCATATCACAATGTGTAGTAAATGTGTTTATTCATAAGTCGTTGAGAGTTAGAGTAGAGTAGGTCCAAACAACATGTGATTTTAAAAAAAATCATAACATTAGCCAGAGGCAGACCCCTTGAAAAAAAGTTTAAATGGTAACTATATGTTGAAATGCCAATCGACCCTCGTAAAATTTAACAATCGTCCCATCTTCCCTCTTCCAAAGTCGGTAGAGACATAGGTTTTTTAAAATATAAAAATAATCAGCGAAGAAGACAAGTCTAGAAATTTTCAACTTACATGAGTGCCTATGGACTATGAAGGTGTTGCTCACATTTGAAGAAGGTGAGTAAAAAGATGTTTAATATTTAATTTTTTTACGTTGAGTTGTAAAAAGGAAGAAATGTAATAACTATACTCGTATGAATCCTACAAAAGTATCATAGAATATTTATTTTACTATATTATCTATAATTTAATCTCTTTTACGTGCCCTTATAAATAAAACTTTTAAAACTTAAAAAGTTTAGTTTTTATTATGATTTAGAATGCTAAATCTATCTATACTATATATAATGCAAATTGAAAGGGCAATTTAAGATACCCTAATTATAAGAACATATACAATTTTTTCTGCATTATGTACTAGCAAAAATGAGGGTATTATAGTCTTTTTAACGTTATTTTCATTTTAACCCTTGTAATTAGTTACACTCTAATCCGTAAGTTTACAAAAACTACCTTTACTTTTACACACTACACCCCTGAACCAGATAAAATGCATTTATTTTGTTCTTTGGCCTGTTACTTCGAATATGTTTTGTTTAAAAAAATATCGAAACTATCATTGTAATCGGCATGATTTTTCGAACATTTTGGTGTAAAAATTTTATAAAACCGATATGTATTTCTTTATATACAAATAGTTAATGCATGAGCCTATTTATATGCTGTGTTTTTTAATAAGCCTATTTATATGGTGCAATCTTAGACTTGGTAACTTTCTTTTGAGTAATTGAGCTTTATTTTTATGTATATGTTATCTAGCTATAATTGATTTGGTTTGATAAAACGACATGTATATTTAATATACAAGTATTTAACACTTACATGTACCGGTACATATACATAATCTAATTTGACATTGTAAATTCGGGTAAAATTATAAAGTCAAAATACCTATAATAGCTCAATGTTTTATTCCTATATTTACTCAACAATCTAATTTTGACCCATAAATGATATACATACATACATACATACAATACAACTGTTCTATAGCTACTCCACAAGAACTCATCAGGTAACAATTTTTTCAGTCCAATTGACTTTATATGTTGAATCAGTTTTAAACACGTTCTAACTTCTGATTTACAAGTTTATAGATTCGATCGATTGGCGGCGAGTCGGGACTTTCTTCTTCTTTTGACTACATGTTCGTTTATCATGCATCCCTTTCTTTGATTCTTAATCCGTTCAATCCCAACTCTTGAAGTTCATTACGTTGTGGAGGAACTAGAATTTCGTTTGAACTTGCGTACTTTTTATTTTGATATGATTCTCTTATTATGTTAGATAAAAATGCCTACTTTTATGAGTCTTCGTTGTTTGTTCGATGTTCAGAAACAAAGATTCGCATTTCATCATTTCTTTATTCATTAACCATGGCCATTATTTTCACTATCCTAATCTATTTCAAAGAATATATATTTCAGGGTGATCTTAAGGCATGTTTGAAAAAAAAGAAGCACTAAAGCCATTAATCATTTTACATGTCATGGATATTGCTAGATATTTGGCTTTTCATAGTGTAATTGTATGATTGTGAATTCTTTAGTCATAAAATGCATTTGAATTTTTTATGAATGTTCGGGAGGTGACTGATTTGCAAGAGAATAAGCCACAATCAATCAATCATAGAGATCTTAAGTTTTAATATTAAACAAAAACATATTAATTATGAGTAACGGAGTCTTAATGTTTATTCCTACCATCTTAACGTGTGATTAAGTGAACGAAATATTTTGAGGGATGATCTTGGGCATCTGAAAGTTGCAGACTAGCAAGTTACTGAATGGAACAAGGGTAGTCAAACATAAAAAGCTTATAAACCATTAAGATGTTGTGCATGTGAGTGTTGTTTGACCCTTTTGCAATGCATTAACTTTATGTACAATATAGTTAGATATTTTAAAGAATAATAATGTGTTCTATTTACATATGAAGTGGGATGGTATATACCATATTCATGTTTAAATAGTTACTTAATATTGCTTCATTATGTGATTATAGGTATACCCTCTGTTGGCCATGTATTTAATTGGCTAATTATGTGTCTTCTAATTTGGTCTGAATTCACATTCATTTTTATACTTAATTTCTAGCTTGGCTTCTCAGTTCTCATGTGCTTTATTAGACTGGTTCATGTTTGATTTTTTTTTATTTGGTAAGAATGGCTACCGAAGGGCAAGGATTGGTATACGCGACATGGAGTATAGGTATTGTTCTTTTATGTAAGTCATGGCAATAAATATTGTGCTGGTATTGAGTCTAATCAAGGGTTTAAGTTTTATAGTGTTTACTTAAACTCAGTTGTGTAGACACATACATAAGATGACTTGATACAAATCATCATCACTGTAAAATACACAAAAATTTAGGTATGAGTTTAATACATATATATAAACTTTGTCTTTATGTTGGCCCTCTTCAATCTAATGGTTAAGTATGTTCAAGAGAGGGTCAGGTTAAGTACGATTCAATTTCTTTTAAGAAGAAAGAGTTTAATTGTCTCATTGGTTTTATTGTTTCTTACTTCCTAACTAAAGAGATGTTAGAGCACTTCTTTAGATTAGCTCATTTGTTTTTCACACCCATTTTTTTCGACAAATTGGCTAAAAATAATCCCAACTAACACCTATTGGCCGAGAATAATCCCAACTCAGTTTATTCCCTCCAGTGGTCCCAAATCCAACTTTTTTGGCCTCCAGTGGTCCGCCGTTAAGTGCACTTAACGGCCGTTAACTTTTTTTTGATTTTTTTCGAATTTCAAAACAAGGTTTTATGGAAATTGATCGGGAGTAGTATACGATTCAATTGATGTAAACCTTACCTCGAACTGGTGTTCCAAACGACAAAACGGTCTTCAATCGGGTGTTTAAAACCTAACGGTGCTTTAACCGGATATCAAAATTAAACCATTTGGAGCAACAATTGGAAGTAAGGTTTACATCAACAGACTCGTATTCTCCTCCCAATCAAAATCCCTAAAATATCGGTTTGAAATTCGAAAAAAATAGAAAAAAAGTTAAAGGCCGTTAAGTGCACTTAACGGCGGACCACTGTAGGCCAAAAAAGTTGGATTTGGGACCACTGGAGGGAATAAACTGAGTTGGGATTATTTTCGGCCAATGGGTGTTAGTTTGGATTATTTTAGGCCAATTTGCCTTTTTTTTCAAGGCACTTATTAAAAGAGCTTGGATATCAATATATTGTATATTCTTAGATGTGTTCTAAACCAAAATTCCAATCAATTTATTTTCTAACATGAGATATAAAGATTCAGTTTCTAATGTTTTTGAATGATATGAAATGCAAGGTAATTGGAGTATCTAATACTGATTTTACCATAAACTTTCACTTACACTTGGGATTCCATGTGGTTTACTCCACAAAGTCTTAAATCAGGACAAATCTTCGGCCCTGAAGCAACTTAGTATCTTCTGATCTCTTTTTTCATTTACGTGTTATTATAATAGTCTTCACATGCAGTTTAATCTGGATTATCTTTTTGGTCAATATAGCCTTGATCTACATACTTTAATCTTGCTAAGTGGTTTGAATAAGGTGATGGGTTTGAGGGATATTGGTGACATGCTGACACACAGGCGCAAGGTACTGATTTTATTTTATTATGGTTTGGTTTAAAATCATTGAGATAATAGTTAACTATTTAAGGTCTAAGTTGTTTGTCTTTGTCTCCTGCTTTTGTCTCCTTCTTAAGGGCTTGAGTTGTTTGTCTTTGTCTCATGTTTAAGGTCTGAGTTGTTTATCTTAGCTAATTTCATTTGCTTCTACGCGTTTATTGTTTTGTATTCAATTATAAATTCGAAGTGCTTTTATAAATCAACTTTGTTTCAATTTGGGTTATGTATTAGTTGTGCAGTCATTGCTTGTCCTTTTATATCTGCTAATTATTTGGCAGTTACATACATTTGATTTTGCAACTATTTTCAGAGAAAACTACTATAAAAAATCACTATTTATGTTATATTTGGCAGTTACATACATTTGATTTTGCAACTGAAAGTGTAGTCAGTTATGACTTTAGCTACTAAATGTATTAGAGTTAATATCACAAGATTGTATTATCAGGTTTTTTGTTGTTAAATATTTGCATCCGGCTCTTCTACAAAACTCTGGTCTTCTAATTTGATAATTAGCATTTAGATATTGGAAGTGCTACTCAGCATTTAGATGGATACTTAGCAAAAAAAAACTCTATGATGTTGGCAGTTGGCTTATGTTGTGAAGTTTCCTTCAGTTTTGTTTATTCTCGGTGATGATCTTCCAAATTATAAGAGATGAAAGTTCTCATCCATTAATAAGGTACACTTTTGCTGATAATATGTTAATACTTTATCCATGATAGTTTATGGCATTTGAGACTTTAAAGTGAATTGTTTGGGAATACTTTCATTGTTTTGTAATTGAGGGCTCATGCTCACAAGTTGAGTAGCATTATTATTTAGTACATGATTTGTTAGCCTCTGAATTTATTAAACTGGATATTTCAATTTGATGGTTCTATACTTCTTTGTATATCAATTTATGTGGGTCATCTTCCATGAAGTGGTCATTCCGGAAGACTTTAGTAACGCTACTTTAATCTAGGTGACTATTACAAAGTGTAGTGGTGCATATAGACAAAAAAAAATATTAGTCAGATGTAAAAAACAACCTACAAAATCAAAAGTTGCCAATATAATATACCATAACAAGTTTTTTCTCTCAAAACAGACTATGCACACAAGTTTCATCCTTTACAACAAGTTTGTAGGATTTTTTACCCCATCTTATTTTTATTTGATTTCGTAGTTACATGGTTATTTTATTGATTCTGTTTTGTAAAACTTTTGAAGTTTGATCAAGAATCAAATTATTTCTTTGGTGGTAGAAGTTATAACATGATTCTGTGAGTTTCTTTCCAAGTATTTATGGATTTACCTTAGTTAACTTCCTTCTACTCTTGATAGGGGGTGTTTACAGTTTGGTTTCACAATCTACATTTTTCTATAACTTAAGAATATGTTTTTCTAGGTTTAATGTCTTCTGTTTTTATTATAACATTATTGTCGTTTTTCATTTGATATCTTTTCATTTTTTCAAACTATTATTAAAATTTGTTACAAACTTTTTTTTATTTTTTTTTTATTTTTTTGAAGGATGTGTCGGGTATCACTTTACTTTATACTTGTAGTTTTCTTGACCGGTATGAGGTTATATAACACATATGCTTATTGTAAAACTTATGGCAACATACTAAACATTGTATTTTCAGCAACCAACGTTGCTACAGCTAAGGTGACAGTCAAAGAAGAGAAGTTCGTCGATGTCCAACAACAAAAAGATGTAAAAGGTAAAGACAACGAAAAACCAGAAATCCATGACCTTCCTCTGGATGATTTATGGTGGTGGGACAATTTGGATCTTATCGAGATATGTGTAGGAAATACGACTAATTTCCATCTCATCTTCATGAAAGCAGTTCACACGGGACTATTTATTTTCAGCTTGTATGTTAAGATTTAAATATTTTCGTATTTAACTCGTGGTTATTTGAATATGATCGTCTCCGTTTTTCATATTCAATTATTAATTATTTACATTTGTTACGCCCATCACCGAGGTCCACGCTATAATGATACATTGTAATAAACTATGAAATCAACAAAAAACTCAAATGAGTATCCCTGGAAATTAATATCGCTCCCGCCGCATTGCGCGGGTCCTTACTAGTTATGGTATATGTGTTTTTCGTACTAGTAATTGGTAACTGAATTGAATACTAGAAAAATAAAACTTCTTATCTCATCATTTGATAAAAACATTATTATTATAGCATAGTAAATATGATACGAGGAAAATGAATATATAACACTGAAAATAATAAAATGTTGTCACAAATCTACTCTTGCATGCATGCCAAACTTTTTGTAACCGCATTGTTTTATTTAACTTAACATAAAAATAAAACGAACGTAGTTTTGACATTAATTGGGGTAACTTCGTAAAAATATAACCAAGTTTGTCAACTGTTCTAATTAATATCTAAAATTTTATTTGTCTCTGTAATATCACTGAAGTTTCATTAAGTGATCCAATCCTATGTACTAATTTTACGATTATTTAAATTTTTAAAAATTGAGTTGGCCAAATGAAATATGTATAAACTTTAGATGCTATTTTGTGATTATTTTTATTCAGTTTGACTTAAACTCAATAAATTTAGAACTTTGTTATTAAGTTGCAAATTCTTAATCTTCACTTTTAGATCCCGATTCAAATTGATTGGAAAAAAACTTTCACTTTATTATAATCATAATTCATATATATGTTTCATATGCCCAACTCAATTTTAAAAAAATCATATATTTGTAAAAATATTACATAGGATTGAAACACTTATGAAACTTCAGTTACTTTAGAACGACAAAAAATTTAAGATATTTAATTGAAACAGTAAATAAACTTGAAAAAAAATATTTTAGTTAACATAACTTTTAGCCTTACCCAATCCAGCATGACCCAAACTGTCGAAAAAAAGTATTATATAGCAATAGTTGAACGATCACTATAAAATTTCTAACCTCATGCAAAAGACTTGTGGATCTGTTACTTACACAAACACTAAGTTGTTTGACAAAATCTAAATCATAAAGTACTAAATGATTAAGAGATCTGAATTATTTAAGAACTTTATCAATAGAAGGGATGCTTGGATATAACTTCAGATAAGAGTAAAGTTAGTATATGCTTCAATCAGTTATAACTTCAAAGACTCCTTTTAGTGAAACAAACGCTCTGACTGCTGAATACTAAATGATTTAACACTAAACTGAACCATTAAAAACACTTCGTTTAACGAGGGCCTGCACTCGCTCCGCTCTCCTCCCCTATGAAACTAAGATCCCCTTAACCAATATTTGAGTATTTGACATAGATAATTGGTGCTTCAATAGATAAACATAAGCACCAAGTTGTATAATACATGACAAATTCATAGCATTTAGCAACAGAAAACAATATAAATTGCTATCTTTTCACAAAATAGGCCACACTCCCATCTCATTTGTATTACCAAATGGACATTCACCAGATACATAATAGTTACACCAGAAAATAAATTAAAAAAAAAAATAAAATAAAAACAACATATTAGACAACACAAGCATCCATAACTGCCTTACTACATATACAGGAAACAACTAATTTCATGCCCATTTTGAGTTTACTCTGCTCTCTCTCAAGCTTCTCCCTCTTCTGTATTCGATTTCTGCATCCGAATTTGATTGGCCCGATCCCATATGATACTTCGCGCTCAGTCTTGAACCCCCCATCTTTGAGAATATGTCTTCGTCATCGGTCAAACTATGGTCAACGGGTTCTCTCGCGTCTAAAATCATGCCAACATGAAAACATATTATCAGACAAAGTTTCTTGAAAGATATGCATAAGAGTAAGGATGGCAAAAAAGGTCGGAATGTGTTAGAACGGGTCAGACATGACATGATTAAGACATGTACCTAACACAAACACGGCGTGACTAACTAAAATATATGATTAAGACATGTTTAGACACGATTTTAGTCATGTCATAAACGTGTCGACCTATTTATGAAGCGAAACTTGTTTAACTCTGGTCATTTTAACAGGTTTGTGTCATAAATTGTTGGATACTGGACAAGACTAATCATAAATAAGATAATAAGATATTATTCACCTTTTATAGCATGACATGATGTTGGCTCCCTCTTGCTAGAGTGATACGTCTCGCCTCTACAAGTTTTTGGGCTTGCTGCTTCGTTCGGGACAATGGTTGGTCCAGTTTTGATATCGGGCAGCTTATGGAGACCAGATGGCATCATAGAAAACGAGACATCCGCAACATCATTAATCTCAACATAATGAGGTGTGGAAACAATTTCATCAGCACTAAACCCAAACGACGCTCTATACGCTTCTAATTCTTCAATATCTTGTTTGCAGGCTTTACTATGTCTACTTTGTACCCCATTTCCACCATTAGAGTACACATCCGAATCCTTGGAGACACTTAACCGCCCACCCGAATGAGGAAACGAAGATTGATCGTAATAAAATTGTGCAAATGTTTCTGGACAGAAGAAATTAGCATCTTGAGGTAACTTTGAGTCTGACGGTTTTTCTTCTGAATAATTCCATTGCGGGCTATAATCCCGTTCAGGGAAAGATGATGATGATAAACCATCACCCGAAGCCTGTGAAATTGGCGATCTAAGTGTACTAGCCGGGCTTCCGGGGTATAAAGAATACGTTGCTTGAAGATCATTTGCAGATATGTCATTTGTTTTACGACCGTTTTTAATGTTTAAAGTAGATGAAAGGAACTGTGCATACGGAACATCAGGGGAGGAGGGTGTGGTCAAATGGGCTAGCTCGGGTGGTGGTGTGAGTGGAGCCGTGGACGGCTCCGTTGTAAAGGTTGAGAAGACGGGTGGGGATACAAGTTGTGTCTCGTGAGCATACGGCCCAGTAGCAAACATTGACGGGCCTCCGGGTGAGTTTGCAGATAAAAAACAGTTTGGTGATTGGGCTGTAGATTGAAGAGCAGAATTGGAAAAAGATGCAGGTGAAGACGGTGGAGCTAATAACGACGGGTGAACTGCGTTATTCGAGTTGGTTAAACCCACAGCTTGAGGCCCGTTTTGTTGGTTCGCTGTTGCATGCGTTTCTGGCATACGCGATGCAGGCACAACCCGTTTCCCACCTTTTTGTAACCCGAAACACGATAAACCAGTTAAACAACCACCCCATCTTTTCCTCTGCAACACAATCAAACGAAAAAAACACATCATTTCCCCATATTTTTAAGCACACAACCATATCATTCATCGTCATTCGACGCCTAATCAAGCGACTATTTACGTTGCAGGCTTGAAATACAAGACAGTAAAAATAACTGCTAACAACCATATCAATCACTCTCAAACAATATATGCTAATAACAACATCATACTCAATAGAACAAGAGCTTCATTTCTAACCTAAATTATACAAATTGATTTAACTATTTGTCTATTTGTTTCCAATAAGGTCAAAAACAGATCTGCAATATCTCAACAATTCAAAGATGCCACTAACAAACACAATGTAGATCTGAAAGTGATCATCAACTCATACTTATAAGCAAACATAAACAGATCTGAACAAACACATAACAAAACCTAGGGTTTAAATTTTAAAATCAACATAGCTAAAAACAAAGTAAGATCTAGGGTTTTAAAAATTACCCGAGAAGAAACTGGTTGATGTTGCTGCAGTAAAAATCTATGTTGCTCTGACGCCATTATCAAGAGCTCAATGACAATATGAATTGATGATGAGAGTTGTAGTTGTAGTTGATAAAGGTAATGGTGACATTGGATCTGTTTGTTTGTTTGTTTGTTTGTAATGTGAAGTAGAAGGAGAGAGAATGGAGATTTGGAAATGAAAGTGAAGAAATGGTTTTTATGGAAGTGTGGAAAAAGAGTGTGGAAATGAGGAGGATTAAAGGGTGAAAAGAGTAGACGCCATTGATGTGATCTTTTTGAGGTTTGAGGATGATGATGATGGAAGTGAGAGAAAAAAAGGGAAAAAAGAAAAAGAAAAAGGAAAAGAAAGATTGTAAAGAGGGTTTGGTTTTATTTGGCCTCAAAAGGAGATGAAGATGAGAACAAGTTGTATGTATGTATGTACGTACGCGCGTGCCAAATAATTGAATACAGTGGTTTAAAGTTTAAACATGTTTAACTGACGGCTGTGGGTTTTGTGCATGTGACTCTTTCATATACGTTAATAAGAAAAGTTTTATGTCTCATATGTTATGGTATAAAAGCCAACGTAATGCGTCATATGCTAGAAGACGAAGATTTAACAAAACATAGGTGTTAAAGTGATAATTAAGTTAAAACCAGAGAGTTAAAGTCGTACGTATGTGAAACTTGAGTATGGGATTAAAATTGTAAAATGACTAAACGATACTAAGTTAAAGAAGGGGGTTGAAACTGTAATATGTTAAAGTTAAGTTGAGAGACCAAGTTGTTATTTCCCCAAAGTAGAGGCCTAATAACTAACTTAGAGTAATTAGTATTTAGGATTATTATAAGAAATTAGGATAGTGTGAGGTGGGTGTGACAGTGCGGTTGAAAAACAGAGATGATTGCAAGAAAGATGAGAGGCTCCCCACCTCGCATGTGGAGATAGAAAGAGCGAGCTAGCAGGAACTACGACATGTGGTAGAGTGGTGGAGAGGGGGGCGGTGGAGCGGGTGGACTTGGTCCAACTTTATGTTTTGGTCATTAAGTTTGGTTTGCTTTCAGCTTAAAAAATAAATTTAACTAGCTTGTATGAGCTTGTGTCCATTTGATCTACTGGCATTTGCTAGTGTGGTGAATAACCCTATCACCTTAATGCTTAATGTCATAAGTTTAAATATCACCAGTGAGAAAATCTTGCAGTCATCAGCATGGGATGACATTGAGCTTTCAAAGCATATGTAAGTCAAAGGGTTTTACGAGCTAGTAGGTTTCCTTTAGAAATGTGTTGGGTCTCTCATCGAGCGTCAAACTAACAATTGATAGTTTAAATCACGTTTGAGGTATGGACATATCGTAGCTATGAAAAGACATGTCGTTGAGCCTGAATTATCATCGTCGATAAAAAGCTAGCTCGTGTGCACATGTCAACAGCGATTTAACAACAACGGCTCAAACCATGTCCCTTTTTATGATGTGATAAGTTTAACTACAAGAAAATATACGTGTTGATCATCTGGCTGCTCATGATCGTTTTATGGAAGATTTTTTTGTCGAAAAATGATTATATTGTGTCAAACTATTCAATAGAAGGTTTCAAAAGCAAATAACACTATTGTTATGACATGGAAGGGCAATTCTAATTTTTTAGCTAGTTTGAGATGCTAGAGGTAAAAAGTCTCTCCTTTGTTAGAGAAGTGCACATATGTAATAGTACATCAAATGGGTATTGCGTTAAGTACTTCTACATGTTTACATCAATTTCACATTTTGTATTTAAATTATGGGTTATTAAATTTTAATACTTTTAGTTATGAGTATTGGTCATCTATCACTTCTAATAAAAACCCTTAATGGCTCAATCTCACTACTTCTAAATTAACACTTTGCTTTATCCGTGAGGTTTTTATCATGAATTTCACATTTTGACCCTAAAAGTTGTACTACTTTTTTTTTCACACTAGCCACCAACATCTTTCTAGCTTTGAAGTTTTACTTTTTCTTAATAGAGCATATACATTTGAGGTACCGTGACAAACCAAATCAGTTATGAGTAAATATCATGGTTGTAGGTATTGTTAATTTGTTATAAATGGTCATGGTGTTAGTAGGCGCTTTAATGTTTCCGATTAGTCCAGCCGATCCATTCCCATTGTGCACAAGAGCAGATTAATGTTTTAGTAAATATATGGCAAAGAACAATTTATAAACGTTGTTTAAAACAAATCTCACGCAACACAGTAGATGTATAAACCTAGTTTGAATTTTAATATGGAAATTATCACCTAGGTAGTGTTTGGTATGAAGGAATGAGAGGTGGAATGGAATGGACCATTACGAGGGAATGAAAAAAAACGTGTTTGGTTGCTTTATGTAATGGAATGAACCATTACGAAAGAATGAAAAAACCCTCTCTTTTATTCCATCCATCCCCCTTGTTTTTTTCATTCCCTCAAGGAATGGAATAATTTTTTAATTCATGACAAGAACCATGACCCGACCCAAACCTTGACCCGACACACAAGTACCCATGAACCGACCCATGTCCTAACCCACGGCTTGAACCATGACCCAACCCATGAACCGAACCGGGATCTAACCTATGAACTGACTCATGACCCGAGCCATCAATTGACCCGTGACCCGACCCATGTCGATCCATTCCCTGAACCATGACCCCAACCATAAATCCGACTCATGGCCTAACCCGTGTCTCATACCATGACCGACCCATGTCCCAATCCAAGATCCAACACATGAACCAATCCATGAACTAGTCCATGAACTGACTCATGACCCGACCCATGAACCGAATCAAGAACCGACCAATGTGTCGACCAATTCCTCGAACCGTGGCTTGAACCATGGCCCGACCCATGTCTTGATCCATGTCCTAATTGATGTACTTATCCATGTATCGAACCATGCGCCGATTCATGACCCGAACCAAGACCCGACCCATAACCATGACAAGGTATTTTTGTTACTTTTAGAGATTTGTGTTTTTTTCCTTCCCACCAAACAACAAGTACTGATTCTGTGATTCATTTCATATTCTAAGGTAACCAAACATGATAATGGAATGGAATAGTCTATTTCATTCCTTTGTCTATTCCTTTCCATCATTCATTCCATTCACTCGTCCATTCCATTACCTCATACCAAACAGACCCCTAGTGAATAATAGTTCTTCTCTCAATTTAAACTAAAAATGATAATTAAGCGAAATTTTAGAAATATTGGTTAGATTATAAATTTGAATTATTATTTTTATTTTTATTGTTGTTGTTGTTGTTATTATTATTATTATTAATATGTCGTTTTACATGCACCATAACATTAAAAAAGTTGACTTTTATATTATCATACTAGATTAAATCATGTGTGTTACACTGGTGGAAACATAAAAAACATAATTATAAAACTTTACGAAAAAAGTAAACATTTAAAAATAAACTATACATTATATAAAAGATAAGGTAAATTACTATTTTGGTCCCTGAGTTTTGGCCAAAATCACAGTTTTAGTTCAATAGTTCATTTTCTTCTCTTTTAGTCCACTAGTTTCACACAAACTTGTTGTTTCAGTCCACATCACTAACACTATTAAATTATTCTGTTAAGTTTATATGAAATGACATTAATACGGATGAGACCAAAATACTAGGAAACAGAGGAAGCACTTATAGGTGCTTGAACTCTTTTACCATTGTAATTTCGATGAAAGCAACTGCCGATTGTAACTTCACTCAAATCAAACGAAGAAACGGGAATATGAAAATCCATGGTGTATATTAGTGGTGGTGGTGGTTGGACGAGCAGGGGTAAGGGAGGGTGGGTTGGGTTCATTGATCCACTATATTTGTAATATAATAATAAAATAATAATAAAAATACAAGTTGAGTAAATATGGTTTTAATCCATGTATTATTGTAAGGGTAAAGTTCTCATTGCACATAAACTTAACAGAAAAATTTAGCAGTGTTAGTGATGTGGACTGAAACAGCAAGCTTGTATGAAACTAATGGACTAAAAGAGTAGAAAATGAATTATTGGACTGTTGTGATTTTGACCAAATCTCAGGGACCAAAATAGTAATTTACCCAAAATAGAAACACAAATTGTATTCATGTTCTAGTTTGAGCCTTGAACAAATAAATTTAAACTACAAATACAATATTAGTACAAATTTAGATATCAATGTTATTAAACCGAGTGCCTTATAAATCCCAACAATTAATTAAAAAAATTAAGAAAACAAGCATACAAATAATCAAGATGATAAATATCCGGGAAAATTCACGGTGATACTCATATGTACCGAGTTAAGCGTATGAGTCGACATGCATGAGTCTAGGCTGTAAATTGCAATAAGTTATTGTTTAAGTTGTTTGTTTTACATTTTCACAGTGATTTCAGGGATGTATACAAGGAAGATTGAAACTTTGGAAGAAAAGATTATGGTGATTTAATATTGAGTTTTTCCATACACAACTTAAAATAAAAGATTCTTAGTTTTAGCGGGAAAAATGTTCCAAGATCATCTCTAATGAATGACATATGTCCTCTAAAACACTCTTTTATTATAAAAAATATAGATATAGATGTTTTGAAAAGTAAATGAATTTTAATATAGTAGTTATTGTCTTAATTTAAACTAAAAGATAAAAGAAATTAGAAGTTTTGTTGGTTAAATTACAAATATGAATTATTAATAATAATAATATTATTATTAAAATCCAATTTATATTTATATTTATATATATACTAATTGACAACGTCGGTGCTTTGCACCGGCCCAATCACGTGACTCCACGTCACGTTTTAGCTTTTTATTACTTTAACGTATTAACAGTTTTAATCCCCAACTTTTGACGTATTTACGGTTTTAATCCCCGACTTTTACTAATTATCATTTTAGCCCCTGATGAGTTTTCGAATTTGATCTCTTACTATTAGTTTGACATAGGGTATGAATTTAATATTGTTATCGTTTTGACCTCTAACATTTGATATTTCATCGTTTTTTAATATTTGACACATTACGGTTTTGCGTTGTGATGAAAGGGTCATGAGATTTTTTTATCAACGTATGTGACGAAGTCACATACGCAAGACCCGACTGCATGACCTGGCCGCTGCATCGCATGGCCTGGTCTTAAATCTAGATTTTTTTATAAATAGTAAGGGTACCCGGCGCGTGTAGCAAAGTTCACGGCAATTTCGACGAGCTCACGAGGTCTTCCACTGTCTGGCGAGATGATATCACAAGATTATTCGTGACGCTAAAAAGCTCGTGAGACGGGTTATTCGCGTGTCCCACTCATCAGTTCCTTAAACATATTCCAGACATATCTAGTGGTCGTTCTTCATCGATTAATATTCATAGTTTATGAACCTAGTTGTAATACATTTAAAATTAACCACCTTATAATGTTGTAAATAAACTTTAATACTGCAGTCTCCATCGATGGCCCCTTCAATCCTTGGACATCTTTTCCTATGGTCACTCTCAAGGCCTAAATTGATACTTTTTCAACTCAATTTGTTGCGCATCCCTAGGTGTTTTAAAGCAATTTTGCAACTTGTACCTTTTTTATATATACATTGTACTTGTGATTTTCATGCTAATTTAAACAAAATAAGTTTGGTTTGCTTAAGTTCATTAATCTTTGTTACCGAATATGGTGTAATTAAAGTGGTATATAATAGTAGTAAAATACAATGTTTGGAGTAAAAAGCATGTTAAAGTACGATTAAACAAGGGTTTTGATATATTTTATACTTGTAAATACCTTGTTGTCTTGATTTTTTTAATAGTTTTTTAGAATATCTTTGTTTTGTTGAAGAGTTAACTCATTTCTTGTTTTCCATAAACATCGATAGGAAGTTAGGATGACCACTTGAAGCCCTTTTCCTTTTTGGTCATTCTTTAGTTAGCCATTGTTAAGCAATTTTTTTCAATTTTAACACATTTTTGTGTCTGATTTAGTTGACATCCATTTTTGTGTCTATTTAGTTGACGCCCAAATGATATTCTAACGCTTTATGAATCTAACAGATCACATGCCTAGAAACGTTACAAACGTATGTCATGGTTAACTCGTACAATAAATTATTCAACAGACTCTAAAAGAGTTAAAACGTAAGTGATATAACTTTGATAGTTGAGTATATCATAAATAAATGACGTATATACAAACTCATAGCATCGTTAGCATAAGTTATATCTACTTATCTATGTAAAAAAGATTTTCTAACTCTTAATTTTTTTTTCTAAGTTGTCTTGTAATTAAGTGTCTAGGTTGCTAGATTAAGCTTAAAGTTTTTTATCTCGATACTTTGTTATTATTGATTTGTTTATGCCGTGAAACAACCATTAAGACAATCCATGGTGGAGCATGATAGGTAGTTTGAAAGACCTATCACGTCTGAAAAAAAACTCTTCGTTATGATAGCATGAGGGGTTGTTCGTGAGCAGAACAACGACTACAACACGATTGTTTCTCTTTTATTTTTTAGGTTTTTCATCCATAACGTTTATACACATCATCAATTCTAATAATTACAAACTTCATTACTATCACACAAACACCCTCTACAATATTTTTTTTTTCTCGTCTTGTTTACGTGGTTGCTCACGTGACAACACTTTTATCTATAACACGGAGTGTCACACTTACTAGTGATATGAGTTGATTTCAGTGATAAAATTACAACTTTTAATATCATTGCTTAAAAAGTAAAAGTGTGTACCAAATCTTCTTTATATCATTTGCTTATATTTTCCTCGACTATGACTTTAAAACTGATAACACATGTTTGCCCAGTGGAGTTAGGATTAACTAATTAAAGGTGTAAAAGTAAAACACAAAAACCCACATAAAACCACAAGTTTACACATTTTTATGGAGGCATCTTCTCCTTTAAATACACACCTTCCTCTTTATTAGTTTAAAAACTAGTTATAACATCGGATCGTGTAACGCGACAGTCAGGTCTATGTAACTTCGCAACATGTGTTGATAAAAAAGGTTGTATGTCTCGTATGTTATGATGTAAAGTCATAACATGTCAGATATTAAAAGATAGAGACATGTGTCAAAATAATAATTAAGTCAAAGTCGTAAATATGTTGAATTAGAGTGAAAAATTAAAGTCGTAAATATGTTAGAATTAAGTTGGTAGACTAAAAGTGATAAAGCAGAAAGACTAAACTAATATGTTGTAATAAAAGTAATTTAATATTTTTAAAGATCAGAATTACCGACCATCAGAATTAAAAGAATACAAAATAATAAAAGTTTTAACATTAATAACAATAACAATAAAAATAATAGTAATAATAATAATAATAATAGTAATTAAAAAAAATTAATCACTTTAACTAATCATACGTTCCCCCTCATTATTTTTAAATACATTAAACACAAGAGTAAGTTATACAATTAGCTTTTGGAGTTTTGGTTTATCCAACGTAACAAATTTAGATACTTTCACCCTCATTATTTTTAAATACATTATATATACACAAGAGTTAATTACACAATTAGCTTGTGGTTTATCAATAATAACAAATTTAGGTACTAATTAAAGAACATATTTTTTCTTGTAAGTTTAAGTATTAGTCATTTAAATTATAACGAGTTTAGGTACTAACATTAATGTTAGTTGTTGTATTAACTTCAAAAGCATTTTAATCTTTACATATTTAAAAGACTACTTATGCAACTTAAGTGGGGGCTATTTGTAATTATATTATCCGGATCATTTATGTAAATATGTATCAACTTTAAAGTAAAACTCTACACAACCTCACCCACTCTCATCAATCATCATCATCATCATCGTCCATAACCAGACCATCTGACAAGCACCACATGTGTCTATCGTCATACCATTCCCTGCCTCCCTTCTCACCTGAACCAACCAAACCCTTTCCAGCATATTCTATAGCCACATAAACCCTTATCAGTCTATCACCACATCTTGATCAAGCCCCTCTTCGTCGGAACACCGGTCAACAACCCACCGGTGGTATACCACAATCGACTATCACGTTCCTATTTCCCTTACCACTCGAAACCTGTTGACCTTAGCATCCACCCTGATTCACCGAACCACCGTCATCCACCACCATTGGCAACCATAACTACAAGAAAATGAGTCTATTGCAACCTTTTTTGGTAAAAATTTAGTTGCATTAGACCTATTGCAACCTTTTTATTACATAATGCAACCATTTTTTTACATAATGCAACTTTTTTTCAAACCCAACCTTTTTTTTAAATGCAACTCTTCAACTCTTTGAAAAAGAGTTGTAATAGGTTTAATGCAACTTCTTATAATACAGTTGTTTTGAAAAAAAAAAAGTTATAAAAAGGTTGCAATAGGTTCATTTTTTGGTACACAAACCCTAATTACCATCACTACCCGATTCGCCAAGCTCTACTCTTTATCAACATCCAAACACCATCGCGAAACTCTTCATCGTCACCATACGAATCTCTACTAGATCTATCTCCATTTCACTACTTCTTCATCATCTGTAGCACCACCACACCTCGTGCTACCTAAATAAACACCATCCAACTCCAACTTAGTGGTTGTGGTGGTCCTAACTTATGGCCAATGATTAGGGTTGCTGGTGTTAACTGGTGGTTCATGAAAAAAATAAGAGAAATAAAAGGAATGTTTTTTTAAATTTTTTTTAACTTATAATATTATATATAAATGACAAAATAGGTTCATCAAGTATCATAAATTTTATAAATAGTTTTTTTAATGTGAAAAGTTTAATATGCACATGAAGTTAATAGAAAAACTAATGTTTGTTAGTGTTAGTACCCAAACTCGTTATAATTTAAAAGACCAATACCCAGCCAGCCATGCAAAGAGAAATCTTATTACCCAAATCTCTAACTTTAAGTAAACTATAAGCATCATTTGTGTCATTAAATCCATATAAAAAATTTATATTATCCTATATATTGAAAGTACAAAGCAAATGAATAGTAATCCAATGATCTTTTGTTTGTTTTCAATTTGACCACAAGAGTTTTAACATATGAAAGTTAATATGTTTAATGGATGGCTCACAAGCCAATCAAATGTTACCTTCATGTGAATTTGGGTATTTCTTTAACACATTTTTTCACGTTTTATTATTATTTAATTATGTGAATTTTTGTATATGAGTTAGTAAAAGATTAGAAAACCACCACCTTTGAAGATATAATATTTTTATAGTCGATGAAGCTTCCGCCCATACCACAAAACGGGCCATTTGAGGCTTCTTTTAATGAAGTTAGGCAGGTGTTGCTAGTTCAATGTACATGGTTAACTAACTTCACATGTTCTAACAAGTGTAAATAGAATAAAATCTTAATTGACTAGTTGAACTTTTATACATACACAAGTTTGATGAGTTTATTCGCGATTTTCCATTATTTAAATTATATAAAAATATCATAATTAGTTACTTAATTATATAAAGTTGTCTACTTAAAAAGGGTCAAGATAAGTCACTCGAATAATACAACAAGGTCAAAATGTCAAACATACAAATCATAGTAATAGCCATCCATCGGACCATCACATTAGCAAACACTGTCAGCCCATCGCTAGGGACGTAAACGGACCGAACTTCAGTGAACATTTCGTGAATCGTTTGGCGTGAAGTTCGTTTAAAACAAACGAGCACAATCAAAATAAATACCGTTAGTTAAATTAAACGAACGAACCTGAACAAATGTTGTGTTTGTTCATTTACGTTCGTGAATGTTTGGTAACGTGTTAGTTTATGTTTGTTTGTTTTCGTTTATGCTCGGTAGTTAACTATATTGTCCATGAATAGTTCATGGACAAATTTAAACCTTAACAAACAAAAACATACACGCCTCGCCGTTTATGTTATACTATACGCAACATCATTCATTGCCCATTAAATTTTTGGTGATAATTATGTTTATGATGATTATGTCAACTATGTTAAGATAAATAAGTTTAGTACTTATTTATTTTTGGTGAATTTTTCATAGTTTTTATAAAGAAAAAAGCATATTTTACTTTAAAATAAATAGGTGTTTGTTTGCGTTCATTTATGTTCAGGGAACATTTGTTTGTGTTCGTTTACTATTGCTATGTTCGTGAACAATTCATGAACACGTTCGTTTTCTTAATGAACGAACAAAATAAGAAATCTTGTTCGGTAAACGTTCGTGAACTATCCATGAACACATTCATTCCTTAACAAAAGAACATGAACAAACCCCGTTCGTTCAGTTTGTTTACAACCCTACAAGACCTCGGCACTAGGCCACCGTTGTAGGTGCCGCCAACTCCGTCACCATTGCTTCCATGCACCATCGTGTTAATCGGTTGTCAAAAAGCAATATAGTAGTGACCCCTTTTGATTTCTTTCTTTAATCATCGGTATCAGGTCAGGATTATTTTGACCAAACTATTAAATGATACGATATTAGACTTTATTAAGGGTGGCTTGATAAATCTCATAGGGTGTCTTGAGGAAAATTAACTAATAACAATTCATTTGTTATTAAAATATATCTAGCATCAAATTAGTTAGTTTAATTTGATGAATCTATCTATTTTGTTTAGAGTTCGAGTAAGGTGCGCGCTGTTTGTTCCACCTCTTAATGGCTTAGTTCAATGCTGAATTATTCAGCATTCAACATTCAGAGTGTTTGTTTCATTTAAAAATAGTATCTTAATGGTTCAGTTCAGTGCTAAATTGTTAAAGGACAGAGATATGCTGAATGGACCTGAATGAAACATATACCAACTTTACTTTCATCTGCACTTCTATCACAATTTCCCTTCCATCAATAGAACCTTCTAATGACTCGGACCTTTTAATGGTTCAGCACTTAATAGTTTAGATTTTGCCAAACAGCCTCTAATACTCTTTAGTTTAAGGGTCCTATTTGGTTTATGAGTGTAATGCTTTATGGTATTATATATAAACCGAACTAGGTTATGGGTTTTAGACTTTTAGTATCAAGAAAAAGTATGTGTCAAGTTTAATAAAATAAAGTGCCTTTATTGTGCAAACTTTTTGGTATGGATGGTTAGTTCGATCTCGTCACAAGTTAAATTCATTTTGGTTCACGTGCAAACTAATATTCTAGTTCAACACGAACATGTTTTGGTCTGAATCTACTATGACTAATAACCTTACCTAGCTCAACCAACCTTTAGGGACGTTCATGGTTCGGTTTTACTTTAGAAGTTCTATTTTGTATCTTTCCATATTTGAAATCCGACTCTTTTTAGTTAGGTCAAGAAAGAACCTTCCGATTTCGATCTAATGCGGTTAAATACCTTAAAAATAGTCTAGTTAGCTGGTCATTAGTTTGATTTCGCAATCAGTTTTTCCTTTAGCTCTAGATCGACCAGTTTCAAAATTTTAAATCATAGTGAACAATATATTGTTTAAACGCACCGAATTGTAAAATTAGTGTATGTTTATTTTTGATATTTTATATATATTAGGTACATTTTGTGTTTAATGAATTGTTAGAAAAGAAACAAAGTGTTTATTACAAGAAGCGTTAAAATTGCTATTTATGGAGATCCTAGCCTTATATGCGTCAGATAGTCTTATATGACGCATATAAGGCTCAGTCGTACAAACATTTGTAGGTGTCGTTGTCATCAATTTCTTATCTTATGTCTCATCTCATATTGAGCTATATGACACATATAAATCTAACATTTATATCTTTTAGCCTCGTGTTGTCTTTTAACTTATCTATATCTCTCATAACAACCTATATGATGATTATAGGAGCTTAGATTATATGTCCAACTCATATAGCTTTCCATCTTATCTATACAACATTCACCTATATCCAGGGCCGGCTCAAGATGTTTTGAGGCCTAGAGCAAAACTAAATTTTAAGGTTTAATTATCACAAAAAAAAAAACCCTCCTCTTCTTTATGACACTATCAACAAAGCAAAACTTTCTGGTTCTTCATGATTTCTCCTCTTTAAGACTTTATTAAAAAAACCCAAAAACCCAAATACTAATAAAGAAGCTCTAAAATTTTGGGGCCTAACAGATTTTTAGGCCTAAAGCAAAAGCTTTATTTTTTCATATAACGGGCCGGCCCTGCCTATATCCCTCATATAGACTTATATAATGCATATAACGTTCACGTACAAGACTTTTGGATTTGTCACTTCGGTCATTCAACCTATATATCGTATATAGTGTTATAAAACGCATATAACTCCAATAACTTTGGCTTTCACAACCTGCATATCTCATATAGTGTTCTATGACGCATAAAAGGCTCAGTCGTACAAACATTTGTAGGTGTCGTTGTCATCAATTTCTTATCTTATGTCTCATCTCATATTGAGCTATATGACACATATAAATCTAACATTTTTATCTTTTAGCCTCGTGTTGTCTTTTAACTTATCTATATCTCTCATATCAACCTATATGATGATTATAGGAGCTTAGATTATATGTCCAACTCATATAGCTTTCCATCTTATCTATACAACATTCACCTATATCCAGGGCCGGCTCAAGATGTTTTGAGGCCTAGAGCAAAACTAAATTTTAAGGTTTAATTATCAGCAAAAAAACCCTCCTCTTCTTTATGACACTATCAACAAAGCAAAACTTTCTGATTCTTCATGATTTCTCCTCTTTAAGACTTTATTAAAAAAACCCAAAAACCCAAATACTAATAAAGAAGCTCTAAAATTTTGGGGCCTAACAGATTTTTAGGCCTAAAGCAAAAGCTTTATTTTTTCATATAACGGGCCGGCCCTGCCTATATCCCTCATATAGACTTATATAATGCATATAACGTTCACGTACAAGACTTTTGGATTTGTCACTTCGGTCATTCAACCTATATATCGCATATAGTGTTATAAAACACATATAACTCCAATAACTTTGGCTTTCACAACCTGCATATCTCATATAGTGTTCTATGACGCATATAGCTTCAATAACTTTGGCTTTCACAACCTATTACCACTTATAGCTTTGACATATAAGGTTCAACCGTACAAAACATGTGCAACTGTTATGTCAGATTGTCAATGTTTTATCCTATATGCCTCTATTGTGTTATACCACACATACAAATTTAACAGTTTTATCTTTTAGTTGTCATGTTGTTGTTTACTTATCTATATGCATCATATCATTATGTACTATACATATAACATGTTTTTAGCGTGGTTTTGTTTTTTTTTCCTTTCTTTTTTTTGTATTCTTTTTAAAATTATATATTTCTTTGTTTTTTTAAAGTTATATATAAGAAAAACCTAGGTAAAAAAGTCTAGTCCAATTGCTTCCTCAAAAGTCAAAACCAGTCTTAGTCTTGGGCCCTTAACACCTTCTCAGCAATAAAGTGGCCCAATTGGTTAGGTTAAAGCTTCATAAAGTGGATCCAAAGTACCAAACTAGCTTCAAACCTTCAACTAGAGGTGCACAAATCAGTTTTTTTGAAGAACCGGTTCCGGTTCTTGTTGACGGAAAAGGAACCTGTTCTTATAAGAACCGGTTTGGTTCTAGAACCGGTTTTTGGTGAAAACCAGTCTTGGTGAAAAAACTAGAACCTATTAATCGGTTCCGGTTCTTGTAGAACCGGTTCCGGTTCCTATAGAACCGGTTCCGAAACCTAGAGAACCGGTTCAGGTTCTTAAAAAATAGTTTTTTTCTATGATATATGCAAGAACGATAGACTGCTGCAAATTTTCACTCTCCATTGGGCTTTCATTTAGAGTCTATGGTCATAAATTTGTTATATTATTTTTGACTAAATAAGTAGTAACATTAAAAACTTTAAATATTACAAGATATATAGCTTTTAAAACATTAAATAAGTAGCAACACTAAAACATATACCGGTTTTTCAGGAACCGGTTCTTCCAGGAACCGGTTCTTCCAAGAACCGGTTTTGGTTCTTTTGGAACCTATAATTTGGAAAAAATAGTAGAACTTATTCAGAACCTACGGTTCGGTTCAATTCCGGTTCGGTTCTTGTAGAACCGGTTCTTCTAAGAACCGGTTTTCGGTTATTTTATCGGTTCCGGTTTCGGTTTTTTTGTGCACCTCTACCTTCAACGGTCGAACGACAAAGATTCTTTTATGGGTTGAGTTATATACTATGTAAACGTTTTTATATTTAGGGTTAAATACATATTTTTTTTCTCTAAAATATATTAAATATATATTTTTTAGTTAAAAAATCAATTGTATATTTCTTCTTATAAATTACATTGATTTATATATATATTTATTTTTAGTATGATTAATTTAAAATATTATTCCCTCTATCTCATTTTAAATGTTCAGCTTTCATTTTTTGGTTGTTCCAATTTAAATGTCCATTTCAAAAAAAAAATTATAATTTCCAATTTTACCCCCAATCATTTAACATAAAAGTTATTTTATAAATAAAATACAAAAGACTTTAATGACATTGTTGTCATTTTATAGGTTAAAAATATATAATAATTTATTTTTTCTTAAATTTTGTGTTGTGGGTCCCATGACACTTAAATTGAAACGGATGGAGTAGTTAACATTGGGTATATATGCAATTAATTTTTTTTTGGGAAATAGTAATTAAAGGGTTTTTATAAAGGTAAAAATGCAATTGATTTTTAATTTAAGATAAGGAGAGAAGGACATAATAGAGTGTCAATAGACATAATGACATGTTAAAAAATTTATAAGTCACAATATAAATCGAATTTCATAAAAGTGTCTCAGAGACTTTGTTTTTCTCGTCATTTTCCTTAAAAAAATTAACAAAATTAGCGTTTCATTGTGTCTTTTCCTTTTTACTTTTATTGTTTCTTTTAAAAAAATTTGACACAATGAAGGTAAAAAAGATACAATGAAAACATTAACATTTTTTTTTACTTTCCATTTATTTTTGTTTTAAAGGAGGAGGACGAGGGGAACAAGGTCTCTGAGATACTAATCTGAAATTCTATTTATAATGCGATTTATTATTTTTTATCTGGCAATGTGTTTTTTTAGATCCATCGTGTCATTTTCACCTTCTTAAACTTATGATACTTTGTATTGGAACGTAACCATTTAATGTGTCATTCTCACCTTCTTAGATTTAATAACTTACAGGTCCAATAATCAGTTTTAGATGATCATCACTAAGTATCTTAACGTTAATATATTTGCATATTCACTTTCTTTTGTTGATGATAATTTCTAATTCGATTCACAGTTCTGTAAAGTTTAGTGATTTAGTCTGATAAATAGGTTAAGTAGGGCTTGGTTTTGTAGTAATGTAATAAAAAGTGATGTTATTAGATTGATAGATTCGTTAGCCGGTCATGTGTCACTTTGCCCAGAATTTCACATGAGGCAATGCAGCTCTCGGATTGGCCCCAAACCAGAGAGTGGGATTCAAACTACTATCTCTACTCACATTTACATTTTATGCTCCCCTTGATTCGGAATGCCCGATAATCGTTATGTGCTAACCACACATAAGATGTTATGAGCCTAGTAAGGTTAGAACTTGGATCTCCATATTAAGAGAGGGAGCTCCTACCACTAGGACGCTTTATGGTAGTTTTCTAGTTAGTTAATTTGGACTCTTAACAACTCAATCAGATCATAATATTTATCAATCCTAATTGTATTCAAATAGATTTAGATTTTAACACATATATATTTAGTCATGATATACACAATTAAAAAAAGTTAATATAAATAAAATGTTTGTGTACTTGTTAAAACTCAATGTTACAAAGTTAAAACTTAAAAGGAGATTATTAGTATAACAATGGAAAAAGCTTAAAAAAAATGTCGACAATGGAGAATTTGTATGTCACGTTGAACCTTCAAATGATGAATAGGGGATAATAATAGTCCACAAATACAGTCTGTCTGCTTCACTCGAACTGATTTATTTCATCATACAGATTCATCCGATTCAATTCAATTCAATTCAATCAATCAGCAACAACTGATTCACTAAATTCATCTCAATTCACCGGTATAATCACCGAATCGGTTCAAACGATCATCAACACTGGCACCGGCATTGCAATGGACGATATGGAGGATTCGTTGTTCGAAGGTATGGTTCTCTTCAATCCTTCAGCAGAATTGCCAGTAGATGATGTTAATAATAAGCTACACGATCATGATGATGATGTTGATGATGATTCTGTTCAACTAGCAAATCATCATCGTGTTGTTAGTACTCAATCTCTTCAATCCGTTACTTCTACTGTTGCAACAACCGCCGGAGCTTCGTTTGAGCCGCTGGATGAGAACTTGTTCTCGGATCTAACCCTAATTCAACCGCAATCACAAGAGGATGAAGTTTTATCTTCTCTAGATCCTCCTCTTTCGCCTTCGTCTTCTTCAACATCATCACGTAGTACAACTGATTTTGCATCGATGACGACACCGCAAATCTCAGGTACGGTAACTTCAATTAGTGGTAGTAACAGTAGAGGTGTTGTTGTTCCACCTACTCGATCGCTCACATCGCAGATTTCATCGACAAGGAAGAAGAAGAGAGCTGGATTGAGAATCGGATATGGTAGAGCTGCTCAATCACAGGAGTCCGCCATTGATGTTGATAATTCGCAATCTGCACCGTCTCCGTCCCAATTGCCATCTATGTCGTTTCCTGTTGTTGTTTCGGGAGAAAAAGTTGAACCAGAAGAAGAAAAGCAGCAAAATCAAATTGTTCATGATACTGAAATTAGGTCTGAATCAGCTGTAGCAAAATTAGTTGCATCGGAAATCGAAGAACGGAGTAGTGTCACTGAGGTTGTTCAAAGTTCGGAGTCTGTTGACTTGGCATTAAAACATGAACCACGAGACGAACAAGAGGTTACAGAAGCTCAAAGCAGGGGGGATGGGGATTCGATAGAGTTGAGATATGAACAGATTAAGAAACAGATTGCTGACAAGCTTAATTGTGCGCAGCAAGCGGTAGCTTCGGTATCTGCTAAACGCAAGGAATTTATTCGAAAGAGAAGGAAAGCTGCTGAGGAGTTGAACCTTGTATCTGTAAAGCATAAGGAGATGGAGAAGGAGTTGGAGGAAGCTGTTGAATCTGAAGATTTTGAGACGGCTGAAAGGGTCAGTGATAGTCTTGCGTCTGCTGAGAAAAACAAGGAGCTTCTTTCCATTGCATTGAGAGAAGCTGAAGCGGAGTGTGATGGTATTGATTCTAAGATGCAGGAGGCTTTGGAGCTTCAAATTGTAGCTGAAGAGGAATGTGCTGCTCTGCTAAAAACCTTTGCGGTGGTGAGTTTTTTGTTCTTTTGTTCAAAATGTGTTCATTGATTTCAAACGTAGTTTTATGTTTTCAACTGCTCCTAGTTTACATAATATAAATGCACACTCTTCCATTGTGAAATTCATGACTTGTTAAATCAAAGGCTCAATAAGTGGCTGCATAGTGTTGGTAGTTTCATAGGTATCATATTATACACACATATGAAGTATTGCATTTAAAGCAATCTGGTCGCATGTAGGATTTAAGTCTTAAAACAATTGGGACTTAAGTGAAGCCAGACAAATTACTGATTCTCTCTGTTGTCAAAAGCCCAGAAGGCACGTGCCTAGGCCCCTAGACGCAGCCCAGCCTTGTCGCCTCGCTTCAAAAGCCACATTTTCAGGCCAAGATCTGGCCAATAATGTCTGAACAGATCTAAAACCCTAGCCCTAAAGAAGCCTGAAATAAACCTAAAACACTTAAACTGTCTCAAAACAAGCCTAAAACACGTGGAAAACCCGAAAAACGGTACTTTTGTACTGTGTGGTTATGTGCCTTGTTTAAAAAACCTTCTCTTTTGAAGCACCTAGCGTTTAGGCCCAAGGCTCACCTTTTGCACCTTGCTCCTTCAACAACTATGTGGAGAAACAAACTAGTACTTCTAACTGATTGATGGTGATGCTATCTTATGTATTTAATCTGCTCGCCTTTGTTTGCATCCTTGTTCTAGTAACTTAAGTAATCTGAGCTGATGGTTGTTTTTCTCAGGATGCTGATCATAATGCAGATTCTGTAATCTCAAATGCCAAAACTAAAACTTCAGAAGAAATGGAGAAATTGCTCTCATTAAGTGAAGCTTTAGAGGTGAAGAAAATGGAAGTTGAAATTGAGTCAGATGTTTTATCAGGAGCACGCAAAGGGTTAGATGATTCCATTGAACACATAGTAAAGGAGGACAAACAAGAGAGTGAACTTCTTCACAAGAAAAAGAAGATTTTAGCAGACGAACTAGAGGAATTGCTTGCTTTAGTGAAACAAAAAGAAGCAGAAATAGCAGAAAACAATTCGCAAATTGAAAAGATTGAAAAAAAGATGTCTGGTGCAGTCTCTAGCTTCCAGGATGTACTATCAGAGGTTGAATTGAAGTCTGAAAAACTTCAATCAGGCCTCTCTCAACTGGAATTGGAAAATGATGATCTGTCTAGAAAAAAGAAGGAAATTGATGATTATGTCCTTCAGGAAGAAGCCAGAGGTTTAAAAATCAGGGAACTTGGACGTGTTTCTGCAGATGAAGCAGATGCATACCAAGAAGTTATAAACCTGCGTAAGAGTTTAATAAGTTTCATCTCAAAATCACGGGAAGATAAAATAAGGTTAGCTACAACTGAGCAGAAATTGTTTGATGATGTCCAAATGCTCAAACAAGATATCTCTGCTGTGAGAGCTTCACTTCAGGTTAGTCATCAGATTACAGACTCGCAATTTGTAGGGTATAAATGCATATAATGTAAATTAACTAGCATGCCTTTATTCAGGTAACATTTGGTATGATGAAATCAGGGAAATGGAATGGTCTATTCCATTGGACGGAAAATAACGGTTTGTTTTGTCCAATGGAATGAACCATTTCCAGAGGAATGTGATTCCTTCAATTTGGTTGATTTGCATTTAATGGCTTGGGGGTGTTTTATTTCTATTACATCTTGGAATGGAATGAAAAGTTACAATGTAGCTCAAATTTATTACTGTAATTAATCTTTAATAACACAAATCCATCTAAAAAAACTTCAGAACTTATTTAATAAACTTTATTTAATAACAGTGAGCTTTGTTTTGTACATCGAAAGGTCAATAATTTTGAGGGATAATGTATGCATAGGCCACCCAACTGACCCATGTTTTGAATATATTACCACTAATGCCACCCAAATGGCCAAATTTCAAAGAAGCATTTCAGGCCACACAAGGTGGATTTTGGCTTGGTTAGGCCAATTCTGGCCAAAAACTTCCTGGTAAATTGCTAAAGACACTTTCATGGACTTTATGGGTGAAATGAAAGCGTTTTGATATTTGGGTCATTAAACCTTTTGAATACCTTGATGCTTATATTGTTGACATAATCCCTAAATTTTATTAAATAATGTAATAGCAGCGATAAAAAAATACTTAAATACACACACACACACAAACATAATAGTTATTTAATAAAAAACCATCATTTTGCAGCAATACAGTTCTTATAAAGCTATATTTATTGATGTTATAGGATCTAGCTTCAACGAAGTCAGGAACCCAACAATCAATCGAATCTTCCAAACAGAGGCTTCTCTTCATAGAAAAGCGTGTCCCTGAGATAGAATCTGAAAAACGAGTCTTTGCCACTGCAAGAAACTTTAAGGAAGCTGCCCGGATAGCCAACGAGGCAAAGACATTATACGCTGAAAAAGAAACCTTACAGCATAAAATAGATGAAGATACTACCACCCTTAAGAAGATAGAGGATGAAATCAACAACAATGTGGAAAAATTACAAGTAAAAGAAGAAAACATCTCATTGATGGAAAAAGAACTAGAAACGGTTAGATACCAACGTCTAGTTCTGCTTGCTCGTTCCGCAACAGCTGAACGATCGGCTGCAGTTGAGTTGGGTGACGTTGAAGAAGCTGATATTTTACTGAAAGAAGCTCAGGCTGCAGATTTGGAAGCAAAAAAGATTCAACCAAATTCGAAAACCGAAGAATTTGATAGCGTATCAAATTCATTCATTTCAATGGAACTTGTTTCTACTCTTGATAAGAATCAGTTAGCTGAGCTGGCAGCATCTACAAAAATTTCTGCACCATGATGTCAATCAACATCAATGGTGAATCTTGATCTTTAGACCTATTCTTTTTTCTTATATTCTTCACACACCCATGTTTTGTACCGCGATTTAGATTTTGAGTTCGATTTTGTTGAAAGTGTTTGTTTGTGTTTTCTATACAATGTTGTATAACAATTGAACTTGATGATTTGCTATATAGCCAAGTCCTTTCATTTGGTTTACTTCTGTAATATGACAGAAGCCGTTTTTTCTTCAGTGACTAAAGCAAAATCGCGGTTATGAACCAAGTAAAGCCTAAAGGGAAAAGGACTGTGACCCAAGCGCCCCAATTCCTGGGGCATGTACTCGAGCTTGGGCATGCGATGTTACCCTCGGCTTGATTATTTGTTAAAGTCTAGCTTATGTCAAGCAACTTGAGCTCAATCAAGTCAAACTGTATTGAATTTTGCTCAATAATGTACTAACGTTGTGGATCTACAATGGCTTTATTGATGTTTTGCATAAATGGGTTGTGTAGGTGGCTAAAATATAAATTAACAAGACTTTGTCAGACTTACGAACCTATAATCAAAATGATGTTTCGTGAGCAGACAAAAACACAACCCATTTAACTAGTATTTTTATTCGTTTCATATTTTTACAATATACCTTTTTAAATGACAAACTCATATCAATCTAATTAGGACAACTCATATCCATCTAATTAGGGCTCTAAACGAATAAAACGTTTGACAGAAAATTCATTTACAGCCCTACATCTAATCTATTCATAAGTGTCTTCCGACGGACTAGAACCGCCAATCTCAAAGGGAGGAAGCACTATTTATGTAAAATATTTACGTTTAAACTAAATAAATTGATGCTAGTTTTCTTTTATCTTTTATGTTTTGACATAAAATTTCAACTAGATTTAATTATGACAAAAAAACACATTTATTAAAAGAATAAATATAAAAATAACCGAGCAACCCCCTGAACCTGTCAAGTCAACCGAACATGACCCATTTACCTAAACTTGTCCACACATTCATCCGGATACCAACTCGAACCCATTTAAGTTAAACTCAAACCCATGATTTTATGTTGCATTCGTCAAGTCTTGTTTCCATGTCATGGTTGAAAGTTCCACCCGTTGACAAGTAGTTAAACTAGCTTCATTTGACGGCAGGCCGAGACGCAGGTTTTCGGATTGTGTTTCGGATGTATATTTTATTTATTCATTTATATGAAAATGAAAAAAACTGTTTGAAATCCTATTCATATTTGTTCCAATTTCTAAGGTTGTCCTCATTACATTTTAAGGTTGGTCCCTATTAAATTTTGACACTAACCAGAAGAAAAATATTTTAGAAATTATATTATTTTACAAATATAAACCTTTTACAAACTTATACATATATAATTTAAAAAAATCCACTTAAAAATATAATTAAAAAAATCTTGTAAAACCACCAACTCTTCAAATAAAGTGTTTTTTCGTCCCTAGATACGTATTATATTTGCACCAACCATTGTTCTAAGGAAACCATATACAAAATACAATTAAAAAAATTAAAAAAATCTTGTAAAAAAATCATGTACAGTATTTGTATATGGATGTTGTTATATACACCTTTTTTTTCTAAGTTTTTTTTACTTGTTACACACCCTTCCTAAGGTTTTAACAAAATACAATTTCAACGTTTTTTTACAAAATTATATCTTTATCTTAAATTAAGATTTCATTTCTTATAATGTTATATTAAATTATTGCATTTAGTTAGTGAGTATCGACTATGGGCGTCCAAACCAACCGAAACCGAAAAGACTCGGAATAAATCGTATCCATAACTGAAAAAACGAACCGAATTGCAAATTTGGTTTTCGGTTTGGTTACTAACAGTATCCGAATTGTGAATTTGGTTTTCAGTTACAAACAACATTATTTATTCGGTCGGTTATATGAATAAACGTATAATATATGGTTTCATCGGATAATCGGACTGAATAATCGTACTAAAGTTGATGAATTGGTTCGTTCATGTAAAAAAATCCATAACCAGATAAACCTACCAAATCGGTTTAATTCGGTTAGGTTAGGCCAAAAAATGATTTCACGACCAAATAAAAAGATTTTACAACCAAATAAACCGGACCGGACAAAAAGTTAACCAAACCGTTAAATATTGACATCAAACATCTTTTATATAGATATATTATTAATTTCATTTAAAACACAATTTTTTCACGAATAAGAACAATAAAAATTTTGGTACAAATTTTAACAAGTTTCAAAATATTTTTTAAATGAAAGGGTGTGACAATATGAATGAGGTGTGTATAGAGACATCTTCTGTATTATTATTCTTGTCATTCCATACATGGTTTGGTAAAAAAAATGCTATTATTGTCTCTAAACCCAACCCCGTTAGTATTATTTGCTACTGTGAAAGAAAAGAAAAAAAAATACTGTTCTTTTTAATTGAATACACAGGGAAATATGTTAAACATAGATTAGAGACTGTTTGGCAACATCTAAATCATTAAGTGTTGAATGGTTAAGAGGTCTGAACCATTAAGAGGCTTTATAAATGGAAGAGATTTTGGGGTAAAACTTCAGATGATGATAAGTTTGGTACATGCTTCCTTCAGATCCATTCAGCATCTTTCAATCTCTTAACCATTCAACACTTAACTGAACCATTCAGAGACTTTTTTTTTGTGAAACAAACGTTCTGAATGATTAAGCACTGAACTGAACCATTAAGAGGTGAAACAAACAGCCTGTAAATATACATAACTAAAATACAATTAAATATACATTAAAATACAATTGTATTGTATAAACTTCTATTGTATTGTTAATTTAACGTCTGATAACGTAGCCAGTTTGCAACTTTTAACCCCGTACTCAACTTTGGCATATTTATGATTTTATATTTACTATTTACAAGGTCGGTGCTTTGCACCGGCCAATCATGCGACGCTACGTGACGTTTCAGTTTTTTTACTTTAACGTATCTACGGTTTTAATCCCCGAATTTTGACGTAATTACGGTTTTAATCGACTTTTAATAATTGTCATTTTAGCCCCTGATGAGTTTTCGACTTTGATCTTACTCTACTTGGACATATAGTACGACTTCAATATTGTTATCGTTTTGACCTTTAAATTTTGATATTTCATTTCTTTTTAATATGTGACACGCTACGGTTTTGCGCCGTGACGTACGAGACACGAGGCCTTTTTTATCAACACATGTGAATATGTGATGAAGTTACATACGCATGTCCCGGCCGCGCGTTGTTAAAACTAAAACATAACTAAAATACAATTAAATACAAATAATTGATTTTTTTGGGATTTATGTTTAAAACTAAAACATAACTACAATACAATTAAATATACATTAAATGAATAATCTGATTTGGTACTGTGCTTGAATTTCCACAGGTTATGCCATAGATCATTCGAGCCGGTATCATGCTCGTCTGCCATGGATCACGAGGCGTATACTCTGGTCGTTCTTTTTTCACCTCTTCATGCTGGTATGCCTCTATCAGTGGGTTCTCTTTTTTCAAGATACATAACTAAACCCTTAGATCCGATCAACTTGGTTCATAAGGAGGGTTGTAGTGAGCCTCCACTGCGTTCGCAGTAATGGCCAATGAGGGGGCCTCAATACCGATGAAAAACACCTATTGGTGTTAGAGGCGGGGTTTCGATCTCGGTCCTTGCACCTCTGAATGCTTCGGTCATAGACCGTTGCACCAACCGCCGTTATAAAAAAACCCAGATCGAATCAAAGTCATCATCACCATCATCCCAAGGGTCAACAACTTACAGGTTTGCAGGCACCAATATTGAACTTTGAATTTTTCAACTGTTTATAGAGTTGAGATATAACAGAAAAATGAATTGTTTATAGAGTTGAAACATAACAGAAAAATGATTTGTTTATATAGTTGAAATGTAGCCGAAAAATAAAAACTTTGGGTGTTAAGCATTTGAAGTGTTTATAAAGCTAGAAATATAACCGAAAAAATAAACCGATTCATACTAGAATGTAGGAGAAAAGATAATAAAACCAGTTGATATTAATGAATCTATTAAATGAACACAATAATTTCTATAACTGCTGCTGCATAAACAAAACAAATGAGCTACATAAAAAACACTATAAATTCCAATGCATCTTCATCTCTGTCATCTATTTTGTTGAATTGAATGCACATCAAAGAAGAAAAATGAACAAAACCACATTAAAAACATGCCAATATATGATAATATCTCATGTCTATTTTGACTCCCCATATTCAGTGTCCTTAATTGGACCTTTCTCCAATCCATCTTTCAATAAATTTAATTCTTCTTCCGTCAAACTGTGTTTAGAAACAGGTATGCTTTTTGCAGCCGCCTTTTCTACCTCCACCGCCCAACTATAGATCACCATACCAGCAACTGCAACGAGCATTCCCCCAATGTTTTTGAAAGTCAACTCTGAGTCAAACAACAGCCACCCTAAGGTCAACACGGCTACCGTTTTCATGTGACCCAGAACTTGAAATGAAACAGCTGAAAACCGTCCAATGCAGAGGTATTGGCTAATGTTGCAGAAAACCGCTAGCGAGCAGGATATCAGTATGAAGATCTGTGATTTGTGAGATTGAAATTAGATGTATGGTTCATCAAAATAAATGAATAGGATGACATTGGTCCCACTGGTTAGCAGGTATTGGTGGGGCCTAGAGGTGTAAATGAGTCAAGCTGGCTCATGAGCTAGTCGGGATGGGCTTGCTAAAAACTCGAGTCTTGAGCAAAGCTTAAACGAGCCAAGCTCATATTAATGCTCATTTAATAAAGGAGCTCGAGCCCAAGCCTGAACTCATAAGTCATATTGTGGCTAAAAAAATGAGCTCACCTTTGAGCTTCATATATCGAGCTCGAGCCGGCTCACGAGCTTAAACAAGCCTTTTATTTTTATAATTTAATTTAACAATCTATTAAATATATATTTAAAAAGTAATCATTATTACAAATCAAACTATAATAAATATAAATAAGTAATATATATCAGGTTATATATAAAGAGTATAATTATAAATATATTTAAATTACTACTACTAATAATAATAATAATAACTTGCTAAATTAATTAAGTCAAAAAAAGGCCGAGCTTGAGCCTATAGCTCGGCTCATTTACACCTCTAACGGGTTCCCATGGTTACCAACGAAACAATATGTGCTTACAATTGCACCAGAAGATATGGTTTTCATGTAGGCTGAAATAAGTCTTCCGCTTAGATAATAATCAATGAATGGACCGAATACAAGAAGTGAGAGTGCTTGAATAGGAGCAGTTTTACTCAACAACTCAAAAGCTCCAATTGAGTATTTCTTCTGCAAGGAGCCTATAGACTGCAATATAGAATCAAAATCATTAATAAAAAAACAAATACTTTAAAGATTCTAGGATATTATTAAAAAAGGCTACTGATGACCCATGAACTCACAATTTGTTGCAATGATGTTGCCAACACTGCTACACACGCGCATATAAAACCTTTGGCATTAACTTTAACATCTGTCACAGTGCAAACACCAACGCCTATAACCACAACCACCACAGAAGCTTTAACTTCCTTTGAATACCGCTTGCTATGAAGAATCCATTCCATCACACAAACCACGGGAATCATGCTGAGTTTGGAAATCTGCACCACAGAAAAAAAAAACTTACTCAAGGATACAACTTATATCATTAAATCTTGGTTTTAAAAGGGTGTGACGCTCCGATGCTTTTTGATCCCAAATGCCCATGTGTGATGCGCAATGTGTGCGCATCAAGTATGCTAGGCGTTTGTTATTAAAAAAGTACTTCAAAGTTATTTTAGATAACACTTCAAATCATTAACTTTTAAACAGCTTAATTCGGTCAGATTTGTTCACTCGATGGTCTAGCTTTTTCAAATACAAACCCACTCCTCAATCGATGGTTAGATTTGTTCAATTGATGGTCAGATTTGCTCAAATTGTTCAAATAATGTTCAACTGCATGATGTGGCACATCACACTGCATCACACATTAGATCGCATCAGAGGGAACCATGGAATCGCATCGCGCCAACTGTAGCAATGCGATCTCATCACCGCATCATCAAATTATGCGCTCCTAATGCACTTATGCACACATTTTAAAATCAAGCATTAAATCGTAAAAAGGTAGTTTGAGTAGTAAAACATTCGTGCAAACAAAGTTTATTATAACTCCATACCTGGTAGAATCCAACTGAATTCAGCATAAGACTGAGATTCATCCCTGTAATTGACATATTCGCAACTATTGAAAACCAAAGAAGCTCCCAAAAAGGAACGTGTTTGGCTGCAGTGTATCCAGTAGAATTCGACACGAATCCAACCAATGCAGTTACAGCAAAATGAAATCCTGTTAATGTTGTAGCTGCAAACAGAACAAAATTTCACCAAATCTAATCACTAAAGTTATCAAATCTGACTTCAATCAAAATATCAGAGATTACTGATCTATATACTTAAGTCAAATTTAAACACTTTTTGCATAATTAGAGCAATGCAGACATTGCAAAATCATATCAATGCAACCTGAACCTAATTCAAAATTGCGATAGTGCAAACAGTTAACCTAATAACATAGAACTGAATTTAAGATCATGAAGTGAAAATCAAAACTAGATCGATCAAAATCACGGATCAATAAGATCACCGGAACCATAAACTGTTCAAATTCAAATCAATTCAAACCTATTAACCCCTAAATTCAACACTAAACTCCAAAATCAGAACAACATAAAGCAAAAACAAGTATCAAACATCAGATCTACGCAAACTAAACAACATAATAAATAAATCAAACAAATTGAGATCTGAACAGCAATTGACTAACCGAAGGTGAACGAGTAGCCATTATTGGACATGAGTTGCTTATTCGCCATAATAATTCCAACGGAGCTTATAACATTCATCGCCCAAGCTCCGACGTCAGAAACCGGCGAAGTTTTCTTCTCACTCGCCATAATTGATGATGATTTGACTTCACAATCACTCGATCCGCAACAGATTGAAGTGAATCGGTACAAATTAAGATGAATTGATGAATAGATGAACACCGACGGTGAAATCAAGGTGTTGAAATGGTGAGTTGTGAGTGAAGACGAAGATTGAAAGAAGGAAGAAATGAAATGAAGAAGAAGAATAATGAATGATAAAGAAAAAAGATGATGTGATTATGAAGGATGATATATAGGCTTATTGATGTCACATGGGGACAAGATCCAATTGGGGAAAATTAATGAAAAAAACTTTGAATTGAAATGAATTGAAATTTATTAACTTGGTATCTTGGTGTTACTATTTTTGTGAGTTTTACTAAATGTGACTATTTGTTTACTCATAAAACACTTTTTGGTTGTTGGTGCTAAGAAAGTTGGTTTAACATTTGAATTTTGAGATTGAAGGGTGTTTTGGATTATGTGTCTTTAGGTTTAAAAATATCATGAAACCCACAACCAATTCAATCAAATTGAAAATTCAAATATCTACCGAATTAATTATCATCTTCATTGTCACTTCTGCAGTTTTGTTAAAAAATTTATACTCGGTTATATGCTTAATTGCTCATTTGATTCATCGGTTAATTTATTTGTTATGGAATTGAGTTGTTACAAACTTGCAAATTGTTTTTGAGTGTTCAATATTTAGATGTTTAGGAATTAGACGTTTACGAATGAGTCATTTCCTGTTGCATGTTTAGGAACCAGTAATTGACTAATAGTCAATTCGGTTGATAGTTTGATTAAACATGAAACGATTTAAAAACAAGAATGAGGTTGGATAAAGTTGAAAAGAAGTGCAAAGAAATACACTGAAAAATAATATTTATGATTAAGCACACGATGAAGAACCAAACAACGAACAAACTATGGATGAATAAATAGATATCAAAGAACCAAACAATGAACGAACAAACTATGGATGAATAAATAGATATCAAAGAACCAAACAATGAACAAACCAATTATAAGGAAGAACCCAACAACGAAGACAAATTTGTTTTTATTAAGTTATTTTATAGCATCATCAAAACATATAAAAATAAGTTTTTAATTCCACCATTTATAAACTCTTTGGTTGATTGCTTTTGGTCCCAAGCCTGGATAAATAAGGAGAGTTTTTGACGATAAGGTTTAAAAAAAGACCTCCAAATACATTTTCGCCTTCGGCTTTCAAACACCTTTAAACGCCCTTGCTTGGCTCTCATTGCTTTCATCAAACATTGGAACATGTTTTATTCAACATTATTTACCTTGGTTGGTGCCTTATTTTGCACACATTTATTTTGGGTTTCTATATTAATTTACGCTTCCGCAATTTAAACTATGAAACACATTTTACTCATGTTGAATGAACAAACTTGGTATTTTTAAAATTCATATAGTGGTCATTCAATATGACCGATGACCACGATCCTGTTTTGTTAAGCGTCTCATGGTAGAAACTAATGATGTGTTTGACAGAAACTCGAGTAGAGATGGTTTACAATTACGAATATTTAAGGCGTAAAATGTTAAGGTTGTACCGGACCTATTAGTACCATCAAAACACATGGACGAAAACTGCAAACAACAACATGAAAAGACAAATTTATATTCCTCATGTGTGTGGCATGTTGGGGAAAAGTAACGACGTCTTGAAAGGTGTTGGGATTAGGGACGATTTTTGTTAAAGTTAGAAATCTTGGGGACATAAAGTGTTAAGGTTGTACTAAATTTGTTATTAGGATCAAAACCTCTGGACGAAAACCGCAACTTACTACGAAATACGAGTCGATTAATGTAAAATTGACCTCGAAATGGTTCTCCGCACGACGGTTTTTTTACATCTGATTGAAACACCATTAGGTTTAAACATCCAGTTGAAACACTAGTTCATCGTTTGGAACACCGTTTAAAGGTAATTTTTATATCAATCGACTCATATTCTTCTTCCGATAAAAATCCCTAAAATTAGGTTTGGAATTCGAAAAAAAACTTTCACACCGTAAATTCTTTTAACAGCTCGTTTATTGGTTAAAAACGATAAAAGTTAGGACCATAAGCACATATTTCAGTAGTTATGACATATAGCAAACAATAACAAATAGTTGAAACTCTTAATATTCAATACTCCTAAAATAAAAGTAACCAATATAAGTGACTAGGTAATGGCTAGAAAACTTCCCAAAACTAAACAATATGAATATATGATTAGGAAATTACGAAGATAAGTAAGTGGACCATAAGTTCCAAACTAAAGTTTCTTTCTTATTGTAATTGTTGATCCAAATTGTGCACCATAAGAAATTACGAAGATAAGTGGACCGTAAGTTTCAAACTAAAGTTCCTTTCTTATTGGTGCACAATTTGGATCAACAACTTAGAATGAAGCCTTGGTTTCTTTCAAAATACGAACGAGGCTTCACTCCGAGTTTTTGAATATCGTATCATTTCGGGTTTTACATAGGATCCATTTTGGTGTGATGACAATCCCTTTTGACTTAAATTAAATCATTTTTAGTCAAACTTAAATCATAGTCAGGTTTGACTGGTTGATGGTTCTTGTGATTTTTCAATGCAACGACGTCACGTGTTTGATTCCCTCTAGCTGACATCAAACAACAAGTGATTCTAGCTTTTTTTTAACAGCAAGGTGGGATTCAATAAAATCTAGCAACGGGCTAGTTCCATATATAAGAAAAAGAGGACAAGAGCGAAATGATACAGTCACTTAGAAATTAAAGACACTCCATTTTTCCCGATCGATGTTAGGTCAAATGGAATAACAAATGATTCTAGCTAAATTACTTATGTTTAAATAGACTCTCTTGAACTCTTTTCGTTCTTTATCTTCTTTTTCCAAATAACAAACTTGTGTTTATATATCAATTTAAAAATACATGAAAAGAAATTGTAAATTTAGTCTTAAAATTTTATTGTATTGTAACACATATGATCCCTCTCATAAATGTTGGGGACAAGATTCATTTGGAAAAAAATAATAAAGGCTTGAAATGAATCGACTTGTTGTCATGGTGTTCCTGATTTTGTCATTTTATTTTCCCAACCTCTTTTTTGTTGTCGGTACTAAAATAGATGTTTTAAATTTGGTTTTTGAAATTCTGATAAAAATAATTTATTGGTTTATTGTTTTTTTAAGGATTTCATAAATATATATATATATATATATATATATATATGTCATCTTCTTTTCTCAAGGAATTACAATATGGTGAGAGTTAAACGGGCAACAAATTACACCGCATATAACTTTTGTTATTGTTCTCAGGATATTCATTTATCAAGGTTACACTCTTGACTCTACTATCTACATGACTTCATACAAAAGCATGGTTAGGGACAAATAATGAATTATGTGCTTACAATAAATCAAATTAAAAACCATTTCAAATTTGTGTTAAAAACTCAAATACATACAAATTCAACTTAATAGAGTAATAATTACCAAAATATACATACAAACATATATATACCTTCACTGAAATTTCTGAGCCCCAGGAGGTTTTGTTGGCATAGGAAAAGAATAACTTTCTGCACCAGGAACTTTGGGAGCTTCTACATATGGACTCTACAATATGAATATAATATAAATCATCTACAGTATTTTAGGAGGAGAAACTATTGAATTTTTTATATTATAAATTGACCAAAATGTTTAAAGTTCAACTAACTTTAACATCTATTTAAAAAAAATATGATTCGTGAAGTCATTTGTTGAAATGCATATGCGTTCACAATGTGCGTTATGTGAGTGCATATATGCATTTTAATAAACATCTTCACAAATCATATTTTTTTTAAATAGATGTTAAATTAGTTGAATTATAAGCATTTTGGTCAATTTATATTATAAAAAATACAACAATTAAAGCATTTCCTAGATTGTTCTCCGGGAAAAAATGTGATTTTTAGTGAAAAGAAATTGACAATATTACCTGAGGTGTCATGGTGGTTTTAGAACTTTGACCAGATTCTGCAGCTTTTGAAGTATGATCTGTATCAGCACCATTCGCATCGTGTTTACCAGAGTGTAACATTGGTTCACTTTCATTCCCATTCGCTGGTTTTACCTTCTGTAACCATAATAATTGTTCATACATATACAAACAAAGACGCAACAGTTTTGACTAATTTACTTGAAAATGGGTCGATTTGGGTTAGGTTTCGCACTATCTAACCGGCCAGAAAGATCGATTTTAACAGATCTAGTACATTGTTTGTAAATGGTTAAAATCCGTTTGACCAAACCCATCCAGCTTAACCCATGATATTACCTGAAAGATCCGACCAAGAGTCTTCAAACCCTTAGCTCTTAAACGAAGCTCTTCTTTTTTCACGTTATGCTCATGAAGAACCTGAAACACAAACAAATATAAATATAAGTATGGTCTACATGATATATGAACAAAAAAAACGAGAAAATGGAAACAACCATTTCACAGACGCGAGAAAGTGTGGCTTCAATATCTGCTACATTAAGCTTCCAAAGAGAATCAATCATTAATTTCTTGTGTGATTGCATGTATTCTTCAAGTTGTTCTTCTGTGTATTTCCCTTCTTCACTCAACTGTTTTTTCATATCCTCTTGAAGCTGAATTAAAGCAATCGCGCCTAAAAACAGATAAAGTAACGCAACAATGGCAAGAAAAAAATGTTACGAAAATACTAGATGAGGCGCAAAAAAGGACACACTCGATACAAGAAATACAGAATAATAAAAAAGAAAAAAAGTATATAATAAACATAGAAAATTGATGATTAAACACTTGATACAAAAAAAGACATAACATAATATATAAGGCCAGATGTAACCTGTCGCCGCTGTAACTTGTGATTTAATAAAGTGGCCTTTGTTCCTAAACCACTCAGCAATAAATGGTAAGCCTAAATAAATAGCCTTTTTACCAAGCTCCTTGGCAGCCTGGTGTGTATAAATATAACCAATTGTGTTCAACATGTCCACACCATAAGCTACAAAAAGATATAATCTACTTAGTATTAATTTTTTCTTAGTAAAAATGAATATAATATGAGGATATTGCTTAAGAATCTAACTGAAAATAAAATACCTGCATTGGAGAGCCTTGATACTTCAGCTTCAGCATGACGTATAAAGTCATCTTTGTTTCCTTGCACATACTCATGGAGACGATTTTTTAGCAATACAATCAACTTTTCTTCTCTTTCTGTTTGCAAAGTCTGTGATGCACACACTTATCAGATTTAAATTTTAATAGCCATACAATAAAATTTTATAATATTACTGACACACACAAATATATATACAACAGGGGAAGATTTCAATAGGAACTCAAATAATGGTAAAAGTGTAAAACCATTATAAACTTTTAAAAGTTTCCAGTGAACAAGTAAGCTGAAAACTTTATACATAATTTATACATAAAAGTTATAAAGCATTATTGAAATAGGTAAAAAGTTTAAATAAAATAAGTAAAAGGATGCAATCTGTTGCAACACATGCAAGTAATTGCACCAAAATTTAAAAAATGTGGATCTGTCGTTTACAATGATTTAAAATGTTATCAAATACTTCAAGGGATATATAAGATCGTCAAGTTTGTAAATTTATCGGTTCTTGTGGTTCTTACCAATATTTTAGTTAATTACATATTGATTCTATACACACACGGATGACATACCCTCATCTTTTCTTGCAACTTTTTAGCATCAACTTGCTCCCCTTCTGTGAAAATATCCAAAGAAGCCATGGATGCCATGGCAAGCTGGCCAATGTAGTCTTCAAATAACTCACTCCCGAAAAGCATTGCAAAGATGGCAGCAGGGTCAATGATTGCTTCACTGTAATTAACAAAGAAAATATTTCAAAATATGCAGAAATTAATTGAATCATAATCAAGAAAAACACATATGAGCATGTGCATTTATACAGTACAAGATACCATAATCTATAATCAAAGACCACAAAACTAACGTTGAGATTCCTGATTTCCCATGAGCATCATAAGCCTGTCTTTGATCAGGATTACTCAATACTTGGTAAGCTTCTCCTAAAACCTATTACAGAATATAAAATCTTTAAGTAAAACAATATACAGAAGAAAATATAATGCAGAAAGGTTGAAACGGCCTAGTCTATTAGACCGATCCATCAACATAAAAAAAGCATGATGTGCTCAAGGGTGACGGAATGTTAGTACTAAAGCACACACATCCATGTGAGTACTTTAGTGCACACATCCATGTGAGTACTAGTACACACATGCATGTGAGTATTTGTACCCACATGCATAGTATAAATACCAATTGTCTACTTCATAATTTAATTGCTAGAATCTTTACAATGTAATCCTAGGTGTTAGAGTGGAGAATAGCCGTGATCATGGCTATCTTCAACCAAACCATGATCGTGTTTGGTTCTTCTTGTTTAGTTTTCTATCCGTGGTCGTGCTAGTTGTCACAAAACCGTGATCATGTTTGGTGACTCGTTGTAATCATTCAACGTTGGAAGATTTATCAAGTGATTTATTCGTATTATTAATCTTCTTGTTATATTGTGTAACTGATTCGACTTTTACACGATAAAGGGGTATCTTAGATTGTGCAAAGATCGATAAGGGAAAAGGTACTGAAAAAAACAAAATAAACATTCAATAAGTGTTAAAGGTAACGTTGCCTGAAAATTTTGTGCTGCAAGAGGATCATTTGGATTTTTGTCCGGATGGACCTGTCGTGCCTGCAATCCTCCAAGCATAGCAAGTTAAAATAACAAGAATTAAACTATGATCACGTATGTTTACCCATAAATAAAAAAGAATGTACACACAGCTATCAAGCATCACATATTTGTCCATGTATATATAGTAAAATGCCAATACGAGCATAATAGCCCGCTTGGTTACAAATAATGTTTATTATCGGTCTAACAGACTACTACTAGCACCCCATGCATAATGCACAACTATATACAATCTAGTTTAAAACACATAACCTCTTGAAGGACACCTCTTAAAGGTCCTTAATGCACATAATCATGTAATGTTTATTCCACCAATTTACTGTCATAACCTCTTGAAGGCCATTTGAGTGCCATAATAAGCAATCTGATCCCACTGTTAGCAAGGTATCAGCACGTCTGTGAGTTTACCAGTAGCGTGTTCTCATGATCACAAAAAAAAAGGATTTATGCACGAGTTCATTAAACAGATACCTAAATTGGACCTTAGATTACTATTAGCTTCAATTATTAAAAGTAGTTACATACTTATATAAGGCTTTCATAGAAGAAACATAAGAACATGCCAACAAATAACAAAATCCATGTGCCAAATCTTCTCTTACAAACCAAACACGCTACATTCCGATTGCTCTAGCATAAATCCTCATCAAATTCTAGGTTATTAATTGTCAGGAAAACGAAAGATCAACATAGTTCTCTAGAAAATCACTATCTAAATTACATATATATCACGACGCCTTAAATTCAAACCATTAATTCAACCATACATCATTCAATTAGGGAAATTAACACATAAAAACGAACAAATCAATCACAATCACATCAATATCATAGCAATTAAAGATGTATCATATCTCACCTTGATGTAATAAGCCTTCTTAATCTCTGATTCTGTAGCTGTGGGTTTAACCCCAAGGATATCATAATACTCCGTCTCCTTCACCATCGATCATACACCTCAATCGATCTATTATAATCCTTCCAAATCAAAAACTGCAACGCAAATTTCAAAACTAAAAACGAACAAACCCTAGCTAAAGTCGTACGGACATAAACCGAATCAAAATCAAATCGAATCGAATTGAATTGTTAAACGACGCAACAAGTGGTGAATAAAACGATGAAATAACAAGTGGACAGATTGTGTTGAAAACGATTCACAAATACAATTGTTTACGAAAAATCAAAATTGAACGAATATGATTACGATTCGAGATGAGCTCGTTGACGTTGACGGTTGACCGGCGATGCTCCGGTGACATCAGCCGGTGGATCGATGATCTTGACCGCCGCCGATGGTAGATGAGCTCATTACACTTGTCATTATGATTTGTGATTGAAGAATTTTCAAAAGTTGGTTTTGGTATTAGATCTCCGGTTTTCTAGCGGTAATTATAATATTTTTGGGTTGTTTAAATACGACTCTCCAAACTCGTTTCGAAAACGGAAATGTCACAAGTCAGAGCTTTTTTTTTTTTTTTTCTTTTAAAAGTTACTGAAGTTTCATTAGTGTTTCACTTCTATGTAATATTCTTATAAATGCTTGAATTTTTTAAAATTGAGTTAGACATATGAAACATATATGAATTATGATTATAAAAAAGTGAAAGTTTTTCAGTTAATTTGAATCGAGATTTAAAAGTGAAGACTAAGAATTTACAACTTAATAACAAAGTTCTAAATTTATTGAGTTTAAGTGAAATTGAATAAAAATAATCACACAGTAGTAACCAAAGTTTATACATATTTCATTTGTCCAATTTAATCTTTAGAAATTCAAATAATCGTAAAATTAGTAGATATGATTGTAATGAAACTTCAGTAACATTATAGAGACAAATAAAGTTTCAGGTACTTAATTAGAATAGTTGGCAAACTTGGTTACATTTTTACAAAGTTACCCCTTTGGAAAAAGCCAAATTAAAAAACACTTATGTTTCAGTCTCTTAAAGTCTTAATGATTTAGATGCTTGAATGATTAAGTGTTAAAAAATTTAGATTATTTGTTTCACGAGCAGATATCTGAATAATTCAGACATTTGCCTCTGAATGGTTAAGTATTATACTAAGGAGCTGTTTGGCAAAATCTGGATTATTAGGTGCTAAATGATTAAGAGTTTTGAACCATTAAGAGGCTCTATCAATAGGAAGGGATGTTGAGGTAGAACTTCAGATGAGGGTAAAATTGATATATGTTGTATTTAGTTTATTCAACATCTCTTTGTCTCTTAACAGTTCAACAGTTAACTAAACCATTCAGAGGCTCTTATTTTGTGAAACAAATGCTCTGAATGCTAAATGTTGAATAATTAAGCATTTAATTGATCAAACTATTAAGAGGTGAAACAAACAGCACTTGAGTCTGAATGGTTAAGACCTCTTATCAGAATTGGTCAAACATTTATCTTTGAATAGTTAAGCAATATACTAACTTTTAATAGTTCAGACCTCTTATTGGTTCATCACAAAATGACTGAGACCTCTTATTATTTCAACATTTACCCATTTAGAAACTATTAAACAACTCATTATTTAAATTGGTTCGGTTTGTAAACTAGTCAAGCTGAATTAGTTTATAAATGATGTTTAGAGTTTTGAGATGGGTCATTCTATTCACACACCTATATCCTATTCACACACCCCATGTTTTTATTTCCCACACCCTCAGGCGCCGCACATAAACTTCGGCGTCGCGTCTGGGTTACTTCTTATCTCAGACACATCCTCGAACGTAGTCAATCACTCTTCAACACCCTTATGCGCCGCGCATGGCCCTCGGCGTGGCGCCTGGCTCATATATGAGGCCAACAACATCATCGGCGCCTAGGTCATATATGCGGCGCATATGTTCAGGTTTGACCGAATTCCACCTCGTTTACGACATTCCTCGGTTGACGTTGACAGAAAAGTGACTCAGGCGCCGCATCAAGGCCTATCCGTGACGTCTGGTTTTAAAACAGGTGTGTGGATAGAATTTTAGGGTGTATGAATAGACAAGGCCTTTGAGATTAACGCTCTTTGACTTTTTTTCCAACAACGTCTAGAAATGTGTTTGTTAAGAACCATGCCGAACTTGAGCAGATTCAAAACAAACCTTTTGGATGTTTATAGTTGTTTGCCTACGTATTTTGTTTTTCTCTTTAAGTTTTCTAAAATTAAGCTCTTTCTAAATTTTGATTAAATTGAATGTTGAGTCAAATATAATATCATAAATTCAATGTGCTTGTTTCTTAACGCTAAATTTAGCAACAATGCAATTATAGTTCTCTCAGAGCATTCATAGTGGAGTTGGTATAATTATGTGAGTGGGTTTTGTAAAATTTTATGGAATGGTTTTGAGTAGTTGTGAGTGAAGGAGAGAAAAAATATATGGATGGAGGAGAGAGAAACGGTAAATTTAAGAAAATATATATGGGTAGAAGAGAGAGAAACGGTAAAATGTAATGATTAATGTATAAACAATATTATTTAATTGAAAGGAAAGAGAAAATGTAGTGTAAATGTAATGTTTTTTAGTGTAATTTTAAAGATAAGGAAAAAAACCCACTGTGAATACTCTCATGCATGTTTTGTTTAAGGTAAAGAATTTAATAAAAACTAAGTGTATCTTACACGTGTGGGGTAGCTAACTAATTATTATTAGGGGAGGAGTAGGGGTGTTCAAAAATATCCGTATTCGAAAACCCGATCTAAAAATCCGATATTTCGAACCCGAAATACCCGAAAATTCGGATACTCGAAAATTCGGATATCCGAACTTCGGATACCCGAAATTTCGGATTCGGGTTCGGATAGTAATTTTGGCATAATTCGGATATTCGGATTATCCGAAATCCAATTTTTTTTTTAGATTATGTATTTAATATATTTATAAAACTATGCTTATAAACTTTAAAGTTAACATGTATTTAGTATTCCAATTACATTCACGCCCTCTACCCTCCGGCCTCAAATTGGTGCACGCTCCGACGACCCACTATCGCACGCTCCGACAAGTCGAAAACCCACCGGTGCACGCCTTCGATCATGTTGTTACCTTGTAAATGCATTTGTACTTTTTTTATAGCATTCTTTATAGTCTTTTTTAATATTATTTTCTAAAATAACCAAGACATAACTTATATTTGATTTCATTATTAGTTTTTCAAAAGTATGAGAAATTACAAAAAAAAACTTCATAATCATGTACTCATGTTTACGAAATTCCAATATTTGATTTTTAGTTAGTTTTTTTTGTTGTCGACTTATAAGTCGTAGTCATGAGACAAGTAGCGGACTTGTCAGATGTATAGAGTGGACGATTATTTGAATGTATTGAAATGTTTGGAGTTGATGTTTGATTAAAACAACTTGTTATTTAGATATTTGTACTATGACTATAATTGTCTTAAGACTTTTTTGGTTAGTTGTTTAACATTAAGGCTAATTTTGGATTGAATGAAATGCAAATACAAATGCAAAAAAAAAAAAAATCAAAATCAAAATTTTCGGATATTTGGATATTATCCGAATCCGTATCCGAACTTTCGGGTATCCGAAATCCGGATATCCGAAATTTCGGATTCGGATAGTGAAAATCACTATCCGAAAATTCGGGTATCCGAAATCCGGATACCCGACTTTGAACACCCCTAGGGAGGAGTGGTCCACGTTTCCGCCAATAACATCCACCTCGTCACCATCTCTTCGGAGGAGTGGTCCTCGTCAATCCATCTCGTCCCCTCACAACGCCTTCACGAGCTTCACAATGAAGACATCTCCTCGTCCACAAGCTCCCCCCACCTCGTCAACTCCCCATGTCATCCATGTGACACCCCATCCGATGGCGGAAACACCTGATTATCATAGAAATGGATATCGTTAGTAAACAAAGCACATGGTATTCTTTTATTAAAATCTAATAAGTGATAAACATAAAATTTGAAACGGCAAAAGTTTTAAACAAAATAGTAATTGCAATAGTCTTTATTATTTATTCTATCCAAAACTTCCACATTTAAACAAAACCATACCGAAGTTGAGCACATGTTTTTAGCTCGGTTTTGAATCCAAAGTTCCAAACTGAGTCAATACAGCTTCTATAATCTATGTCGGCCCCACTCATGAACAACTTAGGTAAATAGGTTGGAAAGATGCAATTAGTGGGTTAAACTAGTCTTAAAAGATTTGACGAGTTAACATATTTAATTAAATGATTAATATGTTGGCATTTTTTATTTACACTAATTAAACATAACAAGTGATTCATTTATTAAACAAGTTAAATATAACAACTAACAACTGAAAACCTAATTACATCTATTGCATCATAAGCTAGCTGAATGGACTCAACTGTTGGCAAAGCTCCAGCCATTTCAACCAACGTCAGATGATGACTCGTGAGATTTGGGGACGCAAAAGAACAAGGTTTCAGCTCAAGTTATATTAAAAGCCTCATTAAAAAAAAATTGTAATTGAAGACATCATAAACTTCCAATGAAATAAGTGGGTGTAAAAAAAGTCAACATCATAAATGGCGAGCTAATCGAGATAGACTGCCTACATGTGTTGCGCTAGTTAGGAGAAACATCTCTCTTGACTCAGCTCTTTGCAACTTTTGTGGTTCTACAAACGAATCAGTTGAGCATATTTTCACAGCATGCGATTTGCCTATGGCTGTTTTAGCTAAAGTGATCTCCTGGTGTAACGTACACTCCCCAATATTTGCTTTTTCTTTCAAAGATATCCCGGAGATGTCGTTCTTGTTGCATGGTTATGATAGCTTCAAGCAAGCGGTACATGCGATTTTCATAATCACAACTTTGAGCTTACGGAGGCATAGGAATGAAATTATTTTCGATAATGTGAGGCCGTCTTGCGAGATTATGGTGGCAGGCTCTTTATGGCTAAAGTCTAGAATTAGAACTGGGATTCACAGTGCTATGTCAAATTTTCCTTTTGACTCCGGTTAATGATGTTGTTGAGTTTTTTTTTTTTGTAATTTTCGCTTGTTCTATCTTGTTTTATACTTTTAGGGTTCTTAACTTCTTATTTACTTATTAATCCTCTTTTATCTATAATATTTAATTGCTGAAAAAAATTGAAAACCTAATTACTTTCCATTCATGTCAAATCTCTCTTTAATTAATCTTATTACACCGACTAAAAGCATTGTCTAATAAAAACGTTACCTTTTGAGACACTATAATATAAAGTAAAAGGAGAACAAATGCACCATTGCTCATTTACTTGTTTTGGCCAAGGTACAAAAACTTAGTTGTACAGATAGCATTGTACCTATCAAAGAAAATAATAACTTATTTCAATTGAAGGGATGTCGGATGCGTGATCAAATTTAATATATCTATTATTTTAGCCATGAGTAACACGAGATTATGAGGTGTCTACACCGTACGAGTATTCGGGTATAGTGTTAATTAAAATTATTCTTTTGCATATGTAATAAAAAATATATATCAAAATTCTGCTGATACTATACTTTTTTTCTTACCAACACCATTGTTATTGTATAAATAAATGACACCGTTGCCTAAGTATTTAAAAAAAGGGTTATTGGATTTAATCACCTCCAACTATTGGTTATTGGCCGCTGTCACCCTCAAGTATCACTTTGGCCAATATTACTCCCAACTAAACATTTTGGTGTCCGTATCACCAAAATTCAACCAATTCAAGTCACTTTTGGTTAACTTTTGATTATTTTTTGGTTAGCTTTTGGTGTTACGGACACCGTATCACCAAAAGTTAACCAATTCAAGTCACTTTTGGTTAATTTTGGTTATTTTTTTTTAACTTTTGGTGATACACACACCAAAGTGTTTAGTTTGGAGTTATATTGGCCAAAGTGATACTTGGGGGTGACAGCGGCCAATAACCAATAGTTAGAGGTGATTAAATCCAATAACCCTTAAAAAAATTATAAAAGATTAATCTTTTAAAGATAACTTAGATTTCTTTATATCTTATTATCACACCCAAACCACAAAGTGTTATGCAAACACTGCTTTAATGGCTCGTTAAATCCCTACAGGGTCGTTATACAGTTAGTTGACTGACGAAGACTGCAAATCGTCAAATCAATTATTTTTTAATATCTAACGACCCGCTAAGTATGTATCTAACGACCATTAAATCTATAACGAGCGCTAAAATTCTACAGATCAAAAATCCTTTTGATTCTTTGTAAGTAATTCGACATGACGTTAAATTCTGTACAAATTATTTGGCATGAGGTATATTCCATAAATTGATTATATATAAACCGTTACAAATTAATTCATTTCATCGTAAAAATTTATTCCTCAAAAAGTTATCAAAGAAAATGTCTTTTTGGGACAACAATTATATTCCCGGTCGGGGGAAGTACTTATGTCTCTTACGATATATGGCGAGGTTTATAACGAGGGCAATGGGTATAACTATGATTTAGTTCACCAAACTTTACTTAAATTTATTCTATGTTTCTGATTAAATCTAATTAATATAGTTCACCAAATTCTACACTTAACTATGTTAAGTTAGACCAAAACACAACACTATTTACATGAGTGTTATATATGCTATATATGTTTGTCATTAGGTCAAGCTAATGATATTTACTAATTAATATGATCATTGTTGTTAGGGAAAAGAATAATTAGGTTTATTATCCAAAAGTACTTAGTCATTACACATAAAAATTGTGTTTTTTAACAATCACCTTTTTACTTTTATATCCTTATATAATATAGCAAAACAAAAAAAACTTATGTGGCATCTTTTTATAGCTTTTAGCTTATGTGGCAATATTTGAGAGATTATCTCACAATAATGTTTTTTTATTTAAAATATGTATATAATATTTATTATAATAAAACTAATTACAATTTTGGTCCCCTAATATTTTGAAGAATTTTAAAAAATTTAAGAGTATTTATATTTTTAACCCTTATTACAAGGGGTGTACGTGAGTCTGTTTATATTTGATAGGGTTTAAGAATGAAACTTATGGATAAAGTTAATAATAAAATACCACTAAAAACCTTAGTGTTTTATAAATATACATAACATTTTTATATGATTTAAAAAAATAAACTACACCATAAAACTAAGCACTTTATTCTCTTTCATTTGAGTATAATATTGCTATACTAAAAATCTAATTTTAAAAAATATATCATGTGTTCCGTTTTACCACGATTTTATCTCAAAACTAAATGGAACATTCATGAACATCCTTAAAAGCATCACTTGAATTGTGTTCCCGAACGTAACGCGGGCACTAAACTAGTATTTAATATATATACTTTCAAAACACCACAGTTTAATATTGAAAATTAGTCCGAAGTATTTGTGCTTAACTTCATCTATTTTCTTTACACGTATAAGTATATAACCACTAAAAACTTTATAAAAAAACTAATTACACAAGATACGTTACTTACTTACGTAGTATATCCAAAAACATCTTCTATTTCAAAACTTTAACACACAAATACATTCATGCCACCTGCCCTAATCCCAAACCTACTTTAAATCCCGATACCTGAACAACAAACACGTACACCAACATCACAACTCTCTTTCCACGTGTCCATCAAATCATCAACCCAACATATATATATATATATATTATATATAAGTATAAGTATTTAACTCTTCAACATCATCTAAAACTCGTGACTGACAAAAAAAGACACAATGAGCCAGAACCAACAGCAAAAACAACCCGTAAAATACGGAGATGTGTTTTCGGTTTCGGGCGAGTTAGCGGACAAACCGGTGGCTCCACAGGATGCTGCGATGATGCAAGCGGCCGAAACGACGGTGTTTGGGCGAACGAAGAAGGGCGGTGCCGCAGCTGCTTTGCAGGCTGCGGCTACGGTTAATGAACGAAGCGGGTTAGTGAAACGTGAGGATTTGAATGTTGATGATGATCAAGGAGTTAGTGTTACTGCTACTGAGCTTCCTGGTGTTTGTGTGGTTACTCAAACCATTGCTGGCCAGGTTTTTTTTTTCATACACATACTTAAATTTTTATAATTAGCATTGTAACTTTGTAAGTGATTTTATTAATACTTCTTTAATAATCATGTCCTGAATTTAAGAGTAACTTATTTGGTAGAAGCATTTTTGTACTTAATCAGACATGACGTGAAGTATTTGGTCTAATTTAGAAGTAGAAGTAAGATATCACGTCTTGTCTTAAAAAAATGTATAACTATGTTATTTGATAGAGACATTTGTGTAACAAGACATGAGGTGAATTATTTGGTGTAATTTATGAGTAGGATATATTTCGTGTTAAAAAACGTAAGTATAATTTGACAATCATGTAATCGGTCTCGTTATACCTATTTGCAGTGTTGTTATATAAATTCGCAAGAATTTATATGGAAATAATAGGCAAATGGACAAAAAGTTGTTTATCTGATTAATTTAGTATCGTATTATTAACGTTTATTTGTTTAAGTGTGATCGGAAATTCCTCAAAACATGGTATTTTGTTATTTTTAATTATACGAGTTCTTCGACCCCATTTTAAATAATTGTTTTATGTAATTTTTTTGGATAAAAACATGATACGGTGATATCATGGGTAAATAAGATCTTATATAGTGTTATGACGGTATAAGTTGGATCAGCAGACTAGATTTATTTATTTAATTGATTTTCTATTCTTTTTAAGTAAGAATTTACATGAAAGTAGAAGCAAACGGACAATAAGTTACGATAAGTAAGAATTTACATGGAAGTAGAAGCAAACGGACAATAAGTTATGATAAGTTGTTTCTTTTGATTAGTTTTGTATCGTATTATTAACATTTAGTTATTTAAGTGTTTATATTATCTTATTCTACATTCCTCAAAAACATGGTATTTTGTTATTTTATTTGAAGTAAGATATATAATACATATAATTTAATTTCTACTTGTTGTTACAATATTTAGTTAATGACCACGTTTAAGTTTGTTTCGAGTAGGTGGTGGGGCGGTATGAGGAGGCAACACCAATACTCCAACAAGGCGGTGGCGTCGGAGAGCTTCATCAACAAGGTGCGATAACCATCGGAGAAGCGCTCGAAGCTACCGCAAGAACCGCGGGGAATAAAACAGTGGAGCAAAGTGACGCCGCGGCTATTCAAGCCGCGGAGGTCCGAGCTACCGGTAGTAATGTTCAAATCCCTGGTGGACTTGCAGCTCAAGCTCAATCAGCTGCTACTTTGAATGCATCTACGTGTGAAGAAGATAAAGTCAAACTTAGTGAAATTCTGACCGTAAGTTAATTTTTAAAATTTATATTCGAAATTAATTTGCGGAAGTGGGTGGTTCGCCACGTAACCACTTCTGTAGATGTCATTTACAGAACCACCCACTTCTATAAAATATTAATAAACCTAATATATATAGTCTACTAGTTCAGTTGAACTAGAATGATAACTGACCGTCTATCGCTTTAAAGACAGGATGGGAAAAATATTCTGTTTAGAAAAAACACTTTCATATTTGTTAGTTTATATATGTTATATGGGTTTTTTGGGACTATTGATAGGATGCAACGGTGAAACTTCCGGCGGATAAGGTAGCTACGAGAGAAGATGCGGACGGTGTGATGAGTGCGGAGATGCGGAATACACCGGATATGACGGCTCACCCTGTCGGAGTGTCGGCGTCCATTGCAGCTGCCGCTAATCTAAATGAGAAAGAGCATGTTATTGTTGGCTAGTTTATATTGTTTTAAATGTATGACGGTATGAGTCAATAGTTCTTTGTTGTTTTGTTTTAGTATGTTGTAATATCATTAACAAATGGGCATATAAATGATGGTTTGATTTGATTATTTTTCTTAACAAAATTTATTATTTATTTATATAGTTTGGATTTAATCTATGTTTAATATAAATACTAATGTTTTCAGGGACTTGTGTTATGGATCCTCTGTTATCAACTATATGTGTCATTTAACACAATTCTTATGAGTCTAGCGTAGGGGGGGGGGGGGGGGGAAACCTTTTAAAAGCAATGTTAAACCGGATCGGATAGTGAGCCGGTAAGATAACATGGTCGTTTTATCGGTTCACCAGTTGAGCAGGTCGGGACATGAAAACGAATTTACGAACCGCAGAACGTTATGTATAAGACGGAAATCACTTATAACATATTAGAACACTAGGTTTAATACTCGTGTGTTACACACGGGTTAAATAATAAAATTTATAAATAAATTATAACATTATTTTAAGTATTTATAAATATTTAATTTTTAATAATTTGGCTTCATCAACTTCTTTATATAATATAGCAAAACCAAAAAAGCTTATGTGGCACAATTTTAAAGCTTCTGGCTTAGGTGGCATCATTTGAGAGTTTATCTCATAATAATGATTTTTTTATTTAAAATATGTATATAAAATATATTATAATAAAACTAATTACATTTTTAGTCCCCTAATATTTTGGAGAATTCTGAAAAATTTAAAAGTATTTATACTTTTAACCCTCTACTACAAGGGGTGTACATGAGTCGGTTTATATTTCATAGGGTGTGAAAATAAAACTTATGGATTAAATTAATAATAATATACAATTAAAAACCTCAGTGTTTTATAACTATACATAACTTTTTTATATGGATTTAAAAAAAATAAACTACACCATAAAACTGAGCATTTTATTCTCTTTAATTTGAGTATAATATTGCTATACTAAAAATTTAATTTTTAAAAATATATTACGTGTTCCGATTTACCACGGTTTTGTTTCAAAACTTATTGGAACGTTCAAAAATATCCTTAAAAACATCACTTGAATGTTGTGTTCCCGAGCGTAGCGCGGGCACTAAACTAGTTGTATTATGAAACATTACATATAATTTTTACCTCCTAAACTTTCTATTATATAACATGCATTTCCCTCTAAAATAGGCCCCTAAAACATTGAATTATTAGATAGATTATGTCGATTAGTATAACAATCATATTCTTTTGGTTGATTATGTATGCTACCCCGAGAATAGTTTTGAATTTACTTGTCTTCCACCAAGTTTGTTTCTTAAAATATTGGATTAATTGCATGTATATACCCTTACAAACATCTTTTAAATATAAATATATTCATATAAAAGGTTTAATTGCATATATATTCAATTTATGGATATGAAAAGATTTATAACTAACAAAACGCAAATAAAAATTAAAAAACATTTGGAAAATCTATAAGGAACGAGTAAAAATACAATAATAAACTAATTTACATAAACTTTGTTAAATAAAATTGGATAAATTTGTCAATTAAAAAGGTTTATAATGGAAATATGCAATTAAGTTTTTTGGTTGAGTATATGTGTCATTAATGAAGTTTAGCGGGGAAAATATGCCAATGACCCTAAAATATTAAAGCACTTGAATCCGAAACAAGTGGTTTGTAGAAATATGAACCCAAGTTGCAGATGCTCTTACGTATTACAACCAATGTTGTTAAATCGCCGTGACCTTTATTGGACTGTTTTTTTTATATCTATTCAATTCGACGCGGTTTGATACGTGTGTGTGTGAACAGGTTTGAACCGGTCTAATCGTAGTTGAACCGGGTTAGTCTTAAAATATAAATTTGTGTGTTTAATTTTCTTGGATTTTGTGTGCACATCTGTTTACTTTTGTGTTTTAAGTGATGAAGATCAATATATTGATGTTTTAAGTGATAAAAATGATGAGCTCGTGTTACTAAATGATGATGATTTGGATACTTGTCGTGACTTTTAAACTTATGATGACGATTTGGTTTTATTTTAGCGTTAAAAACTTGCTTAAATTATGATTTTTTTTGTTGGCATTAGAACATGTTTGGATGATGACTTTTGTGGTACGTTATAACATAGTATTATTGAATTTATGTTGTGTTTAAATTAGAATTATTATGGTATTATTTTGATAAATATATATTTCGTCCGACCCTCGCCGGTCCGATACCGGTCCAACCAATTCGACTGGTAAAAAATTATAAGACCGGTTCAATGTCTGGTCCGATTTTCAAAACATTGATTACAACCAAATAACACATTCAAAACAAAACTTCCTGTCACTTTCTAACTTGCAGATTATCAGAACTTGGAAAATAAATCCAAAGTAAAGACAAATACATCTAGACTGTTGCTAGCTATTGCTTGGTGCCCATGTAACATGAACGATCATTCAATCTTCTTCACATTATCACCTTTTTGCAACTTCGCGCAATACTCGAACAAACTTCCATCGAAGCAACGCCTTACTGATTCTTTTGATAGGTACCCGTTCGCATCCTTTGCAAGCACGTAAAGAACTCCCCATTCTAACTTACTCGCAATCCTAGATATACACATGTACATCATGTTAGCAATTTATGTTAGATTTATATCACAGAACTAGAACTAGAACTAGAATTATTACAAAATCACTTCTTATTTTCAGACTACAGAATCACTGGTTTACATAAGTGTAAATTAAGCTTGATGATACTAAGCTGTTTTTACATACGTGTAAATCAGACATAAGTAATTGAATATAAAAGCAGAAGTTGTTAAATATGGCTGATACATATATATAAACAAGTTAATATCACTATCCATATTTTACATTTATGTAAATTAATGATTCTATATAATTTTGTAATGATCTAACCCATATACTATTTAGCCATATATTTTATCTATTATATATCATTAACACATTATTGATACAAAACTCATTCGATTAACAACATCAAAGATCATGAGATGGAGATGTTACCAGCCGAAAAAATCAAAGGCGTTGCGGGTTGCTTCGGTCATATGCCAAAGTTCTTTAAACGTGAGCTTATCTGGCACCGTGTGAGCATATTTGCTAAAGATGTTCTCAATGTTTGCTGGGATAAACCTACAATGACATGAAGTCATGGACCATGTGACATATATATAAGTAATGGTGATAAAATATTAATCAACAAAATGATAGTCGTACTTGTGCTAACTCGTATATGCTAAACATGTATATGAAATGAGCTTTTCGCACCTTCCTTCGGTATCATAAGTCGCGGAATCACTCCCGTGCTTGGCCTTGTGTATGTTTTCTATGTAAATGGGGAAGAAAGGTGATGGCAACCAAGTCTACCACAACATCCACACACAAATTGGTTAGAAGATATGTCCCATATGTACTTGGTAATTAAGCTAGTAACTAGTAATAAAATAAGTAAGAAATAAAACTATGTATAGGCTTGTTAACCGTAACTTTTGGGCTATGGTCATTATAAGTTTACATTTAACCGAATATAATCATGGATCGTTACTTCTATAACAAAAATTCGATTAATTGTAATAACACGGGTGAGCAGACCCTTTTAGCCAATGTTTCCACCTTGGCTCGTAGTGAGCTATATACTCAAAGTTCGAGTTTGGCTCCTAGGGAAGGTTAAAGATCGATCGAGCTAGCTAGTTAGCTAGGCTCATTTATTATTTGTTAACTATTTTTTTTACATATATAGCTATTTTATATTAATAGTTATGGTATTCTACATATTACATCAGATATATTATTTATTTGTTTTTGTCTTAATTAATTGTGTATATAAAAATGTTTTTATATAACAATTATTATACTTATATAAGCAACTAGGTTAGCACCCGTGAGTACCCACGGGATTGAACGGTAAAAACTATTTGTATAATTTTATATTGAAATGAGTAATAGCAAAACATAAAAAACAAAGTATGATAATACAGATGGCTGTGGGATTGACAAGTGGCGCAACATGGAGCAACAGCTTAGCGATTTATTAGAAGAGAAGATATGCTTATTGAGGCTCGAGGTTGTTTAACCTTAACTCATTTCAAGGCTACAGAGTCGTTCTTAAATAGCTCACGAACGTTCCCACTAATCTACACCTCTACCAAATAGTACTAGCTAGTTCCATTTAGTGAATAAAAGATTATAGAATCATAAAAAAATAGTTATATTGGACCCCTAAAGAAAGCATAATACATGAGTGAAGTTTGACTAGTTGAGGTCAACGTTTCTCATTTTCTATTCCAGATTTAACATTGATACAACAATGTCTTGATTTTGTTGAAATTGATACCAAACCTTATACAATGTAGAATATATAGCAATTATATCTAATTAGTCACTTTTTTGGTAATTTATACGAGAAATTTGGACTTGAAAAGCAACAAGATTGACCTTAAAAGTCAAACTGCGCTTATTTTAGCATATGAAGATTGATCAGCAACTTACAGGCAAAGTGGCATAACTCATAGCTGCATGGATTAGTAACATGAACAGAAAAGAAGCAACCACATTGAATCCAAGGTCACGAAATCCTATATAAAATATATAAACAATCATATATCATTTCAAACGCGTAAATACAATTTTATAACACAATATTTAGGTTGTCATGTGACACTTACCTTTATAAGTCTCCCATGGGAATATTATCCCGTTATCATCTTGATCAAAAAACGCGACATGTTGTTGAAGAACAGATGCATTATGATGCTTGTGCCCCAATGTTCCATTTGGGTTATCTGTATCAGGTGCACACACAGCTCGTGCCATGTCTAGAAGTAAATAAATTAAATCAATTAAGATCGTGCATGCTCAAAACACTTTCAAGATTAAATTTTTCATCACAAAATCTTTTCAAGATTGAAAGTTTATACCTAATAGAGTATAAACATGTATTTGAAACCCATAAAACATATTCATGTTACTGTGTAACTACTAGAAAATTGAACATTTGCGACTGAAAACCTTACAATAGGTTTTTTTACCAAAACTAAATGGACATTGGACATCAAATTAGTTTTTTTAGTGACTAACAAACACCACTAAAATCTACTCCTAAAATAAACATATTACCCAATTTGTGAGACTCGAACCATCACCACTCTGGCGAGGATACACACTAGATGTCAGTAGGCCCAGAGGCCAACAATGGTCGCAAGATTAGTGATCGAATATGACTGACTCAGTTGTAAGATAGTCGTAAAATTTGTGACCATTAAAATAAAAAAATTATTAATTAAATTATAATCATAAATATCAGTCGATAATCTAACGGTTGCAAAATTGCATCGGATTGAAACCAGTCGTGAATCTAGAACCAAAATCTTGCGACCGCCAAAATGGTCTTAAATTTGGTCGTAAAATAATCTTCAACCACAAAGCAGTCACAAAATGAGACTACTCACGGACATTTTTTTCACAACATTTTTTTGTTGCAGAAGGCGATTTGCAACCGAAAACGTCACAAATACTTCTAGTAGTGTAGATTGTGAAACATACATGGTTTCGGAAGCTTGTTGTCGAGATCTGCTCGAATTTTTCTCTCGGAGGTAACTGGAGCCTTCTCCGCTACGGTCAACATTGCATCTGCAGCCATATCTGCCATATTTAATCTTCTTTTAACTCAACAAGTTAGATGAAATTGTTGCTATTGATTTTTTTCAAGTTAATGTCTGATTTTTGTTGTATAATTGCTATATGAACCTGAGTTAGAATAAAGTAATATTTTTTGAGGTTATGTTTTGATGTTATGAGAGAAAATGGTTGCTTTAAAGTCGAATGATCGGATCATGAGAATTGAAAATGTCACTTGGATATGTCATCACTAGCAACCCTATTTTTGTGGTGTTCTAAATTTCTAATCTTGCTTGCAAACTTGTAGGGAATATTAAATAAAATGAATTTAAAAAAAAAGTTTGAAAACTATATCTATATTCTTTTAATAAAATAGAGTTTTGAAGGACAAGTGTCATTCACTGAAGAGGGTGTTACAACATTTTTTCCGCTCAATACTAAGAATATTTTTTCTAAACTATGTATTGAAAAAAATCGATAACATTAAATCACTTATAGTTTTCTCTTCCAAAGTTTCAACCCACCTAATTTATATCACTGAAATCACTATGAAAACGGAAAACAAACAACATAACAAATAACTCATCACAATTTACTACCTAGACCCATACATGTCGATCCGTTCGCTCGAGCTGATACAAATGAGTGTCATCGTAAATTTTGTCAGATATCTATCATTTGGATTATTTGCATGTCTGCTTTTCTTAATTTTTTTAAAGTTAATTGGTAGGATTTATAATGCACCCATTTTACAAACATCGATATCTAATTGGTTAATAGTGTATTTGTAGTTTAAATCTATTTGTTCAGGGTTCAAATAAGAGTTTGAATGCAATTTGTGTTTTTATTTTCATATATTTTTCATGTAATGAATAGTTTATTCTCAAATGTTATTTTTTCGTACAGTTTTAGAATTGTGTTTTTATGTTTTTACCCGTGTAACACATCACAAGTTGCGCGAGCCATTTGCGTACAATTAAATTTCCGTCATCACAACCGTTAATACCATAAACATGCTAAAATCAACGAAAAACAAATGTTATTCAACTTCAAACAAACATAATTAAACAGCTGTATACGACACCATTACAATGAAACACATCTAATTTGGTGTTGGCGACGACGGATCACCATCTCTCTCTATAGAATCCCATGACAAGAGGACATCACCATACATCATTCGTCACCATCCACCGTCAATTGGTCTACCAGGCTCATACAATTTTTGTTATCGACTCTGTTATCATTGATTTGATGTGTTCATGCGTAATTGATATTGATTAGTGATTGGTTAATTGTTCCACACATATCTTAAAGAATGTCTTTCAAGCTTGAATGTGTGTTAGGTTACTTTTGTGTGTTTGTGATTTGTTTATGAGTTAGGTTGACGTAATTTCTTGGAACATTAATTAAGAACAAAAAGAAATCAATTATTCAATCTATCTAGAGACTGAGAGGGATTAATTGTGATTAGGTAGTTAGGTGTATACGGTTTGAGAGGAGAGTTCCCTAGTATCACTTAGTTACATTGCATTTTGTATAATATCATAATTTTCAAGTTACTCCGTGATTTCTTAGGAGTGTCTTGAGATTAGTTCGACCGAGATGTGTGCTAAGTTTAGGGTCCTTTAATACTTTTAGTGAGACTGGGAGGTAATCTAATTAATTGATAAGTTTACACATCCTTTAGGTTTTCTTCTGATCGCACCTGGAAAATAGTTCGGGATTCACTAGGTTTCTTTTAGGTTTCATATATTTAGATCCCAACTCCACACATAATAACCATATCTGAGAGTAAAACGAGAATCGCAAACAAGATTCTACCTAGGTAGTGTTTAATTTTTGCATTCTTGAGTTCATCTATATATTTTTTAGATACCTAACCACGTCAAATCTATCATCGTAACATGTACATAGTAATGTTTCGACTCTGGTTTTTAAGTTTGCAAATACGTCTTTTATCACGTTAAAATTATCATAAAACGATAAAGACGCGGTCACGAAACAAATAGCCACTTTTCTAGTTTCACACACTCACGGTCCCGAGTCCACCAGGTATCATAAACTCACACCAATCAAATCATCAACATTTCCACACATTTCTAAAACCCTCAACCAAACCACCAACCTCCATCTCCGGCCACCGTACACCACCGTGCACCACCACTGTCACCATGAGAAGAGCTTCTACTCTCGCCGCCGCTTCCACCTCTCTATCACGCGCCATCCTCACTTCCTCCGAACACCACCAATACACCAACCTCTTTCACAACGCCAATGCCGGATCTTCTCGCCGGTGGTTTTCTACAGGTTCCGTTTCCACCGGCGGTTCTTCGGCCGCTAGTAAACTTCTTCTATCTATGAGTTGTGTTGCCGCTACCGTCGCTGCTGGCGCGTCGTTGTTGACGGAGAAAGAGGCGTTTGCGAAAGAACCGGTTAATTTAGATCTGGTTCCGAAGGAGATTGTGCTGTATCAGTATGAATCGTGTCCGTTTTGTAACAAAGTTAAAGGTAATGGTGATTAGTGATCTTAATTAGTTTTCTTGTGCGATAAGTTTCACATCACAAATGGATTTAGAATGTTCCAATTGATGTTAGTATGTCATTATAGCTATGTTTGATCTATGTTTTGATAAATTGTTATGCTTATTGAATTTGATGTATGAATTTAATACACAGTGAATTTAGGATATGTGATTAGTTGACAGTAGTTAGTTAGTTTTGGATATGTGATTGACTTGACAGCAGTTAGTTACTTTTGGTACGAATATGATATCCTTTTGAAGAAAGAAGTGTAAAACAGCTAATTAACCAATTTAATTAGTTTTCTTGTGCTCCAAGTTTCACATCACAAGTAGATTTAGGGCAGGTATTAGAAGTAGTCTAGCCGAGAATGTAGCAATTGATGTTAATATGTCATTGTAGCTATGTTTTATATGTTTGAATTTTGATCCCTGTTTTGTTAGATTGTTACGCGTATTGAAGTTGATATGTGGATTTAATATACATGGAATTTAGTAATAAGTGTTGTTGTTGGTGATTGAGTGTAAACATCTTATTTCCGTATCAAAACATAATAAACAGATAAGCAGTTATGGCTAGTAATCCCAGATGCCTCCTATAGTACTAGTAGGTTCAAACACAAGTTTTTGAAAATAATTAACATAAGTGTGTGAAAATAATTAAATAAATCCTGAATGATGATGAAGTGATCACAATTTGGGCCACTTAAGCTTGAAAGTATGTTACCACTTATCATGTTTTTAGTACCCAAATCCTAGTTAAATGGACTGTATTCCATGCTAGCCTTGTTTCTTGAAGTCACAAAGAACACCTTGCTAAATTATCACTTGGAAAGAATAATTATACAAACTTAATGCATATAAGCATCTTCAACTACATGTGTAACATAATTGGTACATTATGTGATGTACGTATGTTTTTTTAGAGAATGTTAAGTTTATTGAATGGCAGATACTTTTCTGAGTTGTGAAGACAGGGACTTGGGTATAGGAGGACCAATAATTATTTTATGTGGTTCATATTTCTTAACGCCTAGTTTCTGCAATTTAAGCACCATATAGTAAATCCTTGCGTTTATTTTTTAAGATTCACGATAGTGAAGGACAAGTTTCTTTTAGGTATGCTTTGTGAGGGAAGCAAGGTATGTAGAGGCTAGGAAAATGGATGTATGATACTTTTTTGTTTTTGTTGTTTTACAGCATTTCTAGATTACTATGATGTGCCATACAAAGTTGTGGAGGTGAATCCACTTAGTAAGAAGGAAATCAAATGGTCTGAATACAAGAAGGTACCTATAGTAGTGATGGATGGTGAACAGCTGCAAGATTCATCAGGTTTTTCTTGAAATTAATCAGAACGGACTTTATCGTTCTCTTTTCTTTCTTTAAGTTCAGTATATTTGCGCTTGAATTAATGTTGATACAGTTATATAATATGATTTTTTGCAGCTATTATTGATCAGCTGAGAAACAAGCTCAGTCCCGTCAAATCAAATTCACTGGCTAATGATGATGAAGAAAAGAAGTGGCGTCGGTATGTTTCTTATTCATGTCTTTTTTCATGTGGTATATGAATGATCATGTGATGTGATCTAGTATTCTAGATATGACATACTGAGTTGGCTGTTAATTAATACAAAAAGGTTCATATAAAGCATGAGGAGATGTTTGGATTTTGGAACTTCAGATTTGACTCTTGGAGCTGATCATCTTGATTATAGTAGGCTGAAATCGAATATTTTTTATACGTCTCGATCAAATAGTCAACTAATCACATATCAATAAGCATTTGGATACACATAGTTTTTTTTTATTTATTCTATCAAATAATTGCCCCTAACTAAATTTGATAGATTATTTTTACAAACCAGTCTATGCTTCACAAACATGCCATTTTAGTCATTCTCTATAAAACTTATAAAAATCTGAGTTTAAAACACTTTAAACTTCTATTTATCTTAAATTTACAACTTCAAACAACAAAAGCACATGTAAAGTCTACAGCACGTTTCATTATAGCTGGTCATGTAATATCTGTTTATTTAGTATTACATAATCACTTCCACGATACACATCCACTCCCAACCTGCAAAACAGGCAAAGATAACTGCATGGAAATCGTATCTTTATCTTGCTTCTGGATTCTCATTCCTTGTGTGTCACCCAATTTGTTATTAATGGTGCTAATTAAGAGTGGGGCAATGTAGGTGGGTTGATGATCATTTGGTGCATGTTTTATCACCAAATATTTACCGAAACACTTCTGAGGCTCTGGAATCCTTTGAATATATCACTAGCAACGGTAAGCCACAAATATGGCTCTATTGAAGTTAGTTTAGTATACATTTTTTTCTCTCTTTATATATGTAAACAATTTAGAACATCCACTTTTTATTTTGCTCTTAAATGCAGGTAATTTTGGCTTTACTGAGAAGTATACGGTAAAATACGCCGGGGCTGCAGCTATGTATTTTGTGTCCAAGAAACTAAAGAAAAAATATAACATCACTGATGAAAGGAAAGCCTTGTATGAAGCTGCCGAAACCTGGGTTGATGCACTTGATGGCAGGGAGTTTTTAGGTCGGTTTTCTCGATGACATTTTGACCTTCTTTGGTTGGGGTTTATTCTATATTTCACTTGACTTTTATCTCTTAATTTAGAGCCTTAGAGGTGTCAAAACAGTGGGTGGGTAAGACCGTAAGATCAGGTGTGCCCAAATGCATTGTCCATTTTGTTTATAGATAATTAATGTGTTATACGGTTAAAGACTATCAATTACAACAGTTATTTTATATGCACCAAAGTACCATTGACCTGTTCTCATTTGACCCGTTAAGGTAAAACATAACCCAAATCGACTCATTAATTGTTAAAATGGGTTGAAATGACCACCTCAAGGAGTTGGCCCGATTGATAAGCTTGTAGATGTGGCAATATGGGAGAGTTGTATTAACATGTCAAATGGGTTCGGGTCAGGTAGACCAACTAACAAACACCTTTTATTTTTCTTTTTTATAATGTTAAAAATAGTTTACTCTAAGTATGATTAGAAAACTATATTATTACAATGACACACTAATATTATAAATAAAACAGTCTAGGAGGTTTTATGCCTTTGTATACAAATTTTGGGGTGATATTGACTCGTTTAACTTGTTTCTCGTCAACCAAAATTTTAAGTCTAACATATTACGGGTCTGTATTTAGGCCAATGCCACTGTTGGAGATGGTTATTATGGAACAGGGTTTCATTATGTATTAGGGTCTAGTTTATTTACTTCTCCTCATTTAGGTTGTCTTGTATATATCAAACCGCATATGTTAAAACAGTTTCTTATTATGTTTTGTATTTATTGCAACTGCATCAGGTGGGTCCAAACCTAATTTGGCTGATCTTGCTGTGTTTGGAGTGTTAAGACCTATCCGTTATTTGAGGTCAGGCAAAGATATGGTTGAGCACACCAGAATTGGCGAGTGGTACACACGAATGGAGAATGCTGTTGGTGAATCTTCAAGGATAAAGGCCTAATCTTTAAAGTGAAATGATAAGCAAAAACAAAGTATATATACAGTTTACCTTCAATCTTGATTAGATTATGTGATGAGATTTTGTTTCATTTTTGTTGTTGCTATGAATTTATAGCGTGATATTTTGGTGCTGTTATTGCTGTAAAAGATTAGAACCAATGCCGCGTGTAGGCTGGTATAGTACAATAATAGAGAAAACATTGATAGGGTGTGATCATACTATTACTAATGCAATCAATAAAACACATCAAAACTGTGCATTTAAGTGTGTGTTGTATTGATGAGTAAATTTTGTGGTTGTGTTGTGCTGTGCATTCCCTTCTATTTTTGATAGGGTGGTTGTTTGGATGTTACTTAAAATTATTAAAAAGTGAATGTTAACTCCGATAAAATGTGTTGTAAATGGAGATTTCATCCACTTTTTTTAAGGTGAAATAGTTTAGATGATATATTGTAAACTAGTTTAGTGCCCGCGCTACGCTCGGGAACACAACATTCAAGTGATGTTTTTAAGGATATTCATGAACGTTCCAATAAGTTTTGAAACAAAACCGTGGTAAATCGGAACACGTAATATATTTTTAAAAATTAAATTTTTAGTATAGCAATATTATACTCAAATTAAAGAGAATAAAATGCTCAGTTTTATGGTGTAGTTTATTTTTTTTTAAATCCATATAAAAAAGTTATGTATATTTATAAAACACTGAGGTTTTTAATTGTATATTATTATTAATTTAATCCATAAGTTTCATTTTCACACCCTATGAAATATAAACCGACTCATGTACACCCCTTGTAGTAGATGGTTAAAAGTATAAATACTTTTAAATTTTTCATAATTCTCCAAAATATTAGGGGACTAAAAATGTAATTAGTTTTATTATAATATATTTTATATACATATTTTAAATAAAAAAATCATTATTATGAGATAAACTCTCAAATGATGCCACCTAAGCCAGAAGCTTTAAAATTGTGCCACATAAGCTTTTTTGGTTTTGCTATATTATATAAAGATTATGTTTATTCCATTTCAAAGTTTAGGTAGGGTTTGATCCAAACTATCTAACCCGTAGTTCAAGTGATTTACAACATGTCAACATATCATATCAGGTACTTAATATAAGGTATCTAAACAAATTACTTTTGACTTGCATTTGAGCAACAGAATAGAGCATTCCTTATAAGGAGATCAAAACATTCTCTACGAGGACGTATTTTTCCTAGAAAAGCAATTCGTCGGGTGAAAACACATTCATGGATTTGTAACACATGACATCGGGGACAAAACGGATAATATCCCTACTATGTCTACTTATTTCTTTGAACAACAATTTACTCCTAAAGTACATTAAATTAATTCATCTATGCCCAAAATTTGAACCTATGACTTTTAATTTAAAAGTCAAGAGCCTCTACCAAATGAGTTAGCCTCACTTTAACAATACGATGATACAATTTACTTGAAATCTCACACAAGTGTTGGTGTGCATTCACTTGTACATATAGTGAGTCTTTTTAAGAACGGCTTATTCTACTTTTTGGCCAAACAGAATTAAGCCCACTAACCCACCTTTAAACTTAGCTCGGTACCATTCATAACAAGCGGAAATCATGTTCCCGCATCAATATCTAAACCACAAACTTTCTTAGGGGCTATTTGTTTCAATCAGATCTAAATAATTCAAAAACTCTAAATAATTCAACATTAATCAGGAGCTGAACTATTTAAACCCGATTTTGTCTCATTCAAACGTTTTTTACCAAACAGTATGAGCTTTGGTCAATTAACAAATTCCCGTCTGAATGATTCCATCTAAAAGTAAACTAATATCCCCTTAACCTCTAAACCATTTTTTTTTTTTTTTTTTTTTAACAGCAACACCGGAAAACCCCCTGGTTAGACCACCCGAAGGCAACCACCCCATTACGAGCTACCCCACAGGGGCCCCCGTTGCACCCCCCACCTAAGGAGGAAACCCACCCGGATAAAATGGGAAAACCTCCCCCGCCAAGGATAGAACCCTTGACCTTGTGGAACCTTAAAGACTTGCGTCTTACCGTTGGGCCACCACCCCCAACGGCTAAACCATTTAACTTTCAATTTTTAAGTTACATTTTATATATTTTGTTAAAAGTTAAATATTAGTAAAGTCCAATTACCCAAAAAAAAAATAAGTATGAAACAAAAACAATACAAAAACACATATAATAAATAAATAGTTTAAAGATGCAAATGTTCACTCTCTAAAACCCTCAGAAAACCCTAGCTACCATCATTCTCATTCTCTTCAACCACCATCAACAAAATGCGACCTCCACGAGGCGGCGGTTTCAGTAGTCGAGGTCGCGGAGGCGGCGGCTTCAGAGGCGGAAGAGACGGTGGTGGCCGATTCTCCGGTGGCCGTGGTGGTCGTGGCGGCGGAGGTGGTCGATTTGGTGGTGACCGGTTCAACGAAGGTCCACCGGAGGAAGTTGTAGGTTTGTAATCATCACACACAGATACATAATTTCTAATTCTCAGATTTGATCAATTGAATACAAATTTGTATCGATTTGTTCTGATGTTTGTTTAAGTTTGAGTTAATTGTTGATTGTACAGAGGTTTCGTCGTTTGTTCATGCTTGTGAGGGAGATGCAGTGACGAAGCTTACTAACGAGAAGATACCGTACTTTAATGCTCCGATTTATCTTCAAAACAAAACTCAGATCGGCAAAGTTGATGAAATTTTTGGTCCGATCAATGAATCTGTGAGTGATTGTTTGTTAATATGTTTGTTTTGTGATCTTGTATAAAGTTATTGGTTTTGTAGTGTAAGTTTATGAATTAGGGTTTGTAGTGTTTTTGTACTGATATGTGTTTTGTTTGTGGTGAAATTTTAGCTCTTTTCAGTTAAAATGGCTGAAGGTATTATAGCAACTTCATATTCTGCTGGTGATAAGTTTTACATTGATCCGGCGAAGCTTTTGCCATTATCGCGGTTTCTTCCACAACCAAAGTATGTTTCTTTTCGATTGTGTGTTCTATATTATACTTGTGAGCTTGCTTTTGATGCATTTAGGGTGTTGTTTTGATGAGAAATTTAGAATGAACTGTTGGAACTGTTTTTGGATTTGGCAAACCAATTCATCTTGTTGGGTTGAACGGTTTGGTTTTGGCGGTTTTTAGTGATAGTTTTTTCTTTCTATTGGACTCATTCTTAAATTGATAAAGATGGTTATCATTATAATACATACATTATACATAACTATGCATATAACTAACGAAAGTTCTACAGCATTTTCGGTTTACACAGTCTGTTTCAAGTTTCAAAACGGGCCAAACCAATTGTGTCATGAACTGAGTTATCTCAAACCAGACAAACCGCCATCTTGTGTAGTTGTGTCTTACAGTTCTTTATCACTGTTGTCACATCTTATTCTGGATATTATAATATGTATGCTTCTTGACCTAGGATCAAGAATTTGGTGCTTGAATTTGATTATACACCCCTGCAAAATATATATTTGTATGTGTTACTGCCATTGTTTTTTGTATTTAAAATTTGATTTTGCAGGGGAGCAAGTGGTGGAAGAGGCGGTGGACGTGGGGGTGGAAGAGGAGGCGGTAGAGGCGGTGGGCGTGGTGGTGGTTCTTTCCGTGGCAGAGGTGCTCCAAGAGGTGGCAGAGGTGGTGGTTTCCGTGGTGGTGGTGGACGTGGCGGTGGGTTTAGGGGCCGAGGGAGATCATAGAAGATGTTATGTGTATGTTTGATTTAGTGAAGTAATTTTCTTGTAGCTTTGAGTTAAGTTTTATCTTGGGCTGCTGTTATGACATTTGAATTTTCATTTGCAAAACAAGTTTTATGTTAGTGATTGTGAAGTAATTCTCTATTCCTCTTGTAGTTTGATTTAAGTTGTGGAATTGGTGTCCAACATACATACTCTAACCTGGTCCAACCTGAACTCGAATAAGCTAGTTAGGGTCGGATTTAATAGCGTCTTAAAGTCTTAGTAAGGTTATTTGGGTTAACCAAGATAAATCCGAGTTATAAATAGGATCGGGTTTTGGGTATATTTTTAAATGCTATTCTACATGAATAGCTTAAATACCAACTATGATATTTAGACTTCGATTTAAATTGTCACATGTTTTTAGATGTTACTTATTTCAATTTGCTTTTGATTAATACTTTACTAGCTTTTATACTATAAATATGTGGATACATAAAGCTTATAGATGGTAGAACCTTGTCTTTGTTGGTTCATCTTTCTTGGTGTCAATGTATTTGTCCGAAAATATATAGCTTGGTCTCAACACCAAAAACTGGATTTTAGACTGACCCACTTTGTAGAGTCATTGTCTTTTAGATCGGGAGTCTTGGGTTCAAACCCAGACATTTTCAGAAGCAATCAAAGTTGGAACTTGACAAAGTATACAAGCTTAAGTAATCAGGTTGACCTGATTAACACACCCCTTTGGTTTCGAGTTAAACTCTATGTATTACTCCATCCGTAGACCAACACCATAGTTGTTAACTATCAACTCACAAATTGAACTTTTAGTTTGGATTGAATATTACAAGTCAACATTGTTCAGACCTTAATGGTGCAGAAGCCCCTAGCCTTGTTAAGCCTCAACCATTGTAGAAAGCAATGTAATAGAATTACTTATTACATGCATCACTAGTCTAGAGTTAGTACTCTCTTATAAAGTTACGAACGACACAAAACCAGCGACACATCAATTAGAGATACATTACTGAGCCAAAGTAATAGGTGGCACAAAACCAGGGACCATTATCTATGGTACTAAATACCAAAAATAAAATGTAACACATTAAATACAAATATTGGTCCAAAACACCATAAACAACTGTTTCAAAGGGAAGAAAAACATAGAAAATAAAAACTGAAAGTTAGACTACAACCTCACCAGACTAACACCAAGACCAACACCAGACTATTCCCATGCACAGATTGTAAAAAGAAAAAAAGATGAACATATATTTTGATTGAAACAAAACAACTATTCAAAGAAGATGCTAATAATAAGTTTCCAAAAACACCAATGCTTCTACTTAAAGCACCTGTGTTAACATCTTCCATTGAGCATGCAAATGCAACTTAAATGCCCGTTTTCGTCGGCTAGAAAATCATACAATCTGCTTTTCCAACGAGTTTAGGATGTGGATCATACTTGCTTGCCGCTCACGTGACTTAAATTAAAGATTTTTCAATTTCACCTGCCATCGAAAAGTAGATATATTAGTACTAGGAGGTGACAGTTTCAACATGAACGAGTCAATCTAAAGGTAACAATTTCTAGATTTTAAGAAAGAGTATAGATTAATGGTGCAAATGCAATTATTATTATTAGTAGTTTTATCGCCACTTTAAATGCATATAACCACTTACCACAAGTTTTTAACCAAAAGTGTTTTGAACCATACAAAAATGGACCATATTGATTACAACTCGGTTTGTCCGATTACCCAAAATATCCAAGTGTCCAACACACATTAAGCCTTAACTAACCATTAAAATGCAAGAGTATTGTATAGACGCCCAATTGAAAAAAATCCATGTGTACAACATTATAATCATATAATGCAAAAAAATTGTATATACTCTCGCAAAAAATATATATGGCTAATGTCACAGAACAGCAACGCACATAAGTTGGTCATGGTTTTTGTAACTATACTCGACAATGTTCCGAGCTGGTAACAATGGTTCTTTGAAAAAGGCTAATTTGGTAATTTTATCACTGATGAGTGATTACAAGTTTCTTGCCTATGTAGCATTATTCCGGTAAGGACCCTTATCACCAGCTCACCAAACTAGCCCATTTCAGACGAGTATAACTACCAAAATATCCCATTAAAAAAACATAATCACCATACAAACCCATTTATGGTGATTGATTATATGACTTGCCACACCATTTTTAGTCGGTTGATTGTTCACTAAATTACAAAACTAGCCCATTTAAAATAGCATATATATACACCAGGCCGCAACCTTATTGAATATAATTAACCAAAATAGAGCATGAACTTATGTTGCTATTCTACATGATTAAAAAAAATACCTTCATGAGCAGCTTCACGGTTATAACTCAAAAAGGGGCCTCAAGAGATTCATCCCACACATCTGCACTACCATTAGAGGCATCTTCAGCATCTTCTTCCATTGATAGCCTAATATACTCCCGATGTGCAAACCGGTCCCATTCTGTTAATGTTGGATTCTCACGCTCCTGCATCGTAAAATAGGTAACATAATTTGTCACTTTTGAAAATTAAATAATTCAACTATTAGAGGTGGCAAAATGGACGGGTTGGATTGTGTTGGCTGTCGAGTCAAATGTGATTGGGTCAAGACATGGTTGTTTGAAGATGAGCCAACTTAGAAAAAGGTAAGAGTGGATTTGGCCAAACCCACGAAAATGGACGTCACCCTCCCAATAGACCATCTACGTGACTCTCTATGTGAGCCTATGCCGGTGTTTGTTGGATTGTGGGTGATTAGATTGTGTTTAATTGAATGTATAATCAACAAATAAATCCACTCTTCTAATAAATTGCTAAGCCATTGTGCCACATAACGCCACTTGTCGCAACCATATTGGGTCTCAGCAAAAATGTGGATCTTTCAAGATTTACCCATTTGAGGAGTGGATCCTTTATTAAAGTTGGATCATATTTGAAAATTTGTAAATAAAAGTCTAAAATTTTTATTTTGCATTTTAATGTAGAATTATATAAATATTTTTTACCGTTCAACCTGCATGAACACGCGGGTATTAACCTAGTTGTCCTTATAAAGAAAAGAAATGTATATAACAAAATTACAGGTGTTAAGATTCTTCATGGTGAAGGGGTACATGCATGGAGAAGGAGGGAATCATGGCATCTGAATCGGGATTTGGAATGAGGTTTTGTGTTAGTGTAATGAATTTAGGATTTTGAAGGTCACGGAATTTTCGTAACAAAATAGAAAGGTAGGATATACTTCACAGAATCTAGATTTGGAACTATTTTGGCCCATCCTGACCCATAATTAGAAGTCATTTATATCTCATCAACCCGTCTTGATCCCCTAGAAGAACAAGTTTGGCCCATTCTGACCTATTTCACTTTTAAAATTGCCCATATTGACGCGTATGTTTTGACACACTTGTCAACTGGTGATCATGTATGTACCTGACGTATGAGAAACGGATCGCGTGTTTCAAAGGCCATGAACTTATTAAGGTTAAAAAGGATATTGAAAACACTGCCAGCAAGTTTGCTTCCTTTCAAGTCTAGCAAGGTAAAATACCCCTCATCCTGCAATCAACAAAAAGTTAAAAGCATAATAATATGTGATAGATGGTCGAGAAAAGGAAAATAAAAATGAAATAATTACCTTTGGGCCAATCATGTCAACAATCTGACACAATATGTCCTCAAAAAGCACAGGCTCTTGAGCCATACATTCCATCCGATGCAACTGTTCTTCATAAAAGAACTGCATCTCGTTTCTTGTAATCACACCATTTCCGTCCAAATCTACGCATTTGAACCTGAAAATATATTATAACTTTTTTTACAAAACAAAGGCAAAATAAAAGAAGTAGAAACGGAGGTGCAACAATCAATCATGCTTTTAGTCAAACAATCAAACTACGTGTCGAGTCAAACATACCAATACTCCAAACTAGGCTCTGATGATTTATCCTCTTCTGACAAAATGAAATAAACAAAATCTTCATATCCCATTTTCCCGTCAACATTACTAGTGAATTTTCTTGGTACCTGATCCATAAGAACAAAAACAATGAATTTAACCGTGCAAACATCAAACAAACACGGAACAGTTTTTTATAAAAAGTCGATGATATTACAAACCTGCGAAAATATTCTGTCAACAATTCTGTATGTCAGTGCATGGTTACCATATCGTATAAGGTTCTCTTTATCAATCAAGAAATCATGATCCGTGTCCAGCTCCCAAAACTTGCAATAAATTACATAGAAGTGCTCATATGAAAAATATCTGTAAAGAAAAAAGAAAATAAAATCATAAAGACAATTAAAAAAACAAGTGTATATCCGACTATCAGTTGTAAAAACCATTACTTTATAACTTTGTTTATGTCCTCTTCTTCATCAGCATGCTGCATTGCAGCGATTAAATTTCCACGCTTCAGTTCCCTTAAGGTAAGACGAGCATCACCCGTTCTATTAATGTAGTAAAAGATTCTGTATATCACCGTTTCAGCTGCCCATCATAGCAAATGTAAATTAAAGTGAGCAATCAAATGTAAAGAAGAATATACGGTGAAACATCTAAGAAATGACATCATAATATGAACTACACAAGCTTAAAGTTCATGACGAAAAAAAACAGTAATAAAAAATCAAAATTCAGAAAAAAAACAATAAAATAAAAAAGTAAATACACCGAGCGTACCATATCTCTCCTGAAATTCGGGTGTGCCCTGTAAGAACTCCAAACCTGGATGAGTGGCTAATAATTCCCGGAGTACGGGTTTAAAATCCTCCTATTGCAGAGATGACATGGAAAATTATTATATTTAGCAGTTAATCTTATATATGGCTTTTGTGGTCAAAATAGCCATTATTTTTATACGATATTATAAATATCATCAAAGGTAAGTTTTCTTTTTTAAAAAATCATGTTTGATTTGGACTTGCTAGTATGAAAATACCTGAGTTAAATATTTCAAGTCTGGCTGCTTTAATATAGTAAATATCTGGGTTGCAATATCTTTTATCAACATGTTACCATTGATCCAATAATCAACAAATGCATCCCTGGAAATAAAAATTTCACATATAAAAAATTAAGTTCTTCAATTTTAATAAACATACAACGACACAAAAATACCTGGTCACAAAGCCGGTGCCAGCAACATCAATCCGTTTAAAAAGGGCAGTGGAGAAGAATGATGGCAGTTTGCAAATTTCCTTTGTAAGTGGTTTGAACTCTACATATTTAATTCAAAATTAGCGTAGTCAGTCAAACTACACGATTAGTTGTTGATCATTCATAATCTACCAAAAATGCTGAAATGCATATCTCACCATGCAATTGTAGTCCATCAGCATGACCATAGAAAAACTGATTACATCTAAACAAGCATCGTTCTTTTAAATCATTAGGAGGTGGACGCCCATTTTGAAAGTAAAACTGCAATAATCGAACATGATTTAATTAAATTAGAGCATCGTAGAAAAAAGCATAGAGAAACAAAATCATCGATAAAAGATTTGACCTGAGGTATCAACTCTTTGGCTGGTTCCCTTAGTACTTTCAATGGAGAACCTAGCACAGATGGGCCCGCCCTCTGTTTTGTGATACGAGGAGAACCAGATGATGAACTTCTTGGTGAAAGCGGAGGTGCACTTCCGGCTGGAAACATAGAAGGTATCGGACTTCCGGAAGAAGCTTTCGGGCTGGAAACGGATCCGGATATGTTTAATGGAACGCCCGCTTTAACATTGTTGAACAAAGATTTCACCTATTTTTTTAAAAAAAAATACCATAAATAATTTGATATTGATATTAATATTAACACAGAGCAATTACCCATATTTGTGATTTGTAAAAGCTACTATTTTAGCAAGAACCATCTATGGCATATGTTGTATATATTAACAGCTTTAAAGCAAATTTCTTATCATGTGTGTTTATAACTATATATTGCAATGACCGACTATAGGTACCTTCTTAAGCAACAAATTCAACAATACAAAGGAATGATCAAGTGATCATATAATATCATTCTATAACTACATTCCTACGTAACGAGGGAAACAATAAAAAAGATTGTGGCATCGGTTAGCCCAATGTAAAAATCATATTTTTACACACTGGATGATGAAACTTCACACAAAAATCATGTCATTTTATATGTATCAGCCACAGCTAGTGTAAGACTTTAAGTACAACACATGTGACAAACCACTAAGATATGACCCACGAAAGGTTAATAATCCCTTATAACAAAAAGGTATAAATAGAATTTGATACTGGTGTAATCATATTTTCCAACAATAAAAAACGTCCACCGTTCAGCGCTACCTACAAACTAAAAGGGCGCGTCCCAAGCTACTGCCAAGTGACATTACGTGTAAGATCCTCTCGTCATTCCACCATTAATAGTAAGTAAAAACTCCATATACACAAAAAAGTCTATACCAACTAACTCGATGTCGTTTTCCTAGCCGTTCCCAAATTAAATTCAAATCATTTGAGTTTTTTTGTTTGTTTATAACCTTTTCATATTTCTTCCCTATCTCACAATCTACTCATGTCTTCAATAAACCAAACCAATTTTCAACTAAAATAAACCTCTTCCAAGATCAAAACTACTGCTCACTTAAGTCAATTCCAAGAAACGACAAACCGAAAAGCAAACTACAGCAATGCTTGCTTTTCATGCATGTTCAAGAACCATGACTATTGTCACACCATTTTCACATAAAGATTGATTTTTCTCCAACAAACCATTAAAGGGTATCAAAATTTACATATCAAAGACACCAACATAACAACTAGCAATGATCATAAACCAACACATAAATAAATAAATAAAAAGATGAAAAAATTTACCAAAAGAGTGGTTTCAGGAAGTGAAAGCCACTGCTCAAACAACTTATCAGCAACATAAGGATTTGACTTAATAGCCAAAGGAGACACTTCATTCAGCTGCAACAATTCCGGGTCAAGAAAACCCGAATCCACTTTACAATCCACATCCATCTTCCCAAAAACAAATCTTTATTCAAACCCTAAATTCAAAACCAATCATCCAGATCTCAAAACCCAAAACCCACAAACGATCACTTAATCAAATCCCCACACCCTCTTCTATGCTATCGATTTCAAATCAACTCAATCGCATTGGGTCAAGCAATTAGGGGTTTTTTGAAATCTTGGAATTGGGGTTTTTTGTTTGAATGATTTGAAAGATTAAAGATTGATTGTATGCGAAATGAATAGATGGGTATGTTTGTTATGTATGTATGAGTGATAAGAACTTGAAGTTGGGTGATGTGATGAAGATTGAAGAAGAAGAAGAGAACAAAGTGTTTGTGTTGGGATGCAAGAAAAAAGATTTGATAAAAATCAAGACTTTGTTGTTGTTTCAAACATGTCACCGGCCTTGTATGACCGATGTTATATCTTTTGATGCATGCCCTACATTTTTCAAGATTTTCATTTTAGTGTGAAAGAAAAAAAAATATAAGCTTGAGATTATACTTAAGACGTAAAGTTGGTAAGGTTTAAGAGAGTATGTAAACTTGGTATGTCAAACCCGAGTTGAGCTTGTTTTTTAAATTGTTTAAATTCGGTATAATATGAGTTTATCGTGAGCAGGTTTTGAGTAGGTTAGAACTTAGGAGTGGCATGTCCCGTTTACATCCAGAATTTGGTTTGTTATTCATAATACTTTTCTCTTTATATTCTTTTATTGTTATTAAGTGAAATATCTTGTGAGAGCCTTTTATTTGACTAACGTAAATACCAGAGATGACAACTAAGATCACGATTTTATTTGGTAACTTAAAATAGAGTTAAGTGCGATTTGCACCCCTGTGGTTTATACCCAAAAGCACTTTGCAACCCTGTCGGAAAACTTAGACCGTTTGCAACCCTATGTTTTTTAAAATAGGTCATTTACATCCCTTTAATAAAATTGAATGTTATTTTAAAAGGTAAAATATCATTATACCCTTCCTTATACACATTAATAACTTAGAGAGTTGTGAAATTTAGAGAGTTGGTTTCTCTCTCTAAAAAACCATGACCACCATCCCTTCGTCCACAACAACCATCTCCTTCTTCCACCATCCCTATCAGCCCGACCATCCTAGCCAACATAGATGCATTCCCCTTCCTTTATCTCTAAATACACGGATCTGCCATTCTCTCTCTAAACAATCAGTTATTGGGACAACGACGAAGAACATGAACGAGATCATTCATGACCCAAAATAGGTGTGGACGATCACATGGGAGTGGTGGGCAACGAGGTTTCTACATGTTTTTGTTCTATCACACCTCTGTTGTGATAGAACAAAACTTTCAATTTTACACCTCTTTGAACCTCTTTGAAGTGGGAGTGGTCCTCCCAAGGTTATCAACAAGGAACAAAAATTTTATTTTTTTAAATTATTGATTAACATGTCATATATAATTTTAAAAACGACCCAAATTGAAAAATCTATAATTATTAAAAACTTTTAAAATGGTTTAGTATTTAGAAATAATCTTTAAAAAAATATTTTAAAAGATTTGCAATTTGTCCAAGGGAACAATACATGTGTGTTTCCTATTTGACCTGTGATCGAAACACAAAACAAAAAGACTAAACCGAGCACCGATCTGGTAAACAAACAACCCTGTTGACAAAATCAAGCAACGACATAAACAATTGAGCTTACCCTTTTGTAAAAAGATAGAATTAACCAAACAAAGATGGATTTTGATGAATTAATTGATGGAAAGATCGGTTCTTTTATGCAGTCATCGTCTCTGAAATGGGAAAAAGGAAATGAATTGGAGACGGCGACGATATAGAAACGATGAGTTTGGAGTGTGAATTGGTTGAAAGTTAATTACTTGGAGCAAAATAAAAAGAAAGTCGGCAAGATTCAAAGAAAGAGGAGGATGGATGAAGAGGGGTTAGGTTATAATATTCAACGGTAATATATAAAACGGTAACATTCCTATCTCGCCCACGAGTTCAATAGCTCGTTACTTACCTCGTTGCTCTTCCTCGTTTTGCAAGGTGTAGTGAGCTCGCGAGCTCATGAAGCTCGTTGTTGTCCTCGCCATCCACTCCGTCCCCCCTTAGGTTTAACATAAGGCTCTTTTGATCCAAATTTTGAAGGAAACGTGTAACCTCACAAATGTACACTTGTGTTCATATATACCTTTACCCAAAATCAAGTGTTTCTTGTGATAATACCAAAGGTGCTCATTTGGATGGATTAAATTAACTCATGAATGAATAGACCAATCCAACTAAATTATAATTGTTTTTTTTTCTTGAGTACACATTCTACAAGGATCATTAACTTAACTACATTATGTTAAGGGCTTGTTAGGTAGTATCATGAACAGTTATGTATTGTAAAATCAAGAGTTTAGAGATAAATAACTGAAGAGTAACTGAAGGTATGTGTAAGTGTAAGTATGTAACTAGGTAATAAAATAGAGTATTTACAAACAATAAATTAAATATAGAACAAGTTTACTATTTGGTTTGTTAGGGGCCAACAAAAGATATAAGGAGTGGGTAGGTATTTTCTACTCTTGTGACTAATGTATATAAGATAAGTAACACTTAGAGCTACTCTAATATTCTTGATGATATCATTATCTTTATTACTAAACTTGTGTTAAGGTATGTTACACTTTATATATTTGGATTTGAATCGGTGAATAAATGAAATTTGTGAGAAAAACCATTAAATTAATATATTTATAAATTTGTCAGGATTGAGGAATCTATGTAGTTGAGAAAATACGCTAAAGACGAAATTACAAAACTCATCATTTATGTTTGTTGAGTATTGCAAATCTCATCCTTAAACTTCACTATTTACAATGTTCGTCTTTTATGTTTAGAAAACATTACACATTTATCCTATCGACTTATGGCCGTCAGTTTATTGACTTTATTCGGTCAAATAATAGTCTTTTTCAACCATTTCTCTTGTCACCCATCTTTTTAAATAAAACCCTTCTTTTGTTCCTTCACCTCCATTCTCTCCGATTACAGACAAAAGCATGCAAACCCTTTCTTCCCATCCATCTACTGAATCAAAATCAACAATGGTTTATTATCGGTGTGGTGTTGAAGCAGTAATCATAACCTCATAGACTCCCTGATTGCAAACCAAAACCTACAAACCCTTTTTGCCACGGGCATGGCACCCATGGTTTTGTCTATAAATAGAAGCATACCCCCCTCACTTGGCACATCCCTTTGAATCCTCTTTCATACTTTTCACCTTCTCTTTCACACATTTCCTAGAGAGAGAAAGAGACGTTCTCCACACGAGCCTTTGGCTCTGAGTGAATCCTCTACTGGATAATCTCATAACCGAGAGCTGTAAAGAAACCACCGTAATCACCTTTAGAAGTTAGCCTTTGAGCGTATATGTATTTCATGGCCATTGTTGGCTAAAACTTCATATGTTGTTTAGGTGAAGAATCTTGGTTGTAATAATGTTTAACTTTTAGTAATGGGTGTTTTGTTCTTCTTTTACATCTTTGTGAGGATCACCTTCGCAGTGTGAGCATTGATATTATTTATATTTAGTTTTCATTATTATACAATTTGAAGTATTGAGCAACTCTTGGAAGTTATGAACGAACTATATGTCTATGTACGAGGACCCATAATCAGAAAAGTGTGGCAAGAAATGAATATGATAGTATTATATTGGTCACTAAAATAAAATAATATCTTGTTCTGGTAATGGTCGTGTGAGGCTTATCCGTACACACACCATTACTTGAAGACCAGTAGCACCACTGAGGCGAGTCCCATATCTTAGGAGCCACCTTAGTTGGGGACCGATGTGATGACTCAAGCAAGAGGTTCTATAAAGACAATATACTACCCTTGGATAAAGTAATGTCGCGTCATAGGGTCGTGTGCGTCTTTTGGATTACTAAAAGAAGTTAATTCTCATATTGTGTTCTTAAAGCACATATTGTGAGTATGTTTTTTGGGATTCGCTATGGCTACCTAGCTGCTCAGAATGTGGAGTGTCAGAGATACCTTTATCCGGGGTCAAAGATTATAAATTTTGTAACAAGAATAAGAAAACATTAATATTTTTATACTATTACATATATTCCCAAGTCGCGATAGTCTTCTGGGATTTAATACTTCTACCCAACTATTTACGAGGAGGATGACTCGTGGTGACCTTATCCGGAGCTGCAATCACTTTATTTTCATACAAAGTATTCTAAATATTATCCACACCCGAATTAATAATAACTTAACATTATGCCTTGCCAATAGGATTCGAAGCCCAAAGCAACATTGTATTACGAATGATATCTCCTGCTATTACTACTACTATTATCTCTTTACTTTTATGCACTTTACTTTTTCTACAATTTATTTTTCTCACACTAAACCAAACTCAACTTATTAATTGGCTAAACGATAACAACGGTAACTATTGACTCTCTCATTTGTGTTAAAGGATCGATACTTGGTTCTTGCCTAGACTGTACTACGCTGTGATAGGTGCATTTGCATGTTAATGACGTAGGGCCCAAAGTGCTTACAATTAATTATTAATAACAAAGACAATATTAAATGATATATAATGAGTTTGTAAACACATTATATATCATTTAAAATTGAATTTAAAAAGTTTTTTTTATAAATATCCTAAACAGTCAAAGTACAAAAAAGAGACGTTCAGTAATGATAACTCGTGCAGAAGGAGACGAGTTGTAGAGCTTGTCAATATGTTTGTGGGCTAATCTCGTCAGACCCGAGCCGGTGTGCTGGTAAAGCTCTCTCGGCTCAAGCTCACAAATCGGTTATTTTCGGTTACTGAGCAAATCGGTTATTCGCTTTAACCAGTTCGGTTAATAACTATTTATTTTTCAAAATTTTCAGTTATTTTACTTTAACCAAATATTTTATTATTTTTTTGGTTTTTTCTCCGGTTAACCAGTGGATCGGTTAAAATCCAGTTAAAGAAAACCAGTTAATAACCAATTATTCAGAAAAAAATCTCTAATCAGTTAGTTAAAAAAATACTCTAACCAGTTATTTTTTAATCGGTTAATAACCGGTTTTGATTATTAAACTGCTTATTTTGTGGCACCTGAGCTGCTCAAAAGCTCGACGCAAAATTCACTTTTTTATATGTAGAGAAACTCTATTGTGTCACAAAAACAGTATCTAAACTAAAATCAATTACCAAATCCACACTCAGATACGGCGGGTTATAATCGATCATCAACAAACAGATCGTTTTGATTCAACACAAGCAACCGTTGATATCTCCCCGTGGTTCAATCGGCGCCGGAGACATGAACAACACAGATCCTTCTTCTCTACTCCATAAGTTTCAGTTTATTCTCGATTCAGATCCCTTAATGTATGTAACTTCTCTATCTGTTTTTCAATTTCATCTATGTTTTCTCCTTCACTATTGCCTAATAACACGCACGATATACAACAAATTAGTTGAGTGAATATGTAAGTGTGTTGCTGAGAAAGTTATTGTGAAATAAACTGTAATTATTCATTATTGTTAGTTTCATCAAGCACTGATTAAACTAGTACATAGAAGGTAAACACAACTAAAATGTGGCAAACAAAAAATGAAACTAGCTTAGTTTATCAATTATCATGAAAAATATTCACTAACACAGTATAATCTATTTTGAATATTCGGAACTTATGATACTCCTTGCAAAATTGAGTTTTGTTGTGAAATATCGGTTGCTTATTTGAGATATAGGTTATCGCAGTGGGATATCAATAACAATTTAACGCTAAAAATTCAATATACTCTCCTACCATTAACAAGTTAATATCGTGTAGCAAGTAGCAACTTATTAAGACTTAAACCACTTGTTTCACATCTGAATGGTTCAGTTCAGTGCAGGATCATACTACATTAAGAGCGTTTGTTTTATTAAAAATATTCTTTTAATGGTTCCGTTCGGTGCTGAATGGTTAAGGGACAAAGAGATGCTGAATGTAGCATATACTAACTTTACCCTCATTTGCACCTCTACCCTAGCCTCCCTCCCACCGATAATGCCTCTTAATTGTTCAGACCTCTTAATGCTTCAACTTTTAATGGTTCAACACTTAATGGTAATAACTGATATTATGGGAAGTAGGAAACAAATATAGGTAATAATATCATTACCGGTATTCGGCATCGATATTTTAAGGAGGGCCGATAGCGGATTTCCCACCAATTATAAACTGCATAGGTTTATACTTTTATGTCTAATATGCAATTAGAGATTTCAAATCAATGTAGGAGTCTTATCTACCATTTCAAGTTTCCCGCGCTTTAAGTTATTCTTTCTCTGCCATTTCTTAATGCTCATGCTAATTCATTCACTTAGCTTCATCTTCTGATTTTTACTTGTAACCAGCGATGAAGTGGGATTTGTTCATCCGTCTCAGTTTGCTGCTATAAGTGACTCGTCTATTTCATTAGACCCTCCATCCTCCGACGATAACCTAAAGTCAAAAGCATCAGAAGCTAATCCTATTGATATGGCTTTCTGGTGTAGGGATCACAAACTGGGCATCTCAACCCATGTTATCCACCCGTTATACAATGCTGCTAAACATGCATTTATGTTTTCACTAAAGCAGTATAGAATGGTGGTTGATTTACATACAAATAAAGTGGTATTGGACACTGATAATGTCTCAAATGCTTTATCATCTCTACCTGCACTTGAAAGTGAAATAATGAATCATAGCAGGGCACTTTTGCTGCTGAGTTGTGATTTCGGAACCGCATGGAATTGCAGGTAATTCTTTATTTTTCTCTGATATGTAACAGCTGTTAATCCTTTTTATTTTCATGAAACGTTCTGAATCAAGGGGGTCTATAAATATGTTTTCTTTGCAAACATACCTGATAGATAGCCCGCTTATACTTTGCAGGAAGGAAGTTATTTCGAAGAAGGAAGACATTATGTTATATTTTGACGAGCTGAAGTTATCAACTTTGGTTCTTTCATATTCGCCAAAAAGTGAGCGTGCTTGGATCCATAGGTAACATTTGGGAAGGTAGCTCCTCTATTGGAATAAATATTTCCTGTTTCAAATTATGTTTTTTCTGATTATGTTCATCCAATAAAGTCTGGTTGCTTTATGAAAGTAGTGTTTTAATTAGGGTTTAATCTGTTTTGATCTTATGACTTTCATTTGTTATAACATACTGCACTTAGTTTTTTACATATATAATTTTTAGCGTATGCGGAAAATATAAATCAATACCTCAATACATCTAATAATCTAGCTTTTGTGTTTATGAAAAAAGCTAATATATGTATACATCTGTGTGAATGGATGCATATAAATACATGTCTCTAAACACAAGAAAAATTTAAAGTTCTTTGTATGTTCTCCATTTTTCTGTAATTTAAAAAAAAATCTGAATTTGTAACAGGCGATGGGTGATCAAGATGATAGCTGGCAAGTGTACAGATCTGCATGAAGTTTTGAAAAATGAGTCTGAATTAGCCAAAAGAATAGCAGAGGTTAAATTTCATTTTGGAAATTTGATTGTTCATATTTTGAAGTTGTTTCATCGTATCTATCATGGACCAGTCATCACTGTGTATATCTAGGAATAGTTCTCACATGCATGTATGATTTAGAAGAAAGTTTATTAATAATTGTTTGTAGTTATTTGGTAACAGTTTAACCCCACCTATCTTGATCATGTTAACCAATAACCCTAATTGGCAGAAATCAAAGATGAATTATCGTGCATGGAATCATCGATGCTGGTTGGTTTCTTACATGTCTGAAAGTCAGGTGTGAACTGCGTTCTAAATTAATCTTTTTGTTTACTGTGGTTTGTGAGTGCTAATAGCCTAATAGGTTTTTCTTGGTTTTTTCAGATAATTGATGAGTTAATTAATAATCGAGATTGGGCTGGACTGAATGTGGCTGATAATTCATGCTTTCACTATCGAACAGTAAGTTTAAATTTCACCTAAGTAGGTATTTGCCATTTCATTTTAAAAGTGATTATCTATAAGTACAAGTCTTGTTTTAAGTTTAGGTGTCCTAGTTATACATAATTTTGTTTGGTCATGTTCTAGGAGACTCCCCATCTCGAATTGGGTCTAGGAGACTCCCCATTTCGAATCGGGTTTATCACTTTTGTAATCTGTTTATCATTAATCAAAGCATCCGACTTTTGTTGGGTTCTATCATCATTTCATTATTTAAAAAATAATCAGTTTTGACTAATCAGTTTAGGAGTATTTGCAACAAAATTTATTGTAATTATTTGATCATTTAAAGGTCATTTTACACGTAAATCCTTGAATAACACAACTTCAAACCCTCTTGGAATTATACAATACTGATTATTCAGCATCAAATAATCAATTTGAACGGTTATTTCAAACCCCTAAGTAATTAATTCATCAAGACTTCTGATTTATTTATTTTACTATGAGTGACTGAAATCTAACTGATTGGGCAGCGGTTGATGACCAGAACATTAGATGACTCACGGTATAAACAAGATGCAATTGAAAACCCTTCGCATGCTACAAAATTTTATCAACTTTGGAAGGTTTATGCTCGTACCCCCATATGTTTTTAAGGCAGTAAGACTCATAATTTCATGAATCTAGTATATATATTTATTATTATCCATTGTACACCACAGGAAGAGCTCACCTGGAGTGAGACATTAATCAAGCGTTACATAGGAAGAGAGGTATGCGGGTCTGCTTTCATTCTTTCTATATTTCTAAGAAGTTTTATCTACTTTGGTTAAGTTTCTGAACGTGGTAACTGTTTGTGTTCCAGTCCCTATGGCTTTATCGTCGTTTCCTCTCGCTTTGCTGGATAAAACATTTTGCAGATCGTATGTGTGGGGACAATGTGAATTTGTTTCTGGATAGTGAATTACTACTCTTTCGATCATCTACAACTATTCCAGATAATGTTTTTGAGGATTATGAATCACAAGCAATGTTTGCAGCTACTTATGTAATGTGGTTGATCAAGGTAACACCGTCTTTCTTTAACTTTCGTTATGAATAACACGTCAAAATAGGTTCAGATTGAAGCTGGTCATTTTTGGTATGGGCTGAATCCTGCTGGTTTGGGTTGAGTTTGACCTATTGACACCCCTTTTTTCTATTATTGTTATTAATTTGTTAATTCTAGTTGCAAAAACAATATCATTACATTATGAATCTAAAGCGTTAAATAAAAGATTTAGGAGGTTCTATGCATTGAAATAGACGTCAAGAGATTTCTAATTGTTTGACTCATTTGACTCGTTCTTTTTTCCCGTATTGACCTATTTACAAGTAAACGGGTCAATATTGCCACCTATAACACCATATATCTGTTTGTTGAATAGCAACTAGATGAATTTAGAGGCTTGGAGATTCAGCAAAAGGTGGGAGAAGAAATTGAAGAAGTTGTAAGTAAGGTATGTCCTAATAAGTCTTTTCTTTGGGACCTTGTGAGGATGAAAAGTGGAAGGCAGTAAATTTGTTTTTTGGTATATTTTGTCAATGGTGTTAGATGAATTTTGGTTGTAAGAAGATAAAAAGGTAATTTAAATAAGGAGATGAAATGCATTTATCTTGGACTTAGTGTGCAGTAAATTTGTTTGACCCATTTGACTTATTTTTTCAAGCTAAATTATTCTATTTATTTTGGGATGTGTTCCTCTTTAGCATCTGACCTATTTCACTTGTTTGTATTTGTAAAGTGAGTCTTTGAACAAAGCACAATAGCATTTGATTTTATTTGTATCATTTTCTAGAATGATAGTTTGATGGCGTAAGTTGGTTTAGACTTTAGGGATAAAATGTAACCAATTGCTTGAACAAAGCCAATTTTTTTAACGGCAACTTTTATTAAAACGGCTCGGAAAATGTACAAAACAGAATTGGAATTTAAAACGAAAAATTACACCATTCCATCCATGTTAGAGTGAAACGAAGAGTTATTTTTTTTTATCCAGAGGAAGGTTATGACTTGATATCTTTGAAAAGCCTTTGTGGAGAGAATGCTTTGTCGTTGAAAAGGATATAGTTTCTTGCCTTCCAAATGTACCAAGCGGCCATCACAATGATGGCTTGTATCACGTTTTTTTTTATTTTTTTTGAATGATTGCTTGTCTTGTACGTGTTAAAAAGATATCTTGTGGAGTTGTGGTAAAAGCAAATATAGGTAATATTTTCAGCTAGATTCAATTGCATATTTACCCCTATAAACACCCCCTAAATGCATACTTCCCCAACTAAAAAAATCAATTGCATATATACCCAATGTTAACTAAATGTCCTTATTAAAAATGGGTATATTTGCAAATTAAAGTTGTTTATAAGGGGAAATATGCAATTGATTTTTTTGGTTGGGTAAATATGCATTTAAAGTATTTTAGAGGGGAAAATATGCATTTAATAAGGTTTCAAATTTGATTTGTCGGTTTACACACGGTTAGTAAGATGCCAAATTTGGTTTGTTTGTTTTAATAAAAAGATAACTATAATATATGAATAGTAACATTTTTAGAATTTGAATTATGTGTTTTCAAACAGTTTAGTAATAATTTTTTAAATCATAGTAAAAAAAATAAAAAAGAAATGAATTTATAAATTTCAAATCCATGTTGAATTATTCTAGTTGAAATCTAAAAAAATGATACAACTATGGTTTACTTATTTATACCATTCAAATCCATTTGAATTTAGATCCCTAATGATTTCAAGTCTCACCCGAACCACCTCACCAAATAACTTTGACTAATTTCCTTATTTATTTGTTTAGATATGAAGATTAATGTGGATTTGACATGTGTCACATTAATAGATGTTAGATTCATATGCAACTCTTAAGTGAATGGTTTAGTTGAATATCAAATAATAGACTATTTACTAATTTATTAGTACTCGAGACAAGGGAAATGTCATAAAACAATCAAGTTTCAGTTTTGTTCTAATTAGTTCACTAAAGTATTTTTTATTTAATTTGAATGACTAAACCTTCAAATTGAGCAATTATTGGATTTTGTTTGTGTCAAATGAATTGAGTATGAGTAGAGGATGTGGGGTTGGAATGTTTAATATATGTAATTATATTAAAAAAATAAAAAAATAAAAAATAATTCTTAATTGAAATGAAAAAAATGTACGAAAACAACATGTTAAAATCTATAATTTGAATAAAATATGAAAGTAAGTGACATAATTAAAACAATTTTTAAACCTAAATAATTTTTTTAGAAAAAATTAAAACTTTGTTACGTTCCTATAAAACTATCCCAATATTTAGAATATTTAATAATTAATAACTTTATAGATTCAGATATATGATATAAAAATAAAGTATAATGTTAGTAATAATTTTGAAAAATCTCAAGAACATATATATAAATATAAATAAATATTAACCGAATATATTCTGCACTAAAATATTTAACTGAGCAAAATGGAGCCCAATTGTGGAGTGTCCCGACCCGACCCGCAACTTATTTCATCACACAAGTTGAAGTACCTCATCTTATCCAAAGAAAATTTGTATGGAAAATCCCAAATCATCACATCCACATCCACACACAATCACACCACTCTTTCTCTCTCTACAATCTTTGAACCATGACAATTGCTTGAATATGAATAGCTAAATCTTTAAACCAAATCAAACAATGTTTTCTGCAGAATTTTCACCACACTTCATCTCCTTCAACACTCACCCAAAACACACTCCAATTCCCCAATCCCATCACCATCACCATCACCATCACCATCACCATTGCTCTGTCATAATAACCTGCAGAAACCCAAACCCCAACACAAACTCTAACTACAACAAGAACAACACTTCAAACATCAAACTCAACACAAATTTGAAGTCAGCCCAGTTACAATCCTACAATTATAAAGAAACCCATTTCATAAAACAGCTCAACAGGTCCTGCAAAGCAGGGAAATATGATGAATCATTGTATTTCTTGGAGCTTATGGTTAGTAAGGGTTATAAGCCTGATGTGATCCTCTGTACAAAGCTAATTAAAGGTTTTTTCAACACGAAACGGGTCGAAATGGCACTTAAGGTTATTGAGATACTTGAATCTTATGGTGAGCCAGATGTGTTTGCTTATAATGCAGTGATCAGTGGGTTTTGTAAGTTGAATCAAGTCGATTCGGCTAATAGAGTGTTGGATAGGATGAAGGATCATGGGTTTTCGCCGGATGTGGTTACTTATAATATTTTGATTGGGAGTCTTTGTAGTAGAGGGAAGTTAGAGTTGGCTAAGAAGATGTTGGAACAGTTGTTGGAGGATGATTGTAATCCGAGTGTGATCACGTATACGATTTTGATTGAGGCGACAATTCTTGAAGGTGGGATTGATGAAGCAATGAAGTTTCTAGATGAAATGTTGGATAGAGGGCTTCAACCTGATATGTATACTTACAATGCTATAATTAGAGGGTTATGTAGAGAAGGTATGATGGATGAAGCTTTTGAATTTGTTAGAAGTTTGCCATCAAAAGGGTGTAAACCAGATGTGATTTCTTATAACATTCTTTTAAGAGCATTGTTGAATCAAAGAAAATGGGAAGATGGACAGAGGTTAATGGAAGAAATGTTTTCAAGAAAATGTGAACCGAATGCAGTTACTTACAGTATTTTGATTACCTCATTGTGTCGTGATGGGAAGGTAGATGAAGCTTTGAGTTTGTTGAAGATCATGGTGGAAAGTGGACTTACTCCTGATGCTTTTACTTTTGATCCTTTGATTTCTGCTTTTTGTAAAGAAGGTAGGCTCGATGTGGCGATCAGTTTCTTGGATTACATGATATCAAGTGGTTGTTTGCCTGATATAGTAAACTACAACACGGTTTTATCGGCTTTGTGTAAAAATGGAAATGCAGATGAAGCTATGCAGATTTTTGAAAGATTAGGGGATACAGGGTGTCCACCTGATGTAAGTACTTACAACACAATGTTAAGTGCTTTATGGTATAATAAAGAAAAGGAAAAAGCTTTAAACCTGGTTTCAGAGATGATAAATAACGGAATTGACCCGGATGAGATAACATATAATGCACTTATTTCGTGCTTATGTAGAGACGGGCTGGTAGATGAGGCAATCGGGCTGTTGGGAAGTATGGAAAAGAATGGATTTATGCCAACTGTTATAACTTATAACATTGTGCTTCTTGGATTGTGTAAAGCTCATAGAATAGATGATGCAATAGATGTTTTGGAAGAAATGGTGGAAAAAGGTTGTAAACCGAATCAAACGACCTACATTTTGTTGGTGGAAGGGTTCGGGTTCTCAGGCAGGCGGGCTGAGGCTTTGGATTTGGGAAATTGGTTATTCAAAATTAAAGCTATTTCAGAAGAATCGATAAAACGCTTGATAAGGACTTTCCCGCTGCCAGATTCTCAAGAATACTTGAACTAAAAGTATCCTTGGAATTTAGAGAACAAATGGTCTACAAAGGTATGCCATTTAAGAAGTTTTTATTGAAGAACAAGCAGAAATGAAGTAAAAAAACATTATACTTTACCAGTTTTCATGTATTCGATTTGAGGAAAACAAGTAGATATTGACATTAATCTACTGAAATTAACATTCTTTTGCAGTTTCCCATAACTAAAATGGCTAGAGTAAGCAACAAAAACTTTCTATTTGTTTATGTGTAACTGAAATTATAAAACAGATCCTTACACAGCTTTCCATTCAATCAGTTTCTGATGTAGCTGCTTAGCTTCTTCATTCATACCATCTGTAGACAAACTGCCGATCAAATCAGAGTAAAACTTAGCACCATATGGTCTGTTTGGGCTTGAGATCAACATTTTCAAAACGTTAATTGCACCATCTAGTTTCTGTTTTTGACACAACTTCTGAATAATGTACTTATAAGTACCATGTGTAGCTCTATGGCCATTTTTCTCCATCACTTTCAGTATCTTTACAGCCTCATCAACCATACCAGCATGACAATACCCCCAAATCAAGCTTCTATGAGTAACATCATCAGGAACAATTGTCTTCTCTTTCACTATTTCTTGATATAAACCAACTGCTTTATCCATGTTACCCCTTTTAGCTAACCCGTCAATCAAAATGTTGTAACTAATCAAACTTGGAGGGGTATTACTGTCTTTTAAGCGGTCAACAATCTGCAGGGACAAATCCATCAGTCCTTCATCACAAAGAGCGCGTAGAAGCGTGTTATAAGTGATGATATCAGGAGAACAATTGTTCAACACCATTTCATTGAAGAAATCAATCGCACGATCAAGAAACCCAAATTTGCAAAACCCGTTGATCAAAATATTGTAAGTAATCATAGTTGGGGCTTTTGATGTTTCATTCATTATAGAAAGAATCTCATCTACCTTATCCAAGTAACCATGGTTAAAAAACGAGTGGATAAGCGTTGTATACATTGTAGTATTCGGTTCCATGCCATGAGATAAAAGATCATTTACAACCAAAATGCTATCTCCAAAATTCCCTCTTTTACTTGTCACGTTAATAATGGAATTGTAAGTCACTAAATCAGGATTACAACCATGAACCGCTAAATCTTGCAAGATTTCTATTGCTCTTATAACCCCACGAGATTTGCAAACTAACTCAACAAGAACCGAGCTTGTACTAGCATAAGGCGTACAACCCTTGGCTAATTGATCCTTCCAAAATGAAACGGCTTGGTTAAGATACCCATGTTCAAGCATAACACGAATTATGGCATTATAAGTGATAGCATCTGGAGGACAACCAGATACATTCATGTCTTCTAAAAGATCAAGAGCAGCATCTATACATCTGTTCTTGCATAAACCACTGATTAGCATATTGTAAGTGATAATATCTGGCACCCCACCCGACATAACCATACAATTCAAAACCTCGGAAGCTCTTTCCGTATAGTTGAGCTTAACAAGACCTCTAATTAACTTCATGCACCAATCAAAGTCCGGAATTTGGTTTCTTCTACTCATTAAAGCTACCAATCTTGCTGCTTTTAGCAACTCCCATTGCCTGCATAAACTCTGTAACTGCTCGTTATTACTTTGCTCGTCGTTTTTCACAAAAATCCTACCAGAAAAACCATCTTCCCTAACTTCACTCCTGTTCTTCCTCCACGAATCTACCCTAACTTCATTGACTCTATCAACACATACACGACACTGTAGCAAACGACCGTATCTTTGTAAACAAGCAACTCTAGTCCATGGTTCATGTGACTTAGTTTTCACATCAGATATAAACCAACAATTGCTAGCAACTGAAGTGATGTTGAATTGATCAGAAACGCAATTCATATTCTGCAACATTGACGCCTTAATCTCAACGAATGATTCTAACAAACTCTTCTGCCAAAAAAATTCAGACCAAAATTAAGCAAACGAATGTCACGAAATCAAAAACCACAAATATCCTAAATTTAAACCAATACTCCAAAAGTTATTAAACAACCTATTTATGTAAGTTGATAAATTCAACAAACCAATTTCAGACACATACCATGTTTTTTTATCAAATAACAATATGACTAATCTAGAAATGAGGCACTGTGACACTTCTAACAGATTTTTTCCTTTTTTACAACAATTGGCGCAAGGAATAAAACAAAACCAAATTATAAACCCTAAACATTAAAGAAACTGAAAGCTATACGATTAATAACCATTTTACTGAATCAATTAAGAGAGAAAGACTTACAAAATAGAAAAGTGTATGAAATTGAAGATTGAGGTATTGAATTAGGATAAGAAGAAGAGGTTTATGGTGAATTGGCGTTTGTGTTGTGGTGTTGAAGCGGTGGGTTTGGTTGATGTAATGACATTTGTGAAGAAGATGGGCGTTAACAACTAGGGTTCAGGGCTTTTGCACACCAGTGAAGCAATTACGTAATGTAAATGTTACACTTTAACGCCCTTCAATTTTTTTAGTGTTTGTAAGGCAACCCGGGGTGCAGTCACGACTAGGAGGAGGGAGACGAGACCATCTCATCTGCGAGCACACAGTTTCGGGTGTGGCTATATGGAGAATGAAGTAGGCAATAACTAAGAACATGTGTAATGAGGCGTTTTGTCCAACCCAAAACGCCTAAAGCGCCCCGAAAACGCTCAAACCACAACATATAGGCTTTTTGGATGTAAAACATGTCTTTGGCGCTTTGTACAAAGCGCCTAAATTTCTTAATTGTGGTAAAAATCTAATGTGGAGGAAATATTAAGTTATTTGAGGCTCTTTGAGGCTTTTTGACTACACATGGTCTAAATAATCATATTGTATGTTGATTTCAAATAAAAACAATAAAAAATTGGATTTAAATAATCTAACATTTTACCTATTGACGTATAATAATTTTATCATTTTAAATTCTTTGTACTGTTGTCAACTTTCACTCTTTTTCTTGTTGGTGGTCCCCGCTAACCCTTTAACACCGTTAATATTATGTTGAGGTAGACACGTGAGATAAATGTTTTTAAATGATATGACATTGTTTATTATTTTATATTTTTTAAGCACTCCTAGTTATTATTTTAATTATTATTTTTACGTATATTATATAATTAGTCATTTGTATGTAAAAAGCCTATGAATTTTTAGGATTTTTTTTCTCGATGGGGTGTTAAATCCGTTTTAGGACCTTGATTTGTTTCAACACTTTTTGCGTGCTATTATATTGTCTGCTTATCTTATCTTGAATTATATCATTTTGTATGCTATTGTAAGCTAGCTAATAGTACGTTATCCAATTCTATGTTATGTAAGCGTATCCCATCTTTATTGTATGATTTAACATTGTTGCTATGTGTGTAAAGTTAGGAGGGTGTCGAACCACTATAGACAATATGTGTGCAGCCTTACCTTGCATTTTAATAAGATGTATTTCCGTGTTATTTTAACTCAAACTATTAATATTAAAGGAAAATCAGCATTAAATAATCTCAACTTTTGATTATGCAAATCTGTGAAAAAACCCTAACACATGTGTTCTCCGTTACTTCCATTTCAAACATATTTACATCATTGGAAGGTAAAACAAGGCAAGAAAAAACGAGTTAACCCCTCACGTGGGAGTAAGTCACGAAAATTTAGACGGTTAATAAACAGAGAGATTAAAACTATTAAAACAAAAAAAAAGTTATAAGGATCTATTCTGTTAAAATTGTAGTGAAATCGTTAATAACATTGCGGAAAACTGCACTTGTCCATTGAATAATAGTTTAGGGAGTAATATTGCAACTTAATATTTTTATCAGTTGGTTGGTGGATGAAGCCGCCTGAAACCTGTTTTAGGGAAAAATGCTTCTCAAATCCGGTGTCATTTTGCTCTCCCGAAACCCTCTCACTTCATCTTCCTCAACGCGAAGGTACACACTCAATTCCTGCTTTTATTCTACTCATTTTGTTCCAAAATTCGTAAAATCAAGTCGATTTGTTGCTAATTTACGCCGTTATTTTTCTAATTCGTGCTATTTTGTAGTTATTGTCATAGATTTCAATATCTGAATCAATCTCAGTTTTCACTAGCGCAAACACAGTTTGTTCATATGAGTTGAAGTGTTAATTTAAGTGGATTTGTTGCTAATTTACACTATTCTATCTCTAATTGATGCTAGTTTGTAGTTAATGTTATCCTATATAGATTTCAATATCTGAATCAATCTCAGATCTCACGAGCAAGAATGCTCTTTGTTCATATGAGTTGAAGTGTTGTTTTTGTGCAACATTTGTACGGGAGGATTAATGTATCGTTTAGCTCTGCTAACTTGAAAATTTAAGTCGATTTGTTGCTAATTTACGTCGTTCTATATTTAAGTCATGCTAGTTTGTAGTTAATGTTATGCTATATATGTTTCAATGTCTAAATCAAAATCAGATTTCACGAGCAAAAACACAGTGTTTGTTGATATGAATTGATTCAGTTGAAGTGTTGGTATTGTGCAGTAAGATTTGTCTGAGGAGGACGATGACTACAGTTGCTGCTACAGCTACACCAGTTTACCCTAAATTTGTACCAGTGGAGCAGAAGGAGATTACTTCAGTTAGCGAGTCTGATGGTATATGTACAGTTACCGGTTTGTTGATTGTTAGTATTAGTTAATGATTTGTTTCTAGAAAGGAAAAATCAAGGATTCTGGTTTTCTAGATTCTGCATTGTCTGAATTTTTCATGTAGCTGAATGAAATTGATCGAATCTAGACGAGCTAAATATCATTTTATATGTAATGTTTCAGGCTTCAAGTTTCGATTGGTTTCATATAATATATTGGCTCAGGTATGTGCACAGGTTCATGAGTTGCCTGTTGATTTTGTCAAGGAGACACTTAGGTCTTATATGTAATATAGGGCTTTAGTCAATGCAAATAGCCAAATACTCATACACATAATTAAGATTCAAGCATAGCTCTATATGATACAAGACATTAGTCAATGCCTTGATTCTGAATTACTTTTCACTCGCGCACTATAATTTGAACTCTATATACAGAGCCCCTATGTTAACCTTGTATACACACACAGACAATATACAGCGTACCTAATCCTAGTACCCTACCCTAAGTGCAAATACAACCTGCTTAGATCTTAGACACTTGTTACAAAAGTCGTTTCCAACAAATTGTCAGTTTGTCACCACCACATGCCCTATTCTAGCCTTGATTTACTATGGGGTTCACATTTAACAGGCCACCACTAGAGTGGTTTTAGCTCCTACCCACAATTGGCACACATTTTTACCTTCCTGTATTGAGTCTGAATACAAATCTTTTGCGAATAAAACGGCTGAACTTATCTGGTTGACTGGGTGGAGGTTCTTGTTTGTGAACTTGATGACGCTGGTGTAGTTTTAGCTCCTACTCTATGGTTTAACAATATAGATGCTACTATCTTTCAGCATATCCTATCATTTGTGCTAGTAAAAAATATGTTTAAGTTGATTTTCGTTTTTTTAGAGAAAATGTCACCAAGGGAATTTTTAGTGTGCAATTTATATCGATAAATCATTATATTATCGAGATTTTTACAAAGTCATTGCCAACTCCTAGATTTATCTTTTGAAACGTCTTACCCCTTCCTTAGCTTGTAATGCCATATCAGTCTAAGTATGTACTTAATTGTAATTATAATAATCTGAATGTTATTTATGTGTAATCTGTAGATCCAATGTAACCCTTTTATGCACACAATGAATATACTTCTGCTTTCTGGTTCAACTTGCAGGCATATGTAAAAAGTTCTGTATTTCCACACTCCCCATCACCTTCTCTCAAGTGAGTTTCTTGCTTTCTTAGTATTATTTGACCAATGCTTGAATAAGCTATCATGATATGGAAAGTTGGATGGCTACTAGAAAAGTATAAAAAATATCATTAGATGTTTCTTCTATGGGCTAAATATACAGGTGGCTATTATCACAGGTGGAAAGCTCGTTCGCCAGTAATTCTTGATGTTCTAAGGAGTCTTGATGCTGACATCTTATGTTTACAGGTTTTATCCAGTAATTCTATGTTTTCTTTCAGATACTGTTGGATACTTCTATCCTACTTATTTTTATCCACTTTCAGTTTTCCTGAAATGAGAAACTTCTTGCAACTGTTATCAGGAATTAGATGAATATGATAAGTTCTACAAAGAAAACATAGAGCAGAATGATTACTCAAGCATCTACATCAAAAGAAGTGGGAGAAAACTTGATGGGTGTGGAATTTTCTACAAGCACAATAAGTGAGTTTTTTTTAAAGGAAACCATTTCATACATTTAAATATCCACTAGTTCTTTTAACTGCAAAAGAAAAAACATTTTTACCGTATTCAAATTATTTTTTTACCCTTTTGCCCGTTTGATTTCTAGATTGGAGTTGGTCTTAGAGGAAAGAATAGACTACAACGACCTGGCTGACTTGATTTTAGACGATTCAGCACGTGTGGAACAAAAGGAGAAGGCTCTTGACACCGATAATAAAGGTACCTATCAAGTAAGAGATTTTGGTCCTTTTTTATTTTTAGATGAATCTTTCTTATAATGTTACTTATTCCTTTCTTATTTTGGCATATAAGAAGTAAAATCCCCTAGGGACGTAGGAGATCCTAATGATCCATATGTACGGTTGAAACGTGATTGTGTTGGAATTATGGCTGCATTCAAGTTCAAATCTCCTTATCAACACTATGTCATCGTGATAAATACACATATTTACTGGTAATGGTAATTCCAATTCTACCCTTGTACTGTCTAGCTTCATCTAGGTGGTTCATTTCTAACTTTTTTTAGCGTTCTTGATAAAAGTTCAAATCCTGCTCCTCAGGGACCCAGAATGGGCTGATGTCAAGCTTGCACAGGTGAAATATTTATTATCATGTGTAGCTCAATTCAAAAAAATGGTATCTGAAAAATTTGAGTGCACACCATCAGTAGTTATTGCTGGAGATTTCAACTCGGTTCCTGGAGATAAGGTACACTCAATGGCATTTCCTATAGGGCTAATTGCATAAAAAGTAAAAAATGACGATGTGGCACTTGACGTGTCTATGAGTTTGACCATGTTGACTTTTTTTCTTTGGGCTTACATTGCTGATGAGTTCTTTAGATAGAAATAAGGCTGAAGTTGGTGCCTTTTCATCCTTTAATTTACATTTGAGATTCAAGTACCCTTTTTGCTACCATGAAATAACTAAATGAAAAATTGAATATGGAATTGAATAAATATATGTTTCCAGGTGTACCAGTACCTTGTTTCAGGTGGGCCCATGTCAGAACCTTCACAAGAATGTTCAGAAGACGTACCAATGCCGTTGTGCAGTGTTTATGCATATACCAGGGGTGAACCGCAGTTCACAAACTACACACCTGGGTTCACCGGCACACTTGATTATATATTATTCTCTCCTTCCGAGGGCATTGAACCCGTTGGTTACCTTGAGCTTCCAGACGCAGAATCACCTGATCTAAAAGGCGGATTGCCAAATTACTACCATCCAAGTGATCATTTGCCAATAGGTGCTGAGTTCACGGTGCTTAAAGATAGCTAAAGCCTTTTCAGGTCACTACTTTTTTCTTGTTGAAATTTATCATTCTTTTAGAGGTAAAAACTATAAAGTTCCCCATTCAATTAACGTTTTCTGAGTAAAAAAGTTATTTTCTTGTGGTTTTATGATTAGATCTGGATTTTAGTGAAATGTTTTTTATTGTACTCTTTGTTGGATGATTATCGTACACAATTACATAGAAAGAAATGGAGTTGTTGACAATATGCCTAACCCTGCGACGACCTTACTTGAACATGATCTATTCTATAGGCTTGTGTCTTTGTATGCTTGCCTAATTTAGTATTTAAATAGTAAAAATAGAGTTGGTTCGTGTCCACCGCCTCACAAACTAGATCTTTTTGCACACAAGTTTGGGGGACGAAAACTTACTCAATGCACAAGAAAATGTGTTATAACAATTAGTATATTGTTGTTGTAAAAGAGGGTTATTAAACTTTCATAACTTGGCACATTTACTTAAGATCCAAACCTGAAATGACAGTCATTGACAAGACGAAAAAAATTGATTATGTTTAGGGTTTGTTCTCGATAAGTGTTTGATCTATGATCTTTAAGACACGAACTACAGCAAGCCAGGCTAAGCAAGCTTTCCCCCTTCGTTTGTTGTGGTCACACCTCACCGCATGCATTAAATGAATGAAATGTGGTTAAGCACGCTCTAAAATTGGGGTGTTATGTGTGGTAGGGGTGACCTACTATTGGGGTTGAATCATTCCACGACTCTTTTGAACCAAACATGATTCAAAGGATCAAGATTTTTCGAAACAAACCAACACTGATTTTTCGAAACAAGTCAACATTGATTTTTCAAAACAAATCAACACTAATTAATAATTCGACATACAGAAGGGCTTGTTGTATGACTTTTTCGTGTTTCATTTGGAAAGGTGACTCGTACTGAATGACACATAAACGAAGGTGGTCTAAGTCTTAAACAGTGGATGGAAAGACTTGACTGAGATTGTGAAATGAAAACAAAATAGTTTGATTTAACATGTTACTAGGTTTAATGTCCGTTGGTATAAAAAAATAAATATTTTAATAATAAACTAATATTAAGTTATTATAAATGATATTTTAATTACACATTATTAGTAAGAATAATTTAGTAATAAATTAAAAAAACATATTTATTTTCTAAAGTAAACAAAAAATTTTAATATTTTAAATTTAAAAATTAAATAGAAAAAACCAAAATAAGAAAATTGATTATTAATAAATAAAAAAAAATTAAAATAGAAACCAAAATGTGACACCTATAATTCCCGCTTATTTTTTCCCTCAAAAACAATATTGGTGGCTCCCCCTAAAACCTTGTTTTATTAGGTAGATGACCAATACGTGTTAGTGCAACGTTCTATTATCGATTCACTCAGAGTTGTAAGGATTGAGATCAAAACTACTAGGTTTAATACCCGTGTGTTACACACGGGTTAAATAGTGACACAAGACGATTTATATGCATAACAATGTTTTGTTCATGAGATTGTAGACACGATCAATAGCGAATGAAAACAAGATATGCAAATAGTTTGATACAGCTTGGTTTTAAAAATCACATGACGCTTCAATGCGTTTTGATCCCAAAAGTTGATGCGTATACGAGGCATTTGTTCAATCAATGGTCTAGTTTTTCTAAGTAGTCAAACCACATCTTCTAATGTGTTCAATTGATGGTCAACTACATGACAAATCACATCAGACCGCATCACACATCACGCATGTCGCAGGCGTATCATGGAATCGCATCACTTCACCCGCAACAATGCAAATTACATAAACTGTAAACTGGGAAATCGACCATGTTTAAGTGACCGAAAGTTGACAAATATACGATCAAACATGTTCGAGTCAATAAGTCAAATCCTCTATGTCTACACACTCGTTCTACCCGACCAGGCCTCAACACAAACTGTAAAAACCTTCTTGTCTGTCATTCTGTTGGCTGTTCAACTAAAGTTTACATACATCATATATATATATAGCGCCGAATGGATACATCTATTCGTACAACATGCTACAAAACTACTCAAATCAGCCATATGACCAAGGACCATATAAAAAGCACATCAGTTATTCTCAATACGCGGTAACAGAAAGCTAAACCCTGAGTTCTCACGAATTAGAGGCGGAGGCTCGATATCTGAGATTTGAATCTGATCCATTGACTTCGATATATCATCAACCGAAAATGGAATGCTGTATAAAATCAACAAATCATGAGAAAACATCACAACTTTCATAATCAAAACCAAAGGCGTATTAATATAGTACAAAGTTATAACTAACCTGGAATCATCATCCAACAGGAAAGAATTGCTTGCGACGTTGTTTTCTTCGGTCATCAATACCCTCATTCTGGATATCACCTGAAAGATGATGATGGCATTTGAGGCATACATTAATCATATATAATAATTTCAAATAAATCAATCCGATGTTAATAAAATGAAAAAAAATACATACATCTGGGGATACACTTTGTGTGCCATACTTGTCATCCCAGTACATTGTACTGATCCGATACAACTGCTGTATGCTAAGAATCTGTGAATCGAGATTAAATCGTTTGATGTTAGAACAAATTGCATTGTGTTGTAAACCTTAAAAAACATTTATCACTCACTGGGCAGAGGTCATGACTTATTTCATTGAGCGTTTTCTTTGGCTTTTGATGTATAACCTGAATGGAATTACAGATTTTCATTAAAAATAAGACTTATCACAACTGTGTTTTTTTGATGAAAGAATAATTTTACCAGAAATGCAATAGCCTGCCTTATATGCTTCAGTTCATCCCAAGCGGAACCTGCATACTGCAGTTCATCGGTTTAACAAATAAACATACATAAAAAAGAAATGAATAAAAAGTAAAAATAAGGTGCCAGTTTGGAGATATATACCTCATCAGTTGCATTGTAACACCAGTGTTCTATTTCAGCCAACCCTGCTTTCACATACTCACCATTACTAAACGAACAGCATTCGCGCCTCAAAAGTAAGCTGCGTCATGAAATGATATCACCAAAAAAATAAAAAAAGTTAGATGTGTGTGCATATTGGCATAAAAGAGTGGTATACCTGTTAAATAACTGAACGTTGACGAATGAGAATATTTGTGTGAAAACTTTACGCACCAAAAACGGTGGCACCTAAGAATATTATGAAATTAGTAACAAAACAAATAGCCAAGAAAAAGAGAATAATATAAGTTGATACAAGTTCAACTAACATGATTTGTTTTTAAAATGTTTAAGAAAGTTCCAAGACCCTTAACAATGCCTTGCCAGTGAGCAATTACGGTTTGCTGAGCTGTACTAGAAACCGAACGTGATGATCCCTTCACTAGGCTCGCTCTGGATATTCTTGGTGCCTTTAATATAGAATGTTTTTAATTAGTAAATAACTAAATACTAGTTTCCAACAGAAAAGAAAGTACAGAATGTTTTATTTACATTACCTGAATGCACATCCCAAGCAATGGAGATATTTCTTTTTTCAAGTTATCGCGAATCATTCCATATATTTTTTCAACATATGCTGTAAGCTGCTGCTTAAAAAGCAAAGCAGGATACTTGGCTTCTACTTTGGTAAACCCTTCAAGTATTTCATTACCCAAGCTTCCACTTGCAAACGAAAGATCACCCGCATGTGGAGTTCCTTGTAAACTCTACAAAACCAAAAAAAAAAAATTTGAAAAAGAAATACTAAATTAGACCCCAAATATTAAAATAAAATTTATGAAATTACAGATGTCATCCGGCCAAAAAGTGCAGCTGATGATCGACGACGCTGAGGGCCAATTCCAGATGCGGACCCGCTTGCTTTTAGTGTGCATTGGAGTAAAAGCAAAAGAGTAGAAGCATTGGATAACCAGTAGGCTAATACGTCGTTGTTATCTTGCCTTTTCTTTAAATAAATATAATATAAACAAGAATTAGAACAAAAATACTTATGAAAAATAAAAATGTATTATTAGCATATTGCAAGATTTTTTAAAGTTAAACCTCTACTGCATTGCCTATGGTCTGGATTATACGATCGAAAACACTTGTCTTGTCAACTTCAAAAGATCTCCATTGCAAAAGGCATTTGTAAATAATACAAGCTGCTATTGGCCTGTTCCCTGAAAACCCAAGATGTTGTGCAATGCATTTAAGAAGCAACTCCTGGTTTTCAATTTGTTTTACATTGAGTGATTTTTGTGGTTTGTCGTCTATTTCTGTAAGATCTCCTCGTTGACCGACTGAAGGGCTATTGGGATCCTAAAACATACAAAAACAAAAAGAGATGTAACTAAATAACTGATAGCAAAGAAATGAAACAAATAACTCAAAAATCACATTTTTGTAGATTACAATACCAAAGATGACTTTCTATCTCCAATTAAAGTACCACTGTGGGTTCTCTGCAAAGAGTCAAAGATCAAAATGGTTGTTATATGCTATAAGTTCCATATTAGGGGTGAAAACAAGTCAATCTAGCTCGTGAGCTACTCAGGATTGGCTCACTAAAAGCTCTAGTCAAGCTGGGTTTAAACGAGCCCGAGCTTCACATATTGTGCTCAAGCTAGCCCTGAAGCCTAAACAAGCCTTTTAACTATGAAATTTGTATTTAGTTTATTAAATATGCATTTATATAAATAATTATCATATATAATAGTTAAATAATATATATTATGTTATATATAAAATGTATAACTATAAATATATATAAAATTAATTGTTATACAATATATATTGTAATATAACATATAAACCTAGCTCAGGCTCGGCTCGGCTCAGGTCGTTTACCGTAAACACTTATACCTATTGCTTTAGTTGTGATACATAAGGCGGTCATGACCAAAACCACCTCTCTTTCCTTCTCTCACTATACATATAAAGCACTACATACAAGTGTTTATGTGGTTCTCGTGTTTCTATGCTAATTTGATAAAAAAAATTTTTACTAAAAATACCTGAATAATAGATCTGGAACGGCCTGAGAGGAACTTATTAGGTGCCATGGATACTGCTTGTTGGCGGAAGACTTTGTTTTCTGATTCTAAGTTGCTTAACTTCTCTTCTAGCCTGGCAGAATAAAAACATGTTAAACATGCAGTTTATAGAAACTGTAAATTATAAAGATGCAAAAAACTGAAAAAACCTGGTCATGGATTCTTGTAATTGAACAACTTTCTTATCGGTTTCTTCCAACTTCTTACGTCTTTCTTCACAACATTCTTCCAGTTCATCAGCACGTTTCTTTTCTGACTGCCACTTCACCTGCAAATCAAAAAACACAAAAACCATCAACATGAATTTAATCTCATAAACAGTTATTGTAACTGAGACTACAAGATTAAGCATTCAACATACCTTCAAATCATCAACTTGTTCACTTAAGGATTCAATTTTCTTAGTATCTTCAATAACAATTTCTTTTTCCTCAACAACTGGAGGTGCTTCATCAATAGCTTTTCGGGCTGCTTCTCTTTCCTTAACTGCCATTTCATTTGCTTCATCAAGTTTCTTTTGCATAGCGTCCAGAGAGTTTTGAAATTTAATCAAATCCTGTGCTTTTGCTTCTTCCAAATCAATCTGAACATATGCAAGTATGTTAAAATGTATATAATAACTTATATATACATTTAATGTGTTTACATAATTACATATAAAACACTATATTACCCTCAAGCGTTTCTCCAGTTGTAAACGCCATGTTAATTCCTCCATTTGTTTCTCAAGCTTATCTTTCGCTTCTTTAAGTGCACCTTTTTCTTCTGCTTCCTGCAGTAAACGTAGAGCATGTATATCAAGATTACGGTAAATACAAACTAACATGAATACAATATCAAAATAAACAATAAAACCAACCATTTTAAGCCTTTTAAGCTCTTTCTTTGCAATTCTTCCCCTCCATCTGCATTGTGTAACTATGGATCCTCTTTTTAGCTTTTTATAATATGCAGAATTTTTATGACAACGCCATCGAGTCTAAACAAAGGAAAAACCAATAGAAAGGTTCAGTTTATACAACACAAAAATATAAAACTGGGTGTGATTATTTTGTTACATAAAAGTTAACCTGAATTTTAATTGCGGCTTTAGTTTCCTTTCGGTGTCTGAATCTTTTACGAGCCTCCATCGCTCGTATGCATGTTTGTACTGTAAGAACCGACACCCGAAGTCTAGTATAGGCTACCCACGCGCACCATTTACGCACATGTTTCTCAATTTTTATAGCAGCTGCAGTCCTTTTCAGCTCTTCAAACTTTTTACAAGCCAATCTACCTATATTCCCAACAATTGTTCAAACATAAAAAACAGGAATTTTAAAATTTTCTAGTTTGGTCAAGTTAAGAATACTCTAGAAGCTCACCTCTACAGAAAGATTGTAAGAAAATAGAAGCCGTGCGTAATGCGGTAACCTGCCGGTGAGCAATATGGGTTCTTATTCGTCTTTGAATTGTTGTTGCTGCACTTCCGAGTACTTCAGCTCTCCTTGCATCTAATTCTGCCATCTGTCCAGCTCTCAAGAACACCTTTGTTTTACCTATCTGTACACAAAAAGTATGCAGTGAAAACATAGTTCAAAATCTAAAAACGATAAAAAAAACACAGTAATTACCTGAAAACCACTGAGACCCATCTTTTCCAAGATCTTTGCACATACTGTCTTTTCATCAAAGCTACTACAGACTCATTAAATAAATGTAAGAATATATAAAAAAAAAGTTAAATGAAAGACACAATACTATCAGGATATAAAACTAAAAACATCTACCTTCCTGCCAAGGCTTCTGGTGCAAGAAGTCCAAATCTGTTTATAAATTCAAAGAAAGCGCGACGGGTAGGATAACCAGCACAACTGATTCTGATTGCCTCTAAAACACCCTAAGAGTAGAAGAATTAGTTACACAAATAGAAAACAAAAAATAAAAATAATAATCACAGATACTCACACCACAACGCAATTGTTGCATGATGTTGATGTTTTCAAATATGCAAGGTTTCAGTTTATTGTTAGGCTTTACACATCTAACATAGTGAGGCTCTGTGGCATTTAGTGTTTCCATCAGTTGTTGTAATTGAAGCTGCATCAGCATATGGTAACGTGTCAACAAACAGCATACATAATTACACGTCAGCATACAACATGCTTAATTATGCGTATGGGTGGAAACGAGTCAAGCCTGCTCATGAGCTACATGGGATCGGCAAGTTCAATCGAGCCAAGCTTAAAAGAGCATGAACCAGAGCCTGGGCTTATATTATGGCTCATTTACAAGTCGTGCTCAAGCCCAACCTTCACATATCAAGCTTGAGCTGGCTCGTGAGCTTGTACGAGCCTTTAAACTATATAATTTTTATTTACTCAACTAAATATATATTTATATAAATACTTATTACTATATACAAAATATGATTTAATATTTAATAAATAATAAGTATTATGTTATGTATAAAAAGTATAGTTATAAATTTAAATAGAGTTAATTATAAAAATACATAAAAAAATAATAAACGAGTCGAACCTGAGCCAAGCTGGAGCTTGAGAAATTTCTCACGAGCCAACTTCAAGCTCGAGCTATCTTAAGTCAAGACGAGCCCGAGCCTAAGCAAACTTGGGCTCGGCTTGACTCATTTACACCCCTAGTTACACCTCAACATACATCATGCGTCGTTTTGTTGACATACAACATAATAATGATTGAAGTAAATACCTTAAAACGGGAACCAATCGAAGAAAATTTAGATGATTTGGAAGACTCTTCAGCTACAGGAGGGAAAAGACCGGCTACAAAGGAACATTTGGAAACACTCAACAAATCTTGGTGTTCAGGAACCACATAATCTTTATTTTTGTCAAGAAATTGTTCAGACTGATATTGCACCTAAAAAAGAAAACAAAATATAATAACTTTAAACAAATAGTGTTATCGTGAATCGTGATGAGGCTGTTTTGGCTAACATTCATACCTCTCCAGCATAATGAGCAACTGTGAAATCTGTTCGTGACAACTTGGGCTTTATAAAGCGCTTGTGATTTTTGAATGTCTGATAAAGCTTGTTTGAGAATGTCTCATGTGTTGACTTTGGAAACATGCTAAAAAAGTAAGTTCGAATTGTAAAATAACATCTAATTTAATCTGCACTAACTGTTTATTATAACCCTTGTTAAAAAAGAAATGAAGAAATTAAGTCGAGTATGTTATACCAAGCTTCATCAAGGAGAGCAATGATTCCACCAGGTTTCTGCAATAGAGATACAAGATGGGAGAATTATGTACTTCAAATTCAACATTTTGAATCACACTATAAACTACAGAAGGAACAAAACATAATATGATCATCTGTAGCTATGAAGTAATTATACCTTTTCAATGAGATCTAGAACATCTTTGTTATCAACAAATTCAATGTAGCTCCAATTGATAGCCTCTTTTTTATATTCTTCTTGCTCCGCCTTAAAGACATGCTGTAATTCGAACATAACACTTCCTGTATTCAGTTATTAACGGCATTCTCATGCTAACAACAATTACAAAGATTTTTCAGTTTTACCTGGTTAAAGTGTTGCTGCAGTTTCTCATTAGTGAAGTTAATGCAAAATTGCTCAAAGCTGCATCCGTGTGATGACAGTCAGATGATAAACTGTCAAAAGCAGTTGTTTTTCAGAAAGTAAATACATGAATTGCCGCTACCTGTTGTTCTTAAAGCTCTCAAAACCATAGATGTCAAGCACACCAATCAGAGATTTTGAAGTTGCATCCTGTCCAATTGATACATTGATTTTATTCACCAACCTGAAAAAAACAACGAAAAAAAGATACTAAATTATTAAACACCCTAAGTGTAGTAAATAAGGTTTTCTCAATGTACAAATTCGTACCAATCAAATAATCTGCAATATATTGTTTTAGCCAAACCATCTCTGCTAAATGATGCACTAAGAGGATCAAGACTCCTCTTAATAACTTCTTCAGGAGTTACCATCACTCGTTTGCACAACGCATCTTGCAAGCCAACAGGATCACACCTATCACAGCCTCATCCATTTATAAAGACATATAACAATAAAAAAACGTACATACCATTCGTGATTTAAATATAATCATACATAAGAAGTTCTGCTGTCATCTTGAGATGAAATTTGGCTTGGTCATCTTTTAGCACCGAAGAATCAACCTCTTTCCCTTTAGCGAATTCAATATTTCCAAGATGAAGTATAGCAGCAGTAACTCTGAAAATTGCTTCCTATGAAAAAAGTAATAAAGATAGGTAATGAGTTTATGATCTTACTTATTATTGCACATCAAAAAAAGAAAATCCCCGAAGAACAACCTGTTCTTTTTTACTTATTCCAACAACATCCATAGCTCTCCTTGTGGCAAGATATTCATTTCCATCATTCACACCAACCAGCTCAAAGCATTTTGATTGGTTAAGATAGTGAAACGACTGTGGGCTTCCCAATTTATACTTCTCAATTTCCTGAAACCACATGCAAGATTAATCAGATGCTGACTAGTGAAGTTAACTTTTTAAAAGTAAGAACCTGGTACCTCTGGTGGTGCTGCACAAAGCAGGTAAAAACAGTGATAGTTCCTTTCAGGATCGTTTACTTGGCAAACACGAGATCTTTCTAGAAGGTAAGTCCTGATAGCTGCTCCTGAAATCCTCCCGTGCTTATCAAATTGGATCTCAACAAACTTTCCAAAACGGCTGAGCCATTTTCACATAAAACAAATCAAAATGCAGCTAAAATACGAACATGAACTCTTTCAGTTACACGGTATAAGCTAGAACCTGGTTTACCTGGAATTGTTATTTCTAACGGTTTTAGCATTGCCAAAAGCTTCAAGAACTGGATTTGACTGCACTCAAAATTGTAATAAGAAGTTTATATGTTAGATACACATTATGTGGCATAAAACGTAGAACAATAAGGGCTTATTTAAACATAGAACTATACGTCATATATCATACTTCAAGAACTTGCTGTTCAACTGTGCGGCCTTCAGTAGCTTTTCTGCCACCCAAATATGCAAGAAACCGCATAAGCATTTTGGTTGTCTCAGTTTTACCTGCTCCACTTTCACCACTCACCAGAATTGAATTACTTTTTCCTTCATTAATCATGGCCCTAACTCCATTAAAAATGCAAAACATGATGACCATTGTGCCTTTAAAATAAAGTGGTTGTTACTAACCAAGTAACCATCACATATAAATGATAATAATAACCTGTAAGACGTATCTGCGATTGCAAATACATGGGGACTCAATTCACCAAAGGGTGCTCCCTTGTATTGTTGCATCATATGAGAATCATACAAATGAGGTAACTTTTGGAACGGGTTTATTGCAATTAGAATGTTTCCGGTGTAAGTCTGTCATTATATAAAAAAAAAAGAGAAGTAAGGATATAAAAGTCTAGTTCAAGGTTCTTTAGACTAAAATATGAGAAGCAAACAGAAAACCTACATAAATCTCATTGAGTTCATATCTAGTTCTTAAATTCTGCAACACCCCTGGCTCATGCAAATACGATAGCTTTGTCATGTCATCAACACCGCCAGCGGGTGCTTCCATATCCTTCGGATACACTTTTGATAAATTAGCAACCACCTGAAAAAGAACCAAATAATGTAAAATTTCACAATGCTAATCTTCTTTCTGAAATAAAATATCAACGACTAACCGTTTTCCCATCTGTGATTTGAATCTCTATTTCTTTCCCTTTAATCTTTGTGACTTGCCCCTCAACCCAAGCTTGGGCTGTATCTTCAACCCAAACATGAGAGCCTACTATTATATTAACTGCAGTGCTCTGTAGTGCATACAAATCAGTCAGTACACTCGCCTAAGATGATATGTTTGTAATCGTGTCTATGTGCACATCATCTCTTATATATGCGTTTTGATTAGATGTTAACGAACCAAATCGTGTCTATGTTTTTGGATGTCATACAGGCAACTTAAACCAGCATGGACTTAAAAATGATTATATATCAAGTATCCATTAAGAACATATCAAAACATGCATAACAATTCAAATCTATATCTAGGGCATTAACAAAAGTATCAATCATCATAATTTCATAATGTATCAAATATCCAATTCATTGCATAAATCATAAATAAAACACAAATCACATACCATTATATAACTTCAGAGCGAAAACCTAGATTTTGGCGGGAAATGTATATGTTGTTGTTCGTTTTCAGAGATAATTAATCACTGATCCATTTGTCTGGAACTTGCTTGAGATCACTCATATGCAATTTCGATGATTCTGATTGATGTAAATCACAATAACAGAACATTTAGGGCGTGTTATCGATTAATCGTTGGATTAAGCTTTCGATTGTTGGCTAATTTTCCTTTAATTTGGTTTTGAATTGTCGATGAAGTTTGTCTGTGTTGTTGATTAGGTGTGTCCTTGTGTTGTGGAAGTGACATTGTTCCCTGTGAAGTCGGATGCATTGTTCGTAAATTTCTCGGAGATTAGTGGTTGAAAGTTGAAACACACACACCAATACTCTGATTTTGTGCATGGCTTATTTCACACAACAACCTTTATTGTGTTCGTCTCTCCGTTATAGTTTTCAATCAATCTGTTCAAATATCGAATCGGACGCTAAATCGGTCATTTTGCTGGTTCGATCGGTTGAATTAGTTTTGAATGAAATAAATAATAAATATATATATTTTTTTTTCAAAGTAGCAAAACTTCAAATATAACTTAATTAGACTCTCAAACATAACTATTTTAAATTTTAAAACCATAACACAAACAAATTAATCATGTTAAACAAACATCCAAGTTTAATACTATGAGTTTAAACAAAGATGATCTAAACCAGCTTCATCATTCAAGTTTAATACTATGGGTTCAACCAGCTGAATCCAGGTTCAACCGGTTGACCGGTTTGAATCGGCTGAGATTTTGGGCTAAAAACGACCATATATGGACCGGTTCGGTGCCATCTATGAATCCCGGTTCGACCGGTTCAACCGGCCGAACTAAACCGAGTTTGAAAACATTGGTTTTCATGACACCATAAAAATTCTAAATTCACCACAACCGACATACTCGACGATGTAATTTTAAATCGTAAATCTGATGCTCCAAACAAAGAGTGTGTAGTTGCTAATGGACCACTAACCTTTTTATACAATTTTATTTATATGTTCGACTAGCAAGAAATTAGTCAAATATAAAGATTACAGATATAACCGGGGCTTTTGAGCCCTCATTTCAAGTTAGAATACGCTTATGTTTCTTATTCACAAACTAAAGAAACAAGTAATGCATAATGCTATCGAAAGTAGAAACTTTTCGCGTTCTAAACAACATATCATTGATTACAATTAGTTTGTCCGATTCAAGATGATTTACGTCCACGAGTTGCAACTAGGTTATTTCTATTTGTTGAAAAGTAAAGTCAACTTGGTCAACATTATTGTTTACTTTAACGTTTAAAGTTGTAAGTCAAGATTGTAGCTAGTTAGATAGTATAAGGGTCAAAAATGTTAATCTTGGAAATAAGTTTGTTAGTATTTTGTTAACATACTTTGCAAATTAGGTGTATAGAAGAGAGGTTGGTTAGATTCATTGCCTAACTAGGTTTAATTCCCGTGTGTAACACACGGGTTATATAACAATATTTAAAAAAATATATAACAATTATAGTTAAAACTTGTAATATTTAAAGATTTGTAAATATTTTTATATAAATAGCATTAATCATAATATTTTTGTTCCATAAACTTAATTTTTTCCATCACAAACTTCCTTTTATATATTCACCTAATTTTTCCCTCATTTTTCTCTTAAAAGAAGCTCTCCCTAAACCTTGATTTATTAGGTAGATTCATTTTCGTTGTAATCTTTCAATTGTAATTAGTTTTCATAGCTTGAATAAACAAGCAATACCAAGTGTTCAAGAGCATTTTGTTTGTGTATCAAATAGTATTTTGCGCTGGCTCGAGTGTTGCACGAGTCTTTTATTTAATCTATATAAACTCATTCATGTCGATCCATGTTCCCTATGTAAATTAAAGTTTATTGATACTCATCGGGCAGATTGCAATCCCGAATCATCATTGTGGTACGGTGCCACAAGTTGCATGTATGAAATACGCTACTTACACTCCGTGTTACCACAACTTAGAAGTCGGTTTAACGAAATCATCACAACCTCGACCGATGTTTTTCAAGCATTCGAAAAAATAAACCAACAAAACCAATTCAGTAGCTCAGAACTAATTCCAAACAACACCAATCCAAATAGCACCAAACAATCACCACTTCCAATAGTCCATCACAACCAGGGGCGGACCCACTTTAGTGGGTTGGGGGGCGCCCACTCCCCCTGCGAAATTTTTTTTTTTTGGTTTTTATATGTTAAATTCTCGATCGACCCCCGTAAAATTTAACCCTCGACCCCCATACAGGCTTGAAAACTTAGTTTAATGCCCAGTTAGTAGCCTATATGAGACACATAATATTTAACAATGGATTGGGTTATATTATGGTTAGAAGATAGTAATATATATTTATTTATATTGTCATATATAGTCAATCATTATGCTATTGTAACCTTAAGTGTTTCACCATTGCACAAAACCATCAATATAGTTGATGATTTGGATGGTCATGAGTACAAAAAGGAAATATATAAATAAATTAACTATTTTTGCTAAGTAATCAAGTGAGAAGTGATGAATGGTGGAAAAATTAGTTGTAGAACCAAGGTTCACACATCACCATTTTTATACCATAACACAAGTTTTCCAACATAATATTGTTTGGAAACATGGTTTGGTTTCATTAACTTCTTATTTGTAGATTAGTGACTTAAAAAAGATGTATAATAGAGGCATATGAAGTTTAAGAAATAAAATAAAAGATTTATTTTATATAGTTTGAGAAAAACAATCCTAACTCGAACCTCAAAATGGTGATTTACCAAACTCTATTTACCTTGGTAAATACATGGTAAAGTTATAGAGGATGTTTCAAGTATTTAGGAATAAAAATGAAAGAAAGAATAAAAAACTCACAAGTTGTTGTTGAAAATTTGTTGAAAAAAAGATGAAATTTGAGAGAGAGTTTGAAAGATGAAAATTTATAGAAATTCTTAAATAGATTGAGAGAGTTTGAGAAAGAGTTTAGATGATGAAAGTGATTAGAGAGATTTGGTTTGGTATTTATAGATAAAAATTAGGGTTAGACATTAAATAAGTTAGTTGAGTGGAGGGAATGAAAATTTTTACTTTTAAATAAGTGGAGGTAAAATGAAATTTTTTTAATTTTGACCCATCAAATTTAGTTGTTGTCATTTTTTAATTTAACCCGACCCGGTTCGACCCGAACCGAATCGAACCGGATTGAAAAAAATATTATATATCAATACTTAAACGATTACTACCAAATTTCCGACCCCCATGAAAAAAAATCCTGGGTACGCCACTGATCACAACTGTTTGCCAAAAACAATTCTAAAACATTATCCCAGTCCAACATCTCTTTCTATTTTAACTTCAATTAAAACCAAAATGAAACATAATCAAAAAATTGAGTTGAAAGAATTCTAAAGAAGACGTAACATTAGGCAATCACCGCCAACGTACCTGAAACATCAAGGTATTGAACAAAAACGAATACAAAAAATTGCAACAAACACAAAACAGGTTGGAGTGAATCCACATCATCATTTATACCACACATTTTTTAGCCCTTGGAATCAAGTTCTAATGCCCCTAAGCCCTTACACTCATTTACGTTCGTGACAGTAATGTCATTAGACGTAGATAAAAAACAGTATAATGTCTCACATATTATGATGTAACGTCGTAAAAGTAATTTACAAGGCAGTTTAAACTCGGAAAAGTAATTTAGTCATAACGTGGTTAGACATAAATAAAAAAAAGTATAATAGAGTGTAGGATGTTGTAGTGTTAAGTCATAAAAGTAATGGTGAGATGCCAAGTTGTTAAGTACAAAAATATTGTGTGTGTGTGGAGGGGGGGGTGTTAAAGTTGTCAATTACCAAAAGTTAGGGATTAATATGTAACTTACATAAATATTAGGGTTGGTAGTGTAGCTGTTAAAATAGTGGGGATGCAAAGTGAAAATATCAAGCCCGAAATCACCAACCTTGATTTTTCATACATATATAGTAACTAGGATAGTGCCCCGTGTGAAACACGAGTTCAAGTAAAAAACACTAATAGATTATATATTTTTTTTTTATAAAAAACACGTGTTATATATATGTAATATAAAATTTGAATTTCACGATGTTATAATTACAACGTAATCCACCGGTTAATATGAATAAATAATATTTTTTTAAATTTAAGTTTGACTACTTATATGATTAGTTATAAAGTAAGTAGATAATTACAGAAGAAGATAAATTTGATTATTAAAAAGATATATGCGAGTAGTATTTGAATCGAATATGGCTCATGAGTCTTACGACTAATGATAGGAGTGTTATGCTTGGGAAAAGAACACTCAAGTGTTGATTTTAAGGATATTCATGAGGGCATAAATGATTATAATTAGTTTTGAGACAAAACATGGTAAAGCCGGAACACAATATTTGTTTTAAAATATTATTCATTTAGTATGTCAATATTATACTCAAATTAAATAGAATTAAATATTTGGTTTTATGATGTAATTTTTTTTAAATATAATTTCGTATAAAAAAAGTTATATATGCTTATAAAATATTGACGTATTTAATTGTTGTCATTACCAACTTTATTCTAAAGTTTCATTTTTATACCTTATCCAATATAAACTAACTAATGCATACCCTAGTATGAGAGGGTTGAAAATGTAACTATTTTTAAATATTTTAAAATTCTAGTAAATATTAGGGGGATCAAAATATAATTAGTGTTATTTAAATATATCATCTACATATTCTAATAATTGAGTAACTCATCCACATGTCACAATTTTAACTACTCCACATACGATTTTGCTTAGGTGTCATGTTCTAAATTAATTTGATGGAGAATTTTTAGACGGGTCATGGTATGCTCCATATTCGAAATAACCCGATATGTTTAAATTAAAAATTCACAAATTATCATCAATTATCTCCTAACCCGATATGTTCAAATACAAAATTTACCAATTATCATGATCTATATCTTAACCCGATATGTACCAATTATCATGAATTATCTCCTAACTTGATATGTTCAAATAAAAAACTTATCAGTTATTATGATCTATCCTAACTCGATATATTCAAATTAAAGTTTTACCAATTATCATTAATTATCTCCTAACTGGATATGTTCAAATAAAAAAAATTAATAATTATCATGAATTATCTCCTAGCCCTTTCAAATAAAAATTTACCAACTATTATAATCATATCCTTTATTGTAACATATAATTTTTTATATGAATATATTTGTAAATATCCAAATCGATTTAATAAGAGATATGTTAAAAACAAATTTTATATCTAAATTGAGTTAAAACCTATAAAACTAAAATCCGTGTAGTATACGGATACTAATCTAGTTATAGATATATAAATAAATATTTTGAATATAAAACTATTATTATTAGAAAAACTCTCAAAAAATGACACGTAAGTATAGAAGCCCTCAAATTATGACACCTAAGTAAAATCGATTTTGCTTTATTATATTAGAGATTATAGAAGGCCTAAGATTCTCATCTTGAGGATCCGAAGGAAACAAACACCATACCATGATATTCGAATTACACTACTCCCTTCTATTTAGGGCTGATAATTGTATATACTTGTATCTATTAAGACACGAACACGAAACATGCATACACAAAAATGACGCGATAACTTATCTGTATGTTTAGTATAAAAACAGGCATGGTAATACATGGTAAACACGATATGACGAACATGTTATGACCGGTTAATGCCTGGATAACGTGAACCTGTTAATACCTTCTTCCCACGAACAAAAGTCGTCAAAAGTTCTAAAATTATTAAATAAAGCAAAATCCATAAGTCTAAAAAAAATTAGGGTAAATATTTTAATTTTTCTTTAAAATTTCTTATCAGGTACCTAACAGGTAAACAAATATTTTATCTATATAGACACGAAAATTAACATGTAGGTGTCTACATGTTTAAGAAACGAAACATGTTAATGCCATACATGATACCTTTTAAGGGCGTGTAAGATTGCCTTTTATATTCATGTACGTGTCTAAAATTTTCAGTCCTATAATGCAATCTCAACTTACTGGATTACAATCCCACATATATGTTGGTGGGTTTTTTAGGGGTGAGGCTTTTGCTTATTATGACAAAGCCCAATGATTAGTTAATCATTGACCCATACCATGTATAGTATTCTTTAGGTGTTAGTGCCCTCCACCAACCCTAGATGTCATCCCCTGTATATAGAGTACGTGTGTGTATTATAAATGGTCGTTCTTTGTTTTGGTGTTGTTGTTGATCATAATTGAAATCACTAGTTGTTTGAGAGTGTCCTTACATGACATGAATCAAACTATATTAAATTTTATGTTCATATTTTCTTGCTTTGTTATTTGTGATACTCATTTCGTCATTGTTGTTATTGAGTGTTAGAGTGATTACCCGACATATGTGTCACCTACCATTTTCAAAACACTCGCTATACTATACAGAGATATATCCTTAAAAAAAGTTATTGGATTTAATCAACTTTAACTATTGGTTATTGGCTGCTATCACCCTCAAGTATCACTTTGGCCAATATAACTCCCAATTAAACACTTTGGTGTCCGTATCACCAAAAGTTAACCAATTCAAGTCACTTCTGGTTAACTTTTGGACTTTTAGTTAATCTTTTGGTGATACGGACACCAAAGTGTTTAGTTGAGAGTTATATTGGCCAAAGTAATACTTAAGGGTGACAGCGGCCAATAACCAATAGTTGGAGGTGATTAAATTCAATAATCCAACAAAAATTACAAACTTTTATTTGAAATCATAATTACAAATCTCATCCCGGATTCAAGTAAACTCATGAGGCGCTCACGACCTAAGCCGCCTAACAGTTGTTCCTTCTCACCCGTATAGGTCAAAATCCTCAAACCTATCTTTGTATCCGAAACCAGCTGAGCCTCGCTCAAGGATTGTCGTATATATTTGAACTTTCATCGTTGTTGGATCGCCACCATCACTCACTGGCAGTTACTGCCTATTGACGCAACTAACTTAATTGCCTAGACCCTAACAACGCGAACCGATATTCCCAATGCTAAACAAAAAGGAACACTTGAAACATCACTTAAAGCATGAAACTGTTACCCTATCTATCGTTGTAACTTCGAATCTTTTCAAAGTTCTCTACAAATTAATCTAAAAGTCAGTAAATAACAAATGAGAAAAAAGTTTTAATTCATATGACATGACTTTACACCCTCTATCACCTTACAAACTCTTTCAACAAAGAAATTACGTGTTACAAACCGGATAAAGGAAACACGTTTATTATTTTCCACTCACTCCATTTAATTATATTTAGATGTAAATTTCACTAAAGTCTTTTTCAAATCAAACGCGTCTAGCTCATTAACTCGTCAAAGGAGTTAGGTTTTTCGACTCAATTTACATCGTAATTAATATATATTCTTATAAAATTAATATGATGATGTTGATTCTAAACTACTCTTTTCCAAAAAGATATAAATGCAAATCAATTCCAACTAATTAAGTTTTTACCCGTGCGCAATGCAATGTTTTTTTTGACTTTGTTACGTTTATAAAATTAATGTGTCGAGTGCTCATAGGTGACGCGATGTGATATTGTTACATTAATATGATTAGACATAAATACAAAAATCATTATATTTCACACTTGTATCCACATAACATTAAAATAATGCAAACATTAAAGAAGTTGGTAAAAAAAGTAAAATAGTTTTAGAAAATAAGTAAAAAGAGAAAAGACAAAAACCAAAAAAATTAATAAAAAATAACATGTCAAGCGATCAAACTTGAGTCCTTAAGGTAGTGTTTGGTATGCATGAATGAGAGGTGGAATAGAGTAGACCATTACGAGGGAATGAAAAAAACGTGTTTGGTTGCTCAATGAAATGAAATGGACCATTACGAATGCATGAAAAAGACATCATTTTTATTCCATCCATACCCATGTTTCCTTTTTCATAGAGCGAGAATACCAACCAACTATGTTAGCTTGAAAGGAAATCTAAGGAAAAAAATCAAAGTTTCTTGGATCACTCATAGGCTTTTGTTGGGTAAGAAAGTCGTTAACACAGTGGAAATTACACAAGTACACTCACACAAACGATTATCGGTAAATGAAGAACATGAGAATTAAAGTAGTTCGGTTGTGTGAGTGTACGTATGTGTTTCCACTGTGTTACTTTGGTAATTGCTCCTAGAAACATGCGTGGATCATTATACATGATGAAAGTACTTACGTTCACTTTCTACTATGTATAATGATCCACATCTATTTCCAAGAACATTTACCAAATGACGTTTAGTTACCCCGCCATTTGCCTCCACCTAATTTTTCTTCTAGACAATGCTTAGCGGACTGAAAAAGATAAGTTTACTCTTCAAAGTTGGTATAATCCTAGCGTCTTTTAAACTCCATGCTATAACATCAAGAACTACATCAGTTATTCGCACCTTCAAAAAGTTACCGCTTTTTAAATTTCTTATCCCTACTATGCGTAGCATGAATTGATGAACCGAAATCCATGACCCAAGAGTCTGTAGACTCTAAAAAGCAAACCAATGCATCCTTTTCACTATCTTCATTTCCTTGAACACTATTTACTGCCTTTTCTTTATTTTTTCTTAGGACCAGGACACTACTCTTGACGTGTCCCTTCTCACCGCAGTTCTAACACTTCACATTCTCTCGAGCTCTAGACGAACTCCTTCCCCGACTACCATTGCGCCGATGCTCCAAATGACCAAACGGTCTTAAATTTGGTCTTTAAACCTAACGGTGCTTAAATCGGACGAACTCCTTCCCCGAATCCCATGGTTAAGAGGTCTGAACCATTAAGGGCCTCTATAAATGGGAGGATATTGGGGTAGAACTTCAGATGATGATAAGTTTGATATATGCTCCATTCAGCATCTCTCTATCTCTTAACCATTCAGCACTTAATTGAACCATTCAGATGCTCTCTTTTTTTTTTTTAATGAAATGAACGCTCTGAATCTGAATGTTGAATGATTAAGCACTGAACCGAACCATTAAGAGGTAAAAAAATAGCCCCTTAGTATCACTTCCTTTGCCAACACTGAATATATATCAGTAGATGATCATTCGTTAGAGTTTCTCCGATGGACATCTTCACCCAAAACACTATCCCGGATCTCACCAAACTTGAAGTTTCTAGGCCTTGTAGTTTCAGTGATCGTTGTCACGAATCTAACCAACTTTCAGGCAAAGAAGATGTCATAATCACAGCCTGAGTATCATCAACAAACTTCATGCCTACAAATGATAACCTAGACAAAACTGAATTGATTTCATTAATGTGATTAATAACTGAACTTCTTTCACGCGTCCTCATCGTTAATAACTCCCTTATAAAAACACTATATTCATGGCAGACAACTTCCTACACATATCTGACAAAAGTTGTTCGCATACCATGAGAAATTTTTTTATTTCATGATGTTAAAAGCTACGTTCATTGTTAAAACCAATGTAATTTTACCAATTGTACTTTTATCATTTAAGTCTCATACCACTTCATCAGTTTTACTCATTCTCGCAAGTTTTACTCAAAACTATCTTCAAGTTGCATTCACCAAGCAACGCCTCAATTTGCGTTCTCTACCATGTGAAATCAGTACACTTCAGCTTTCCCGTCAATCACAAACGAGAACAAAAACACTTTTATCTAAAAGCACGATACCCAAGACATGTTCCATTTAATTTCTTCACAGGAGCTTAAAAAAACATAGGTACGAATACGTTGTCGGCAAATATCCAAATAAACCGGCTCAATTGGTTATCGCGCGAAATAGCCGTGTGCTCAACAAACCTAAGCTCTGATACCAGTTGTTAGATATTAAAGTTGTTAATGCAGTGGAAACACACACTTACACTCACACAAACGATTACAAGTAAATTAAGAGCACACGTGAGAATAATAGTGGTTCGGTTTAGGTAACATACGTCCACTTTGCCACTAAGGTTTTTATAATTAGAAACACTATTACATTAAATGTTCTATTTATAATGCTACAATAGGGCTAGTAATTAAAACAACTTCTTGAGCTCCAAACAATAACAAAAATAGACATAAGTACATAACAACCTAGGCCCGACTACTGTATCTACTTTTTCCCTCATCTGTATTACGACTACTAAAGTACTAATGGCCCCGACTCAACCAAAATGTTTACAACTCATCAACCGTCACGTGACATGTGCGGTAAGAAAACTAAACAATTAACCATGCTTTTAATCGGTATAGGCAATATTCAATTAGCATTTATAAATACTATATGTAATTACACGGAACCGAGTGGACAAGTTCAAACCATCTAGCTTGGGTTAAAATTGTTAATTTTTTTATTTGTGAATAATCAGAATTGTTCCACAACTTCAACAACTACGCTACCATTAGTTGTCACCATGCAAAGACTATAACTATGAGTCTTTGGAATATTGTACCAAGTCTTACAAGTATATATATATATACATTGCTGAAAAAATTTCTACTTATATCATTTCAGTTTATGAAGATGAGTTTTCAGAGCGTTGTTTTTTTCTCACTTGCTCTTATTTCCTCATTAATCGTGATAGGTCTTCAAGCAAGAGTACAAGTTGTAGCGGTAACACCACGACCACAAGCACTACCACCACCACAAACTCAGAACTATTCGTGGGGCGGTTGCTACGGATGTTGGGACGCTCCTCCAGGTTCCGAAAAAAAAGAAGGTTATTTATTTCTTAATTAGTAGTCTTTAAATTATAAAATTGATTATGCACACAATGTAGAAGTGATAAATAACTATTAATTTAAAACATAAAGATATAAATGCTCCTAGTTAACGAATTTTTATAAAGTTACATAAGGAAAAAAATTCCTTTTGAATAGAAATGGTAATTAAAATGTACCTATCAAAACTCACAAATAAAAATGACAATTTACTCGATCGATCTTGTTTGTATCATGGATATATATATATATATATATATATATATATATATATATATATATATATATATATATATACTAGTTTAATGCCCGCGCAACGCTCGAGAACATAACATTCAGATGATTTTAATGACATTCATGGGGTATGAAAGGTTTAACCGTTATAAAACCGGAACAAAAGAATTATTTAAAAAAAAGTTTTTAATATAGAAGTATTATACTCATATTAAATGGAATTAAATGCTCGGTTTTATGGTGTAAATTTTTAAAAAAATAATATTGTAATAAAAATTTATGGATGGTTAAAAGATACTAAGGTATTTAATTATAGCTTATTACTAATTTATTCTTAAGTTTCATTTATATACCTTATTAAATATAAACCGACCCATGCACACCCTAGTAAAAAAGGTTGAAAATGTAACTATTCTTAAGTTTTTCTAGTTTCTCCTACATATTAGGGGTTTAAAATGTAATTCGTTTTATTATAATATATTATTATATATTATGTATACATATTTTAATTATAAAATTATTATTATGAGAGATACTCTCAAATAATGCCAAGTAAGCAAACCAACCCTAAATGGTTGACACATAAGCAAAATTCATTTTCCTATATTATATAAAAGATATATATATATATATATATATATATATATATATATATATATATATAAGTTAAGAGGTGTTCTCATTTGACTCCATATATGATTCGTTAAAGTTGTACTTTTTGTATTCAAGTTAAGAGGCGTTCTTATTTGATTGTGCCTCTATATATATATATATATTTAATTTCTTATATTTATGGTTACACACATGCAGAACGATTACAAGCTCCACCGCGAAAAACTATGGGGATAATGGAGTAACATGAAGTCATTGATCATGTGGCTTTAAACAAAAGAAGCTAGCTTGTTATTTAATTCTACCATTAATTTAATACAGAAACATTTGAAACTGTTAAGACATATTTTTTCTTAATTTAGCATCTTTTACTCCATGTATTACCTTATTTATAAGATGGTTTTAACTTTTAAGATATAATTATATAATTTATATATAGACTATAGAGCATATGCTGTTATGTGTGTTTCATGTAATAATGTTGTTACCAGTATTGATATGACACTTATTATATTATCTATATATGTTTGGTGGGGATATTATATGTGAATAAAAGAAGGCACTAGTTATAAGATTCAAATTTTATTTCGTTGTTCATAATTGTTAAATGAGTTTAATTGAAATTATAAACATATGAATATATATATAGGAGTTAATTTCAATCTACTTCTAAGTTAGCTTTGCTTATTATTACGTTTTGGTGCATTGTTTGCGTGCATGCATTTTTACACCAACTTCAAGTATATCAGGGTTACAATTTTATGCTTTGAGCGTTTTGATCAACATGCATATTAGGTCATGACTCATGAGTAGTGGTAGCTAGAAAGTGATAGAGAATGTGCTAGGAAAAATAATTATGCCATGTAGGATACTGAGTCAAATGAGTGATATTGTGAAAAATACTAGTAGTGGATGTGTGATAGTTATAAACTTTATAATTATTAGAATTGGTGAAGATGTATAAATCTAATAGGGTAGAAAATAAAAAACCACTAACCACGTGATAGTAATCACGATGAAGCCCAAAATGCCCCCTATAAAGATGAGGAGGCGGTGTTTGGTCGTTATAGGCAAAAAATAAGCCATCGCTTGGGCTATCACGGACCACTACGTGTGGCCTTACAAAATTTTCAAAATAAACTTCAGGGATTGAAGTTGAAACTTAGCATTAAAACTCAACCAGTGACGAAGCCAGGATTTTTGGTCCGGGGGGCTAAAGTTAAAAAAACCATAATTTTTTTTATAATGCTTTGTTTCGGGAGGGGGGGGGGGGCAAACTCAATATATATAAAAAATCAACAACCGACCAACAAAACAACACTTCGGACGGAAAAAACTAGGGGGGCCCGGACCCTCCTTGGTCCCTCTTATGCCTCGCCAATGAACTCAACCCCCTCCTCTGTGATCCCCGTTTTTCCGGCGGCTAACTCTGGTCGTCTCCGGGTAATCGTTGGCGCACCATAAACCACTAAATAAATCGATTGAATCTTTTAATCAAATCAGCATCAACCAAGTAAGTTTAATGTCTCATTTTGCTTGTTTTTCATCACCGTTCAAAAGCCCTAATATAATTTTGTTTCAGCTTGATTCATTGATGTGTACGTTAGGAATTGGGTTTATGTGTTCTTGTGAGATTTGGGGGGGGGGGATCGATTTACTTAGCATGAATTAAAAGAGTTATATTTCAGATTATAAACGCAATTCAGATGTAGCGTGTCTGGTAAGTCACGTGCTTGTCAAAGATACAAATTATAAATTCATTTATATAATCTGAATTGCGGTAGCGCGTCTGGTAAGTCACATGCAGTCGCAGTAGAGGCTCCCCCAAACTTCATTTCGGTCAAATTTGGACGGAGTCGAAGACTCGTCAATCAACTGTTTCAGAAAGAAAACCTAATGCAAAGTATTCCATTGTTTATACAAGTTAGTGTCCTTAATATAGGATGTTTGTTTGTTTAATTAATTTAATCGAAACCTTACGCATCCACTTGTAATAATTATTTACATAGAAATAAAGGAAAATACATAGGATGTTTGTTTGTTTATACATATTATATATAGATGTACTAGTTTAATAACCGTATAGACACACAAGTTGAATTAAGTAAACTTTACTGAATAAAGAAAGCACGATTGAAAATGAGATGTAACAGTTTAAATCCTTATATAATATAGGAAAACAAAAAAAAGCTTATGTGGCATATTTTTAAAACTTCTGGCTTATGTAGCATCATTTGAGAATTTTTCTCACAATAATGATTTTTTTTATTTACAATATGTATATAAAATATATTATAATAAAACTAATTACATTTTTGGTCCCCTAATATTTTGGAGAATTCTGAAAAATTTAAGAGTATTTATATTTTTAACATTCTACTACAAGGGGTGTACATGAGTCGGTTTATATTTGATAGGAACTAAAATGAAACTTATGGATAAAGTTAATAATAACATATTGTTTTAAAAATATACATAACATTTTTATACGATTTTTAAAAAAATAAACTACACCATAAATGAGCACTTTATGGTGTAGTAAATTTAAGTATAATATTGCTATACTAAAAGTCTAATTTTTAAAAATATATCATGTGTTCCAGTTTTACCACGGTTTTGTCTCAAAACTGATTGGAACATTTATCAATATCCTTAAAAGCATCACTTGAATGTTGTGTTTCCGAGCGTAGCGCGGGCACTAACTAGTCATTATAATAAAATCAAACTTAGCTTGGATACTATTGAGATTCTAAATCACTCGTTCACGTTTAGTTATTTAATTTTGCGTTGATTTTGCAACTCAAAATATCATTTATTTCTATAATGAAGAGAATTTGATTTTGTATTGTTTTTTAAAATTTACTTTTGGTTTTAGATATATTTATTTTAAACGGTCCCAACTTTCGAATTGGCTGGTAATGGTACCAACAGCCCGTCATTAAATTTTTTTTAACTCGATTAAGTTTTTTTCGAATTTAAGACCTATGTGTTAGGGCTTTTGATCGGAAGGAGAATACGAGTCGATTGATCTAAAAGTTATTTCGAAACGGTGCTCTGAATGACAAAATTTTTACATTCGATTGAAGACCGTTAGGTTTAAACACCTGACTGTAGCACCGTTTCATCGTTCGGAACGCCGTTACGAGGTAACTTTTACATCAATCGACTAGTATTCTCCTTCCGATCGAAAGCCCTAAAACATTGGTCTTGAATTAGAAAAGAACTTAACGGCGTTAAAATTTTTTTAAAGACGGCTTGGTGGTTGCCAAATGGATACAAGTTGGGACCGTAACCAACCAATTCGATAATTGAGACGGTAGAAACCAAAAAGTGAAAGTTGAGAGTGTTTAAAACCAATATACCTTGTTTGTAAGATGAAAAAAATTACTTTTAAAACTTTCCCCCTTAAAAAATATGTTTCTCACTTTCTCTCTTCGATTTTAATTTTCAAAAACTTTGATTTATTATATTAGATTGTTCATTTATTAAAATAGGACGTTTCCTATGATAATTTTATGGTTTCATAAGCATTTCTGACCGATTTCCTACACATTTTCCATAAATCTTCTCCTATGAGTTTACTACACAATGCTTTCTTAATATACTTATATACACTCCCTCAAATCAAACTTAAAGACGAACATGAGTTGACCATTAAATACTCCGATTTTAGCATGTGATGTGAGTCAACATCTACCAATTGCATACCCTCACACCTACAACGACCACAACCATTGATTTTTCCCCAAGACTTTTGAAGTTTTGCGTGTTTGAAATGAAAAAAATATGATTATAAGAAAGGTAACTTAGCCCCTCAAACCGACTTAAACAGTCTATGATTGAACTCATTTCAGCGACGCTATAATCAATTCATCCTATAATTAATTGGATTTGTAATCGGCTCATCCTATAACTTAAAAATCAATTTTCAATACTAAAAAGGTTATAAAACAAACAATAGAAATTCGAAAAACACTACAAAATTCAACTAGACAACCCATTATAAAACATGAGTAATTCCCGCGTTTTACACACAAGTTAAATAAAAATATTTAATATATATATATATATATATAACACTCATATTTAAGAATTTTTAATATTTAATATTTAGTTTTTTTAATATTTTTTCCTATAACTTAAAAATCAATTTTCAATACTAAAAAGGTTATAAAACAAACAATAGAAATTCGAAAAACACTACAAAATTCATTTAGACAACCCATTATAAAACATGAGTAATTCCCGCGTTTTATACACAAGTTAAATAAAAATATTTAATATATATATATATATAACACTCATATTTAAGAAATTTTAACTATTTAATATTTAGTTTTTTTAATATTTTTATAAAATACCATTAAACACAAAGTTTTACTAGCTCTCCACTTAATTTTTCTCTTCCAAACTTATTTCTTTTATTCATTCACTTAATTTCTCTCTTAATTTTCCCCTAAAAAACGGGTCAACCTTAGAATCTTGATTTATTAGATAGATAAATGTTTTCATATATTAAATTCACCATATATATATATATATATATGAACCAAATGCTACACATATAATTTTGACACTTAATTAATGAAGATTATATATATATATATATATATATATATATATATATATATATATATATATATATATATATATATATATATATATATATATATATATATATATATATGAACCAAATGCTACACATATAATTTTGACACTTAATGAAGATGAGATTTGAAGGTGCCACTCGTTCTTTCTTGGCATTTGTTTTAACGCTTGCTCTCATTTGCTCTATGACGAGTGCAAGGGTGGGTGGTAGCTGGAAGTGTTGGGGTGATCAAAATTGTGACAAAAGATCAGGTCATCTATTTATTAACATATATGCACATGTATTCATGCATTCAAATACATATCTCATGCATTTCTTATATTGTAACAACAGCGCCAGCACCGCCGCCACGAGGGTGATCGGGATAATCTGAAGTCTTCAATCGTGTCGATGATGGTATGAACGTAGCTCAAATTAAAAGGAGTTTGTTCTTTAATAGTTTGCGTTGCCACGTGTTTTTGATTTCTACTTCTATAAAATTAATGTGTTAACTTTGTCACACCCGCTAATTAATGTGGATAAAAAATTGTATCATGTGTAGAACGTTATGTTATAAACATGACCTAACGTTAATGTTGACATGACAAAAGAATTTTTAGAATTGAAAACATAACGTGTCGTTCTCAGCGACACAATGCATTTGTGACTTACTAAAAATAGTATTATCATGTGTTGCATGTTATGGTGTAATATTATGTCATTACGTGTGAAGTCATAAAGAATTATAAAATAAAATGACATAGAAAATAACAAAAGAAAATAACTAATTAAAATTTCATTTTAATTAGTAAGTATTCAACATATATTGAATACATTGTATTCAACTGGAGAATATAAAATGAAGAGTAATGGTTATCAAATATTTAGTGGTTCTTACATATCACTGCAGAAAAGTGACCCTAGACGACAACTTTAACAACCCCGATGATATTAAAGACATTTAATAAGTAGCCAACAACCACAACTCATATAGCAACCACATGTGGTCGCTATATTAAGCCTATAACAATAAAAGCTTGTCCGGGTAGCCAAGGAACCATTGGCAGCTATAGGGCTTCTCTCTTGTAGCGTATGCAACTCAACCACACACATGTAAGTCAACCACACACGCGCACACACACATATAGGGTAAAACTATAGCAAAAAGATGTTTTATTTTAAACAAAGTAAAAAAGACACAATGAAACGCAAGTAACACTGTGACGAACAATTACAAGTAATAAAAGATAATGACAGAAAATAATGACATGATGACAAGCATGAAAAACACAATGACCTAGAATAAATTAATTCTAAAGCATGTAGGATAAAAATCCAAAATAACTTTTAACCTACTTTATGCCTTGCTAAAAGAACTTTTGGATTTTCAAGATGTTTTTAATAGCGTCCATGTTGATGTATAATCGATTTTGTTCTTATTTTGAGTTCGAGCAACACAAACTTCTATAAAATATCTCATTTAGAGTAAACTTCGTTTTACACCTCCAAGGTTTGCTTAAAATAACGGCTTGCATACAAAGTTTTCAAAATTACGTTTTATCTCCCTAGTTTAACGACTGTCATTTAACAGAAATTTATTGGTTTGGTCTCACTTAAATTTTTACTTATTTAGCATTACACAAAAAATACTTTAATAGAGTAATATGAAAACTAAAATGTAATTAAATTGTTAGCTCATGGTAAATTTTGAGTTAAAATCTATGTTTTCTTTTTAATACTCTAATCATAGTAAATACCTTTTTTTTAAAATAAGACAACAACTTTTATAAAAAAAAAAGAAGAAAAAGAAGTAACATGAATCTATCAAACTTTGGGCATTATGCATTGAGCCACTCTTTTGATGTCTACTTGAATTTTTTGACTGATTGGTTTACTTATTAAAAATGCATACTGTTATGTTATGTTGCTTTGAAAATCTTTTATAAAACCATTAATTACCAAATGTGCCTTAAACCTTTTAATTTCAAATGTTTTAGCATGACCCTTGTATTACATACATAAACAGTTTATAACCTTTTACGGTATACACGGGCCGGGTGCGCGCGCGCCTAAATCAAACTGAGAAACAAAGATGAAGTAAAAGCCAGACGTTACACCACAATATTGAATTGATCTAACATAATTCTTTAACGGGCTAGTTGAAACATTAAAAGAAAACATGCTTCCTCCAAGATTCAGGTTTCAGTAGATTCAGTAATTCGATATCGGTTTGCAAATCACATACACATGGAAGTTATAAATTTGGTTAACTAAGTATGATATGTAAAGAATTCTTACTTGGATTGAACTATAAATGCAAGGTTATCATAAACACATCAATGAGTCAAAAACCATTAAATGTAAGTTACAAATTAAAGTATTGATTTCAAAAAACCAAACAACTAAGTAATAATTCTAGACTATAAAAATTAACTAAAACTACTAACCGGCAAGTGTACCGGTCGACTCTAGTATAACTAAGTAAGTCCGGATCTCGAACCCACATGACTATAAATTACGAAACTAGTTAATTAGACTCAACTGACTGACATGGGTTTTGCTAAAAACTAAATTAAAACTAATTAAGAGATATAAAGTTAACTAAGCAAAAGACGGTTTTAAGAAGATTTAATCAAATGACGAAGAAAAACACCTAGACTAGAATCCCTGATGTTTCAATTATCAATTAAATGGGAAATGCTTTGCCATGGAACTTGGATCATAAAATAGTCACTTAAAAGAATCACAAACATGACATTTGACCATTCTCAAGAAGACAACTATGTGTTTTTATTAAGTTCTTGCAAACACCAATTTTAAATATTAGACTTCCTCATAGATATTCAATTAATTATGACAAAGTACCTTAATTTAATTGAAATCCTACTTCACAGATCGGAAGCAAAGGTAGTTTAACAAACTCATTTAACTTGATAAACAAGACTGAATAAATTAGACCTAGGCGGACTCCTCACGAAGAACTAAATCTAGTAATTTAATCAATCAAGACTTATCAATTAATCTATCACCTCACATACATTTAAATTAGCTGCACACTTATTCATTTGATTTATAATATTGTTCCTTTGGTCTATTATAAATCAACCACAAATTAGTCAAGAACAATACAAATTAGTCAAGAACAAATAGTAAATGAACTATATATGAAAGGCATTTACTAAAGACTCAATGAAACAATATAATCCACCAACCAAAATCAAGCATACAAATGCATCAAATGAATAAAGTTAAACTCTTTACTGAATCATAAAAAAAGCAGCATGCCATTAAGGAGTTACGACAAAAAAACAAAATGGCAGGGTTATAAATCAGGAGATGGTCATAAACAAAAAGTTCATCTATGACCACACGTAACTGGGGTTAATGATGTAGATTGTAGGCAGAAACATAAACTGCTTAATCAGGTTGAACCCTACATTTAAACAAAAAACAATAAGTCAAGGTTATGAACATCATGGCCACATTCGAAGTGGATAGACAAGGATGCATCTTGACCTTGCAATATGTAGACTTAGAAACCCACGAGATGTTAAGAAACACAGGAATTAACAAAAGGAATAGTAGGAAAGATCCAAGTCTCCAGAAGAACTTTAGAAAAGCCAGAGGTACCTTTTATCACAAAACGGGAAAAGTCTACATAGAAAACTGATCAGAGCATGCTGTTAACAGTGAAAAGTAACACTTTTCACCAATACAGAAATATTCCGGCCTCCAAGAAAGGTATCCAGAATCATGAAGTTTTCAGTCCACAAGGGGAATGTTACTGTGACATCTGCCCCAAACCCGAACCCGGAAGCCCGACTTGAACCCGAATCCGTCTATCTTATATTTAATCACACTTAAGTTCTGGAAATGTAACGCTCGTTATTATTAATATATATATATCTATAAATATGTCAGAATTTAATGTTAAGTCATTTTCCATAAAACGACCGAAGTACTATCAAATGTTTGCTAATTAGTTATTAAATGGAATAATTAAATCTTATGTCTAAGTATATCTTATCAAAGAAATTTTATAAAGGTTGCTAAAAATAAATGTTGTTAAGTTCTAAAATAGTCATTTGACATCAACCACCATATAAACTCATAAAGACGACATTTTTATAAACGTTACAAGTTAACTGGATTAAATTAATGTACAAGTTAACTTTGGGCAAAATGTGTCAAGATTGAAACTTTATAATTAAAATTTAAAACCCAACTTATCATGCTATCAAAACTTAAAGGACCAATCATGTAACTTGTAAATTCACCCAGCCCCCACCTCCCATCTACCCGTGAATCCGGCAGTATTATTTCCGGCCATTTGGCCGGAATTTACCTGTTTTCCGGCGACCATGTTTTTGGCGTTTTAATTGTTTTAAACTCGACCGAACTTATATACAATGTTTAGGGATATGTTTCGGACCTTGTACCATGCTAAAATCAATCGATAATCTAGGGATGAGATTGGTACTGTACCGGTACCGAACCGGTACCGATACCGAAAATACCGATACCGAAAACATGGAAAAGTGGGTACCGGTACCGATACCGAATCTATCGGTACGGTACCGGTTCGGTACGGTACCGGTACGGTATAGGTACGGAACAAGTACTTTTAGGTAAATTTAAGGTATTGGTACCGAACCGGTACCGATACCGAAAATACCGATACCGAAAACATGTAAAAGTGGGTACCGATACCGGTACCGAATCTATCGGTACGGTACCGGTTCGGTACGGTACCGGTACGGTACGGGTATCGGTTCGGTATTTCGGTACCAAACGCTCATCCCTACGATAATCGCTCAAAACATGTCCAAATTGGCGTTTTACATACCGGATTCAAAACCCATATAATCAATCGATTCTAAACGCTCGTTTTCAATGAATTGGATTAACTACACCGATGATATTGACGTTTTGAACCTGCCTATACCACCCAATCGCATTCTAATTATCTAATTAATCTTCAATTAACCCCCATTAATCTCTAATCAAAACCAAAACCGTCCGACTATTTTCCAATCAAGTTAATTCAATTCAATTGTCGTAGAACACTCTCCTTTACCTTCATTCACTCCCCAACACCTCAATTTTAACAAAATATCATCAACATTCAGTATTTGATCCCTCTTGTACTCGCACCTGCAACTCTAATTTTCATCATCAAATCGTGCTCTTAACTAAAATTGCATCGGGGTTTTTACTTGTCATATCTTGAACTGTGAATCTGGAGAATTAATTGAGTTTTAACAGCCTCAAGCTTGCAAATTCGATTCTAAAACAGTCGTTCTTTGTTCTTCATCCCATCGATTCTTTTCGTCTCTAAACAAGTAAGTGTTTAATATTAAAACACTCGTGATGCATCGGGGATCAAAAGCCCTATGGTTTTCTGGATTGAATTAGCATATTGAAAACGAATTTGGTTGATCCTTGTTCTAGGGCTTGGAGTGAAAATGGGTTTTGTTGTGTATAAAAGGGTAAAAGAATTTGAAATCGAAACAATAACCAAAAAGCCCGCCTGGTCCAGCGGTTAGGGCGTTGGATGTGGTGTGTTTGGTCGCGGGTTCGAGTCCCACTGACCACTTTTTCCTTAATTTTTAGATTTTAATCCATTTACTTATAATTTAAGTTATATATATATTTCTCAAAGTTGTGTACAAGTATTATTTTAAGTATAAAACTAAAGATGGATTATTATAAAATATATACTATAGAAAAACACAATTACATCTCGTATCTAAATTCCCAAATTATATTTTGAAACCCTAATTTTCAGTTGGTACTTTAAAACCCTAATTTCCCAAATTATATTTTGAAACCCTAATTTCAAATCTATAATTTAAAACCCTAAAACCCCAAATCCAAAACCCTAGAAGTTATAGTTTCTTGATTCTAGTTATTACGTTACTTGCTTCGTTTCTAAATTAGGTTTTCCCGGTTAATTAGGTGATTCTAATATATGGGCGATCCTCGGTTCTTTCTAGTTGCGATTCTAGTGTTACTATTATCTTTGGATTTTAAGGTGAGTAAACTCACTCCCCTTTTTACTGTTTACGTTTTTGGGGCTGAAATACGTGTTTCTATAATACAACGGTTTCTTTTGATGTTTCTATTTTCGAAAATGAGATCATTAGATGTGTTAATCGTGTTTGGCCGCATATAGCAAAATTGTGTGATAGTCAATATTAGTTATATTATCTTGTAATTTCCACCGGTACAATGTTAGCGCTAATGGCTTGACAAGCCCACCTACATTAATGGCCTGATAGGTGATTTGACCCGGCGATTCTTTGGTTGATTCTATGTTACTAGTTACTACATGTGATGCTTGTTGCTACGTTGCTATGTCCCTTAGATGCTTAAACATTTTTGATAACTTGCATATCGAGACGGTTAAATGACGGTTAAACGATGGTTATCAATAAATGTAACATGAGTTGGTTCCTCATGACTTGTTGCTAAAGGTAACCATGCGGGGTCTATGATACTTGTTTCTATGTGTTTCTATGGTCATGGTTGAGAAATATGCTGAAATTGCTATGCACATGAGATTGCGAAACACAATCTATAATGATCTCGGATTTTATACTATGTACTATTAATTGTGTTTTACTCACTAGCTAATTCTTTAGCTAACTTATTTTACACGTTTTTCAGGTGAAGTTGATACGATTTTGATTCAAGACATTTTGGATGCTTCGGACCTAGAATAAAAGACAATAAACAATATTTAATTGTCGGTTTCTGTTACGGTTTTTATGACTATTGAATGTTTCTTTATGTCACGACATTATTGCTTAATTAATATTAAAATATGCAACTAGTGTGCCATGTGCTTTGTACTTTGATATCCGATTCACTTGACGCGCCCGGTGTTTTCCGCCGCCGGGCGGGGTGTCACAGTTACGCTTCTCACATGCGATCTCCATCTCCCTATATAAATCAAGTCCATTAAAAGGGTTGTGGACACTAGCTCTCTCGATCTCTTTACTTAATTAATTCTCATTTCTCGCATTTATAGTTTCACGTTAGAGATACCAATTCTCACGCCAAAGGTGGGTCGCATGGGACCTCCCGTGTAGTAAGCCTAACGATTGTTCTTATCTTAACAATTCTCAGAAAAAGAGACAAATGTTCTTGACGATATCAAAACGACAACAATAGATGGTTAACACTTTAATCTAGACTTCATAACTTATGTAACAACAAAAATCATTTTAAAACCATATAAATGAGGTAATGCATGGTATAAAAGTCATGGACGTACCCACATATTAGGGTGGGGGTGCGCCCGCTCCCCCCGTGAATTTTTTTTAATAGTTTTTATATGTTAAATTCTCGATCGACCCCCGTAAAATTTAACTCTCGACTCCCGTCCAGTCTTGAAAACTCAGTTTAATGTCCAGCCCATAGCCCATATGAGACATATAATATTTAACCATGGATTGGGTTAGATTATGGTTAGAAGAAAGTAATATATATTTATTTATATTGTAATGTATAGTCAAACATTAAGTTATTATAACCTCAAATGTTTCACCATTGCACAAAACTTTCAACATAGTTGATAATTCGGATGGTTTTGAGTAGAAGAAAGAACGGTATTATAACTTCAAGTGTTTAACATATCAACCATAAAACACTTATAAAATCATTTTCAAAAAATATAAGTCGTGATAAGTTGCTCGGTTTTGCGTTAAAATGTATATTTGCAATTGTTTAAGCGTTGTACACGCATATAATCAACAAGAATGATACATAAAGAGTATTTTGGTCAAATTTAGTTTTAATTTGACCGGGTTGAAATTTTTTTTATATATCGATGCTCAAACGATTGTTACCAAATTTCCGACCCCCATGAAAAAAATTTCTGGGTACGCCAATAATAAAAGATGCATAAATTAAAGAAACAAACGTTTCTTAACAGTTTGAAATGTTCTACTTATTCCTTATTATTTATTGATACTAATAATGAACAAGCTTCTTCAGTTTTGAGCTACAGCCTACATGCATGACCGATGTGTTGAGGTTACAGTTACACCATTATCTCAATAATCTAACTGTTTCGCGCGGTGGAGCTGGTGATTGTTCCGCTGTACGTGCTGCTGTTACATACAATATAAGAAATGAGATACCGTTGGGCAAGAAATATTTAGAGACGTACTATTGATAAACAAATTATAACCTTCTTTCTTGTGGGAATTTGGAACAGCATCCCAACATCCCCAGCAGCCACCCCACGTACCTCTAGCCATTGGTGCAGGTGGTGGGGGCGGTATCGTTGCAAACTCTAGTCGACCGGCTTGAGTAGTCACCATAGTGGTAATGAGAACAAGTGAGACAAACGTAGCCATAAAAGAAGGAAGAATATTCTGAAATCTCATCATCATAAGTTGTGAAATTAATGATATGTAGTATTTGTTTCCTCACTTGATTGTAAGAACATGTATATATATATAAGTATACATATAAGGTCCTAGTGGGTACGTGTAGCCTGAGGAAATTTTTTTTCATTGTGTATCTCGATCAACCAACGTACATACCCTACTATTAGGGCGTCTCAACTATTTTTGAGGCCTAAGGCGAAAGCTAAAACCCGAGGCTCTTTTTCAACACCGGACAACAATTATTTTTCAATTCTTTTAAAGATCAATTTATATTTATAAACTTACTAATAACTAAGGACGGTGGCAAAACTTTAGTTTATTTACAATTTTGCCACTTTGGTTTAATTACGGTTTTGCCACTCAAGTTTTTAACATTTTTTTTACTTTGACATATATACGATTTTAATTTCTGACTTTTACTAATTATCATTTTAGGCCCTGATGACTTAGCCAGTTGATGACTTGATCATTACCCAACTTTACATATTTACGACTTTAACTTTAGAATTTGACTTGGTTATCGTTTTGACATCAAAGTTTGGATATTTCTCCATCTTTTAATGTTTGACACATTGCGACTTTATATTATATTGTATCGTACGTAAGACCTGACCGCATGACACGGTCGCTGCATCGTGCAACCTGGTCTTAAATCTAGTTATATATATAAATAGTAAGACAACTGAAGAATAAAAAATTATCATAGCATTTGTTTTCTATATACTGTACTAAACTAGTAAGCAACTAATTAGTAGAATATCAAAATTATTTTAAGCCACGCTAATGAGTAAGTTGGTTACATAATTATTTGGTAGTGGGCACCTAATAAAACTCAGTTGTAAACAATATATATTGAAAGCTAATTAACACCTTTAATATATTTTGGAAGGCCAGGAATAATCGTATTTTTAAAAACTTGAGGCCATTTGTTATCAATATATTATAAGACATCAAAATTCTTAGCTTCTACTGGGTGAATTATAGGTTAAAAATTGATAGTTTAGATTGGACCAAATGATCTTCCTTTAAATTTTCCAATGACTTGTAATTGTCTCTTGTTATTTCTCCAGCTTCTACTACATTTTTTTATTCTTAATATATTCTTGCCGTTCAAAAAAAATTAACACCTTTAATTAATATATGATGACAAATAAAGCAAGAATACAAAATAAACAATAACTTAAAATTCAAAATAAAAACTTTAGAAGAAAATATTCTTTAAAGAATGCTTTTGAAGATGCATGTTTCATAAATTATGTTAATAATTGTTGGAATTTGTGGCCACCTTAATTATGTGGCCGTAGGCAATTGTCTAAGTTGAAACAACAATGAGCCGGCTCTGACTACTATATATAGAAGGGGAAAATTGTTAAAATATCTTTTTAATCGTTGACTTTTTAAAATGTCCTTATTTAATTATTTGTCAAAAAGTGTTTAGGCTACTATTTTTAAAAGGAGGGCAGACTATTAATTTTAACCAATCAGATTTGACCACATGTAAAAAAGAGGAGCCAGACATTTTCAAAAGGGGAGCTGGACATTTTCAAAAGGGGAGTCGATTATTATTTTTAACCAATCAGATCTGACCATGTGTACAAAAAGGGTAGCCGATCATTTTCAAAAGGGTAGCCGCCCATTTTGTACATGTGGTAACATCTGATTGGTTAATATTAATAGTCGACTCTCCTTTTGTAAAAACAACGGTTAAAATGAACAATTTTTTAAATTTTCCCTATATAGAATTGTTTGTGTACACAGGGTAAAACTACATTAAAAGGCTCATTGTTTTAAGAAGGCTGAAAAGGAACCATGGCATGCCCAAAAGACGCAATGAAAAATAATTACAAGCAATAAGACAAAACAAAAACATATTGAGATAATGACGAGCAATAAATTAAATGTAAATACATAGGAAAACACAATGAACCGGCCGGAAACACAAAAATTATTAAACTTACAAACTAAAAACACAATAAAAATAAACCCTAAAATCTTAAGATCATATATAGAGTTCGATGACTCATTTCCATCGCGAGTTCGTTTGACCCGCTTTAATTATCAGGTTCTAAAACCTTCTTAGATTAATTAGGAGGCTAGCTTTTTACTTGAATACAACATTATAAGTATGTATATATAGTAATATTATGACACATTAAGACGAGTAAATTAAATATTAGGCTAAAGTCTTCGGTGACAATTAATGGTTGTGGTTGTTGGCTTGGGGTTGGGAACGTAAACCAAGAATATTGAGACGTACGTACGTGTTACAACGTAGCTACGCATCATATGTTGCCATTTGCCTTTTTAAGCGTACGTGGTTGCATGCATCTTTGATTATAGTTTAACAAAATCTAAATAAAATAGCTCCATCTTATTATTATCACCCTACTCCATATGAATGTTTATGATATATTTTACATAACTTATTACAAGAAAAATGAATTTTTAACTCTTTTCACTTCTTTAAATCACCATGCATGTTTTTCCTAGACTTTCCCGATCAACCAAAGAAAAAGCTACCGCACATTTGCATGCTTAATTAAAGTTAGGGGCGAAACATATAAGAGACGGGGGAGCTAGGGTCACAGTCCTTCCATTTGTTTTCGTCCGAATTGTTATTTTGTTGGTCGGTAGTTGATTTTTTATAAATATTGGGTTTGGCCCCTCAAAACAAAGCATTATAAAAAAATTTATGGGTTTTTTGACTTTGGCTCCCCGGGCTACAAATCATGACTTCGCCGCTGCTTAAAGTTTGGATATATGTATAACTAAAACTATGGGAATTTCTTGCATAAACTCTAATATACTTTGTTATTTAGAAGTAAATTACACTTTTCATCCTTTATGTATATAGAAAATTTTATTTTCGTCTTTAAACTAAGAAAATAATAGAAATAATGCTTTATATTCACACGTTGTAACAATTTACGTTCTTTACTCTAATGAAATGTTTGCTTTTTTTCATTAAATCTAACATGTCACACATGAACGCAAATTGTCCCTTTTACTCTTATAAAGAGTAATTAAACAAACTATAAATACACATATATATATATATATACACACACATATATTTTGAGCAAAAACCCTTATATCATCTTCACCGGATCAACTTTTTGAACTAGGGAATTAGTCTAGGATCTGCTTTCACTACGAGTGGAGTCTCTAACGGATATTCGATCAAACTTCCCTTGCTCAACGACCCGATCGAGTCACCATCAATAACATTTTTCAACTAGTCACCCTAGCAAAAACTATAACATTAGAAAACACTCCATTCATTTAAAAAAGAGTAAACTCCAGTGTTGGGATGAGATCGGGACGGGTACCGGTACCGCCTAGTACCGGTACCGAGTTTTAAGAAAAGTGGGTACCGGTACTGGTACCGAATTTAGCGGGACGGTACTGGTACCGGTACCGGTATTTCGGTACTGGTACCACGTTGGTAATGGTTTCATGTTTTAAAAAAGAGTAAATTTATCTTTTCTTAATAAAATTTATTCGCTTATTTCGGTTTAATTTTATACTTTTTAATATAAATATACTATAATATACTTGAATATAAGAAAAAGAAATAAAATATGGTATAAATTCATTAAAAATCATATCAACTTCATTAAATATAAAAGTTGATAATCTAAAAAATATTATAAAATGACTCAAAGTTGTAAAGAAAACACTTTATAACATTAAGCATGTAATATACAACATACATAACATCTCAAATTATTTAAAATATACTAAAAAAAACTAGTTTATACTAAAACGGTACCAACGTGGTACTAACCGGTAAAGTACCGGTACCGGTACCGCCTAGTACCGGTACCGAATTTCAGGAAAAATGGGTACCGGTACCGGTACCGAGATTGCTAAGTCGGTACGGTACCAGGACGGGACCGGTACTCGGTACCAAAAGCTCATCCCTAAGTGTTGGTCTCTGTGTTTTGATACCATTAACCGTTTCAGTCTCGTCTTAACGGTTTTGGTCCTTGTGATTTTATTTTCTAACAGGAATGTTCTGGAACACTTACTCCATCCAATTTTACGTTAAATCTCTCACACGCGCCCTGCATCTGATGGGTAAAAATGGCATTTCTCCCCCTCTTCTATCTAGTTTAACATTTTTATTCAATCGCATGTCAAAAAGAGTGGGAGAAATGACATTTTTACTCCGCATGTGATGGAGACTTAATGGAAAATTGGATAGAGTTAGTGTTTGGAACCATTCTAATTTGTTAGAAAATAAAATCACAAGGACCAATAGTGTTAAAATAAGACTGAAACCGTTAATGATATCAAAACACAAGAACCAAAATTACAATTTAGTGTTTAAAAAAATAAAAGATAATCAATCCAAAGAGTTAAGTTTCACTGCTTCAACTTATTACTAATATCTTAAAACTCCTTAAGTCATATCACGTAATTTTTTTACTCCTTAACACCCGGATAAAACCTAAATAAACTAAATCATTAATTGTTACATTGCACCCTTCAACCCATGAGCGATGACGAAGCTAGAAATTTAACAATGGGAGGGTCTATAAATTTTTTTTCCTAACACTATGTTTTTGTACTTATGTTCGGTTCAGCAATTCGAGTCGGTCAGTCGGGTAAAACAATAATAACTTGAAATATCAAAAATTTATTCATTCATTCTAACAAAGTTCTTATATTACCATCATTCAACAAGTCAACAACTGCATTAACATCATTCAACAAGTCAACAGCTAACAAATAACAACTAATTACTATTTACTAATGGTTTTTAGTTTCACCTTCCCCTTAATGCTTAAACCCTAAACTACATAACAATGTAACAATTAACATATATAATTAAACTTATCAAATATCAACAATCAAGTAACACAACACAATTCAACAATTAATGTTAAGCCCCTCAAACCTAAAAGCCTAAAATCGTAAATGTTTAAAAAGTGAAAACAAATAACCTAACCCGATTGAGGAATGAGGACCGATCGTGGAGAATGAGAAGCAGAGCTATAGACCTGCGGTGGTGGCCGGTGGGCTGGTGGCTGCCCGTGGTGGCTTGGTACATGGGTTTCGAGCAGAAGCAGAAAAACGTGTAGTTGTGTAGAGAAGCAGAGAACAGTGGCAATTTTTTTTGTTGAAACTTGTGATAATTGAATCCAAGAACTCGTTTTTTTCTTGTTAAGGGCTGGATAATTGGTAAACATGTTAATTAAAAAAAATTTTTGACTTGGGTTTAGAAGGGCCTAGATTTTAAAATTGGAGGGCCCAAACCGAACATATATACAAAAACCAATAAAATCCCAACAAATCATTACTTCTAAAGAGAAAAATGTGAGGTTCGTGACCCTCTCGTCACTTGCATGTTGCGCCCCTGTCTATGAGCATACTTGGCCCGTACCCATCAAGGTTAACTTGTTGGTATAGAAGCCTATATATGATTGATATAATACAACCAAAAGCCATAATATTGAACCAACCGCTTCAACTCTTTTTAATTGTTGAAAATAGGAAAAACACAAGTACAATGATTACTCACAAAACAAACCTAAATGGACCTAAAGCCACGTATCGTAACTTCCCCTAGAGACTCTAGTGTATGGCTTTTCTAAAAACTGTCAATTAAGTTCTCCGACCAAACAATATCAAGAATCGTTGTTAACTTCAGGGATAGTTTAGTCATTTTACATCTTGAAGTAATTTTTTCCATTTCCATCATCGGATTTGTATATGGATTTGACCATTTTGGTCCCACCTCGTCTCTCCTTTCCCTCGTTCCCCACACACGTAACCAAGCCCTTGACCATCGTCACCACCGTCTGTATAACCCAACATCGCCACCACCCTTTTTAGGCAATCTGATCCCTACAGTCGGCCACCGTTTCTAACAGCATTCGCAACTCTGGCTACGACCTTGGCAAATTTCAAATTTGAACAACAAATCATCCATCACACTATCATTACACCATCATCTTTTGATTGGGGCGACGACTGTGGTTCGATGGTTCTAACAATTGTGGTTCGATTTGCTGTGATTTTGCTCTAATTTGGCCAGATTTTTTTTTCGATATAGCCTAATTTGGTTCAATTTGGGGTATAGAATAGTCATGGTAGTCAATGTAGGTGAAGATGGATGGATGCCAAACCGATATGGGATATGCATTTGGATCGAAGGGGAAACTTAGGGACTAAAGTGGTTAAATTCATACAAATCCATAGGAGACTAAAATGAAAAGCCAAGGTGGGACCAAAGTAATCGATCCCATGTAAATATAGGGACGAAATTGGCATTTTACTCATGTTTTACTTTCACAACAACAAGATTTCATCATTATCAATGAATTGAATCAAGTTAGCCTATTTATTTTCCCATTTTAGACATTCAATCAAGAAATTTGCAAATTAATTCACCACACTTCTAACATATAATGTACGTGACGAACACACTAGTAAATTTTACAGTCGGAATTGAAAATCACACACACGACCCAAGTTTGAATTTGTCGCCATAAACCAAAATCATTGTTGACATAGAATTTGTCGATCTTAAATAGTGTTGAAACCATCTTCATCTTCAATCATGCATACTAAATTTCTTCAACCTTCACCAATTGAATCAATTAATTCACAACTATTGCATCAACTGAGTCTCATTGCAACTCACTTAATGAATTTATAATCAATCAACGTAAACTTGAATTCAACAGAAATTAAGTGAAGTTTGATGAAGCCATATATATGATTAAATAATCAAACAAAACAGCTAGCTAGCTAGATACAATACAACATAGACGTATGTTTTGTAATGTTTTTAGAACCAACAAAATAGTTAAAGTGATACATGGAATAAAATTAGATACATATATATGTTAAACACAAAACTGTCTTGAATAGTGTACATGTGCTCTTTAATAATTATTAGTACGTAGAAGAACAAGTTTGAGCAGCATGATGGATGCATGAGTGATGACTTCAGGTTACACTGTTGTCCCTTATCCACCCCTTTTGCGCGGTGGAGGTCGTGATCGATCTGCGCGTTATAAGAAATGAGATGTCAAGAAATAAAAGACATTTGACAATATATTTTACAAGGTACAAACATACATATATGTATAAATTTTCATATATAGATGAAGAAATAATTAATCTGTTTTATAACATATGATGGACCTTCTTTATCACCCCAACATGGAACGCAGCGGCCCACCGTACCGGTAGCCATTGGTGGTGGTGGTGGTGGAGTTGGTGGTGATGGTGCACGTACAAGTCCAATTCCAACTCTTGCTTGAATAGTTGTTATCGTAGAGGAAATGAGAGCAAGTGAGAAAAAAATAGCCAATAAAGAAGCATGACTTTGAAATATTCCCATCTTTTGTGACATGATCATATATTGTAGAATTTGTTTCTATCATTATATATAGGAGCGTGTTAGTAAGAACCATTATTAATTAATATATTGAAAATTAAACGAAACCATTTTTAACTCTTTTATCATTTTTTAACAAATCAATAATCTACCTATTCTAATAATTGAGTAACTCATCTACATGTCAATTATCTAAGTACTCCACATAGGATTTTGCTTAGGTGTCATCCTCTAATTCAATTTGATGGATGATTTCAATGCGGGTCATGGTATGCTCCATATTAAAATAACCCGATATGTACAAATACAAAATTCACAAATTATCATCAATTATCACCTAATATGATATGTTCAAATAAAAATTTACCGATTATCATCATCTATCTCCGAACTCGATATGTTCAAGTTAAAACTTTACCACTTATCATGAATTATCTCCTAACCCAATATGTTCAAATTAAAAATTTACTACTTATCATGAATTATCTTTTAACCCGACATATTAAAAAAAAATAACCAATTATTATAGATAATTTTCTTTATTTTAACATACAATTTTTGATAGAAAAATATTTGTAAATATCCAAACCGATTTAATAGGGATATGTTAAAAATAAATTTAATACCTAAATTTAAATAAAACATATAAAACCGAAATCCCGTGTAATACACGGGTAATAATCTAGTATATATCTAAAAAATCAAGGTTTTATGAGGGGCCATCAAGGATCCTTTTAGGGAGAAAATAAGGGGGAAATTATGAGAAGGAAAAATAAATGGTGGCCACCTTTTGGTTTCTATTTTAATTTTTTTAAATTTTACTAATAGATAAATTTTGTTATTTTAGTTTTTATTCCTTTTTTAAAATTAAAATATTAAATAAATTGTTTACTTAAAAAGTATAGAAGTTAAATATATTTTTAATTTATTATTAAATTGTTGTTACTTACTCATTGATGTGTAATATAGAAAATCATTTATAATTACTTAAATATTATCTAATTTTTAAAATATTTATTATATTATGTTAACCCGTGTGTAGACACGGGTATTAAACCTAGTCTATCTAATAAATCAAGGTTTTAGGGGACAATTTTTAGGGGGAAAATAATTCTTCAATAATAGGAAGTTTGGGAGGGAAAATTGAGTGGAATCTTTCAACATGCATAAGTTGATGAAACAAAATCCTTAAATATTAACAAATGGTTAAACATAATAATTATAATTTTTTGTAAATATTATTATTTAACCCGTGGGTAACACACGGGTATTAAACCTAGTCTATATAATAAATCAAGGTTTTAGGGGGCACCAATGTTGTTTTTGGGGGGAAGAATGAGGGGGAAAATTAAGGAAAGAAAAAAATAAGGGGGAAAACTTAAAGGTGTCATCTTTTAGTTTCTATTTTAATTTTTTTAATTTCATTAATAACCAATTTTATTATTTTGGTTTTTCTATGTAATTTTAAAATTAAATATTAAAAGTTTTTGTTTACTTAAAAGTATAAAAAATGAATATATTTTTTTTAAATTATTACCAAATTATTGTTACTTATTCATTCATGTGTAATCTAAAAAATCATTAATAATTACTTAAATATTATTTAATTATTAAAATATTTATTTTATTATATTAACCCGTGTGTATACACGGGTATTAAACCTAGTATATTATAAACTATTTATTACATACTACTTTAGTGTTCGCGTGTTACACTTAAAAACATAACACTCAAGTGGTGATCTTAATGATATTCATGGAGTGCGGACAGTTTCAATCGGTTTTAAGACAAAACCATGATAAAACTAGAACACAAGATTTATTTAAAATAATAATATTTTTTTACTATAGCAATATTTTACTCAATTAAACATAATTAAATGCTCGATTTTATAGTGTAGTATTTATTATAATAATTTCGTGTAAAATGGTTGTGTATGCTCGAAAAACAATGAGGTCTTTAATTGTATGTTATTACCAACTTTATCTCTAAGTTTCATTTTTATACCCTATTAAAAACAAACCGACTCATGTACACCCCTAGTAGAAGACAGTTGAAAATGTAACTACTCCTAAATTTTTCAAAATTCTCTTAAATATTAGGGGGCCAAAATGTAATTATTGTTATTGTAATATATTTATATACACAGTTTAAATAAAAAACATTATTGTGAGATAAGCTCTAGTATGCCACATAAACGAGAAGCTCTTAAAGGATGCCACATAAACAAGAAGCTTTAAAAGGATGTCACATGAGCGAGAAGCTCTTAAAGGATGTCACATTAGCAAATTTGATTTTGCTTTATTATAGTAGAAAGATACTAGATTATACCCCATGTGTTACACGGGTTGAATTACTAAAAAAATGTAATGATCATCAAGCATAGTAAACAAAGAATCTTATGACAAGTAAGCATTGCACTATATATCATTATCATATTTAGTACGTTTTTTAACACTAACAAAAAATGAAAACTCACATTGGAAAAATTAGAAGCATTCTACATGTGTACTTGTTACTTATAACCTTTATTTTGGTGGCAATTATTTGTTGTTCTATTGTCTTCTCAACAAAAGTTAGCTTAACAAAAGTTCAACAATCATGCCAAGTAAACCCAGCCTAAACTATGCTAATAGGTATTTTTTTTATTAAATTTATGCGATGAATTTACTTAAAAACCTGATCCGAATAAGTTATTAAAATTTATCAACTTTTAAATCACTTAATTAACATATTTTTGGACTGCAATATATCGATATATATTTTGGTAAATGATACGATTACGAATATGGTAATTATTTTGTAATTGATAGGAAAAATATTATTTTAATGGTTGTATGTTGTGCAATAGTAAGACTAAATATGTAATATATTAATGAGCGAGAAAATGCTGTCAATAATAGCTCCATTGCATGCTATGTGACATTACAAGCCTTCTTTTATTAGAATGTATAGATATAGATTAATCAAAATATATGCATTTTATTATCTTTGTTAGTTATTTAAAAATATTATATATATCTTTCAGAAATGCATATCATGTATGTGCAGATATATGCATATTTTAGAGTTCTTTTCATTAATGAGATATATATATATATATTATAAAATCAAATATTTAATGAGAAATTAAAACAAACAATTTTTATTAATTTTTATCATTTCTAGTCAAGTGTTGTGTAATTAACAACTTATTATTTGGTACGTTCTCATGGTTCTCGACATATTTTTGTTTTAGTATAATATATGGACATATGGCCTAATATTTGTAAGAACAAGGAAAGTTACCCGTGCTTCACGGCATGACCATATATAAATTTCACGCAGTTAGGGTACGTTTGCAAACTTTTGAATCAATGTCAAAACTCAAAAAGTTGCCGCAAACCCACTTATGATGGTGAAACAGACATGGCATATGAAGTTGTTGAGTATAAAACACATTAAAAGCCATGAAATCCAATTGATATTTTTTACTCGCACGTTGAAGAAACCCACCGACACTTTTAAGTGAGTTTTTAATGACCAATTGCAAAGAAGTGGAAGTGTAGTTTGGAGCTTAAAGTTTCATGCCCTTAACATTGTAACTATGTTAGATGTATCCTTCAATCAGCATGTGTATATATAATAGAAAAGCAGATTAAAAAAAGAAAATATTTCCACACCAACACTACATTATAAGTTGTTATATAATGGATTAATGGGTGCATATATTAATATATATACCAAACACTCATAATTACAATCTTTTTGTTTTTTCTATACGCGCAAACTTGTTGAAGTCTTCGGCCACAATTAATATTGGGGGGTTGTGAGAAAGTAAACCAAGAATACTAACTATTAAGCCATATATGATAGAACGTAGCCTACATCCCACATCATATGCTCTCCAATTTGACTTTTTTAAGCCTTGAGACATGTTTGACTTTAAATTGAACAGAAATTCTTCTACAATTAGTTGAAAAATGCGTCTATAATTGGATTATTTGAAAATGGATACAAAAGTGTGGAATACTTTTGGTTATTTGACATCTATGTGAGTCATGTTCACAAATGAAACTTTTACATTCTCGTATATTTCGTGTTGTTAAGAGTCGTTTCGTTCACATTGTTAGGGTTTGGAAAATCCATAAATGAGGGTTCTCCGTGTTGACCACTGGTATATAATCTGTTACATTATACACTAAATACTAACTATGATGCTATAAAATAATCATATGCTTGTTTAACTTATCTAGCATACCGGGGCCCCGTATTTTGAGCGGGGGACCTGAATGTTATGATTGGATCTAAAGTCTAAAAACATCAATTACGGTAAGCTTTTGGTGAATATGTCTACATCCCGACGATCAGAGGGAATATGCATTACATGAACTTGACGAATGGTTCCACGTTCTCTTACAAAGTGTAAATACATTTTCACATGTTTCCTTCTTTAATTCTTTACATGGTTATACGACATGGACAGTGTCACAAAACACAAGTCCGCCCTGAGTCACAAGAGAGTGTAACTAAAGGTGCAGATTACGAAGCTAAGTTGCTTCAAAAAAGTATTGGCGGCACTGCGATATTTACCTTCAGCGCTGGACATGGAGACAACATGTTGATGTTTTAAGAGCAAGACACAAGATTTTTGCAAAGAAAGACACAAAACCCCAATGTAGCCCGACAAGTAATATGATATCTTATCCAATCGACATCAGTATAAGTAACGAAACTATTAAAATAAGAAAAATGAAACTGGAGAAATTTATAAAGATTACCGTGAATGTGGTGTAAAATCCACTTCAAGACGTTAAATGGGTTTCACAAGGGCCATGTGTCACATCCTGACTGATGGCGGAATCCTCAGGATGAACAAAAGTGAATAGATTGTTCATAGCTCATGATCATAAAATAGTTGAAATATCATTAAATCTAAATTTCATTGATTACAAGGCATTAAATTCCAAACAAGTAAATAATACAACAATTTGAATGATTTGTTAATTAACTAGGTCCAAGCATGTTTTAGATTGTGAAGCATCCTGAATAACAAATAAGTTGCATTTCCTGAAATCATGTGAAAAGTAATATGATTAGCTAACGAATTCGCTGGTTAGTAAACATTGGTTTACATACATATAGATAATGGTTAAAAGAACCATAAAGGTCAAAATGTTAAAAATAATTCAATACTCATGTTATGTCAAGACTAATATTGCAAAAGTGTAACATAAAAAACAAACGCATAATCAACCATTAATTAAATGAAGCCACGTAATCACACGGATTAAGCAGCTGTTAATGAATATGGACAAGAATCACATGTTGATAAAGTCAGTTATAAGCATACAAGAATCATGGGTTATAGGCCAATAGATTTATCATTAGTAACTGTCAGTTTAAATAAAGGGTTATTGGATTTAATCACCTTCAACTATTGGTTATTGGCCGTTGTCACCCTCAAGTATCACTTTGGCCAATATAACTCCCAACTAAACACGTTGGTGTCTGTATCACCAAAATTTAACAAAACATTAACCAAAAAATAACCAAAAGTGACTTGAATGGGTTAACTTTTGGTGATATGGTGTCTGTAACACCAAAAGCTAACCAAAAAATAACCAAAAGTTAACCAAAAGTGACTTGAATTGGTTTACTTTTGGTGATACGAACACCAAAGCGTTTAGTTAGGAGTGATATTGGCTAAAGTGATACTTGAGGGTGACAACGGCCAATAACCAATAGTTGAAGGTAATTAAATCCAATAACCCTTAAATAAATTAATAATTATGCAAGAATCATTGGTTATCAAGCTATACACACATAATTACCGAGTTTTTTTCTTTCAAAATGGTGTTAGTGGAAAACTTATTTACCAAATTAGTGTTGTTTGAAAACTATTTACCAAAATAGTGTTTTGTAAACTTTTTTTTTCTCCCTCCTAATTCTATTCAATTGGATGCAAAAAGTTTCTATTAAAAAATGTCTTAACTTTGATAACCTTCAAAATGTAAAATAAGACATTTTTTTGGATGTTGATAAATAAAACGTTTTTTCAATGTAAATGTGTTTTTAATTTTTTTTAAAATAATTATTAGTTTTCTTTAAAACTATTTTACTAGACGTTTTGTTTTAAATTTGTATTTTCATGTTCTTACGGTTTTAAAAGATGGTTTTCATAATTCATATAATAAGAATGCAAGTACGTACTTAATTATGCAACTTATAAAAGCACTTCACAACATATCATGATGATCAAACAAAATGCAACGTACATACTTAATTATGCAACTTATAAATTTTTTAACCTTTTTGAGACGTGTTTTTTTAACTTATTTAATAAATGTCCTTTTTAGATAGACAAACATTTGTTTCAAAAAACTAAGCGATTATTTTATCGAACATGTAAACTCTATCACACATGTATACATTTATAATACTCGAACGCATCATGTGTAATTAGTATTAACTTGGATTTATTTTTGAAAATGATGTTGGTAGAACTATTTATTTACCAATTCTTATTTACTAATTATTAGTTTAATGTTGTTCAAAACAAGTTTGTTTTTTTAAACGCTAAGAAAGCACTAAGTTTAGAATTTAAATAAACCTATATATCTTTTATAGAACCCATTATGTTAAAATGAAAAAATAACGTTTTTATATTGAAGAAAAGTAAACGGGTCTATTGAAAGGTATTTGTCAATAAGAGTACTTTTGTTATTATATATAAATTAAAATTTCAAATAAAGAAATGTTAAAAATAAAAGCAACGTTTAGTACATATTTTTTGAAGAAACTAGAATGTTTGTAACATTATAAAAGGTTTTGTGTTAATAAATATAAAAAAGGTTTATATAAATCAATAATCATAATCCAAAACCTTTTTTTATCATTTCTAACAACTTATTGCAACTTAAATGTATTTTTATTAAGAGTGGGAAATCAAAAAATTTATAAAAACACTATTTTGGTAAATAAGTTTCTAGCAACACTAATTTGGTAAATAAGTTTTTTAACAACATAATTTTGGTGTACCATTGGGGTTGGTGGCCCAATAGGAGAGGCTATGCCTCTAGGAGCATTAATTTGAGGAGGTCTAAGGTTCAATCTTTGGCAGTGTAAATATTTATGGAGTTTATTAGTAGTAGTCTAGATTGCTGTTTAAAAAAACATAATTTTAGTGAAAAGCTCCATAATTGCAAGTAATACTACAAACATGAATTGAATTGATTAAACTGATGAAATGAATAAAATGATAAACATAATTGAATAGGTTCATATGAATTACCCCAACAGGTAAAATATTCACCTTAACCGATGAGCACAAAAATCTAGACTAGACTAGATAATTTGATTGCACGACTATAATATAAATAATATTGCTTACATAATGGTATAATTCAATAGCCTTCCATTGTAACCCAAATTGCCAATACTCACATAACCATTTTAGGTGTCTAATTGCAAATCCTTGTTACGATTTTGTCACATCAAATTGCTTACTAACTCTTGTGCTATTGATGAATCATCTTACAAGTTCATTTATAAAAGTTTCATAATTATTGTATGTTTGGATGTTGTACGTACAGAAACTTTATCAATTTAATTTACCTAACTTTTATATTATAACCACTGTAGCATATATGTCTTAGGTTCATTTTGTCTTTTAAGATGTTTACTTGAAACTCAATAAAACGTTTTTAAAAAATATATATCTTTATACGTAACTCAGAATCACACTTGATTACACACTAAACGTTTTAATTAATTTAAGTAACCAAAAAGTGAATTTAAAATGTGAGTCATACCAATTTGGAAAACTAACACCTCTAAGTTTAGTTTGGTGAAAGAATAACCCTTAAACTCGTAGAAATAACCAAGTTATGACCTCGTGAACGTGACCCATTTTCTATACATAAACCTTATATCAAAGACCCGCTTGGAGTTAATCAAGGGGATAAACGAGTCATGGTTACTGATAAGATGAATCAAGATTAGAAAAATTCAGGAAGAATCGAAATCAACAAAACAAGGTTGGAGTTAGGAGTTCGCTTAATTTAGTTTAGAAATTAAAGGGGTGACTGTTAGAGTTAATTTCCTAAACAAAATCCACAAGTCGGTAGAGTTTGAATATGATATAACTTGTTAGGTCAAATCCCTAATATTTAGGAATTAATCATGGTTCAATTATTTGTATTATAGTCTAACACGTGTAGGCTAGAACTATAAATATAAGGCTTTGGTAGAGACTTTAGTATAAGTGATCAGTAGAGAATTATTGTAACGAGTTTTTAAGTAAATTCAGGAAGAATCGAAATCAACAAAACAAGGTTGGAGTTAGGAGTTCGCTTAATTTAGTTTAGAAATTAAAGGGGTGACTGTTAGAGTTAATTTCCTAAACAAAATCCACAAGTCGGTAGAGTTTGAATATGATATAACTTGTTAGGTCAAATCCCTAATATTTAGGAATTAATCATGGTTCAATTATTTGTATTATAGTCTAACACGTGTAGGCTAGAACTATAAATATAAGGCTTTGGTAGAGACTTTAGTATAAGTGATCAGTAGAGAATTATTGTAACGAGTTTTTAAGTAAATTCAGGAAGAATCGAAATCAACAAAACAAGGTTGGAGTTAGGAGTTCGCTTAATTTAGTTTAGAAATTAAAGGGGTGACTGTTAGAGTTAATTTCCTAAACAAAATCCACAAGTCGGTAGAGTTTGAATATGATATAACGAGTTAGGTCAAATCCCTAATATTTAGGAATTAATCATGGTTCAATTATTTGTATTATAGTCTAACACGTGTAGGCTAGAACTATCAATATAAGGCTTTGGTAGAGACTTTAGTATAAGTGATCAGTAGAGAATTATTGTAACGAGTTTTTAAGTAAGTTTTCTCTTATAATAATAAGGTTCTTCTTTGTTTATCCATCTTGTGGCTTGATCTAAGGTACATATGAGGCTATGCATGTAGTTTTATTTTTTTGGCAAACATTTTAAACTATTTTAGAACAATTTTACTTACTTTGGTTTACACATGTTTTGTGTAAATTTATTTGCTCCCGCATTACATTTTGTTGCTAACCCTGATTACTTTTCAAATGTTGGATTATACTCATCTTGAATGAGCAAATGGTTTTGGTTTAAAACATATAGAGTTGTTTAACATAACTGATGATTACGATCATGTTGTCACATGGTAAAACCCGCAAGTGGAATTTGAGGCTGCGACATTTACGGTTTTAGCTTTTGGGTTTTTAGCTTAGTTATAAGGTTTAGAATTATTTTATTTCCAGGTCATCTTGTTTTTCATGCTCGTCATCATGTCTATATTTTTAACCATTGTCTTATTGCTTGTAATTGCTCGTCATAGTGTTTTACTTTCCTTTCATTGTGTCTTTTTAACCTTTTTAAAGTAATAATAAGTCTGTTTACTATAACTTTATCCTATATATTTGTGTGTGTGAGTTATGTTACATACACTACAAGAAAGAAGCCCTGTATCAACCAACAATTCCACGGTTACCCCTGACGAGTTTTTGCCCTTATAGGCCATAGCGACCATATATCATTTCTATTTGGGTCGTGGTTGTTGGCTAGTTGTTAAAATCGTTAATGCCATCGAGATATATATATATGTGGTTGCTAAATTGCCATCCCTCTAGCTAGGGTTAGTTGCTTCAAGCAGAGATAAGAACCGCTAAATATTTGATAATCACTACACGATCTTCATTATATTCTCTGGTGAATATGTTGAATATTACCAGATTTTTTAAAGTATTAGCTAATACACCATAAATAGTATAGTAATCGGGCCGCACGGTGTGACGGTTGGTTTTGCGTATGTGATTTCGTCACACTTGTTGATATAAAAAAATTCATGTCTTTCATAATACGGTGTAAAGTCGAAATGCGTGGGTGATATATCTAGATGTTAAAATGAAAATTAAGTCAAATTCGAAGGTCATATTCTTAAATATGTCAAACTTGAGTATATGATCAAAGTTATAAATTGGGTAAAGTTGGTGGATAAAAGTTGAAAATATTCCAAACTTAAGTATGAGGTTAAAATAGTAAATTAGGCAAAGTTAAAAACCTAATACACAAGACCATCACCGATCTGGTGTACCAGTAGTTTAAGGAATTTGTAATTATTTAACACATGGTAGATAACACTCACCTATATATACATATAATTTTCGTTTGACAACCCTTTTTCACCACGTCATCAGCTTGGAATAATTATGAACACCGGGTTTAAAGTATAAATAACAAAAATGTAATTTAGACATTTCTTACTAATACACAAGATCGTCACCGACCTGATGTACCAATAATTATGACATTAAGTTCTTACTAATTATTGGTAAAAAAAACTCTTGATTTCAGCTGCGCGCACGTTCACAGCATCGCTTACATGATCGACGACTTCAGTTTATCAGGGATCGCCCTGGTATTGGTGGCGCTGTTTTTAGTTACAATATAAGAAATGAGATATGCATAAGTAACAAAATAACATATATATTTATATGTGAATATATGAATTAATACATGTGCATGTATATATATAGATGACCTCTTTTGTCACAAGCTGGATCACCCCAACACTTATAGCTACCGCCCTTTTGTGCTTGAACAGGTGTCATCATAAAGCAAATGAGAGCAAGCGATAAAACAAATGCCAAGAAAGAACGAGGCACACCCTCAAATCTCATCTTTATTAATAAGTCACGACAAAATTATATCTAGCATTTGGTTCATATAGGTATATATATATAGCCATATAGCCATATAGGGTGAGTTTAATGAACACGTTTAAAACTATGAAAAAAAAACATATAACCATCCCATCCACCCGCCCATGTTAATGTTTTATAATTATCTAGAAAATTTGTTACGCAAATCATTTGTATACGTACTGTTAAATTTTTATTATTATAATCGTTAAAACCATACACAGGTTAAAATCAATAAGAAAATGTCATTCAACTTTAAAAAGATATAATGAAACAACTTTACGCAAAATCATCCCAATAAAACAACTTTTAACGACTAACACATTGTTAAAAAAACTTGTCACAATGCATAGCAAATCATAAAATTATCATAGAAATTAATTAACCTTCTATAGTGAATAATACATTTAGAATCAACAACTTAGACGGTTGACAAAGGTGTATGACTTTCTTTTTAATGTAATTAACCTGATTTGTCATGAGCCTGCCTTTCTTTTTAATGTAATTAAAAAAATCCTTATATAATATAGCAAAACAAAAAAAACTTATGTGACATATTTTTAAAACTTTTAATTTATGTGACAATATTTGACAGTTTATCTCACAATAATGATTTTTGTATTTAAAATATGTATATAAAATACGTTATAATAAAACTAACTACTTTTTGGTCCCCTAATATTTTGGAGAATTCTGAAACATTTAAGAGTATTTATACTTTTAACCCTTTTATTATAAGGGGTGCACATGAGTCGATGTCTATTTGATAGAGTTTAAAAATGAAACTTATGGATAAAGTTAATAATAACATACAATTAAAGACCTTAGTGTTTTAGAAATATACATAACATTTTTATACAATCTTTTTAAAATAAACTACACCATAAAACTGAGCATTTTATTCTTTTTAATTTGAGCATAATATTGCTATACTAAAAATCTAATTTTTAAAAATATATATTGTGTTCCGGTTTACCACGTTTTTGTCTCAAAACTGAATGGAACATTCATGAACATCCTTAAAAATATCACTTGAATGTTGTGCTCTCGAGCGTAGCGCGGACACTAAACTAGTTATTTTATATAGTATAATACTTATGGTTAGGTTAAAACTTAGCAAGTTACCAATCTCTTGTTAATTAAGAGCATTTACAATGAATATCATCCGTAATATTACACTAGAAACACTATATTTTCTAATTTTTTTATTTAATTAATATTTTTATACTTTTATCATTACTTTTTTTTCATTCACTTACAATCACTTTAAAAGATATTAATTAACAATTACATATATTTTTCTCTTTTTCTTAAATAATGTATGATGAATTTTTCAAATATTTTTTTCTCTTATACACTCGTAATATTCTCTCACATCTAATCCATATAATTTATAAACAATATTCTCTCACATCTAATCCATATAATTTATAAACTAAGTCACAAATTTTTATAGAATCAATGTTCTAATAATTAGGTTAGTGTGAAACAAGGTACGTAGTGTGACACGTGATAGAAGGTAGGTTGAACATAGACAATACTGATCACACCTGACCAATCTTATTGATGATTTGCATATAGTAATTGATAAGTTTTATAGATGTTGAAACAACTTTATAACCCATGTATAGAGGTTTAAATATAAAACTATTTTTTAATATAACGTATGAGAAGGATATAATAGTAAAAAAACATAATGACACATTTAAAAAATTATAACTCACAATATAAACGAATTTCAGAAAAATGTTTCGGAGACCTTGTTCCTCACGTCGTCCTCGTCCATAAAAAATAATCAAAAAAATAAAAAAAAAACTTGTTGTGTATTCTTTTCACTTTCATTGTGTCATTTATTGTGTCAAAATTTTAGAAAAGACACAATGAAAGTAAAAAAGAAACGACACGATGAGAACGCTGATTTTTTTTACTTTTTTGTGTTTTCTTTTATTTTTTCATGAAGGAGGACAACGTGGAGAATAAGGTCTCCGAAGCGATTTTTTGAAATTCGATTTAATATGTGAGTTATGAATTTTTTTAATCCTCCCTTATCTTTTTTTGTACCCTTGTGCCTTCTCACAATTTATAACATTTTTACACTTTATATAACTTCAACATATATTTAAATCGTAATCAATTATCATAATCAAGTTTTGTAATTCCACGTCTTAAAGGCATTCATTCACATAATATTGTTCTATCTTCGTCTTTATAATTTTTATAAAATTAATACATTTATCTTTCATTTTTAGTTAATTATTTTTTTATCTTTCATTACGTTTTATGTCTTATCCACTCATTGTCACTTTTAAAAGGGTTATTGGATTTTAATACTCCTAATTATGGGGTATTGACCGCTGTCACTCCCAAATAAGACCCTCACTCTCACCACTCCCAACCTAACATTATACTTGTTGTATCACCCCCGTCATTAAAAACACTAACATCGTTAGTGTGGGTCAAAAATGTCACTTTTAAAAGTTGAGGGGAAAACTTTTAATAATGTTTAATTTTATATATCCCACCCCTACCACCCACCACCCATCACCACCACGAACTCCGGCGACAATGTTGTCGGGATTTTCTGACGAGTATACAAATTTCTTAACCAATTCAACCAATCTTGTAATTTAAACGGAAATAAACGAATTCTTTTGACCCGACCCTGAATACAACTTAGATTTGATTCCAAATTTCCAACCAGAAAATGAAAATGGATCCTCGCATAATCTTCATTCTAAATTTGCTTCTGTTATAGTAAATCTATCTAATAAATTAAGGTTTTAAATGACAATTTTAGGGGGGAAATATTTGATCTATAATAGGAAATTTGGGAGAGAAATTGAATGAATTTTCTCACTATGCATAAGTTGATGAGACCAAATACTTAACTATTAAAATTTTACAAATACATAAACATAATGGTTATAAAAATTTCTCACGGGTATTAAACCTAGTTAATACTAATCGATAGTGAGTTGATCATGTTGACTATCTATCAACAATTCCCTCCGGAAATGTTCAATACTTGCATCGGAAACTTCGGTAACGATCGAATAACAATTCCAAATTTCCAGCCATCAGAGTAAATTAATGCTCATTGCAAGTCAAAAAAATATTCCAAATCATTAACAGCAATTGTATGAATCATTAGGAAGAAGAAGATAGTGATAGAAAGGAGGTGGCCGATAGACTTTAATAGCGGTGGTGATGACGGGTTATGGTGGTAAGGAGGTTGTCGAAGCTGTAAATGGTATTGGCGGTGGTGACCGGAGTTACTGGAGCTTGTGGTGGTGACCGGAGATGGTGGTGGTGGTGGTGATGGGTAGTAGTACCGGTGGAATATATATATTAAACAAAACATTCATTTACCCCCTTAAGTTAACAAAATGACATTTTTGGCCCAAACTACTAACAATGTTAGTGTTTTTTTAACGTCGGGGTGGTACAACAAGTGTAGTGTTAAGCTGGGAGTGGTGACAGTGAGGGTTTTAGTTGAGAGTGACAACGATCAATACCCCATAGTTGGGAGTATTAAAACCCAATAACCCCTTTTAAAAATATAAAACAATTATTAGGATGAACATTAGAATTCTTAAATTTATCAATATACATTACATTCTCCAAATATTCTCTTTTTTAACTTACAATCACTCGTAACCATTTCCTAAAATATACACAACTCTCTTATAAACATTATAAGGACTCTAATATGAATGCTCTTATCATACCCTTCATTACTAGGTTAACATCTGTGAGTACTCACGACTTGAACGGTAAAAAAGAAATTATATAATTTTATATAGAAATGAATTATGAAAAAGTTAACAAATGTAAATGATATAATATGAATTTATTTGAGTGATTGTGGTGTTGAAAAATGATACAATATGGTGTCATTGGTTAGTAATTTATTATAAGAGAAGATAAGCACTCTCATATGACTCTTATCATATTCTAACTTCATTATCTTGTTTGAATGATATATACCCTTCATACACATATAGTTCTCCATGTGAAAATCATAAAACTTTTCTACTCTCTCTAAGGATGCTAACACTTAAAATGCTATAAAACAATATGATGATAACTCTAAATCTTTAATACTCATAGACGACATGTTTTTTAATATACCACAGTTTGTCCATGATATGACTTAACTAAAGACCTACTGCTCTAAACACATATATGTTACTAATGACCCACCAACCCTATATATTAACATACGATATTTAATTACATCATACAAATTAAGGTATATAAACACTTATCTTGCATTTCATTACCTTAAGACCTTGATCCTTTGTTCATATCTTTAACTTTTTTATGTCATTGTCATTTCACATCAAATCATATATGAACATTAACCATTTTTCAAACATACTCGTTAATCTCATTTTTTTTTCATTATAGATTCTAATAACATTGGCCTCCGACTTGTCTACCTTTATTCATGTAACACGACATACATAAACCATATATATATATATATATATATATATATATATATATATATATATATTCTTGCAATCTGGCCCATCAAGGATCTTTTTCCGTTCATATATATTCACATGGGACTATTTATCATCATGAACTGTGTCACCAAATATTAGTTTTAAAGCTTGTATCGTATCAAAATTCAAAGCTGCCATAATTTGTCTAATATATACATGTATTTTTGGACTTAATATGACAAAAGGTATATTTTTGGACTGAAATTGCTAACATGCCCAAATTATTCAAATAAATTATCAGATATATTCTCATTTGACCCATAAACTCAGTTCCATAATTATTGTAGTGTTTTTTTTTGGAAATGCTATTTACACCGGAAAAAAAAAACCGTCTTATACGCCACGTATAGGGCTATACGCGGCGTATTAAAGTACTCAATACGCCGCATATAGTGGTATACGCTACGTATTGGTCTGAACATCGTACTGACATACCTGCCACCGTATCATATAGCCGCGTATAGCCTTATACGCGGCGTATAAGACGGTTTTTATCAAAAATATGCGGTGTAAATAGCCTAGGCAGTTTTTTTTAGAATAGTAATTAATTTGGTAAATATAAACAAGTGTGGAAGATGATGGCTGGAAAAACGAGGTCACTAGAATAAATGATGTTCAGGGATGGTGGAAGATCATGAGAGAGGAGTTGAGGAAATGCAGTCAGATCCTAGATTTAGAAATATAAGATAATTAAGAAGGTGGATGCAGTCTCTGAGGGGCAGCGGTGTAACTAGAAATTTTTTTTGTGAGGATCGAAAATTTGATAGGAATCGTTTGGTATCAATATATAATATTCTTTCCTACCCGATTCGACTCGGTTAGAGTCGAACCGGGTCGGGTCAAATTAAAAAATGACAAAAAAACTAAATTTTATATATAAAATCATCAAAATACGTCAAATTTTATATATAAAAAAACTAATTTTACTATTCACATAATGTAACGTATTGTATTTTTCATATATAATTTCTTTTCAAATGTAGTCGTACTCTTTATTTATTATTTGTAATGTCAAAACTTAATTATAGTAGAAATACTCTTTTATACCATTTTTGTTGATTATATGCTTGTACAACGCTTAAACAATTGCGAATACACATTTTAACGCAAAAAAGAACAACTTATCAAGACTTATATTTTTCAAAAATTGATACTATAAATGTTTTATGGTTCATATGTTAAAGTACCCAAAACCATGCTTAAATATGAGTTTATGATGCAAAACAATCAATAAAATAAGTTTGACGAGTCAAAATTGAAATTTTTTATTTTCCCTCCACTTATATTCAAAATTAAAAATTTATTATTTCCCTCCGTTTAACTAAATTCTTTAATCATTTTAATCACTCTAAACTTTTTCTCAATCTCTCTCAATATTTCTAAGAACTAAATCTTTTTCAAATAAATTTTCAACAACTTGCAAGTTTTTTTATTCTTTCTATCATTTTTTTCTTTTTGAGGTAAATAAAGTTTTGGTGAATCACTATTTTGAGGTTTGAGGTTTATTTTTCTTAAACATTATAAAATTAATTCTTTATTTTGTTTCTAAGAATTATACGTCTCCAAATAAGAAGTGAATGAAACCAAACCATGTTTCCAAACAAGACTATGTTGGAGGACTTGTGTAATGGTATAAAAATAGTTATGTTTAGAATCTTGGTTTTACAACTAAACTTTCCACATTTTCACTTCTCACTTGATTACTTAGCAAAAGTAGTTAGGAGCTGTTTGTTTCAGCCTCTTAATGGTTCAGATGTCTGAATGGTTCAGCACTTAATGGTTTATACTGTTTGTTTCGCGAACAGATGTCTGAATGGTTCAGACATTTGCCTCTGAATGGTTAAGACATTGTACTGAGTCTGAATGATTAAGAGGTCTCGTCTAAATTGGTCAGACATTTGCCTTTGTATAGTTAAAAAATATATTAGCTCTTAATGGTTAAGACCTCTTACTGATTCAGCTCTTAATGATTCAGACCTCTTATTGATTCAGCACTTAATCATTCAGAAGTTGCCAAACAGCCCCTTAGTTTATTTATGTATTTCCTATCTTCTACTCATTACCATCCAAATCATCAACTACGTTGATGGTTTTGTACAATGGTAAAACACTTGAGGTTATAATACCTCAATGTTTGACTATACATGACAATAAAAATAAATATATATTATTATCTTCTAACCATAATCTAACAGGTTATTGGATTTTAATAATCCGAACTTTAATGAATTGACCGATATTAATCCCAACTTTAAAATTTCTCTGTGGCAGTCTCAACTTGTAAATTATTTTCCTCCATCGAACCTTTTTATACGTGAGTTGGGAAATGGGATAACATCAAGTTCTGAGAGTAAAAAAGATTTCATTCGTGAGTTGGGAAAAGATTCATTCAATGACAAGAAAGAATTTATTAGAGCTATTAAGATTTACCATATCAAGACGCATAAACATTATATGATTGTTAAAACACGACCACCCATTTGGTCTATAAAATGTAAGCTACATGAACAAGGATGCAAATTCAAACTTCGTGGAAGTAAACGCAAACGTAGTGGGTCTTTTGAAATAACAAAGTATACCGGTCCACATACATGTTTGCATTACAACCATACTCAAGATCATCCAAACCTAGATTCAACCTTGATTGCTCAACAAGTTCAACACCTTATAAAAGAACAACCTTCTATTAGTAACAGTGCTTTGACAGCTGAAATAGTTGATAAGCTTGGCTATACTCCTTCATACAAGAAGTTAAGATGTTAATTGCAATGGGAGTTGATGGAAACAATCAAATATTGCCGCTTGCATTTGCTATTGTGGAAAACGAATCGTACGCTAGTTGGAGTTGTTTTCTTTCTCATGTCAAGAAACACGTGGTGAAAGATCTTGAAGGGATATATATAATATCCGACCGTCATGCTGGAATCTTAAAAGCGCTTAATGAGCAAGGTTCTCTTTGGTTGGAGCCACATGGTTTCCATAGGTATTTTTATTATAATACCCAAACTACATAAATAAAAATCCTCAACAGTGTTTCTATCATATATTTTAACTTGTGTACATGTGAGCTTATCATATTTTTTAACTTGTGTTCAACTTACATTTTATAGAATGGTTCATTATTTTGAGGTGAGACGTCTGTTGGGGTCTAGTGCTCAAGCTAACGGAGATGTGTATACTCCTCATGTTGTGGCAAAACAAGCAGCTTCAATGTCAAAAGCTGGTGCACATTCGTTAAGATCATTTGACTGACAGAAAGGGGTATTTGAGGTGATCACTCAAAAGGGAAAAAATGTGCAAGTAGTTAATTTGCTAAAAAAACTTGCACATGTGGTTAGTGGGAGATCTTCAAATATCCATGTTCTAATGTTTTGAGTTCATGCACCAAATTTTCTTTGAACACTTGGCAGTATGTTGATATATGTTACTCAATAGTTAGTTATTGTGCTACTTGGTCATCAGAGTTTTACCCGATTCCACATGAAGCATGCTGGCCTCAACCATCTTTTATTAAAGAACTGCTTCCCAATGCGGATCTAAAACGAGAAAAAAGAGGTCGTCCTCGCTCAACAAAACTACGAAATGGAATGGATATTAAAGAGGGGAAAAAGACTAATCGATGTGGCATTTGTAGAGAAGTTGGTCATAACCATGCAAATTCCCGTCTAATATATCCTAGAAGAATGGATGCATAAGTAGGTCAAGTTGTTTTTATATTTCTTTTTGATTATGTATTTAATAGTAAGAACTTCGACGAACCGACTTTATTGACATTTTGTGTTGTTGACACTGTTAGTGAATCGTTATTTTTTTTTTGCATTTTGTTTGTGTTTGATACTGAAATTAATGTTTTATTTTGTGTTTTTAACGTTTACTTGAACCACTTCATAAGAAAATAAACATAAAAAGTTGTATTTTAATTTTTAACTAGATTTATGTTCCGTGGCCGCGCGTTACGGTGGCCGGGTCTCACGTTTGTGAACATGTAACGTGACCTGGGTCGTGCGTTACAGTGACAAGCTCATAATTGGCACGTTTCGACTTTGACATGTGTCATGCTCCGCAACATCTCTCTTTTTAATTGATGATTGCACGATGCGACACGACACGTCAATGACTTTGTTATGTCACACACGCGGCGTTAAACTGTAAAAGAAAAAAACCAATAAATAAGTTAAACAAAATTAAGAAATAAATGGTAATTAAAAGTTAACTAGTGTTAGACCCGTGTGAATACACGGACTGTTCAAATACTTTTATAAATGACATTGACCAGCTTTTTTGTACCTTGTAAAAATATATAAAATTGTTTAAGGTTTTTAAGTATATATATAATTAAGAATATAAAACTGTAACATTAAGTACATATAACCATTTTAACTCTTCAACTCGTATCTAGTGTAACATTGTATGAAACAATCATTATCATTGTATGAAAAGGATGTTCACTAAACAATGATCCATCGAAAACAATGACCCATCAAAGAAAGCTATTTGATTTCTTACTTCAAGACTAAATTGTTCAACTCCACGTTATAATTTGAAAAGAGTTAATATATAGCAATTGATAAAACTCAAATTAGAGACATGAACTAACTTCAATTTCATTTAACCTCAATTCAACAAAATGCGAGAGATCATTCAATTATCACATGAAGTTTCACAAGAAAATAAAGATTTAACTCCATCATGCAACAATTAGATCAACTTTGAATTTTAGAAAAATATGATTTGCAAACTAAAATAAAAAAGTAAGTTTATGATTACCTCTCATCATTTTTCACCCTCACCAACGACTGTCATGTAGACTTTTAACCATTGATCAAGTTAATCTCAAGAGACAAACATACATCAAAACTGATTTATTTAAAAAACCCATCAAAACTTATCTTCAAGATTTTGAAACATTTGAACGTAGTAAACTTTCAAGCTCGCTTATTTGTTTCCGATACTTGTCGCTTGAAAGTATTAAACTTTCAAGCTCGCTCAAAAATTAGGGCCATCCAAAAATTGGATCCAATTATTATTTAAACATCATACAAAAGTTAGGGCCAAACACATCTTCAATATAAATATATAAGAAGATTAAGAAAAAAAACATATTGAATACAGTGATATCTAAAAAACATATGAGGCATTTCACATAATTTATTTAATAAAAGTAAAATATTTTACTTAATTTATGTAACAATACAAACAGTTTAAAGAAACACTTAAAAACTGTGATTAGTAACAATTTCAACACATGTTTAATTCATTAACAATTATATTCTAACAGATAATGGGTCTCATATTAAGGGCTGTTTGACAATTTCTGAATGATTAAGTGCTAAATGGTTAAGAGGTCTAAATGGTAAGTATTGAATGATTAAGATGACATGTTTAATTGAACCTCTGAATGAGATTCTTAGAAAACCAGGCCCGTATGAAATCAGTTTTTTAAAAATGAAAATCTATCTTTTTTTCTCATTCTTTTTTTTTTTACAAATGAAAATCTCTTTTTTTCTCATTCTTTTTTTTACAAATAAAAATCTTATCTTTTTTTCTCTTCGTTTAAAATAAAACCTACTCCTTCATCTCTACAAATGAAAACCCCTGTTCGTCTCCTTCATCATTCTCCCATCCATATGCTCCTCTTCCTTCTGCGTCATTTGGTCAGCATCTTCCGCTACTCGCCGCCCATCAAATCTTGTCTCTGTCTTCACCTCTCTTGCTCGCCGCCCATCAGATCTCATCTCCATCTCCAACTCTGAACCATTCAGCAACACCTCGTGTCTGAATGGGTCAGAGGCTTCACCTCTGATTCGCTCACAACTTCCACTCAACCAAACACCTCCGAACCTCTGACCGATTCAGAGTGTGAATAGTTTAAGACTGAATGATCCACTAATGAGTAGATGTGAGATTAAATAGATAAATAATTTACAATTAGGTGATACAAGAGTAAAGTAATTACAAAACAAGGACATAAATATTATATCTATACATTTGTCTTGCTAATATTCCCCCTCAAGCGAGAGGGTGGCGGACCTAAGCGAAGCAGCTGCCGAAAGAACTCAAACTGTCCACGTGGTAAGCTCTTTGTGAAGATGTCCGCAACCTGAAGCTTGGTTGGTATGAATCTCGTGTGTAGTTTTCCAGCAGCAACAAGTTCTCTAATAAAATGATAGTCTAGCTCAATATGTTTCACTCTTTTATGTGACGTCGGATTTTGAGTGAGAAAGAGAGCGTTGCGGTTGTCACAAAGAAGTGTAGGACGACTCACCGGTAAGGCATGAAGTTCTTGAAGTAGATGAGTTATCCATATCAATTCTGTAGCAGTGTTAGCCATTGCTCGATATTCGGATTCACAGCTTGAGCGAGATACAGTTGGTTGTTTCTTCGCACTTCAGGATACTAGATTTCCCCCTAAAAAAATGGAGTAACCATAAGTGGAGCGTCTAGTCTCTAAGCATCGAGCCCAATCGGCATCAGAGAAACCAAGTAGATTTGTCTGGGATTGTCGACTGAAGGTGAGGCCATAAGAGAGAGTTCCTTTGAGGTAACGGAGAATGCGCTTAACTTGTTTGAAATGATCAACTGTTGGAGCACTTAGAAATTGACTGACCTGATTAACCGCATATGAGATGTCCGGACGGGTAATGGTAAGGTATTGAAGGGCACCAACGATGGAACGGTAACTACCAGGATCATGGAATGGTTCACCATTTTTTGTAAAGGATATGCTCGTGGATAGAGGTGTGAAAGCAGGTTTTGCATCTGTCATGTTGGCACGCTCGAGAATCTCATGTGTATATTTGGATTCGCTAAGAAAGAGACCATTCGCCAGAGGAGTTGTTTCAAGCCCAAGAAAATAATTCAAATCTCCCAAGTCTTTAAGGGAAAACTCGGTGTTTAAGCGAGCAATAAAGGATTTGATAACAGATTCATTGTTACCGGTTAAGATTAAGTCATCTACATACACAAGCATGTACATAATGCAATCATCCCTCTTAAAGATAAAGAGAGAGGTATCAGCTCGACTGCCAAAGAAGCCATTGGCAAGGAGGAACGAGCTTAGACGATGAAACCAAGCCCGAGGAGCCTGTTTTAGACCATACAAGGCTTTATTGAGTTTGCAAACATGGTGCGGGTACTTTGGGTCCTCGAACCCCGGGGGTTGTTCCATAAATATGCACTTATCTAGCCGGCCATGTAGGAAGGCATTGTTAACATCCAACTGATGAAGTTTCCAGTTGTTGATAACAGCAAGTGAGAGGATAATTCGAATTGTTGAAGCTTTTACGACTGGGCTAAAAGTGCGGCAGTAGTCTAAACCTGGCTGTTGACTGAAGCCTTGTGCTACAAGGCGTGCCTTGTACTGTTTAAGGGAGCCATCCGGGTGAAATTTCGTGCGATATAACCATTTCGACCCAACAACTTGGCGATTGATTGGTCGTGGAACTAGTGACCATGTGTCATTTTTGTGTAAGGCTTCTAACTCGACACGCATTGCAGCTGTCCAGTTTGGATCCTTGATGGCAGTACCGTAGGATTTTGGTGTGGTGGATGCAAGTAAGGCAGTGGGAAATGGATGAAGTTGAGATAAATCAGCAAAGTGGCGAGGCTTAAATATGTCTGCTTTCGCTCGAGTAACCATGGGGTGAGTTGGGCCTGAAGTGGTGTTAGTAGGTGGATTTTGAGATGGTATGGTTGCAGTAGTTTCGACGTGAGGAACAGCAGGTGGTGTATGAACGAGTGCAGGGGTGTTGGATAGAGGGGTAGGTGTGGTGACGGTTGGTGAAGGAGTAGGAGGGTCCATGCAGAGTTTGCATGGAATGGGTGGTGGTTGAGGTTCAGAAGTGGTAGGTGGTGGTTGAGGTTTTGTGAAGATAGTGACATCTGAGAAGGTGATTGGTGGTGTAGGAATGGAATTTTCAAGTGTGGTAAAGGAGTAGGGAAAATGGTTTTCATCAAACTGAGCATGACGCGAGATATAAACACGAGAGGTTAGAGGGTCAAGGCAGCGAAAACCCTTGTATTTCGAGCTATAGCCAATAAAGATACAAGGGAGACTGCGGGGGGCAAGTTTGTGTTCGGAGTAGGGCCGAAGATAAGGAAACACACAACCAAAAGTTCGAAACGAGTTGTAGCTGGGTGCTTGATGATAAAGAAGTTCAAATGGAGATTTCCCATGTAGAACCGAAGAGGGTAATCGATTGATTATATGGACAGCTGAGGTGAAGGCATCAACCCAGAAATTTGGTGGTAGGTGGGCTTTGAATAAAATAGCCATCCCAGTCTCAACTATGTGTCTATGCTTCCGTTCGGCTCTGGCATTTTGTTGGGGTGTATAGGGACATGATAGCCGGTGAAGTGTCCCATTTTTTTCAAATAAATCTTGAACCCTTTTATTTACAAATTCTGTGCCTCCATCACTTTGAAAAATTTTTATTTTCTTAGAAAATTGAGTTTGCACAAAGTTGACGAATACTTCTAGCGCCTTGTACACATCAGATTTTAGGACAAGCGGATATAACCATGAGAATCTAGAGAAGTCATCAATAAAGACAACATACATCAACATGAGATAGCAAATTCTGATAAGAAAGTATAGGAACCATTTGGTTCTTCCATAAGAGATAGTTTGATGAAGTGAGCTTTATGGTGAGCATATGAACAATAGTGTTTAAAGGGATGGTAGTTTCAATGTTGGATGAGGAAGTCATGGCAGCAGAAAGGTGGAAGAGAAGGGAGGGAGATCGATAGAATAGGAAGAGGTAGGGCAGAGGATAAGGCTCTGATACCATGTGAATAGTTTAAGATTGAATGATCCACTAATGAGTGGATGTGAGATTAAATAGATAAATAATTTACAATTAGGTGATACAAGAGTAAAGTAATTACAAAACAAGGACATAAATATTATATCTATACATTTGTCTTGCTAATACAGAGGCTCCTACCATTCAGAAGCATTCAGAGGTAAACAAACAACCCCTAACAAACAGCCCCTAACAATTATATTCTAACAGATAATGGGTATACAACAATTATATTCTAACATATAATGGGTCTCATATTAACAATTATATTATAACATATAATGGGTCTCATATACAATATATATGTTTTTTTGTGCACATTACTTATCACAAAAAGACATAAATAATTGAAAACTATATTTTTTTAAAAATTAACCATGTTCATGAAAAGTTTTCATTGGAAACCAATAACTGAGGTATAAAAACTTTATTTTAATACTGGAATCCACTAACACAAAACAACATTTTACCATAAATATTTTTGTTTTTTGTTGTCTAATTATTCACCATATATATTTGGATGGCCTCATTACCTGCTCTTGTTTATTCAAAAGGAATGTCTCCGGCCAGCATGTCTTTGAATTGCAAAGCAACAAATTAACAATGGGTAAGCAACTAAGCAACAAATGAAACGGTTAAAGATGGCCTAAAAAAGAAAACGAAGACTGGTATCAAACATCGGCTAAGCACCTGCAACAACATAGAACAAACAACAACCTAAGATAAGAGCTGATAGAAAATAAATAAAGCATCAACGACAAATCCAAAGTACACACGCGGCGTTAAACTGTAAAAGAAAAAACCAATAAATAAGTTAAACAAATTAAATTAAGAAAGAAATGGTAATTAAAAGTTAATGGGTGTGGAATTGAACCCAGTTCTAATTTTTTTAATATCATGAAAAACAACCTATATAACCTCTAAAAGTTCCGAAAATAACCAAAAAATAAAGAAAAAATCTAAAGTTGTTCGTCCAATCACATGCTGGCACGTGTCTTACAATGGTTGGCCGTGGAATCCACCGACCTTCCATTATACAAGTATATATAAATACTAGATTACAACCCGCGTATTACACGGGATTTTTTATTTTTATAAATTAAAACAAAGTGTATAACACGATTTTTGATGATACCATATAGTATACTCAAATCAATAAATTTCCACTTAAAGAAGTTATAAACAAATTGAATAGAATGAACAATATGCATAGAACCATAAAAAAAATGTTGTTCCGTATACAACCTTGCAACACATACCAGTTCTTTGAAAAATTATTTTTCTCTTGTTTCATGAGTTCAACGATTTAAACACTATTCTTTATTGTACTTGTAGCAATTCTCCCATAGATACTCTTCATACACATCTTCACCAATCATAAAATTTCTGAAGCTAACAGGTCATTGTAGTGAGAGTCAAGTGGTCTAAGTTTGAGTTAGTGTCAAAGTGTTGTTCAAACACACAAAATGATCACTTGAATACTCACTCCAAACTCCCTGCATATGTAATTTACAAGAAAAACATATTACTACTCTGAACATTCAAAATGGTCTACAGTTCATTATAAGAGTGATATGTGAACACCTACAATTCTTACCGTTACTGAGATAATATAATGATGTTGAACGTGTCACATAAAAAATCATGTTAGTAGCTGATAAACATGTTCAAATAGAAAAGGTCATTACAACAACTGTTCTTTTGAATGAATATATGGTTCTAATAGGTATAGATAGAAAACTCCTGATTTTTTTTTATATTTTGGATGAATGAAGTATCATTATTCTTGAATCTAATTTGATGATGAATGAAATCTTCAATATCTCCCACATATCCTGTCCTCACTTTCAAGTCATCCACAAACATAAGACCCTGTGTCTGTTCTTGAAGTAGAGTCTACATAGTGAACGGATCTACAGGCAAAGCATATTTGTAACGAAAAGTACTGTTAAATTGTTTTCCAAATCATTAAGGAATCATGACAAGATAACCATAGAGTCAACATCAGAAGAATTAACATTCTTAAACTTCTTCAATTCCATTTTCACCAGCACTAAGTACATGGTGGTGCTTCTGAATCCACTTCCTTACCATCGACTCATCAAATGACCACTACCACTCCTACTCAACAATTAATCTATTCTATCCCATCATCTTGCATCCTTATTTGAAATACTGGAAACCAAATCAAAAGAACCTAAAACGCTCTTACACATCAAATCAAAACAAAACACCAAATCGAAAAAAATACTGTCAAACATGAAATCTATGAGCCCTAAAACTAATAACTCAATAATCGAAACAAACAATCAACGTTTATGTTTGATTTCACCGCTTGATAATGAATCTGAGCAAATGATTGAAACTACATATAGAAATTGATTGAAAAAATAAGCAGAATCTTAAAAAGTGGACAAAAGCAGATCAAATTTGGGTTTATAATAACTTTTCAATTAATGGATATAAGTCGTACCTGTTGAGATCGGTTGAACAACTAATGGGATGTCTTCAATCTTCGACAAATGGATCGGCCTTTGATGATGATGATGATCAATCAGGTTTAGTCGAATGGCGAATATCACAACATCCAATTTTAGGGTTACATGTGCTCTATTAGGGTTACTTGAGATAGAAGTATAGAACAATGAATGAAGAACAGAGGGATGTTATTGTTAGATGTATCATATCCGGATCGGGTTTACAAAACTGGATTGGATCCGCGTTTTTTCAATTGAAATTGATTTTGGGAGTGACATGTCAGCTTTTTCTTACGTGGATGTATTAATATGATGCCGAGTGTACGTGTTACTCAATTATTAGAATAAGTAGAAGTAGATATCTTGAATGTTAATTAAATACATAATCGTATTTTTGTTTGAAAAACTTGGAAGAAAAAGTATAATATGCATAAAAATTGAAAAAACATGTAAAAAAATATTAGTTAAAAAAAATAAATAAAACCTAAAAACTACACCATAATGATAAATAAAGGGTGCTCCTATACGGACACCTGATTGCCTAGCCAGACACCCTAAATACGACTCGTATGACCCAATACGAGTCGTATTGCTGGACGTGTCAGACGACAAACTCTGCATGTTTTAGGTGTCAGAAGGCGCAGTAATACGACTCATATCATAGTTAATACGACTCGTATTAACTACTAAAACGACTCGTATTAATCATAAAACGAGTTGTATCTGTCTATTTATACGACTCGTATCACATCAATATGAGTCGTATTAAAGTTTTCTAATTATAGACTGTCAAATGTACGAACCAATATAATTATTTGACACGATGTAATATTCCGTTAAAATTTCAATATAAACGCATAAACGATCGATCGATTCATTCAATTGAATATCAATCGTTACATTACACTGATTTTTTCTAAGTCTTCTTCTTAAAATGTCTTTCTGGGATAGTAACTATATTTTCGATGGTCAATTCGAGGGTGATAATTATTTTGAATACCCGGCTAATAACAACGAGCAATATGGCGGTAATTATTATGGTGGTGATGTCAACAGTGGCGTATTTTACGGCGATGACAATGTTGGCGTAGGTGACAATGGTGGCGCATGTGACAATGTCGGCGGTAGTTTGTTTGATGCTAATCAGGTAAATATTTACTAATGATCAACGTTTTGTAGCACAACATAAAGTTAATATTTAAAATAAAATTTATTTTTTAAGGTTTTCACTTCACGTGAAGAACTGGTGAAAGGGGCTCAAGATATCGGGAGAGACAATGGTTTCGTTATAGTCACCCAACGTTCTAAAAAAATGCATCGGGTGAGACGGTAAAAGTTCACCTTAAATGTGATCGTGGGGGTAACTATAAACCAGAGGGGGTAGACAAAAGAAAAAGTGGCTCCAAAAAAACAAATTGTCAATTCCAGTTAATAGGTAAATATGAAAGAAGTGTTGGTGGCTGGGTTTTAATTGTCGTTGATGATTCACACAACCATGATCCTGCTCAACATTTAGAGGGTCATGCGTATGCTAAACGACTGACCCCCGCAGAATATAAAATGGTGGGAGAATTGTACAGTCAAAATATGGAGACACGTGACATATTACAAGCCATTCGACAGATGAACCCGAAGTGTGTGGCAACACCTAAAACTATAAATAATGCCATTCAAAAGATTAAGGAGGAATTTAATGTTGGTGAAACTCCAATGCAGATTCTTTTCTCCTTGCTTCGGTTAAAACAGTATGTGAATTCTAGTCGTTCCAACGCACATACTAACAGAGTTGAAGAAATTTTTTTTATTCATAAAACTTCACTGGAAATTTGGCGTGCATTTCCACATGTTATATTTATAGACGCCACATACAAAACTAATATTTACAAACTACCTTTTGTTCAGATAGTAGGTTTGACATCCACTGACAAAACTTTTTGTATAGCATTTGCCTTTATTAGTGAAGAAAAAGAAGATAATTTTTTTTGGGTTTTAACAAAATTAGACAATACGCTAACAACATGCATGAAGCCAAGAGTGATAGTTACTGACTGTGATAAGGCTTTAATGAATGCATGTGATAAAGTATTTCCAGACGCTACAAAACTAATATGCAGGTGGCACATACAAGAAAATATTGCCAAACACTGCAAACAAAGTTTTGATCAAAAAAGTTGGACAGAATTTGAGCGTCTTTGGTATAAATTAATTAACTCCTCAACATTTGACTTGTATAGTAATGCATACAACAAGTTGTCTGCAACTCTTATGTTTGATCAGCCAAGTAAGGTTTCAACTACAATTTATTTATTTATATATATATTTTTATTTAATAAATTATAAATATTTAACTTTTAGCGGTAATAATAATTACAGGAACGCTTAATTATTTGAACGATATTTGGCTAAATGAGTATAGATCAAAATTTGTCTCCGCGTGGACCAACCGGCAAATACACTTCAACCAACACACAAACAACCGGGTTGAAGGGCAACATGCTTTGTTTAAAAAGTATCTTCATGGTACAAATAGTACCTTGGACAGACTCGTGAGGCATGTTGACAAAATTGTTGACCAACAGTACATTGCGATAAAAGAAAGCTTTGAAAAAAGCTTGATCAGGAGAATGAGCAACCATAATTTAACTTTGTTTGATGAGTTAAGAGGTAAGGTATCTCATAAAGCTCTTGATTTGTTGGTTGATGAAATCGGAAAAATTAAAAGTATGAAAGAAAACAGTGCGACATGTAGTTGTCGCCTTTACACCGGTTGTGGATTGCCGTGCGCGTGTCGGTTGAATAAATGTAAAGAAGCAGGTATTTTTATTTAAAATTTTAAATTAGTTTATAATACGACTCGTATTATGTTTATAAACTTTTTTTAATTTTTATACGTAGGAATTGTCATCCCACTTGAGTCCATTGATCCGTTTTGGAAAAAGCTTGATATATCACCTACGTATAATGAGAAAACCACAATAATTGACGTAAACCGAGAGCTAGAACGAGTGAAGCAGGAGATAATTGTCGAACCAGAGCACGTACGAAAAAATATTTTTGACGATATTTGGGGTTCGATACTGCCGTGGAAAACAAAGAAAAAGGAGCCTGTTGTAAAAACAAATGATCGCGGTCGCCCTAGAAAAGATAAACAAAAGGCGATGGATCCTCCGAGATATAGCTCATTTGAAAACACAGATCGTGTGTCTACAGTGATCCCTGGGAGACATAGTTCGGCTGTGGACATGAACGAACCACTACATACTCCTAGTGTGCACATTTATTCTGGGAGACATAGTGTACATGGTTCCATGGATCATGGAAGGCGTGATTCATTTATTAACGTCAATTCAATTCCTCCACAATACGACTTTTTTGGTATGTCGCACGATGTTACCCAGAATTCATTTGTGGAACCGCCGAAACCTGTGAGACAGAGTAAGTATGAGCCAGGTGATGAGGAGAGATTCAATTTTATGAGATTTGCTCCTTATATTCCTAAGGTATTTCATCCGTACATTTCAAGAACGGTTGATGTTAGAGGAGATGGTAATTGTGGTTACCGCTCGGTTGCTGTTGGTTTAGGCCTTCCTGAACACGAGTGGCAATTCATTAGAAACGAATTGTACCAAGAGTTAACCGGACGTCAGGCGATATATGAAGCAATTTTCGGGTGTTTTTATTTCAATTTATTAGAAAGTTTACCTTTTTACGAACTTTCTTTTGCTCCACAATCAAAATGGTTGATTATTCCAGAAACCGGAGTGTTGATTGCCAACAGGTTTCAACTTCCAGTTATTATGCTAACAAATGATGGGTCGGTTACATATTTTCCATTTTGGGTAGCCCCCCCCCCCCCCCGGAACATGAACCTCATAGGTTTATTATTTTGGGTTACGTTTATAACAACCATTATATACATGTTGAAATGTCAGGAGAATATCCCATTCCTCCTACTGGCGGTTACTTCAAAAGAAGTAATGAGGATGGAAGACGTTGGGAGGCATTATACATACACCGTATACAAGACTATCTGAATAGAACAAATAACAAAAAAACTATAGATCATGTGGTCTTGATTAAACATTTTTGTAATTTATACTGGAGTTAATTTTCTTGTTTTGTAACATTTTGTAACTTATAGTGAAACATTTTTTAATTTATACCGAAGAAAATTGACTTGATTGTAACATTTTGTTGTTTTGTTTTTGTAATAGTTAAAAAAAATAACCTCTAAGATACGACTCGTATAACAGTGTAATACGAGTCGTATCAACCTAAAGTATATAAACTTAAAACGACTCATTTTTCAATTTTCACCGCACATAATCTACTCGTATCCTCTCAAGCAAACCCGGTACGTTTTTTTTCGTTGAATACGACTCATATCGCTTGTAAATATGAGTCGTATTAATACCTAATACGACTAATATTATCACCTTATATTAGTCGTATTAATGTTTTAAAAAGCTTATTTTTATTTACTAGAATACGACTCATTTAAAGTATGAATATGAGTCATATCACTCATGAATACGACTCATATTAAGCGTTAATACTAGTCGTATTCATCCAAAACGACTCATATTAGTGTTTGATATGAGTCGTATTAATGTGACAGTTACTTTTTATATGAATTACATGAATACGACTCATATAAACCTTTAATATGAGTCGTATCAACGCTTAAAACGACTCATATTAGCTTTTGATATGAGTCGTATTCATATGAAAGTTAAGTTTTATATGAACTACTTGAATACGACTCATATTAAACTTGAATATGAGTCGTATCAATTTTTAAAACGACTCATATCAGTGTTTGATATGAGTCGTATTAACTTCTGAACCGTTAATTTTTTTTTTTTCAGATTATGGCTCCGAGAAAGTGAAAGGCAGATGATGAGGCTACTTCTTCTAAGGGCAAGAGGCCCGTAGAAGAACCACTAGATGGGCCGCAGTTTCTAGATCCTCACCCGGATCTGCAGTTTCCTCGCGGGAGTGAGAGTCGGAGGAAACTTTATAGACTGCTTGGCCGGAAGTTTCTGTCCACCCGCACCATTGATTGGAAAATGCTGCAGATTGTTGGTGAGACGCGGGTGGATGTCTTATTGCCTAGACAGGGTCCGTGGGCTCGTTTTTTTGATAGGGGGGCCGATGACTCGTACAGGGAGCTCACTTTGGAGTTTCTATCCACCTTTCGGTTTATTCCACCCTCGTTAGAGGTATAGTACCATAAATGAAAGTCTATTTTTCCTTCTTTTTTTATTCTATATAAATTATAACGTTGTTGCAGGAGCCAGATGTTGAGGATACGGACCGACCTCCTCCCGTGCATGTTCGGTTCTCTTTAGGCGGGGTTCCCAAGGAGCTGAACTTTAGGGATTGGGCTGTGGCACTGGGTATATATAACCCAACGGTCATTAACTCGCCGGATTTTTTGCTGCATCGTGGTGTGCCGGATGATCGGGCCCCCAACGAGGTTTGGGCGAGGATTAGCGATTATCCTTGGGGGTCATCAGTGTTACGCGCCAGCAAGATCCGTGACCCATTTCACCGTTATATTCATCGGGTCATCGCACAGACGATCGCTGGACGTGGGGACAGTCAGGAGCTAGTCACGCACCAGGACCTTTATTATCTGAGGTCTATTATCGATGGCGGTCCCTGCAATATTGCTTACTGTCTGGCTGAGTATCTTGATGGGCGTAGGGGAAAAAAGGTATAAGTTATTTATTTAGTAATATGTTGGTAAACAACTTAAATATTATCCTGCTGTTTCAGGCTGAGGGAGCGATCACATGTGGCGGGTATGTCACTGCCATTGCCCGTCGTATGGACATTTTGACGGACGATTTGTTGGGCACCCAGACGGACATGGCGAAGTTTGTCCGTTTGGATGCCAACACCTGCAGGGGCATGGGTATCATTCTGAAGATATCCGACAAGGAGCTGTGGTGGACGACCGATGGGCGGACGCAATGGGTGTACACCCCACCCACTGAAGATGATACCCAGCATTCTGATCGACGGTCCCCACCAAGACCACCCCTTCACCATCGGCCACCACAACCACCACATGATGGTGCATCATCTTCACAGGTATTACTAATTTTTATTAATATTATATGGGATTGTATACTTATGATATATGTCTATACAGGGTCCTCGGCCCCGTATTATCCTCAGGACTTCCACATCTGAGGGGTCGAAGATACTACAGTTGTTAGAGGAGATGGTTCCTGTTATCCGGTGGTTGGTTCCGTCGGTGCAGGCGATTGCGAGTGAGCTTCGGGTCCAACTTCCCGACCCGCCTACTTTACCATCTCTCCAGTCCGAGCAGCAACCTCCTCCTCCTCCTCCGTAGACTTATATTTATAGTTTTATTATTATTTTGTATATGTATTAAACAAAAACAAATTGTATGTATTAAACAATATTGTATGTATTTTGGGTTTAGACTTATATTTATAGTTTCATAAAAAAAAAAGTTTTCTAAAAATCCAAGAAAATCACTTCAAAACACACCATTTTATCTATATAAACACACCACCAACAAGTTTCATAAAAAAAAAGTTTTCTAAAAATCCAAGAAAATCACTTCAAAACACACCATTTTACCTATATAAACACACCACCAACAAGTTTCATTAAAAAAAAGTTTTCTAAAAATCCAAGAAAATCACTTCAAAACACACCATTTTACCTATATAAACACACCACCAACAAGTTTCATAAAAAAAAAAAAGTTTTCTAAAAATCCAAGAAAATCACTTCAAAACACACCATTTTACCTATATAAACACACCACCAACAAGTTTCATAAAAAAAAAAGTTTTCTAAAAATCCAAGAAAATCACTTCAAAACACACCATTTTACCTATATAAACACACCACCAACAAGTTTCATAAAAAAAAAGTTTTCTAAAAATCCAAGAAAATCACTTCAAAACACACCATTTTACCTATATAAACACACCACCACACAAACGAATTTACATTTAATATAAAATGAGTCACAACCACACTATATAAAATGTAAATAAATACATAAGTTTTATATGATAACCAATACCAATCTATATAAATTGTCGATAAATACATATTTTTAATATTATTACAAGTTATTTTGACCTAGTGAAACGTCTCGGATGTGCCCATTAGCGGAGTATTTGCCGGTGGGTGCAAGCGAAGTAACAAGAGAGGTATACTCCCACTTCGTCTTTTAGTTTGATTTAGCTAACCCGTTCTGCTAGATATGAAAGGGTGCATGGTGGGCATCCATTTGTACCATTCCAGGACATGGTAGGGTTAACTATGCTGAATGTTCTCCAAGTCCATAAAGCTTTCACTTCATCTTTCGTTTTGAAACTTGGAGATTGACCTAGTGAAATCTCTCCGGTATAATAATACCTGAATGTTCTCCATCTTTCAACTACATCTTTCAGTGTACATCTTTCGATGTTTACCAAACCGAGCTGCTAGACATGAACCGTGTGTTAAACACATTAGTTCAGATAGCATTGCTAGTTCTGTAGTGGTGGAGTTAACTATGTTAAAGAAATAAATCTTTTGACCTGGTGAAATGTCTCCGGTTTACAATATGCATGAATATTTTTTACTTTAACACCGGTGTTACAAATAACATATGTCTCTGTTTTTATATTATAAACCATAAAACGTGATTAAAAATATAATTTTGCAGTTAATTACAAATTATTAGACCTACGAAAATGTCTCCGGTTTCAATACTCAGTTTTATCTTAAACGAGTATGGAAACCGGAGACATTTCACTAGGTCAAATAATTTGTAACATACTCCAAAATTATATTATTTTTCACTATTTATGGTTTATATTGAAAAAGAGAAGACGTCTATTATTTGTAACACCGGTGATATAATTATAAAAATCATGCAAAACCATTACAAACTAACATAACTTTTATATTTATTACTTCACATGGGATACCGCAATCCGAATCATAACCCCGGTTTCATCAGTCATCCATGTATTAGGAGACGGATGACACCGGAGCTATGATATTGCGGTATACCATGAGAAGTAATAAATATAAAAGTTATGTTAGTTTGTAAAGGTTTGTTAGGCTATTCTGGCGGCGTATATTTCATCCGCTATGAACCGTCTGAATCTGAGGCAGGCATCTTGTAAATTCACTTCTCGCCAGTCCAGCCCCCGATCTTGTACAAGCCTACGCAATAACATGCAGATTACTATCCCACCATCTGAACCTATATGACCAGCATTAGGTGGCCAAACAACACAGCTGGTCACAGGTATTTCAGTAACTTCACCTAAATATTGACCTGTGTGTTGCCAGTAGTTTATTTTTCTTAAAAACCATATGAAAAAATCTTCAAATTGAATATGGATTTGGTGAAGTCCAACGTGAATACATGATAAACCACTACAGCTAGTTGGAAGACAGTCGTATGGAAAAAAACAACGAATTTCCATTGTCCTTAAGTTAATTTCAAAAAGATACCATCTTACATCGTCATGGTTTATCGGTAAATACACCTACAAAAATTTTAATTATATTATTTTATGTAATTCATCTAATACACCTACAAAAATTTTAATTGTATTTGTTATTAGTTATTAGTTATTACCGTATCAACCTCCCAAAACGGAGGATATAGTGTTTGTGTCCCGTCACCGTATTGCAAAGTGTCTTCGTCCTGATTGATTAACATATCATAAAACTCAGAAGGTAGGCACGTCCAACGTAATACGTTTTCACCGGCTCTCTCAATTTCTTGTTTGCGCCAAACCATAAGTCTAGTAACCCAAACGAAATTATGCTGAAAAAAATAGAAAATTAAATTAGCGAGATATTAAAATTTAACTAAAAATAAAGGGTGCCATAAAACATACGTATGAAGAAATAAACCCGTTTCTCTCAAAACCTAAAAGGGTTCCCCACCAGCTCCGGTCAAGAACCTGCTCGTCAACGATGTAACCATTCTTACATTCCGGTTGGTCTCCGTTATAGTAAAAGTGCAAAACGTTGCGAGACCAGTTGTGATTACGAAAATTATGATTGTTAACGGGGGAAGGAATGTTGAGTAAAGATGTGGTAGAACGCCTATTAGACATTTTTTAGGGGGATTTAGAAAGAATGTGGATTGAAATCGGAAGAAACGATCGTTGGTATTTATATGAAATTGGCACGCATTTCGAGGCAGACATGTGATGTTTGTCAACCTGATAGGTAATACGACTCGTATCAGTTGATACGAGTCGTATTAAGTGACCAATACGACTCGTTGTTAGCATAATACGAGTCGTTTCACTGTATGTCAGGAATCTTGACAGAAATTGTCGAGGCTATCCGAACACCCAATATACGACTCGTATTCATTAATTATACGAGTCGTTTTATGTGTGTATACGAGTCGTTATCAGTTTAATACGAGTCGTATCACTGACAGTACAGCAATACGAGTATACGACTCGTATTGTCAATACGAGTCGTATTGACAAAATGATTGGGTGTCCGGATAGTCTTGTCATGGTGTCTGACTAGACACCCCCTAAATAAATTTAAAAATACACCATAATAATAAATAAATTTTCCACTATACCATTTTGGTAAAAAAAAAATCCTTATAAACACATGTGTAAAACATTAAATTAAATGTTTAATATTCAATAAGACAATTCTGAAGACATATGATTGCTTCAAAATAGCCGGCTAATTAAGGGTCATCCTATTCACACACCCATATCCTATTCACACACCCCATGTTTTTATTTCCCACACCCTTAGGCGCCGCACATAAACCTCGGCGTTGCGCCTGGGTTACTTCTTATCCCAGACACATCCTCGAACGTAGTCAATCACGCTTCAACACCCTTATGCGCCGTGCATGGCCCTCGGCGTGGCGCCTGGGTCATATATGCGGCCAACAACATCATCAGCGCCTAGGTCATATATGCGGCGCATATGTCCAGGTTTGACCGAATTCCACCTCGTTTACGACATTCCTCGGTTGACGTTGACAGAAAAGTGACTCAGGCGCCGCATCAAGGCCTATCCGTGACGCCTGGTTTTAAAACAGGTGTGTGGATAGAATTTTAGGGTGTGTGAATAGACAAGGCCCTAATTAATATCACGGTCAAGTCTCCTTTGTTCATCTTTAAACACCATATAAATACAATCACAAATATGTGTCAATGTAGTCTTATCTCTAGCAAATATTTAAGTCATCAAAAAACACAAACTAAGTTCATATAACACATGAAAATGTTCACCAAGATATCAAAGGAAATGGAAGTGAAGACGTCAATAAGCAAAGCGTGGGACGTTTATAGCACGTTGAAGCTCGCAATGATCGTAAAGTCCGAACTCGGTCATCTTTTTGGCATCGACATCTTGGAAGGAGACGGGGGTGTAGGAACCGTCATCAAAGTTACCCCTCATTCTGGTGAATCATTCGTTTCTTTCTTTATAACTAGTTATTTTTAGGGCCCTACTAATCCAACGTCACCCAAAGTAAAAGTTACATTGATTTTCAACGGTTCCAACTTTCATCTTTTGGTTTTTAATGATCGCAACAATCGAATTGGTTATAACGGTCCCAACGTTTATCACTTTGGCAGCCAGCATGCCGTCGTTAAAAAAACTTTAACGCTGTTAAGTTTTTTTTTCTGAATTCAAGACCGATGTTTTAGTGTTTTTGATCGAAAGGAGAATATGAGTCGACAGACGTAAAAGTTATCTCGAAACAACGCCCCAAACGAAAAAAATTTTACATCCGATTGAACAAATCGTTGGGTTTAAACACCCTATTAAAACATCGTTTTGTCGTTCGGAGCGCTGTTACGATATAACTTTTACATCAATCGACTCGTATTCTACTTCCGATTAAAAGCCTTAAAACATTGATCTTGAATTCGAAAAAAACTTAATGGAGTTAAATTTTTTTAACAACGGCTTGTTGTTGCCAGAGTAATAAAAGTTGAGACTGTTATTAGCCAATTCGATAGTTGGGACCACTAGAAACCAAAAGATGAAAGTTGGTACTGTTAAAAACCAATATATCAAACTAAAACGGTTATTTATGACACAAGCCCTAACCTACAAACGACCGTTTAAAAACGGTGGTTAATTGGGCACTAACCTTCAAGTGTTGTTTTTAACATGTTTTTGTTTTGGCTATGAAACATTAGATGCATTGGGAGTGAATGCATATAAGGAAAGGTTTACAAAGATTGATTATGAAAAGAGGGTGAAAGAAGTTGAGATAATTGAAGGAGGGTATCTTCAACTCGGATTTGTTTCTTATAAGATTAAATCTGAGTTTTTGGAAAATGAAAAAGAGGACTCATTTATCCTTCGGGTTACATTTGAGTATGAAATAGATGAAGATGCCACTGCCAATGCTCATGCAGTTGACACCATCAAGCCAATCATGAGCATGTTTGAATTTGCTAATAATTACATTGAAAATAACATGTAGTATGTGATTTTTTTGTATGTTTTCATGTCCACATAATCAAAATTCAGTCATTTAACTCTCGAAATGTTTATTATAATTAAGAAACTTAACTACAGCCATACCTTATACTTGGTATTTAGACCATGTGTAAAACTCCCCGAAAACGCCCCCAAACCACCCTCGGGATGTTTTTGATGTTAAAATCATATTTGGTGTTTTCTATAAAGCATCCATTGAAACTAATTTACTGTCAAATGCTGAGATGAAGAGGAAAGTAAGACTCTTTGAAGCTTATCACTACACATGATCATTTGACGTTTAACCTACCTACTTGCTAATAAGAAATCAACATTCTAATTAGAAAAAATATCTGACCAAAGGTAATATTTTAACGATTTATAGTTTTGCATTTTAATTTATTTTTTTGGGTGTAACTAGACCTTGGTAGGTACGTATCTGATATGACAAGTGCACATGTTTCAACTGTCAAAACTTATTTAAATCGGTACATGGATTCCCTGCAATATTAGACTCTCCAAGTTGCAATATTAGACTCTCCAAGTTCACTTACACATGACTAGGGATGACACTTAAACCCAAATTCAATGTGATAACTGAAACCCAAGACATTTGGGATGTGTATGAGGTCGGGTGAGCGAGATTGAGATCGAGTATATATTTTTCCGTGGGTATGAGACTTGTATGAGATTACATGGTATTCTCGTTTACCTTCTTATATACCTGAATTATATTAACTTTTATTTATTTTAGTTATATGATATTTTTTTTATTTATGTAATTATCTTATATTATCCCCAAAGTCAAATGGGAAGGTTTCTTTCGAATTCAGGTATCAACTATCGCATTTCGTGTCCTTATACACCTTAACAAAATGGGGTGACCGAAAGAAAGAATCGCCATCTCTCTGGTACGATGCCTAACTTGTCCAAAACTTTTTGGTACGATGCCTATGCCACCGCCATCTTTTTAATAAATCGTCTTCCTTCCAAAAATCTTAGTAACAAGTCACCTTTTGAACTTTTATTTCTTCAGCAACCAGACTACATTTTTTTCGGACTTTTGGGTGTTTATGTTATCCTTTTTAGGGAGATACACGTCAAGATAAACTTTCCCCAAAATCTACTCCTTGTATTTTCTTGGGATATGCATCCAATCATCATGGTTATATTTGTTACGATCCACACTCTGGTCGCACTTATACCTCCCGCCATGTTGTGTTTCATGAGACTATTTTTACAACACCACCTCCTCTTTAACCACTACTCCCACAACCACAATCCCGTCATTTACTATACTTCCCATTACTAAAACCCCAACTACATCAACTACACCACCGCCATCACCACCTACACTGCCGCCATCGTCTACACCGCCATCACCACCTTTACCAACCATACCATCATCCAACACTTCCAACCAGCGTCCCAACCGTCATCTCCTACATCGTCACAATCACAACAAAATCAAAACCCACTCATACACCCAATGGTCACTCGCACTCGTGACAACACAAGAAAACAAAAATCTTTTTTCCAGACTATGTTTCTTACCATGCTTCCACAAATCCCGTCACTGAACCCACCTCCTTTCTACAAGCTAATAAATATACTGAGTGGCGTGATGCCATGAACCTTGAAATTCAAGCCATGTATCACAACAAAACATGGACTCTAGTACCACCACCACCCTCCGCTAATGTTGTTGGTTGTAAATGGGTCTACCGCATCAAACCTAACTCAGTTTTTAAAGCCAGATTAGTGGCTAAGGGTTTTCATCAAACCGAGGGAATAGACTATACCGACATATTCAGTCCCATGGTCAAACCAACTACAATTCGTCTAATTTTATCGGTTGCCTTCTCTCGTAAATGGCTCATTCGGCAAGTTGATGTTAATCATGCCTTCCTTCATGGTGACCTCTCGGAAACCGTATACATGACACAACCCCTAGGGTTTGTTGACTCCACAAAGCCTAATCATGTGTCTTCTCAAAAAGGCAATCTATGGATTGAAACAAGCACCGAGAGCCTGGTATTCCAAACTATCTGCTGCCCTTTGTAACCTTGGGTTTCGACAATGTATCTCTGACACTTCATTATTTGTTTACTCTCATGGCTCTATAACATGCTATATTCTTGTATATGTTGACGACATTATTATTATAGGAAGTTCACCAACATTTGTTACAAGTCTAATACAAAAACTTCATTCCATTTTTGCCTTAAAAGATCTTGGATCATTAGGTTGGTTTCTTGGAATCCAAGCTACATTTAAAGATGACACACTTCATTTGTCCCAAGAGAAATATTTGGCTAAGTTACTACAACAAACGGGTCTCAGTCAGTGCAAACCACTTGCAACTCCAGTTTGTACCGGTAAACAGTTATCTCGCTACACAGGTGTTCCTTTGACTAATCCTTTACTATATCGAAGTATAGTTGGTGCTCTTCAGTATCTTGTTCTCACACGTCCTGAGATTGCCTATGCTGTCAGTAAGGTATCTCAATTTCTTCAAACACCTACTGATCGACATTGGGCTACAGTAAAAAGAATTCTTCGTTATCTAAAAGGCACGATCTCACATGGTTTAACTATTCAACGCTCTTTAGACACAACAATTCATGCCTACACAGATGCTGACTGAGCAGGTTGCCCAGATGATCGTCGTTCCACTACTGGTTACTGTGTATTTATGGGTCCCTACTTAGTTAGTTGGAGTTCTAAAAAGCAACATATTGTCGCTCGGTCAAGTACGGAAGTTGAATACCATGCTCTCGCACACACCGCGACTGATATTCGTTGGGTAGTATCTCTGCTTTCCGAGCTTCATATACAATCACATAAAACTCCAACTATTTGGTGCGACAATCTTGGTGCCACCTATCTTGCTGCAAATCCTATTTTTCATCAAAGAACAAAGAACATTGAAGTTGATCTTCATTTTATTCGTGACATGATGCTTGCGCGTACTCTTCAAGTTCGGTATATTTCTACTACTACACAGTTAGCTGATATTTTCACCAAAGGTTTATCCTTTGCACGGTTTGCAACTCTACGGTTCAAGCTACAACTCTCTACGACCGTTTAGCTTGCAGGGGCATGTTACAACAATATTTACTCCAAATATTATTGTTGTTTGTCGATTAATATTGTAACTCCATTCTCTTTATGAACATAGTTATTATTAGGGTATTAATTAGAGTCTCTTCAACTAGTCATATCATTGGTTATAAATTATGTAATAGTTCTCAAGAGTTAATCAATCAATATACTATTCTCTTTATTGTATTTGTTCTTAATTTCCTTCGGATATCGATGCGGTCCTGATCTTATACCTACTTGTATCTAACCTCCAATTAAATTTTTATGATTTTGATGCGGCTCGGCGCTCGCAACGAACAATCGGCAACCTATCCCCTAAAAAAAATTAAATCCCAATAAAGATTATTTAATTCCAATTAATGTAAATAAATTAATACTTTTAAGCCCATGAATGTGCAGCTTGCAAAATCCACCACTACACTTATCAATATATTTTCCATTATCACCCACTATAATATCCTTCAAATTAAAACTCAAACTATTAAGATTGACAACATCTTTGAATGAGCCCAATAATTTGATCACCGTCTCCATAGGATACACATCTAACCTCTACCATAACACTATTAACCATTTTTTTAAGATCCTAAGTGATTTTGGCACTGCTAAAAACAATTGTTTTCGCATATTCCGACACATGATTCTTTTTACAAACCGAATCAAACATATCTGAATAAATTGTAGACGACTCATGGTCTTTAACTCTTTCCATCATACTACCAGTTGCACAAGAATATCATTCCTCGTCCATGTATTCATCATACACGAACGGAGAATCATAGATAAAGTCTTCATTAAAAGGATACTCCTTATCTCCAACAAACTCGTCCCAGACGGATTCTGTCGGTTCCATTTCCTTCAATGTCGAAAAATCGCCACTTTAAGGATACTCCTCCCCCAAAAAAATTGTACGTCCTAAACGCGTTCTTGAGATCCCGTACTCGTTTCTTGATTCGGTTGATCTCAAAATCCCGTGGGTCACGGTTCCCGATCTCATTGCCTCGGTCAGCGGATCTCAGTTAAATTGATCTCCAAAAGCTACTCATGGTCCGAGAATAACTATGTTGTTACCTCAGTCGGTGAATCTACAAGCAAGAGAGTCTTATCTACCACGTCAGCCATTTGACAACCAAAACTCTAATACCAACTAATATAGTTTTATGTGTAGTCGAATGGCTCAAGAACGAATAATCAATCAAAGACTATAAATCAATACATAGGTTTCAAAAACAATATTTTTTTTATATTAATCAACCAAAACTAAAGAAAATAAAATAAACCTAAAATCTTTTTATATTTAAAAATACGTAATAAATAATATAATATTAAAAAATAAACACTTTAAATAACACCTCAAATTTCAAATAAGTCTTAAATGTCCATGTAAAATAGAAAACAAAAATTACCATTATTCAGTGGCATTTTTGTTATATCTATTTCAACCAGATAGGTACCATTAGAAAACAAAAAGAGGGTTGGTAATGATGTGTAACGAAACGAATGTGATATGTATGTTGAAAGATATTATTTTACGAATCTATCTAATAAATTAAAGTTTTATAAAACACAATATTTTAAGAGGAATTTTTTTTTTAATTGGAAATTTAGGAAGAAAATTTAATGAAAGTTTCATTATGCATAAGTTGATAAAGCCAATTGCTTAAATATTAAATATTTACAAATTTTTAAACATAGGTTATATTTTTTTTATAAATATTATTAATTAACCCGTGTGTAACACGGATATTAAACCTACTAGTTAATATTTTAATTCATGTTATTAGAGTTTTTTATGATGATTTTATTGTATGGAACTTAGGGATGGAGTTAAACTTAAAAGTTTAAACTTTTTTAAAAGCGTGAAGAGACATCAGACTGTTAAATCTAATATTAATTAAATATATCAAAGGTTCATAAATATAATAATATGACATAATGATAAATATTAAAAAATTTAAACGGTGGCCAAGAGTATTTTAGTCTTTGCCTCTCTTTAAAATTTCACTATCTTTTTTAAAGGTCCATAACTTTTACACACGATATTATTTTTCAGTAAAACTTACAACAAAAAACGAGCGTTCTTATCTTCAAAACGCATATAGTGTTGATGTATAAAAAATAACTTTTTTCACGTTTCAACTCATAGTGTTATTTCGTCAGGTTATTTTGTTATTTAGTTAGATCATTGTGTTATTTTTTTATTTTTTTTACAAAAATACTCGACTATTAAATAACAAGAATCATATTAAACATCAAAGAATTTACAACAAAGTGACAGATAAACGGGCAACAGGTTGTGCCGTCACCCCCTATTGAATGGCAAAACCTAGTCTACTAGACAAAACCTTGGCCCTTAGGTCTCGAAACATTGCTATGAATGACCCGCTAAACCCTGGTCAAAAAGTTCACTGCCTCAGTGGCTAGGAAGCCAAATGTATCAAATGCTAATGGAATAAAAACATGTTGATTATCCCGGCAGACTTTCTCGTGTTTGGCAATCTTGCCTCATTCTGCCTTTGACGCTGCCTGTCGTGCAACAAATCCATTGTCCCTGAGCGCAACCAAGGGCAAACTCCCGTAAGGTTCCCCCCCCCCCCCCCGCGTCCAACAAACACTAGAATATCAGCCGACCTTAAAGTAGATCTCCCCTCTAGCGAATATGTCAGAAAATTCACAAGAGCCTCCGTTTAACCGAAATTTCTGCTCGCTTAAGGATATCATATAGGATATCCCTAACCAACTCAATTCTGTATTTGAAGCCAGGTAACTCCTTGCAATGGACTGCATGATCGCTAAAAGCATCTAAACAAACTTTGCAGCAAACGGGACAAGGCTCATCAACCGAGAACAAAGGAATTATTAACTGGTACTTAAGGATAGCTATTCCAATGGTGACATATGGTGCCCTAGTCCTTCTATGGGGATGACAGTAAAAAAATCTTGAGCCCGAGGAGCCTGAAGACATGCAACCACTGCTTTCTGCCTTCTATATTAGCTTCTATATCATTCCTTTTGTGGTTCTTCAACATTGCATCTTCAATGTCTTGGGCTGCGAGGATTATAATCTTACTGAGCATGAAAGGTACGTGTTTGAGTGAGATATGTGAGGCAAATAAAGATGCACTTGCATTTACTAATAAATATCACAAGAAAATATGGTGTCGAAGCAAGTTTCAGACGATCTCTAAGTGTGATAAACAACATATCGGATGCATTTAACTCTTGGATTGGTGATTTGTGTTATCAACTAGCTCTTGACCTTCTTGATTCTATTAGAGAGAATATCATGGTATGATTTGATAAAAAAAGGGTTCTAAAAATGGAAAGGTATATTAGTACCTAATGTGTAGAGTTATCTCAACAGGAACACTAAGGTTAGTGTATTTGATATATATTAAAATTTGTTTGAACTTTGTTAATATTATTTTTCTATGTTGTTTGTAGAATTTGGGTGAGTGCGAAGTTTGTAGAAGCAGTGAAGACTGAACTGAAGTGAAAGGCAAGGGAAAGCGTTGGGAGGTTATGCTTCACGAGCGAGCATGCACTTGTCGGGTTTAGCAAGTTAAAGGTGTTCCATGTCTACATGCAGCTACTTTTATAGCTTATACAACGAATGTAAACTGGGAAAAAAAATGTTGATTCTTACTATACTATTGGGAAGTTTAAATCGACTTATACTCTAGAAGTAGCTCCCAACAAATGATCAATGGGTGCACATGGATACCGTGGAGAAGATACACCCACCCGTTATTAAACGCCACCTGGAAGACCTAGAAAGAGCATGATTAAATCAAGTGACGAGAAACAAAAAAAGACATCAATGTCGGCGTTGTGAAGGGTATGGGCACCATTAAAAAACATGTAAAAATCAGCATCTCAAGTTCAACATCAACAAGTAAAGGGGCGCATGGAAAAGATAAAAAAGCTCACGAAAACAAATAATCAAAGTGAAGAATTGTTTTTTTTTTTGCATTTTGAAGATGGCGACTTCACATTTGGTCGTAGTTTTTTTTGTCATAAAGTTTTTTTTTTAATACGGTTTATGAGGAATTTGGTGTGTACTTGAGTTAGTATTGGTGTGTACTTGAAATTAGTATTTTGGAATGGATTTGGTTTTTATTTAAGTTGTTTGGTGGTACTGGAATTGATTTTGGAATGCATTTCGTTTTTAGGGTATGATTTAAGAGAGAACTCATTTTAAGTTTAGAAAATGAGAACTAACAAAAAGATAACTGATGAAATTTTTAAGAGAGGTAAAACTCTAGCTTTAAATTTATAATTCTTTAAACATTTCTATCTTTTGCATACGCTAACATTTTTTATAAATATTGCACCGTTTGATCATAAATTTCTTTATCTTTCATTTAAGTATAATTAACGCTATAAAAAAATTCTCTAATTTTTAGTACTGCATATGTGTAGTATTACGATACTATATTATTATATTTATTTAAATTTCCACAACTTTTTCATGCGTTATATATATTAAAAAAAATATAAAAAATCACGTTTTGATTTTTTCGACACTACATATACATAGTATCATGATACTTGATACGGTTTTGGAATCGGTCAAATGACTTAAATTTTAATGATTATTCTAAGTCTATAAACGACCTCAAATGTCCAATAACGAAGTTCTTTATATTCCATATTCAACAGAAACTTATTACAAATGAAAATAAAACAAATATTTATACTATATCTAAATTATAGATCATAATAATAATAAATAAACAAATGATAAATATCATAACAAAATAAAATAAACCTGAAATTCAAACTAGTATGATACTGCATATATGTAGTATACGGTGTTGTTATGCACCTAAGTTACACGTAAAACCAATAAAATTACGCAGCTTTGATAAAATAACTTAAATTTTTTTATTTAAAACTTAACTCATCGATTTTCATTCAATTAATTTAATGGACGATTAAGCCCTCTCCTCTTAGATCGTAATTTTCTCTTTCTAATCGACTAAATAATTATCATTCATTTTAGTAAAAGATTATCCGCCCTCTATAAACTGATCGTACCTCAATTAGGTTTCTTAATTCCAACTAACAAATTAATATAACATGGCTCATATAATTGGTATTGTGATATGCACCTTCTGCATATATTCATATCATATCACATAACGTGGACCAACTAATTGTTAGCAATGTCAATACGATCAAACGGAAAATCCAAATCAATGGAATTGAGGCATGATGAAGTTGTTTTTTTTATGATAGCATTATCCAAATCAATGTCGGAGAACTTTTGTTTTCAATTAAAATAGGAAAAATATTTAAGTTATTTTATCAAAACTACGTAGTTTTGATGGTTTCTCGTGTAACTTAAGTGCACAACAACACCATATTCACTTTCTCTAAATTCAAAACATACTGTATCGTATACTACATATATGCAGTATTGAAAGTAAAAAACAAGAAAATTTTATTTTTTTATAAAATTATTTATACTCAAATGAAATATAATGATATTCTTGATATAATGTTGCAAAACAATTAAAAAGTTAACGTATGTAAAAGATAAAAATGTTTAAAAACTTATATATTTTAAGTTTCAAATTTATCATTTCTCTTTAAAATTCCACCCACGTTTTTTTTATGGCATTGTCTATTCACACACCCTAAAATTCTATCCACACACCTGTTTTAAAACCAGACGTCACGGATAGGCCTTGATGCGGCGCCTGAGTCACTTTTCTGTCAACGTCAACCGAGGAATGTCGTAAACGAGGTGGAATTCGGGCAAACCTGGACATATGCGCCGCATATATGACCTAGGCGCCGATGATGTTGTTGGTCGCATATATTACCCAGGCGCCACACCGAGGGCCATGCGCGGGGCATAAGGGTGTTGAAGCGTGATTGACTACGTTCGAGGATGTGTCTGAGATAAGAAGTAACCCAGGCGCGACGCCGAGGTTTATGTGCGGCGCCTGAGGGTGTGAGAAATAAAAGCATGGAGTGTGTGAATAGGATATGGGGTGTGTGAATAGGATGACCCTTTTTTATAGCTTTCAAGTTCTCAATTTAATCCGGAGTCTCTCTTTATCTATCCCCTTGTTTTTATTTATAATGTTTTTGGTGTATAGTGATTTTCAATATCCGATTATAATTGAATATGCATTATTTTTATAAGGTAATTAAGTAATGGTAAAATAGTAAATGTATAATTTAGTTTTTACTAAAATAAATCAAAAAGGATAAATATGTAATATTTTTTCTTAATGAAGAAGAAATATGCAATAAATTTTTTTATTATGTAAATATGTAAGTAATAAGGTTTGGAGGGTGATATATGTAAATGTAAAAAAAATAAATAAAGTTTGATGTATGTTTTATACGTATTAAAATGTGTGAACCGGTAGCTCTTTTGTCCCTTAGTAACTTTTTGTCCATATTGGTTTTTTAATTCATTCATTTTTGGTTTTTTTCTACACGTAAATACTTTTTTAAGAGCTGAATATACATATTGAATTAGCGCATTCACAATCCCATTCCCCATAATGTGAATGAGCTGTTTTTAATTGACTACGAGCGAAAAGAGAGAAAAAAATGATAAATGAATAATGTAATATTTAATTAAAAAGAAAAAATATTTAGTGTTTTAGTATAATTATAGAATTTGAGATAAAAAAATAAGCTGTGAATGCTCTTTAAGTTACCACATATGTTAGAGCCTTCTTGATAAATATATATTTTTATTAATTTTTTTATTGGCAAACGGAGGGACAAACAGCAAAGTGCAGCAAGTTATAGCATGAAAATGAAATAAAATATACAACTGAGCAAAATTAAACTTTAAACTTCACCCAATCATCCCATTCAAGATTAATGCCATGGCTTCTATGACGAAACCATAGGGATCCATAGCTCTTAATTTCTTCAAAGATAAGTTGGAGAGACGGCTTACGGTTTGAAAAGACAGAGTTATTTCTCATCTTCCATATGCATCATATACCAGTGAGAATAATGACATGAATCATATCCTTCCTATTTGCACACTTGACTGAACTACTAATCTTCAAAAGGTCTTTGATAGAGAACGCGAAAATCGGTGGAAGATTACATCAAGAGCTAACATAACTCCATAACATGTTGGTGAAAAAAGCACCCAATGAAGAGATGCTCTACCGTTTCCGGTTAATTAGTAAATATTTTTTTAGTAAAACATTTAAAAGACAAAATTTTGTTCATGAATAGTTCCTGAACAATGGATGATTCTCCATCTAATGACTAAAAAACCTTATAAACCGAATTATCAAGTAATTTCTAAGTTATCAAAACTATAATTTAGACTATTAACTCAAAAAAAATATATAAAATACTCTCACACCAAGCCCTTAAAAGATCATTGTGCACCACGTCCTCTCTTGGTAGCTAAATAGTGATGGACAATGCTACGAAGAAGATGTGGTCAATTTTCAACTACTATTGGAAATCTACATCTACATCTACATATTCTAATAATTAAGTAACACATCCACATGTCACCATTTTAACTACTTCACATAGAATTTTGCTTAGTTGTCATGTTGTTAATTAATTTGATGGAGAATTTTTAGACGGGTCATAGTATGCTCCATATTCGAAATAACCCGATATGTTTAAATTAAAAATTCACAAATTATCATCAATTATCTCCTAACCCGATATGTTCAAATACAAAATTTATCAATTATCATGATCTATATCTTAACCCGATATGTACCAAGTATCATGAATTATCCCCTAACCTAATATGTTCAAATAAAAAACTTATCAATTATTATGATTTATCCTAACACGATATGTTAACATTAAAGTTTTACCAATTATCATTAATTATTTCATAACTCGATATGTTCAAATAAAAAAATTAACAGTTATCATAAATTATCTCCTAACTCGATATGTTCCAATAAAAATTTACCAACTATTATAAATCATATCCTTTATTATAACATATGATTTTTTATATGAATATATTTGTAAACTAGATTATTACCCGTGTACTACACGGGATTCCGGTTTTATATGTTTTATTTAAATTTAGGTATTAAATTTATTTTTACCATAGTCCTATTAAATCGATTTGGATATTTACAAATATTTTTCTATCAAAAATTATATGTTAAAATAAAGAAAATTATCTATAATGATTGGTTATTTTTTTTTAATATATCGGGTTAAAAGATAATTCATGATAAGTGGTAAATTTTTAATTTAAACATATTGGGTTAGGAGATAATTAATAATAAGTGGTAAATTTTTAACTTGAACATATCGGGTTAGAAGATAAATGATGATAATCGGTAAATTTTTATTTGAACATATCATATTAGGTGATAATTGATAATAATTTGTGAATTTTGTATTTGTACATATCGGGTTATTTCGAATATGGAGCATACCGAATTGACCCGCATTGAAATCATCCATCAAATTAAATTAGAGGATAACACCTAACAAAATCCTATATGGAGTACTTAGAATGTTGACATGTGGATGAGTTACTCAATTATTAGAATAGGTAGATATCCAAATCGATTTAATAAGAAATATGTTAAAAATAAATATCTACCTATTCTAATAATTGAGTAACTCATCCACATGTCAACATTCTAAGTATTCCACATAGGATTTTGCTTAGGTGTCATCCTCTAATTTAATTTGATGGATGATTTCAATGCGGGTCATGGTATGCTCCATATTCGAAATAACCCGATATGTACAAATACAAAATTCATAAATTATCATCAATTATCACCTAATATGATATGTTCAAATAAAAATTTACCGATTATCACCATCTATCTCCTAACCCGATATGTTCAAATTAAAACTTTACCACTTATCATGAATTATCTCCTAACCCAATATGTTCAAATTAAAAATTTACCACTTATCATGAATTATATTCTAACCCAATATATTAAAAAAAATTAACCAATTATCATAGATAATTTTCTTTATTTTAACATATAATTTTTGATAGGAAAATATTTGTAAATATCCAAACCGATTTAATAGAGATATGTTAAAAATAAATTTAATACCTAAATTTAAATAAAACATATAAAATCAAAATCTCGTGTAATACACGGGTAATAATCTAGTCACATATATATATACTTTAAATTTAAATTTATATATTAAACTTATTATTTAGTTTAAAAAACGACAACTTACACGTCTATTTAGTTTATTCTTAGTTTCACTATCACTTCTATAGCCCTAAATCTCAAGAAAAGGAAACACCGTTTACCATGAGCACTCAATGTCATTGAGCAAAATGCCCTTTAATATTTATTATTTTAATTAATTTATAAAATAATAATATCTAAGTTTTAATCTAAGTACTTTATCGCACTGTCATCTTATTATTTTAAGATTGGCTTATTTTATTTTTATCATTTTTTTTCTAAAATATATAACCACGATATTCTTTTTAATCATATAAGATTCCATTAGAAAAACTTACTTTTTTGTCGTAAATGCAATCATATAATTCTATATTAACCTGCCTGTGAGATTTTCCAGGAAAAACCCCATTGGTTTTCCCGGTTGAACGCCTAGCCAAATTCCGATGTCAAGTGGGCCCGGTTAAGACAACATATTGACCGGAGTGGGGTGGTGGGTTCCTCATTGCGAGGGATGCGACCAAATGGTTGCAAAAATTGAAAGTCGCCGTTCAAAAAAAAAATAATAATTAACCGAATATAACCCCTAACTACATTTTTTTCCCTACAACTCCACTAAAAAATAATTAACGTCGTTAAGCTTTTTAAAGTACTGTTTTAAGACTTTTGATCGTGAGAATAATACGAGTTAATTGATGTAAAATTTACCTCTCAAACGGTTTTCACTTATATTGGACGTAAATAATTAACTAATATTTATTACTAAAATGTTTAATTATTAGTGGGTTTATGTTCTATCATGTGAAAGAATCACAACGAATCATGAGATAACGATGTTTAAAGTTGAGTTTATTGAATAACAAAAATAATATTTAGAGTAAATTTCGGTTTTCGTCTCTGTGGTTTGGACATTGTAATGGTTTTAATCCAAAACTTAAAAAATGCTCAATATAACCATTGTGGTTCCAGATTTGTTCCAATTAGATCCAAACCTCTAACACGGTCAAGTTTAACCATTACTCAGCCCTCACTTGCCCCTCACATGAGGGGCATTTTTGTCATTTAACCCCACCATTTGCATAGGTTTCTTGGTTGATATATGCAAATGGTGGAGTTAAATGACAAAAATGCCCCTCACGTGAGATGCAAGTGAGGGCTGAGTAACGGTTAAACTTGACGGTGTTAGAGGTTTGGATCTAATTGGGACAAAACCACAATGGTTATATTGAGTTTTTTTTAAGTTTTGCATGAAAACCGTTACAAAGCCCAAACCACGGGGACGAAAACTGTAATTTACTCTAATATTTATGTTGGTTGCAACCTAAACTGATGTTGATAAAACTCTAATTTGACCCATGTGAACTAATATTTATGTTTGTTATATCATGATTTGGTAGTTGTACAACCACTCGTTGGTTCGTGGTAACAAATAGCTCTACTTGCCCCCACTCACATCAAAAAATACCTTCTTGAACCAAAACCAACACACTCAAAACACAAACACAAACAACACATACACAAAAAAAAATATATATGTTTCCTTCTATTTTGCTAAACTTTTTGTTCCCACCACCGCCATCGTTGTACGTGACAACGATGTCGGTGATAGGTATCTCGACGCTTACAAACGCCGGGTACAAGGAATGTAAAGGCAAACATATGCAATATTCCAAGTTTTTGAATCATGGTGTTGTAAAGAAGGAGAATGAGATGAAGTTGTCGAGTCGGACCGGGATGCTTCTGTTATATACACCGTCGTTTGTTGTGGGATTGTTGTCGTTTCTCGTGTTTCCCGGTCAAGATCTTAGATTTGTAATGCTGGCTTCGGCTCTAACTGCTCATTTCCTTAAACGGGTTCTTGAGGTACGTACACTTTCTAGCATAGTGTTCATACTCATTAAATGAAGTTGTTTAATACTTTAATTTAATTAATTTAGGTGTTTTATAATTAACATTAATTCTTATATTTTTCAACACAAATACAAGTAAAGTGCAAGTAGAGGGCCGGGCGCACCGTAGAAGCAATGTTTTGAAACAAGGACCAGACCGACCGGTTTTTTAGTTAACGTTAATTTTTAAAATTTTCAACACAAATACACGTATTATTCTTCCGATCAGCCGGTTCGTCCGCTTTAAAAAATTTAAGAATCAAACTTTTGTTTTAAGCTATTAGACCTAAAATTTATACTACAGACGGAAAAAGTTAGAAAACCGGCGTCTCCCCGGCACCTCTAAAGCTCTGCCAATATATGTTGGGCTGTTAAGTTTTTAAGTTGTAGAACTTGTTAAATGTTAATTATGCCAGGCTTTTGTTTAGATTGAAACTTTATTTAGGGGTTGTAAATTTTTTATTGAATGTTGTTACGGTGAATTTGGGCTTGTTAGTTGTTGTAATTTTTGAATGAAGCACTATGGTTGTTAAATCATGGGTACTTTCTGAGTTATAGAGAGTGTGGCAGGAAAAAAATGTTGTCTCGTAAGAATACGAGCGATCGTGAAAAATAATGGTAACAGGTGTGTGATAGTGATAAAATTTGTAATTATTAAAATTGACGAGGTTTAATGATATGGTAAGTGGGAATTTAAAAAAAAAAAAGAAAAACAAGTTTTCAAGTTGCAATAATTGTTTGAACATGAAAAATGATTGTGTTCGTTCAAATGGTGACGTTTCGTTTAAGTATGTTTGTTTGTAAACATGAACAATGACTATTTTTGTTTGTATGCAGGTCTTATTTCTTCACAAATATAGTGGTTCCATGGGGTTAGAAAGTGTAATAACCATCTTACTGAGTTACACACTCTCCACTGCAACAATGATTTATGCTCAATATCTATCGCGGGATTTCCCCGATCCTTCGATAGATCTTAAGTACGTCGGAGTTGGTCTATTCGTGATCGGTATAATTGGAAACTTCTACCATCACTGCATTCTTGCTAGTTTAAGGAAGGATGGGGAAAAAGAATACAAAATCCCTCAAGGAGGGTTGTTTGATTTGGTTATTTGCCCACATTATCTGTTCGAGATCTTCGGGTATGTAGGAATCTCTTGCATTTCGCAAACGTTGTACGCGTTTGCTTTCACTTTAGGCACGATTGCTTATTTGACGGGAAGGAGTTATGCGGCGCGAGAATGGTACATATCGAAGTTCGGGGATAAGTTCCCTAAGGACATTAAGGCTTTTATTCCATATATATTTTAGATGGATATATATGATGAAATTTAAGTTGTATGCAATTTTACATATCAATAAAGTAGGATAAAAAATGAACTAGAGATGTTCATGTATCGTGATTGAAATAACGTACATGTGCAAATATTTATGTGGTTATTTAGTTTTGTTGTGTTTAATGAGAAGTTAAATTAGTTTCTTTTTTCAATTCATTTAGTTCTCATTACTATTCACTGCCACCATGAAATTAATCCAACGTAAACAAATGCAAAAATGTCATCAAGAAACGATATATTAAAAACAAGAGAAAACTTGTTACAACGAATGAATAAACCTAAAACATGCACCCTATTTATAAACTATGTTATACTTGACGAACAAGAAAATAGAATTCTAAACCGACTCAGACGTATTAGTTTGACTCAAATTATTAAACCAGTACTTAAAGCCCTGGAAACGTCAGTCTTAAGCGTCCACTAGATGGGGACGGGCCGTGTTGATGAGTATAATATGTGTGGAGGCATAGGTTGTTTAGGCCGGTCAGAGCAGCCAAAACAGCTAATTAGTTTGATGGCTCGAACTAATTTTTCTTTAATCAAATTCGTTAACTTGCATTGAACTTTAACAAATGATAAAAGATAGTTCCTGAATGTTATGCATATGCATGAATGCATATTCCAAAAACGAAAGAAAAAATAACATGATGATTAAGGGAAACGGTTGGTTCTAAAATTCAAATTGTTATCTCTATAATCCATGGCTAAAATCAACCCAAACTAACAAGTGACATCACCCCATGGATGGATGATATGCACATTGTCGTTTCTATATCGTCTGGTTTAATTTTATTAAGAAAGAAATATACAGCTGACCAGAACCATATGACTATCATCTGCTTCATCTCAACTTATTTACTTTGCTTAGTTGTAGATTCTTAACCGGTGCTCATACGGGCCTTGGTTCTGCACATGCCAAAAGTCAGCTGCTAGAGATTTGAATGACAACATAAATCATAGTAGAAATGGCAAGATCAATTGTTGAATTAACAAGTCAATATGGATCAAGGTCAAACATGTCATTTGTTGTCTGGGTTGATCGAAACAGATTTTTTCCCAAACAAACTTGCTAGTAAAAAGTTCAGGCACCAAATATGATTACAAATTTACAATTTCTTCTAGTAAAACTGATTTAGGAGTTTTTATGCGTTAAAATACATGTTCAACGAACTTTGTCCTGTTTGACTTGTTTCCTTTTTAGCCATCCCTTTTATGTGTACCTGTTTTTGATTCATTAGTGAAGAAACCATACCCAAATGGACCAAATTTTAAGTAACTGGGTCGAAATGGACACATCTAGATTAGAGTATTCACCAGAAAGGAATACATTTTTTCTACTGAATTCATCCTAAAAATGGTTCAATATGACGATTTATGTCAAACTAACCAAAAAAAATATTCCTCCACAGCCAAATTGGTTAATGGATAGAAACTGGATAAAAAAACAATTTATTATATGGAGGGTTCAGAATTTCAGATCACTAACATCAAGATGTGTTTATTACGGAATCATAAGACTCGTGTACCTGAATTGCAGCATATGAACTTTTATTTGTATCATAAGAGTGCTCCAATCCCAGGTGCTGTTGTTCCCAAACACCACAAACATCATTCCTCTGAAACCATAAGAAACAAAATAAACATATACAGAATACATATACTATAACTTTTTGTGAGTTAGAGAATTTTTTTTTATCAGACCTGAAAGCAAGTGGAGACAATATCCGAGTCCTGAAGGTATGTAGGATGGCCACGATAAAATAGCGCAAACTTCCACTGAATAAATTAGAAAACACCATGTGACAAACGGGTCATTTTTTGGACAATTTTTGAAGGGTGTGCTGTGTTTTGGAGGAAATTTTTCATGGTAGAAAAGCATAAGAAAATACCTTTGTAAACTCCTCATCTGGAACCTGTAATTTCTTCTGTATGCGCACTTTAACATCAGCTAAAGTATCATCTTCACGAATGACAAGAAAGAATGGTTCCCCAAAGTATTGGACCTGCTGTTAATACAAATAAAGAAAACAGAATTAGCCATGAAAAATAGTAACACGTTATGCAATGACAAAAAGCCATATGTGCAAACTACCTACCTGCTTTTGAGTTGTGTCTTCCATGAAATGACAAACATGGATGACACGATCCTGGGGATTAAGGTCTTTTTCCTCTTCTGGAATCTGTAAAACAAACTTGAGCAGGTTCAATACAGAACCAAATTTAAGTAAAGAGCCACGAGAATCGCCACAAGCAGTTGTATGTAGTGCTGATCAAATGTAGTGGTAGAGAGAAAGATAGAAGGCTAAGTGGTTACACGTACAACCCCCTTATGTATCATATTATGTGGTTCTCATAGTCTCTCGGAGGTTATTAGGGAACACTAAAGAAATGGAGAAGAGGGGCACGCCTCTGGCCATCGGATAAAGTTTTTTAAGAGCTGAGAATAAAAGAAACAAATCTACTATACTATTCCTAATTTAATCTATCAATTTAACATCTCAAGGTTTTGTGTGAAGGAATTGAAAAATCTGAGATTGATAATTAGAAACCAAAGGAATCCTTTAAAACTCCTAATTATGTGCATAAGAATAAAGAAAGACAAAGAAGATATTATTCAGACTGCATATTGTACACATGGTTAGAGTAGCATTTAGCACAAACCTCCTCAGCTCGTAATGTCCAATTTCGATCATTGATATTCAGATGCTCGATTATTTTGTAGAGGGGAGATATCTGCATGTCCAGAGATAAGTTTAAAAGCAGGATAGCTGGATAGGTAGAGCCATCATTACAAATCAAAAGAAAAAACTTCGGATATCCAAAACCACATTCAATACCATGTAAATCTTGTGGCAATAAACCTCCACCAGTCGAAGCTCTGCATCTTTATGAGATAACTCAACCTGTTACACAAAGCATTAACCAGTTAACTATCAGAAATGAAAGAGCAGGAAATTTCTGATATTAATGTGAAACTAGGGGTGTTTATAATCAATGTAACTGACAGTTTAAACGAGAGACGTAACTACGATACAATGTGAAAGTGAATGGGGAATATCTGAATGTTTACTATTAAGGGGAAACCCTTAACAGTTAACACACACATGAGAAACTCTAGAAAAGCCCATATTGGAACCATAAACCATAAACTGTAGTTAGCAATCCAGCCAAAATATTCATCCAAAACAAGTTGAACCGGACTGAACATCCCTAGTTGAAACTAAATATGATAATTGAAAAGAATAAAATTTGTTAAAGTGTTGTTACCTCTGTCTTGAGATAATCAATAACATCACCAACTGTGCTCTTCTTTGGCAATATAATAGTGTATATAACTACCTAATAATCAGTTGAAATGAACGCATCAGTAGAAGAAAAACAGGCCAAATCAAGTGAAAGAGATGGTTATAAGTCAGCGTTTACTTCCACTTTAGTAGCATGGTGAAAAGCAACTTTCAAAGTTTTCAGGTCTTCAAGTTCTGGCAAAGGTATATCCAATACTTCGTAATACAGAATGTCTGAAGTCTGAGCATAGCAAACAAAACGTAAATAATTTTTTTAGAGTCTGACAAAGAAAAAAAAGAGTTCTTTTTTAGAAAACCAACTATAGAATAACCTGATTGTAGTCAGTTAGCATCATGGATAGACATTCAATGCCCCGGTACTCGATTGGTTGGGGTTTAGGCTGCTGGAAGTAACAACTATGAGGCGTAAGCCTAATCTTAGACGGGTCATCCAAATTTAAATGGCGGGAAACTCTTTCAACAACTACATCATAACTGTCACGTTTTGACCTGTATAACAAGATCTTGAAAATTAATAATATAGAAACAAATTTATTACAAAAACTTAGAGACCTACATATCCAAGAAAACTTACAGTTCCAGAGAGAACCCTTCCTCCCTTGGTTTCTCTAACGCATGAAAGCGTACAACCTATCAACCATCCAGAAAATTACATAAACAAAAACTAAAAAAGAAAGAAAAGGTTTACTATTTAAGTATTAATTCAGAATAAACCTGTTTCAAATAGTACCTGACGATTATGAAAATATTCCAGAAAAGACAGAACATCAGGGTAACGCAATGTGTTAATACTTTCAACATTAACAACTTTCTGAAAGCATATAATGTCTCCATCTTCAAACTAGAAATCCATACAAATACCACAAAATTATAGCCACATAATACTTATATAAACAAAGGCAATAAAACCACACAAAGAGTTGCTTGAGTACCTGACTTTCTCGAAAAGTAACTTCCTTGTTGATGTGATCACATATAACATTAGGGTCAAATTTAACTTCCTGTATGAAAAGACAATTAGGTAACTATTTAAAATATAACAAAAGCAGAATAAAAAATACTAACCTCAAATAGTTCAATTTCTTCACCCTGCTCAAAACCAGCCAGTTCTTTTAGCTTTGACAGTATTTCAATTGGCTTTCCAGTAATCTTAACAAAGAATCGCCCGGCATACCTGCATGTTAAACATTATAAGCAATGCAGATTTCATGTGTGTATATTTGCAGTATGATGTAATAGCAAACCATTAACATGCTCTTATAAATGTATACACAACATGTATACATATACACACGCGCATGATCCAGTGTGTGTCTATATATAGAGAGAAATGGTAGATACCGAAGCTCTTCTTTAAAGGGATCATAAAGTTTGAAGAAAAGTAGAATCTCCGCTTGAGTCTTCAGAGGTGGATAAATTGGCTGCAAGTCCTACATTGATCAGGCAGCCAGCCAAACTTATAACAAAGTATTGTTTGTTAATAGAATGTCAAATAAAAAAAAATAATAGTTACCAGGGAGATCTTACCTGTCTGACTTCTACTTCCAAAAACAGCTTAAGCTCGGTACTGTTAATCTTATTTACATCTTCTCTCACATATCCAACCTAAATCACATTGAATTAGACAACTAACAAATCATAATAAAAGGAAGAACAAGCATGTGGATTATCCCTGAATAAATGTAAAATTTCCGCTTTTGGAAAAGTTTTATTGCAACTTAATTGCCCTTCAGTAATGATTACATGATCTTATTGACTTTAATCTTCATCAATAGAGACTCATCTAGCTATATTTTAGTGGTAACATATTTGATTAATGATCAAATTCTTTTGAAGTAAGTTCAAGAACGAACAAGAGAACTCGATACCATATCGGTTGGTTGTCTAAATTTACCCATATTGATGAATCACTTTTCAGTATAAAAAAGGTTACCCTTTATTTAAACCATTTTTTGCTTTTGGTGGTTGTTGATGACAATGGTCGCCACCATCGCAAGGGCTCACAGTATTTCTTCTAAGGCTCATAAAAATCAATCAGTAACGTCCATACTAAAGTCATATAACACTATTCATTGATCAGATAACATAAAAGTAGGTCTTCATATCAGATTTGTGTGTCGGCAGTTTATGGTTATTTACAGTAACTTTGTTTTACTCTGAAACGTTCAACTTGATATGGTTCATGATTACAAGTTCACTAAAATAAGATTCTGAATATCAATATGAATTTTTTTTGTCATATCGAACATAACTAGTTTATTTATTTAATTGACAACCTTCTGTTTAAACTAGATTGATGTAGAGCTCAAAAAGTACATACAGGCAGATCTTTTTCCTCAGGTTTCAATGGTCGCTTAGGGCGGTTTTGGTGTTTTGACCACAGCCAGAATCGTTGATACTGCACTGGAATACCCATTTCTTTAGCAACTTCCTCCTGCATAATTTTCATACCTTACAATTTTAAAATACCTCATTACACAAGGCTATTTGAATCATGTATGATAATACCAAAAAGATTGTACCTCGAAAACAGCAAATGAGGTTTCTTTTCTGAAACGAAAACAACGAACTCTATCATGATCCACGAGATCAAAATATATATGTTTCCCAATCTGTTTGTGAAGATCCGCATCACAAGCGACCTAGTCTCATCATATTATAAGGTAAACAATAATTTCATGAATCTAATATAGTAATTTAAGAACAACATTGGAAATTATAACCTTGATAACTGTATACAAATGTGCCTCTGCTTTCTCCTTTCTTCTCTGCTCCTTCTCTTCTCGTTCTTTCGTTAATCTTATCTGAACGAAAAAGGCCCAATATGATTTTTGAGTATGGTTACAAAAACACCAAATTAATTATGCAACTTACTCGTAAGTGCTCTGCTGTATCTTTCTCATCCACGTTACAGATTATTTTATCCTTCTCACTTTCACGTATATACACAAGCATGTAAGCATTTGAATGCTTTGTAAATTTAAATGGAGAATTGTTGAGCCCAGGGTTTGCTTGAGGTAACTGATACACGGTAACACAAATAACATAAATCATATAAGCTTAAGTAAAAAGTATGCATATAAATAACTTATATCATCCCAAATCACCTCCTCCTCGCCTCCAAATTGTTCATCCACTGCTGTCTTCATATCTTCTTTGGTTACACATTCATCGTCAAATTTAAACCTACAAGTAACTAACGTTAGCGAATGCATTAAACAAATATGTGATAGATTATATATGTATGTCTGTAAACACGCGCGTGTGTGTATGTATTTGCATATCCAGAACATGAAAGTCGTTGGAAAAAAATCCAAAACCCAAGATATGAGTAGTAGCTATCAAAAGCATGATATTTCATACCATTGATCAGAGAGTGTTGGTCTGATATAGACAGAATAATGTCCTCCATGTACTCCACCAGTATGAACAAAAACACTGCAAAAATAGAGTAGAACTAAAACATCCGGACCTAATAAAATAAAAGACAATTTATTCACAATAGTTAATGCAGTTTATAAAGGTTTTTCCTGCATATTTCCATAATTCGACTAATAATCATTTTGGCTTACCTTTTAACTGTTAAAAATTTAATATATAGCTACTTACACTGTTATGTCATGTTATAGCGCTGATTCACAAAAGTTACTTCATCTCTAATGAACTCAGAGGAAAATACTTAACTAAATCATTTTACCTGTGAAGAGAGTAAAGATTGCGAACGCTTCTATCTGCCTCTCGTGATATATACTTCCCATCCTCTTTATCAAGATCAAGTTGCAAGGGGAATTCATAACGGTCATTTATCTGTTCACTCAAATAAATTCACATAAAATCGTCCAAATAAGAGGTCTGTTCAGTGTCAAGTTATTTCTAACAATAAGGAAGTATAAAACCATCTTCCAAAATATAGTGATTACTTTCGACTTGCTTTAATTCCATTGGTTGACGTAAAAGGATATTGTTGTAAGCGTGAACAAATATATTCGAAGTATATCCAACAACAAACTCTAGGTAGAAAATATTTTATACTAATCAAGAACTGAGCCAAAAGGGTCAAAGTTACCAACCTTCACCATTGTACCTTGCATGAAATCGTATTCAAAACGTTTTAACTGAAGTTGAAGAACAGGAGGGAAATCAGTGAACAGGACACCCTTCTTTGCATCCTGTGAAGGCCAAGACATGATTAATTGTGAAAGACCAAAATGATATAATAACAAAAAGTTTAAATAAAAAAAATTCCAGAAATGACTCCAACCTGCAACCCGTGTGGTTCAACATAATATCTATTATCACCTTCAAGCCGTTCTACTTCTACATAGTTGTCAAAAGAAGCATACACACCAGAACAACCTTTGACATCAAGCTGAAGGTCTGAGACAAGATATACATGTTAACAAAAACTATAACTAGGATAAAACTATTTCATCATAACAAATATATCTACCATAAAAAGTTCCCTTGCTTGTTGATTGGTAAGCCATATTTATGCATTCAACATAGATCATATCATGTCCTTCAAATAATTGTTGAATTGTACCCTCTACAACAGTACCCTGTGACAGTGTAACAACAAGAGTACGTAACTACATACTCACGCAATAATCAGAAAGTAACAACATTCATATTTGATAACCAAAATATCTATACCTTCATTTTTTCTTCAAGCGTCTCACAGAGAACCCTACTGAATTCTTGAACATCATGCTGCATAAAAGATTCATATGTATCCCACCCGAAAGACTTGGTCAACTCTTTTGTGGACACACTAGTCTCACCGTACTGAAGCTTATAGAATAAACTCTGCAAAGCCAGAGGAACACACCCGGACGAGATATCGCTCTCGGTTGTTGGCATATGATACACGGCCTGATCCAAAAGTTAAGCATGAGTGCCTAATATTATACTTTTAGTGAGCATAGATCGGTGGGATAAAAAAATGAAATTAGCAACCTTTCTAAAGTACGGTATATGGTACAAAGTTTGTAAGAGAGAGTTCATATAGCAAGTAGCGCCTTGATTTTTTAGGCCAACATATCCGGTTTCCTTTTTTATGTCAACGGTTCTCCTTACTGTAATATCAACTTCAACTATACATGTATCATGCCGTATATAACCTGCGCTAGGGTCACTCAGGTCACTAAGTGTCATAAATGGGGTAAAACCCCACATACTTTCTCGAGAACTAAACTGATGTTTATCTGCAGGGTAAAACATGGAAATTAAAACATCAGGAATAAATATATTATTTAACTTTAAAGAACAATCCTGCTGCCATAAAAAGTAAGCTAAAAACTTTAAAAGCAGCAAGTATCTCTAATCAAAAGGACATTACATTTACTTAACCTATAAATGGAATAGAGAAAGAGCAAAAAGGTTAAATTTGAGGCCCCAACAAAGAATTCATTCACAAGTCACAACCAAAAAGGTTGGTAAAATCTGCTTTTGTGAATAAATTGCCTCTTTTTCCTACAAGGTGAGCCACTTCAATAGAGAATTATATGTGATGGTAAATGCACTATACAAAGATATGGAGATCACCCTAAATGGGGTAACAAACATAACTAGTTGTGAATCTTTCAACTAAATTTATAGATTATTTCACTGTAAACGGATCTCTACACACATTTTGTTGACATTATAAGCAATTTTTTTCTTTCCATTCTTTTGGCAGCTTTATAGCTCCTCATAAACAGATGTCATATAAGGCTTACCTCTCCACACCATAGCATGATCATGACTCACTACAGCCAAGCTGAACTCAGCATCTATCCTCCAACCATATGGCAGTGTTGCGGAATCAACAACTTCAATATACATTGATAATTGGTCCACATCGTCATCGTCTTCATACATGAATAAGAGTACTCGCCTACACAAACAAGAGACAATGTGTACAGAATTTGATATAAAAATACACCCCATCATGTAACAAGAAACTACAACATGTCATGCTAACAAAAATAGAAACAATAGATGGATGTCAAAATACCACGTATATCCTCCAGCATCGAACGGTTCAGAGAACAACTCTTCGCCACTCAATTGCCAAAAGTTATCTATTTCCCATGTAAAATGTGCAGATGACGAATCATCAACTATTGGTACATCGATTGTATTAGCAGCTACTGCAGGTTCAACTAACAAAAAGACACCAATCATACAAATTAATGAAGTTTAAAAAAAAGTTACCAAAAGAAGATTATAATGCATAAATAGACATAATTGTAATATTGCCAAAAGTACCTTCCATTTGTCGAGATCCTTGGGTGGCCGCCAAATCAAGCTGCAACAATGAAGTCTACGCATAAATTCATTCGATCCGATAACAATATACCGTAACATTTACTAATCAGCCAGAACTTAAAACCCTAAAAAGTTCTATAATTCATGTTATAGAAAGATCAATTGAAGTAGATAAGCATATTAGATGAGTGCTAGTAAGTAAACTAGTGAATAGTGATACTGTGATGGATATACACGATATAGGTATCTACAATAAACAACTGTTGTGTATGCATGTGTGAATTGTTGTTGACATTACACTCACCGTCAGAATCAAAACAAAACTTTAAGTGTAGGTATAGATACATCCGATCTGATAACAATTGATCGTCACATTTACAGATCAACTACAATTCAAAACCCTAAACTAAGGATTTCCCCAAAACAGTCAAAAAAACGATCGGAACAAGTTTAAAATCATGTTCAACTTTACAAAACGATCGATTGAAGGAAACAGGAAGTAGATCGGCCGATTAAGTGATTGAGTGTAGTAACTAAAGCAGATATGGATATATACACAATGTGTTTATGGTAGAGAGCGAGAATAAATTGTTACGTGTGCATGTGTGTTATCGATTAAGAGAAATTGAAGTGTGTGTATGTATGAATTGTTGTTAATAGATATTAAACTCACCGGAGGATCGTCGGAGAAGACGGTGGTTCGATCGGAGATATTTTCTGCTGCAAACGAAGATTTAAAGGGCGGGAAAATGAGTGTCTGGGATTTTAGGGGATGGATGCTACAGTACTGTAGTGCATGGTGTGATTATATAAGCGGCTCGAAGACCCTTACTCCTCAACTAACACGAATAAATAGATGATGATGATGATGATATTCCGATAATGAGATCTCGTGCGTGCATGATGATGTGCGTTTATAACTTTGTTATATGTGTTATGTTGCATGGATTGACGTGAGATGTCTGCGTACGTGTGATGCATCATGTTTATGATTTCGTGACATTTATATAATTAGGATCGTAGGATGTTGTACGTGTTTACGATGTAAAATCATAGAAGTAATTTATCGTTAGTGGTGGAGGATGGTGGGTGATGCTGGGTGGTAGTGGTGGACGGTGGGAAGTGATGGATGATGGGTGGTGGTGGATGGTGGGCGGTGAGTGGTGATAATGGACGATGACAATGGGGATGGTGACGATGGGGGACTGAAATAATCGGAAATTTTAAATTTTGTATGTTTTATAATTATTAATAAACTAAGATTTATAATTATTAATGAACTAACTCTAGATTTACAATAATTAACATTTATTTAGTTTTAACATAAATGTAGCATGCATTATATAAATGAAACTTGAAATCTAATTGAACCCAATTTAAACGATATAAAACGGTATTTGTAATTTATTTAGTACTAGGTTTAAGACCCGTGTGATACACACGGGTTGAATAAAAATATTTAAAAAAAATTATAACCATTATATTTAAAAATTAGTAAATATTTATGTAAATTACCATTAATTACAAAATTTTGTCTCCATCAACTCTCCTACTTAATTTTCCCTCTCAAACTTTTTTTATAAAACAAAATAGTTTTCCCCCCAAAAAATTACCCCCTAAAACCTTAATTTATTATATAGATTAGTATCGGATAAAACTTGAAGTTATAGTTGGCTACAGCCGTTTATTTTCTATATATTTGTTTTGTAAGTGTTTATCTCTTCTTAAAGAGATCATCAAGAATAATAGAGATACATCTCACGGTGTTATGATCTCACGGTGTTATGAAAATAGTCTATATAAACACATATGATCTTGCATTTAAGTTTACAAGCTTAGAGAGAATATAGTTATACGAGATCAAGTTTACAACTTAATGTACTGACATCCTATACTATTACTTATTGTACGGCTTTTGTTGGCTTTTGTTAGCTTATGTGTATGGATTTAGGTTTCTCATTACTTCATAGTCGGAAATCTAAATTTGTTTTAAATGCTTACGTGAACAAAGTGTAATTATTATATTTTTAGATATATAGATATATTGAACAATTGATGCATTAAACGGTGTTTATTGAATGTGACGAAGTGACCAATTGAATATGATTATGTGATTCACCGAATGGTGTTTAGTGAATGTGACGAATTGACCAATTGAATGTGACGAATTGACCAAGTGAATGTGTATGCACCTAACGGTGTCTAGTAAATGTGAATTATTGAATGTGTACGTATGTATTGACTGATATTTATAAATAAGTACTATATTATTGTATAGTTTGTTCCACTGAGTAAAAGCCAATTTTACTCAGGTGTGCATATTGTCCTTTATGTACGTTAGGTTACAGGTTCATCCAGAAAGAATTAATCGAGAGCTCGGGAAAGTTAAAGACCAAGAGTTTTCGTAAAAGAAAGTTTTTTTTTATGTAATGACATTTTGTAAAATTATTATTGAATAAATGTAAAGTTTTATGTTGATTCATGGAATTTGGTTTGATTCTAATTACTGTTAAGTGACACGTTAGCCCTAGCCGGATTGGGGTGTTACAGGGACAATGGTGGTGGGGGATGATGGGTGGTGGTGGTAGTGGACAGTGGGTTGTGGTAGTGGACATTGGTGTTTAATCCTCCCTTTGCAGACCTTAGAACATCTTAGAAGTGGTTGGTTCAAGTCTGCACCAAGAAGAGCTAGCACATACGTTTTTTAATAAAACGTCTCCTGATAAAGTGATAAATATACATTAATCCCTAGTTGTGTTTGTTTACGTTTTAAGCTGTTTCGGTACGTTTTATAGCAATTTTGGCACAACTAATGTTTTTATGTTTCGTAGGTCCCATGTTGATAAAGAAACGGAAAGATCGTGAAAAATCGAATCCGTAGGCGAAAACGGGGCGCGAAACGGAGTTACGAGCGAGGCGGTACGCGAAAACGAAGAAAGTTGGGCTTTTCTTGGCCCGGTTCGCTATATAAACTCTCCACAACTAAACCCTAGCCTCCATACTCGACCAAGGGACGAATTTCAGCAGATTTCAAGGGTTTTTGAGCTTAGCAAGACGGAAACGAAGTGCTAGAAGCGGATTGGATCGTGGATTGCTTCTCGGTTTAATCGGGTTTCATTGTTTTTTCACTTTTGTCTTTATTACTACCATGTTTGCTACTTCTAAACTTGTGTTTTTATTAGTGAATATGATTGTTGGCTAAACTTATTGAATCACCTAGGCCAATGATAACTTAGTTACTCGTTTTTGCATGTTTGTTGGATTGGTTTTGACGTTGGTTCAATTTATGACTTAGTAAAGTGTTTTGTTTGATTGATTGATGCTTGAATATATGTTTGGTTTGGTTTGAATTGATTAAATTGTTCCATTTAATTCTTGATGAATGTCTTTCATATAATAGAATTAAATTAGGTTACGGACTGTGTGTTAGTAACTAGTTTATGGTTTAGGTGCACTAAAACCATAGGAATAATTGGTTGGGTCAAACTAATAAGAATGTGTAGCTAAACTTGGATCCGTGAGGTGAGGGTTTAACGAGTATGTCTATGTGATTAATTAACTAGGTTCATATCTGTGAAGAATGGTCTAGGTTTAGTTTAATTACATTGTTTACTTGTGTTAATTAAATCATATAAGATTACCTTAGTTTATTATACTGTGAGGTAGATAGACGCGATAGGTACTAAGTCATAAACTTCGGGTAACTGTGAGGAAGTCCGATAATTAAACTGGTTCAACTATTACCTTGATAAAAACCCGTAGGTTTCTTCTCGAGAAGGGTCGAGGGTCTTATTGGTGTTTGGGTCAAGTGAGTATCTTACGATCCTAGTCCAACGTTTAAGCATTTTCCAACAAACTAGTAATTCGAGTAACTAGGGAGTCAGGTCTAGGTGGTTTATCTCTTCTCATCTGATTTTACTTCGTTTTTCGTGTCAGTTTCTATATTTATTAAGTTTCCAGTTTTAGTAACTTACTATTTTTAGCAGGTTACTATTTTTAGCAATAAAACCCCCCCTTTTTAAATAATCTTTCTTTTAAGTCGTGTCTAGTCAGTCGAGTCTCTATTAGTTAATTTAGCGTGGTATACAGAGTCTGTGGGTCGACACCCGGACTTACGTTTCACTGTACTGCATTCGACCGGTCCACTGCCGGTTGTGTGTAGTTTAGTAGTACGTCTAGGTTTTTATAAATATTAAAACTAGGTGTTTTTGAGTGTTTATTTTATATATATATTGCACGCATCAAGTTTTTGGCGCCGTTGCCGGGGACTCTTGGTAATTGCGTCAATTAACTTTGTTGAGTCTTAACTGCTACATACGTGCTTTGTCTTATTTGTTTTATTTGAGTCGTAGGATTAGTTTTATTTTGCTCTGTTTTTCCTCCCCATCGAGTCTTTCTTGTTATTAAATATGTGTGAAATTTGCGGAGGACCTCACTTTACTTGTCTATGTCCACAATATACGAGGTCCTCTGCACTACCTCATTTTGCTAACTCTTTTGGGCATGTGCAGTCATATTCATCACAGGTGGATCCTATTGACCCATATTTTCCACACTCGGATCATAGTGGTCAATTTTTTGAAAGCAACTCTACTAGGGGTAGTGATGGTGCTTTGAGTAGGATAGAAGAGTTGTTGACCCAGTTAGTTGCTAATAAAGCCACCACTCAGAGAGCGTTAGTAGAACATGATAACTTCTTGCAGAGCCAGTTGATGATGGAAGATACTAATAAGGCTCTAAAGGATATCATGAGGAGGTCAAATGAAGAGGAGTTTCAACATGAGCAGCTACAGCAAAAATCAGGTAATGATAACTCATTTTCTACATTCTGTTCTGAATCTTGTAATATTATTTCTGAACCACAAGATATTTTACACTTGTCTTGTGAGAATGAGGTTTTGCAGGAATTCCAAGTACATTCGGAGACGAAAATGGACGATGAAGTCCCACCTCTAGTTTGTCAGGAAGAGAAAGTAGAAATGAACAAGTGCTCGAGCATGAAAGAAGAACTAATGAAGGTGCAGGAGGTCATGAACACTCGATGGCACACACTAAGTTCGGCAGAGAAACTTCATTATCTGGCAGAAAATGGGAGGCTTACGGATGAACTGGCTAATCTAAGGATGACAACATGCGAAGCCGATCAAGAACCGGATAACTCCACTGATGACGAGAAACAGAAAGTGGAGTATGCCGATGAAAAATTGGATAATGAAGAAGATCTTTCCGAAACAGGTAAGTGTTCTGACCAAATTTCAATTTGTTTTAATATTCCTGAACTATTTGACTCTTCATGTGATACATTTGAATCTTCGGATTCTTTTGATATTTCACAATTGTTTTGTGAGTTTGATGAGATGCAGGGGGTACAGGAGGAAGATATGAAGGAGGTACCAGTTCCATCTTGGGAGGATGAGTTTGCTGCTGAACTGGTGGACCTGCCTTTTTATGATGATGGAGAGTTTAAACCACTTGGCGATTTGAAGATTCTCGAAGGTTTAGTATATAATCAAACGCCAAGTGTGGGGATGAGTCAAGAGCTAAATGAGCCTGAGGAAGAGGTAAATGATGAGGAATCCTCAAAACCTCAGGATGAAGCAAGGAAGAAGCCTGTGAGTCGAAGCCTTTTGCAAGTCAGAAGATGGTCTGCAGGTGATGTGCTAAAAACGGTCTATAAAAATAACTAACCTAAGACTCTATCTAGACACTCGAGTTAAAAAACCAATTAACCCTAAACTAGACCTAGCAGAAAGGCAAGTGTACCTATCGACTGGAGTATAGTCTACGGAAGACCGGATATCGAACCCAAAGACACTACGAATAACAGAAACTAAACTTAATAAAAAGGAATTAGTTGATGGGGGGTTTCTAATAACCTAAAAACAAGAAAATAAATTTTAATGAATAAACTAATTAAAGACAAAACTAGAATGTTGAGAAATTCAAAGATAAGAAGGATACTATCTAGGTGAATCCTAGTTGTAACACATGGATTTGGTTTGGTTAAAAGAACGTTGATGGAACCGATTTTCTAAGAATACGAACCTAAAGGAACATAAAGGATCCTAGATCATTCTCCGGGTGTGACCAAAATGAGTCCTATAGGCACGTGTTAAACTATCGGGTTGGTCAGATTATCTCTCGATCTCACTGACGACACTAGCATACCCTAATGATAGTTAATCTCTCGATCTAACTAGCACAATACACTTTCATGCAAGGGGTAACATGTAGATGAACTAAAAGACACAATTAACAATGTAAGCAAGTAATCTAGGTAAACCTCCTCTCGGACAGTTTAAATCCTAAAGCTTAATTACAAAGACTAATTGACTAACTTTAATCTTTCGACCTCAAGTTAAGTAGCTCATTCAATGCAATTCATCGATTCAAACCTATTCCTATGGTTACTACGTCTAGTAAACCACCAACAAGTCAAAGACACAAAGTAATCGACCTAGATACGGGAAATTCAACGACAAACATTAAACATTCACGTATGGAATATAGAATTAATCAATGATAAGCACTAAACAAACATTACACATCCATTAATTCATCAACATGCACTTTATACTAGAATCAAAACCATCAAACATTCAATTAACCAAAACCAAAACCAAAATCAACAACTATTCATCATCCTAGATAGTATGAAAGGTTTAGCTACTCATTAACATGTTTGAAATCAGTAAATAAACCAAAAACATCAAACAAAACATGAGTTCAAAGTATAAAAACCGAGATTGAAGATGAAAGCATCAACCGAGCTACGTTCGGGACTTGATCGACGATCCAATCTTCAATCCAATCTTCTCCCTTGCTTCTCTACCCTTTCAAACCTCCAAAAGATGTATTTTTTATGCTATGGGACGGCTGGAATCAACTCTCCACGACTAGGGTTTATAATGTGTTTAAATAGCAAAACCCTAAAAAAATCCCGTATATCTGTGCTAGGAGATACGCGCATCATGGACCCCTGTCCTGCGCGTATCGCCTAGAAGGCCTCCAACCAGAAACTTTTATTTTCTTTCTTGCCTTCCAACTCCAAGTTTTCTCTTGTGCTCCACTTCATTCCTTTAGATCATTTGCACATTTTTAAGCACCAAAACACCTACATAACACAAATATAATTTAGATCCATGTGTCATTCAATAAACATATAAAAATTAAGCGAAACACAAGCATTAAACCCGAAATTTAGACGAAAACGATTAACAAAACCATGATGTGTTAGCCACACATCAAAATACCCACACTTAAGCTTTTTTCGTCCTCGAAAAAGTATGCAAATGGAATCACAATCAGGATTTAGTTTCCAACAAGAAAACAATTCAAACAATTCTCAAACAAGCAACAAGTCAAAGTAATCATCGATAATGTTTCCATCTAACCCTAACACTAACTAATCGGGTCTCTCCTTGTGTTTGCTTTAGTTTAAGTGATATCAATTCATCTACAGGGTCTCACACTTAGGAAGCCACAGTTCAGCCTGTTAATTGTTTCTTTACGAGGCACAGATTAAACCATATAGATTTTTATTCTTACCAAAGTAACCTAAAGAACTTAACCTAGTTAAGAAATATTGCCATATTAGGGTGATTATTTGATGGATGATACTTACGGGTATAGACTGTTTTTATTCATTTTTTTTTTTCTAAAACAAGATCACCTCACCCAGGGGTGTCGGCTCCAAGTCGCTATCCCAGAGGTAGAGCACATGAGGTCTTGGATCACTTGTTTTATTTTGCTTTTTGCTTTTTTTTTTTTTCTTTTTTTTTTTTGGCTACATTGAGCTCTTTTATTCGAGTTGCTACTTTGAGCACTTTCAGTCTATACCCTATGGACTTTGTATGCGGAGCGCCACTTCTTTCTCAAGAAGCGTGCTATAAATCCTATCATGGCAATTATCCTTAACTAGTGTAAGTTCTAAAGCCTACAATGGTGCCTAAGTTTCTTAGTTAAGGCCTTTATGTTTCTCCTAAGATGAAGACCCACGAGACATCTTGATTTAATTAGGTATATTTATAACACTTAGAGAAAACCTTTCAAAGCTAATTGGGTCACCGATTGATTACCATTTGACTAATCACTTGTTTTCAAACCAGCAAAAAAATGTTTTCTTTGAAAACCAACTCCCAATTCTACTATAATTTTCCATTTAATTGCAACACTTTTTCAAAAACATTTTCAAATTTTTAAATTTTTTTGTACTTTTCTGACACTATTTGACTCAACTACTAAACTAGACGATAGTCTCCCATACCCACACTTAAACGACACATTGTCCCTAATGTGGCCCGAAAAACGACTAAAAAATAAAAACACATCAAAAGAACTAAAATACTAAAAACTAAAGATAGAAAGTAAAAGGAACAGACTCCCCTGATAATAATGTAGCTTTGCACAAGACGTCTCGTTCCCGACGATCGTATAGCATTTCATTCGCGATCGTCCTCTAATAGCAGAAATCTTGGGATGCCCTTTACAATCTTCATAACAGGCTTCAGATCATCCTCGTCCGAATGGAGATTGAGTACGAACGGACTGATCCAAACCCTGCATATTAAACACACAAACATACCCAAGCAGACATCACAGTGTAAAATAAAAGACTCAAAACACATAGGACTGACTCAACAAACAAAGGACTCAAATAAAGGTAAATAAACACCATGTGAATAACTATACAAACTGTACACTCAGGATCTCACCTGAGAAACTCAACCCTCGACATCCTATCCTGGTTCCTTTGGAACATCCACATCCTTCCTAGGATACCCACACTTATTTTTCAGCACCTGATCTGACCCAATCACATATAATTCATCATCCCACTTATTCGTCTCTCTCATTGGGTCAGGGATCCTAAACGTAGCACTCTCATCCCCTACCTGCAGTGTTATTTTACCAGCAAACACATCTATCAAAGCACGAGCTGTACGTAAAAGTGGACGACCTAAAATAATCGGGACTCTATGGTCTGCCTCCATATCTAAAATGACAAAGTCCACGGGGAAAACAAACTTATTGATCTTAATCAAGACATTTTCCACTACTCCTCGTGGCTTCATAATCGAACGATCAGCTAAAGATATGGTCATGCGTGTAGGAACGAGATCTCCTAGGCCTAGCTGCTTATATAATGAATAAGGCATTAAATTCACACTAGCACCTAGATCAGCTAAAGCATGATGAACTGAGGAACTACCAAACATACATGGGAGAGTGAAAACACCCGGATCAGACAATTTCTCTGGTAGTTTGTTCTGCACTACAGCAGAACATTCCTCGTTCAGAACGACATTGGGGAGGTCCTCTAGTTTCTTCTTATTGGAAAGAAGATTCTTAAGAAACTTAGCATATTTAGGCATATGCTGGAGTACCTCAACGAACGGGAGATTGACTTTGAGTTGTTTAAACAACTCTAGGAAATGACCATACTCTCTAAGATACTTCTGTCGAGTTAAACGCTCAGGGTATGGGCACTTACTAAAGTCCTCATCCACCTCAGATCTATTACCTTTCTTCTTCTCCCTCACTCTCTCATGCTTAAGCTTACTCGGCTCATGGCTCACCGGTATCCTATTCTCTTCAACACTAACATGAACCTCTAGCTCAACCTCCTCCTCTATTGGCTCCTCAACCTGTGGTTTCACTAACTCTGCTCCTCTACCACTACGGGTTGTAACAGCACTAACATTAGCCTTACAATTTCCATAAGAGGATGAACTAGACTGAGCTGCCTCTAACTGCTTAGACATATCACCTACCATCCTCTGCAGGTCTACAAACCCAGCTTGTTGATTTTTCAGTAAAAGATCATGCTCCTGCAATCTAAGCTGGGTCTCCTTATCCCTATTCACAATCTGAGATATCAGCTGAGTTTGGGTGATTATCATATCCTTAATCTCCTTAAATTCACTACCACCCGAACTAGACCCTACCGGACCACTATCAAACAAACTCTGACGGGGTGGGAAACCTCTCGATTTCCAATCAGAGTTTGGGTTACCCTTCCATCCTGCGTTTTGTCCCCCAAACGCACCATTACCTCCTACACTCTGTCCCCCAGCCCAATTCACCTGCTCTTGGCTATTCACTGAACAATCCCTAGTGTCGTGACCTCCTCTACAAATCTCACATCTACTGCTACCCATCTTAAGCTCTCTAACCTCTCTTTGAAGTGCCTCAAGTGCAGCAGCCACGCTAGTATCAGGAGTGACCTGATAAACACCTCGGGCGGTCGAGGTGGTAGCTCTAGCAGCAGGAATGGAATTCCTACTCTGTGGACTCTGCTGTTCAGCTAGTGCGAAGCTCTCAAACATTTCAGTACATTCCGCCACGCTCTTCCTCTCCATAAGATGTCCTCCAGCAGATGTGTTGAACATACGTTGAGTCGGGTAGGTCAGTCCATTATAGAACTTCTCAACTAATGCCCATTGAGTAAGACCATGCTGGGGGCAATGACTTAAGAGCGTTTGAAAACGCTCCCAAGCATCACGATAACGCTCATCAGGATCCATGCGAAAAGAATGTATTTGATCGCGCATACGAGCAGTTTTGGACGCTGGGTTATACTTCTTCAGAAACTTGGAGTGAAGATCATCCCATGTCGTGATGGAATCCTGGGGAAGAGAATCTAACCAAGTAGAGGCTCGGCCAGATAGAGAGAATGGGAACAACCGGAGATATACTGCATCTCCGGTCACAACAGTGATATTGAACGTATCGCAGATACGAACAAATCGAGAAAGATGCCCGGTGGCATCCTCATCGTCCAATCCATGGAACTGGACTGCAGAAGTGATGGTGGACATCACATAAGATGGAATCTGCCAGTTGTTGGTGTTGGCTACAACAGGGCGAGTTATAGCAGATCGAGACCCTGTAATACCATCACTGGCTTGCTGGTGAACCGTAAGACGAGGATTTTGGTCACCCATCGTATCAATAGGAAGGGGAACTAATATGGCACGTTCGATAAGCGTACGGATCCTTTCGTGCAACTCTCTCTCGGGCTCTAAGGAAGGTGGATATTCAGATGGGCCTTGGGAGCGAGTGTGTGGCATAAACTAAAAAAAACTAGATGCTAGACTCGGAAATTAAACTAAAAAATAAAAAGCTGACTCTAGAAAACTAAAAACTTAAAGAACTCTAAAATACCAACAAATCCTAATCAAAGCTAGTTTCGATATTGCCAAGTGTCCCCGGCAACGGCGCCAAAAACTTGATGTGCTAAAAACGGTCTATAAAAATAACTAACCTAAGACTCTATCTAGACACTCGAGTTAAAAAACCAATTAACCCTAAACTAGACCTAGCAGAAAGGCAAGTGTACCTATCGACTGGAGTATAGTCTACGGAAGACCGGATATCGAACCCAAAGACACTACGAATAACAGAAACTAAACTTAATAAAAAGGAATTAGTTGATGGGGGTTTCTAATAACCTAAAAACAAGAAAATAAATTTTAATGAATAAACTAATTAAAGACAAAACTAGAATGTTGAGAAATTCAAAGATGAGAAGGATACTATCTAGGTGAATCCTAGTTGTAACACATGGATTTGGTTTGGTTAAAAGAACGTTGATGGAACCGATTTTCTAAGAATACGAACCTAAAGGAACATAAAGGATCCTAGATCATTCTCCGGGTGTGACCAAAATGAGTCCTATAGGCACGTGTTAAACTATCGGGTTGGTCAGATTATCTCTCGATCTCACTGACGACACTAGCATACCCTAATGATAGTTAATCTCTCGATCTAACTAGCACAATACACTTTCATGCAAGGGGTAACATGTAGATGAACTAAAAGACACAATTAACAATGTAAGCAAGTAATCTAGGTAAACCTCCTCTCGGACAGTTTAAATCCTAAAGCTTAATTACAAAGACTAATTGACTAACTTTAATCTTTCGACCTCAAGTTAAGTAGCTCATTCAATGCAATTCATCGATTCAAACCTATTCCTATGGTTACTACGTCTAGTAAACCACCAACAAGTCAAAGACACAAAGTAATCGACCTAGATACGGGAAATTCAACGACAAACATTAAACATTCACGTATGGAATATAGAATTAATCAATGATAAGCACTAAACAAACATTACACATCCATTAATTCATCAACATGCACTTTATACTAGAATCAAAACCATCAAACATTCAATTAACCAAAACCAAAACCAAAATCAACAACTATTCATCATCCTAGATAGTATGAAAGGTTTAGCTACTCATTAACATGTTTGAAATCAGTAAATAAACCAAAAACATCAAACAAAACATGAGTTCAAAGTATAAAAACCGAGATTGAAGATGAAAGCATCAACCGAGCAACGTTCGGGACTTGATCGACGATCCAATCTTCAATCCAATCTTCTCCCTTGCTTCTCTACCCTTTCAAACCTCCAAAAGATGTATTTTTTATGCTATGGGACGGCTGGAATCAACTCTCCACGACTAGGGTTTATAATGTGTTTAAATAGCAAAACCCTAAAAAAATCCCGTATATCTGTGCTAGGAGATACGCGCATCATGGACCCCTGTCCTGCGCGTATCGCCTAGAAGGCCTCCAACCAGAAACTTTTATTTTCTTTCTTGCCTTCCAACTCCAAGTTTTCTCTTGTGCTCCACTTCATTCCTTTAGATCATTTGCACATTTTTAAGCACCAAAACACCTACATAACACAAATATAATTTAGATCCATGTGTCATTCAATAAACATATAAAAATTAAGCGAAACACAAGCATTAAACCCGAAATTTAGACGAAAACGATTAACAAAACCATGATGTGTTAGCCACACATCAGCAGGGAAGAAGAAGTCGTTGAAGTGCAAGCATGACCAGTCTTCACGATACTTGCCATGCATCCGGTTCTTTCCAGGTAAGTATAAATGTTGGTGGTCTGACCCGTTTAAAGCTTTTAAATTTATTTTCAAAATTATTTTCAATTCTACTTTTGATTTTCAAAATGTGTTTGTGGACCGTGTGGAATTGAACGGGTTAGATAGGGTCCAGATCAAAGAGAAACCTCCTGATTAAACGCCAAGTGTGGGGAGGTTTCTCATTGGTTTGTAGAGTTTGTATATTGAGTCGAAATTTTTATTTTTTATTTCTGCAATTTTTATTTTATTTTATTTTTATTTTTAGATGTTTTCTATCTCTACATTGAGGACAATGTAGAACTTAAGTGTGGGGATGAGAAATAGTCATTTCTGAGTCTTAGTTGTTTGTTTTGAGTCATATAGAGTCTTAAAAATCCAAAAAAATTGAAAAAAATTTGAAAAATGTCTTTGTTTAAGCTGTGCACTTGAAATAGAAAATGATAGTAAATTAATTTTGGTTTTCAAATGAGTTGTGGTTTATAAACAAAGAGGAATTTGGATAAACATTTGGTAACCCAATTAGCTGAGATAGTTTCCCTAAGTGTACTAATAGAAAGTTAATTTGTCGTGAATCTCATGGGTCGTCATATTAGGAGGAATAGGAAGGCCTTAACTAAATAACAATTAGGCACCATTGTAGGCTTTAGAACTTAAATAGGTTAAGGGGTAGTGCCATTTTAGGATTTATAACACACTTCTTGTGAAAGAAGTGGCGCATCCGCAAATAAAATGTCCACCGGGTATAGTACTGAAAAGCGCTCAAAGTAGCTGCTAAATAAAAGAGCTCAAAGAAGCCAATTCAAATAAAAAAAAATGGAAAATATAAGGCAAGTGATCCAAGACCTCATGTGCTCTACCTCCGGGATAGCGACTTGGATACGACACCCCTGGGTGAGGTGATCTTGTTTTATGAAAAAAAAAAAGAATAAACAGTCTATACCCACAAAATTCATCCATCAAAATCCACCCTAATATGGCACTAGTTCTTAGCTTAGTTAAGTTCTTTAGGTTATTTTGGTAGGAAAACCTTTGTGGTTTATCCGATGCCTCGTTAAGCAACAATAATCAGGCTGACTTATTTTTCCTCTGTGTGAGACCTTATTGATAAATGATCTAATTAAATTTAAATTAAACATAAGGGGAAACTTAATTGGCTAGTGTTAGGGTGTTTATGTAAACGCACCGTTGTTTATCTGGATTTGTTTCTTGTTTGAAAACTGTGACGAAATGTTGAATGCTTAATTAGTTATGATTCTATGTGCATGCTTTTTCAGGGACGAAAAAGGTTAAGTGTGGGGATGTTTGATAAAGTGATAAATATACATTAATCCCTAGTTGTGTTTGTTTACGTTTTAAGCTGTTTCGGTACGTTTTTATAGCAATTTTGGCACAACTAATGTTTTTATGTTTCGTAGGTCCCATGTTGATAAAGAAACGGAAAGATCGTGAAAAATCGAATCCGTAGGCGAAAACGGGGCGCGAAACGGAGTTACGAGCGAGGCGGTACGCGCAAACGAAGAAAGTTGGGCTTTTCTTGGCCCGGTTCGCTATATAAACTCTCCACAACTAAACCCTAGCCTCCATACTCGACCAAGGGACGAATTTCAGCAGATTTCAAGGGTTTTTGAGCTTAGCAAGACGGAAACGAAGTGCTAGAAGCGGATTGGATCATGGATTGCTTCTCGGTTTAATCGGGTTTCATTGTTTTTTCACTTTTGTCTTTATTACTACCATGTTTGCTACTTCTAAACTTGTGTTTTTATTAGTGAATATGATTGTTGGCTAAACTTATTGAATCACCTAGGCCAATGATAACTTAGTTACTCGTTTTTACATGTTTGTTGGATTGGTTTTGACGTTGGTTCAATTTATGACTTAGTAAAGTGTTTTGTTTGATTGATTGATGCTTGAATATATGTTTGGTTTGGTTTGAATTGATTAAATTGTTCCATTTAATTCTTGATGAATGTCTTTCATATAATAGAATTAAATTAGGTTACGGACTGTGTGTTAGTAACTAGTTTATGGTTTAGGTGCACTAAAACCATAGGAATAATTGGTTGGGTCAAACTAATAAGAATGTGTAGCTAAACTTGGATCCGTGAGGTGAGGGTTTAACGAGTATGTCTATGTGATTAATTAACTAGGTTCATATCTGTGAAGAATGGTCTAGGTTTAGTTTAATTACATTGTTTACTTGTGTTAATTAAATCATATAAGATTACCTTAGTTTATTATACTGTGAGGTAGATAGACGCGATAGGTACTAAGTCATAAACTTCGGGTAACTGTGAGGAAGTCTGATAATTAAACTGGTTCAACTATTACCTTGATAAAAACCCGTAGGTTTCTTCTCGAGAAGGGTCGAGGGTCTTATTGGTGTTTGGGTCAAGTGAGTATCTTACGATCCTAGTCCAACGTTTAAGCATTTTCCAACAAACTAGTAATTCGAGTAACTAGGGAGTCAGGTCTAGGTGGTTTATCTCTTCTCATCTGATTTTACTTCGTTTTTCGTGTCAGTTTCTATATTTATTAAGTTTCCAGTTTTAGTAACTTACTATTTTTAGCAGGTTACTATTTTTAGCAATAAACCCCCCCTTTTTAAATAATCTTTCTTTTAAGTCGTGTCTAGTCAGTCGAGTCTCTATTAGTTAATTTAGCGTGGTATACAGAGTCTGTGGGTCGACACCCGGACTTACGTTTCACTATACTGCATTCGACCGGTCCACTGCCGGTTGTGTGTAGTTTAGTAGTACGTCTAGGTTTTTATAAATATTAAAACTAGGTGTTTTTGAGTGTTTATTTTATATATATATTGCACGCATCATCTCCGAAAAACAAACAGTCTGTAGATGACAATGTTTGCGCGTGATCTGCACGACGCAAACATAAGAGCCTGCGCATACATTTTTTTTAAAACAAACACCACCTAACAGTTGCTTGGAATCTTGGATATGTAGAGATCCAAATATACCTTGTAGCTTTTATAATTTTATGTGAACCACAAAGCTTAGTAGGGTGTTAGACAAATGAATATAATGGACCATTCAATTCTATTATTATGTTTGGTTACCTTACATGAATGAAATGAATCAATACTTGTTTCAGGTATAGACAGAAAAAAATGAGTGAAATAAATACAAATCCTTAAAAATGACATATATACCTTATCATGGTTATGGGTTGGATCTTGGTTCGAGACATGGATCGGGTCATAGTTCCATACGTGGGTTAATACATTAGTCATTTCATTGCTCAGGTCATGGTTCGGGTCATGGATTAGGGCATGGATCTAGACATGGGTCATTCATAGGTTGGGTCTTGGTTCAAGACATGAATCGGGATATGATTCGATACATGGGTTAACACATGAGTGAGTTCATGGTTCTAGTCATAGATCAAGGCATGGATAAAGAGATGGGTTGTTCATGGGTCGGGCTATGATTCGAGTCATGATTCAGGAATGGGACATGACATTGGTAAGTTCATGGGACAATCAAGAGTCAGTTCATAAATCATGTCATGAGTCGGTTTGTGGATCGATTCATGGGTTGGTTCATGGGTAAAGTCTTCGATCGGGCCATGGGCCGGGTCATGGTTCGAGATACGAGTCAGGTCATGAATTGGATCGTGGTTCGGAGCATGGCTCGGCATGTGTCAGGTACTGGGTTAGTTCATGGCTCAAGTCGTGAGTCAGTTAATGGGTTGGGTCATGGTTTGGTTCATGGGTTGGGTCATGTTTCGAGGCGTGGGTCGATTCATAGGTTGTTAGGTTGACACAACAAAGAATTTATGGTTCTATGCTCATCACAGATTTCAGATAGTAACTTCTCTTTTATTACTAAACTAGTTCTAAGACTGTCGCATATGTGACTTCGTCACTCACTTTGATAGCAATAGTTTCATGTCTCGTAAGTTATGTTGTAAAGTCGTAATCCGCTACATATTAAAAGAAGGAGATATATGTCAAAATGTTGACTAAATCAAAGTCGAATAGTCAAAGTCGTAAATATATCAAAGTAGAATAATGGGTCAAATTCGTAAATATGTCAAAGCTGAATTGGGGAGCAAAAGTGTAAAGTTGACTAAGTATAAGGACTAAGTTAGAAAGTTAAGTTAAGGGTAAATTTTGTAATTTTGATGGTTGGGGTAAATTTCAACTATACATGTTGATAACTATATTGGTATTTTCTCCGCATCAAAAACTGATTTTCCAGCTGGAAAGCTTCATTTCTTTGGGAGGCGATTGGTCATTATTAAATCATTCATCGGTTTGCCTTCCACTATATTTTTTTTCATTATTTTGTGCTCCTCTACACGTTATCAACGAATGGGGGGAAATTTGAAGGTGATTTTGTTGTGGAATGTTGGGCAAGGTGGTCTCGACATCGACTCTTTGAGGGAGACTAACATTGCCCTTTTTATATAAAAAGAATGCTCGCTTCAAGAATGAATCATGCCATCCCCTTAAAGAAAAGCATTTTCGAGCCTCGAAAAAATGTCGTAAATAACTGTTCTAACAACTAACTCCATCAAACTCGACATCAAAGCTATAATCCTTCCTTTTTCCTCTAGTTGAATAGTTTGATCGTCAATTGTCTCTAGTTAGTTACTTCCTCTGTTGAAAAGATTTTGAATTAGGTTTGCCATCTACTTTAATGTTACAAATTTTAACGGAACAACATAACATAAAAAAGAAAATAAATTTGTTTCCTTTTTTAATAAAATTAGTCATAATCACTAAAAGTAAAACCCTAAGATCTAGCTAAATTTAAGTAAAAGCAAGCTTATAAGACTTACATTATGTCACTTTACATTATGTCACTATCTATATGAAATATTATATAGGTGTCACATTATATTATATCCAGGGTCGGTCCGTTATAGTTAGGGGTGTTCATTATTCGAATACCACTCGAATTATTCGAAATTCGATTCGAATCTAATTCGATTAAGGCCATTCGAAATCCATTTTCAGTCATTCGAATTCGATTCGCATTCGATTCGAATAATTTTGTCGAATGTGGATCGAATACGAATATGATTTTTTGTATTCGCATTCGATTCGCCCAATTCGAATAAGAAATTTATATATTTTTTAATATATATTTTTAATATATCTAATTAATTATCTATATATGAATATGATTTAATGGGCTTGAAGTAAGTTAAAAATACCCAAACCCAACTCATTACTCAGTCTTAATTGTTGTTTCTGTATATGAACATGATTTGGTGCTTTGGCAGCTGTTTAATTGTTGTTTCTACAAGTTTTAAACTCGTTTATAGTCTTTTTTTTGTGTTTGATTATGCACTTTTAGACTTTTGTTAACATGTTTTAGACTTGTCGATGTGCTAGTATTTTGCATATTGTTTGGTGATGTTTTGCACATTGTTTGGGTGATGTTGTAGACTTATGTTATGTTGGTGCTACATTTGTATTGTCATTTGATGTGTTTGTTTATTTATATTTTTTTTAAAGCGAATACATTCGAATCTATTCGAATTCGATTCGAATTCGAATAACTTAATCGAATCGAATACATAGATTTTTATTCGAATGTGGATCGAATACGAATACAGTTTTTAAAAGTCCCAATTCGACCAATTCGATTCGCCTAATTCGCCCAATTCGCATTCGATTCGAATGAACACCCCTAGTTATAGTAAAAAAATAAGCTTTTGCTTTAGGCCCAACAAATTTTTAGGCCCCAAAATTTTAGAACTTCTCTATTAACATTTGAGCTTTAGTTATTTGTTATAGAGAAACCGGGAAGAAGGAAACCTTGAGCCTCAATAAAGAAGGATAGTTTTAACGATAGGCCTCAAAAATAATTTTCGCTTAAGGCCTCAAAATACCTTAAGCCGGCCCTGATTATATCCTATCATATTAGATGGACGTAATTGCAATGTATGATGAAGTGATGGGTGGTGGTTCTCTAGAGCATCTGTCAGCCATTCACTCATCTTGACACTGTATTCACATCTTGAGCAGTGTGTTGGAAGGATTTAGTGATGCTTTCTTGATTTTCTCTGACCAGCGTATCGTAGTTTTTCCTTTGATGTTCATCACCAATCGGTTATTGTGTTATAGGGCTGATTGTGAATATTTTGTGGGTTTCTTCGTAGCGGCTACAAATGCGAAGAATGGCATTAGATACTTGAAATTGAAACTAAATTGGTTTGTTTTAACAAATTTCATCTATATTAATTGCGTGTTGAATGTGAATTGTAGATGTCATGAAATTGGTCTCAATATTAAGTGATGGTGTTTGTTTGGTTTAAGAGAGATTCTTGGTTAGGTCATGGCACTATTTAAAAAAAAGAAAAAAAAATCGTTGCATGATCCGCTCACTCCCACGACCAAGATTGAAATCAAATTGAAATGTAAAAAAGTTGTCATGTGTCAATGATGTATCGTCATATTTTCTTTTCTTTTATCTTTAATATTTCATGTTAATTAGTTTTAGCCACAATCTTGTTTTTTATTAATAACCTTTAATAATTAATATTTTAAAAAATCTAATAACACATGCTGATTAGTGTCTTCTTACGAACGTGCCGTTATAAATTTTATTAAAAGTAAAGTTTGTAAAAAGAAGTAATTTTTTAATATAAAATAAATACTAGTATCTAAAAAATCAAACATCCTTATATAATATAGCAAAACAAAAAATCACATGTGACATCTTTTTATAGCTTTTAGCTTATGTGGCATTATTTGAGAGATTATCTCACAATAATGATTTTTTTATTTAAAATATGTATATAAAACATTATAATAAAATTAATTACATTTTTGGTCCCTAATATTTTGGAGAATTCTGAAAAATTTAAGAATATTTATATTTTTAACCATTTACTACAAGGGGTGTACGTGAGTCGGTTTATATTTGATAAGGTTTAAAAATGAAACTTATTGATAAAGTTAATAGTAACATACAATTAAAGACCTCATCGTTTTATAAATATACATAACATTTTTATATGATTTTTTATTAAAAAAAATAAAATACACCATAAAACTAAGCACTTTATTCTCTTTAATTTGAGTATAATATTGCTATACTAAAAATCTAATTTTTAAAAATATATCATGTGTTCCGTTTTACCACGGTTTTGCCTCAAAACTGAATGTTCATGGAACATTCATGAATATCCTTAAAAGCATCACTTGAATTGTGTTCCCGAGCGTAGCGCAGACACTATATATATATATATAGTCTAACACATGGGCTATTTTTATTAGTTACGGGTTTGATTGCCCCAAATATCTCAGGTTTCGGGTTTCTCTATCGAGTTTAAGTTTGATTGTCGTCCATAATTAAAAGAAGATGTGTTAAGCATCTCACAAGGTATATGTTTATAAAATATTAAAATTTAAAAGTAATAAATAATAAATATAAATTTTTTATATAACAACATCAAAAATTTAAATAATAATCTACCCATAATTCTCATTGGTAAGACAAGATTTTATCAAGGCTTAAAAAAAAATCCTTATATAATATAGCAAAACAAGAAAAGAAAAGTTTATGTAATATTTTTTTAAAGCTTTTAACTTATGTGTCAGTATTTTAGAATTTATCTCACAATAATGATTTTTTATTTAAAATATGTATATAAAATATATTATAATAAAACTAATTATATTTTCGTCCCCTAATATTTTGGAGAATTCAAAAAAATTTAAGAGTATTTATACTTTTAACCCTTTACTACAAGAGGTGTACATGAGTCGGTTTATATTTGATAGGGTTTAAAAATGAAACTTATGGATAAAGTTAATAATAACATATAATTAAAGACATCAGTGTTTTATAAATACACATAACATTTTTATACGATTTTTTTTAAATAAACTATACTATAAACTGAGCACTTTATTTTCTTTAATATGAGTTAATATTGTTATACTAAAAATCTAATTTTTAAAAATATATCATGTGTTCCAGTTTACCAGAGTTTTGTCTCAAAACTGAATGGAACATTGATGAATATCCTTAAAAGCATCATTTGAATGTTGTGTTCTCGAACTTAGCGTGGACACTAAACTAGTATATGATAAAGAATATCAGTAATGTAAACGCATGCAAGGTCAAAACTTGGATTAAACCAAAGAAATCTTTCTAAATTAAATGCAGTGCATAGAGGTGCACAAAATAACCAGTTCAATAACCGAAACCGAAACTGGTTATTAACCGATTGGGGAATAACTGGTTAAGGTATTTTTTTAACCGTAGGTTCGTAACCGATTAGGGATTTTTTATGAATAACTGTTATTAACAGGTTTTTTTTAAACCGAATTTTAACCGATCCACAGGTTAACCGGGAAAAAACCCGAAAATATAATAAAATATTAGAAAAAATCGGTTAATTAACCGAACCGGTTAACGTAAAATAACTGAAAATTTTGAAAAAAAACGGTTATTAACCAAACTGGTTAAAGCGAATAACCAATTTTCTCAATAACCGAAAATAACCGGTTAGGGTATTAAATAACCGGTTAACCGATTTGTGCACCTCTAGCAGTGCACACACCGTTGGGGGTGGTGGTCCAACGGTAAGACGCAAGTTTTAGGGTCCACAAGGTCAGGGGTTCTATCCTTGGCAGGGGAGGTTTTTCCATTTTATCCGGGTGAGTTTTCTCTTTTTAGGGGGGTGTAACGGGAGCCTCTGTGGGGTAGCTCATAATGGGGTGGTTGCCTTTGAGTGGTCCAACCAATGTTTTCTGGTGTTGCTGTTAAAAAAAAAAAAAAGCAGTGCACACACGAAATTCAAAATGGGCCTTGTTTATAAAGCGGACCAATGAGAAAAGGTCTAAGAGGATAAATAGATGACCCATAATATATATTGGTTAAAATAGATGTTAACGAATTGATCTTACATATCTCTCATTGGTGGTGATCAGTTGATCACTCTTGTACCGTTGTACGTCTCACTAGTCAAGTAGTGATCACCCTTTGAACATATCACTAATGAGACACTGACCACGTCACACAAAAATCACGCTCATCTAATTAGCGATCATCAATGTCGTCACACTAACTTTCATAGTGATCTCTTTTCATAAGTTTACATACAAATTAGTGTCGGATTTAATTCAGATGGATATATTAGACAAATCGGTCTAGTGGGCAAACTAGCCAAGGGCTTTAGTGAGATGGGTTAAACTCAAATTTGCTGAGAGCTTGAGATTGATCAAAATCAATTAAGAAAATTATTTAATATATATGTTTAGATTATGAGTTGTATTTAATTATAACTAAGTATTAATGTATTGTTATCAAAATAGGATTGTTAGTAGTCTATATAATACCAAGATGTGGTGATCTAGACATGTGAATTCGTAAGGGAAAAGTTCAATGAAAAATCATTTTTAGTGAGGAACTATGGAACATATATGTGCCATCGAATCATCTTGAGTCATTTACGAGTTGAAAAACGTAATTTATTTTATTTTTTATATAATGACAATGGTACTCGTTTTAAAGATATTACAAAGCTCGTTTTTGTGATGTAAGTTTTTTAATAAAGAAAATAGCGTCGCACATAAAATTATGAACGTTTAAAAAGTTTGAGAATTAACATCGACTTGCATGTTAAGAGAAAAAGTCACAAATAATAGATATGGCTGAAATACCCCTCCACCAACTTGATATTCTATCATTTGATATCAACAGTAAATCTAGATATAAAAATCACAAATCATTCTTAAACTTTTTACAAAATTTAGTTCAAATTAACATTTTTCTCACTCCAATTTGAATTAAGTCACATCTGACACCACACCACCCCAATCCATTTCTTAATTTTTGTTATCTAAATTTTTTAGTTCAATATTTCATTAGAAAAACATAATTACAACTAATATATAGTCGTTAAAAAAACCAATAAATAAAAAGTAACTAAAATAAAAATAAATGATGAAAAATAACTAAAAGTAAAGAAACAACAAAGTTTAAAAAATATAACAACTAAAGTTCCCAACTCCAACGTGTGACGAATTCTTGTTTTCGAGCCAACACAATTTATAAAAACGGTTTGTTCAAATGATCATGCAGTTTCAGCATGAATTTATATCCCTTTGTTTTTCTTTGTCGATCATTTGTTGCTTTTGTTGTTGTAAAACATGAGTCTCTTTTTGAACACGAGCAATCTGAGCTTCAATCTTCTTTCTTTCAATTGACGCTTCTCTACTCGGTCTCGTTTTTGTCTTCGACTTCGTCTTTGTTGTAGGTGTTGAATTCGCAGACTATCTTCGTGAGTTCTTCATGCTAGGTTGACATTTACTTCATGGGATTTTTTTCTTTATCGATCTTGGTGGAGATCTTGGTCTTTTCGGCTCCTCTCGATCCTTTGTTTAAGTCAAAATACACACAATCGTCTTGAAATGATGAGACATTTTGATACTGATTCCATGGAATATCCAAATGGCTCAAGAACAATGATTAACCAAGGCTAAAATTAAACCAAAGGTTTCAAGAATAAAGTTTTCTAATTCAAATAATCAACATAACTTCTTAAACAATAAACTATAGATCCCTATTTATAATAGACTAAACAAGTCTTAAGATAAACATTAATAAACTAAATAAATAAAAGATATAATAATTAAATAAAGACTCGATAATTAAGGAAATAAATATTATTCAAATCTCTTGATCCATATCCTTATCATACTCCCCGTCTTCGAAAAACTCGTCCTCAAGTTTTAACTTTGGATCAATGCCACCTCAAGTTTTAACATCAAATCGTTTCTTCTCTACCATTATTATCGTTACACGCGTAAGCACTACAACTTCATTGTTCATTCTGCCGGACTCGTAACATTTTCCACCAGAGTCTATCGATTTGTCAGGTCCCCTAATTCTTGCTTCCTTCTCCTCCTCTTTGAAAAAGACTCATCCTCGAGTCTTAAGAATGTCAAAAAAATCATTGACAAACCAAACTAAAAGACTCTTCTCTAATATGAGTTCATTCGCAACAACATTTTTATTTAAGCGGCTTAAATCCTTCATGTTTTCCGATGTAATCCACTTTTTCCACATATGCATGTATATCCTCTAAATATCATCATCACTTATCTATTTTTTAAAACCATCCACATCTTTATCAAATGATTTCAATTGCTTTTGGCTATTAGATAACACACGTGGATAATGCATGTGTTTCATGCGACTTCCACTTGAACCATGAACCCTATCAACCTGTTGATCATGATGCTTATTCCCTTGACAAAATTTCTTATTTTTAAAATTCAACAAGCCATTTAATCTCATATTATCATACTGAATTTCTGTAACACCCTAGGCAAATCCCACATCGGCTGTGAGCAGGAGAGATCTGGGATTTATAAGGGATGTCCGACCTCAAATACCAACAACGCGTTTTGGGGCTTAATGCTAGTGGATGAGTGGAGAACTCCACAGTTAAGCGTGTTCGGATGACAGCAGTCTCAGGATGGGTGACCATCTTGGGAAGGCTTCAGGGCAACCAAAAGCAAATCCGTGAGCTCTAATGTAGAGGATGGTGAGTCCCCGGGGGTGTTCAGAGGGGCACCTTAGGCAAATCCCACATCCAAGAAGGGGATGGTGGGGCAAACCTCATCGAGGACGATGAGTCCAAAAGGGGGGGTGTTTGTAACACCCTAGGCAAATCCCACATCGGCCGTGGGCAGGAGAGATCTGGGATTTATAAAGGATGTCCGACCTCAAATACCAACAACGCGTTTTGGGGCTTAATGCTAGTGGATGAGTGGAGAACTCCACAGTTAAGCGTGTTCGGATGACAGCAGTCTCAGGATGGGTGACCATCTTGGGAAGGCTTCACCCGGGCAACCAAAAGCAAATCTGTGAGCTCTAATGTAGCAAAGCGGACAATATTGGTGGTATGAGGGGCCGGATGTTACAATTTCCTTGACCATCGGAGATAAATTTAGACTCATAACTCCTATATTATCTACGTCACAAGCAGCCACCGTAGTACCTCTTGTAGTAATGCACCCTTTGACGAGATTGCTCTTACCTCCTGGAAAGAACTCATCAACACGGTGCAAATTATATAGTCTACCATAGCATGGATAAAAAATCTCAACAGCTTCCCTAAACCCATTAAGTGTACCAATTAAAGATTTCTAGTTCAAACCTATAGTGTCCTCCATTACACTGCGATCAAACCCGGTCAAAATATTACTCGTAATTCTAATAACAAGAAACCTTATCGTATCATCACCTGGTAAGTTCTGATCGCCACCGGTAAACTAAGTATACCAATCTTCATCTTCATATTCATCATTCAAAGGCGAAGAATCATAGATAAAATTACACATACCACAAGGATGCTCCTCTTCCCTAAATTTTTCGTCCCAAACGTAGCACTCCAGTTTGGTTTCCTTGAAAGAGTGTGCTTCAAGATCTTGGACCTCTTCTCGAAGTTTTTCAATCTTAAGATCTCGGGGATCGGGATAGACACCATTGTTGCCTTGGGCGGCGAATCTGCAATTAGAAAATCTATCTTTTCCACCGGCAGGTGAACCACCAACGTTCTTGTCGATGCCTCGGGCGGCGACTCTTCGAACAAGAAAACAATCGTCTTCACGTAGAGCCATTTGAAACCAAAACTCTGATACCAAATGATACCGATTCCACGGAATATCTAAATGGCTCAAGAACAACGATTAATCAAAGACCAAAATTGTACCAAATGTTCCAAGAATAAAGTTCTTTAATTCAAATAATCAACATAACTTTCTAAACAATAAACTGTAGATCCCTATTTATAATAGACTCAACAACTCTTAAGATAAAAATGAATAAACTAAATAATAAAAGATATGATAATTAAATAAAGGCTCGATAATTAAGGAAATAAATATTATTCAAATCTCTTGATCAATATCCTTATCACGTTTTACTTGCTTGTTCTGCTCCTTTCAAAGCTCGCCTTCTCTATTTCTTCAAATGTCCTCACGTCACACCCAATGTTTTCATGCTCGGATCGGACCGGCCGGTTCAACCGGTCGGACCGGGATTCGGAGGTGATAACGGTCCGAACCATGCCAGCTCGTTTTGAAGTCAAAGAACCGGCCGGTTGGAACCGAATTTCCGGTTAAACCGGGATTCGGCGAATTTACCGGTTGGATCGGGAGTGAGTTAAGTGGGATCTGAAAGAGATCTGCGACGGTGATGACCTTTTTGATTAGAAGAGAAGAAGGACGCTGGTTGTGTGAACGACATCTACCATAACAATGGCCATCTGAACGAGATCTGAGAAAAATGGTGGCTTGGAGTACGAATTTGTAATCAAGTTTGTCGACATGGTGTATAGATGTGGTAGAGCTAGAGTAAAATATGATGGATATGTAGTTTGTTCATTGCTGTCTCCTTCTAGTTATGTTGTGAAGAAGATGTGGATTTCAAAAAATATCAAATTTGATTTTGATTTTGATTTTGATTTGAGGTTACATACCTACAATATAATGTCTGCACTCTCTCTGCAATAGAAAAAACATAGATAGGCATAGGCTTATAGGAAGTACTTTAATGTATTTTAGTTTTTTACCGTTAAGTATATTTATATGAATTTATTTTATATTTTTTATTCATGAAATTAAAAATCATATTTATAACATCATCCGGTTCGCAAATCCGGTTCAACCGGTTGGACCGGTTCGACCAGTGAACCAGTAACACGTCCGAATCAATGTCCGATCCGGTTCTGAAAACATTGGTCACACCATTTGGGACTAACTTTCAAAACGCATCATCTCGAAAAATGATTAATTGGCGTCTATGTTTTTCCGATGTTTTGATAATCACTTTGAGCGATTTCCAAGCGATTATGACTTCTACACCAACCCGATTTTAAGTTGTTGTAAATTTCTCAAAAACATGACACATTCGCGTTAAAAAGTTTCCATTTGGAATTAATTTGATGATACGTTAATCCAGACTCGTACCCAAGTTGTAAATTAAACTCGGCTAGTTTTTTTTCTCCAAAATCCCTAATACTATTGATTGTTACCCTTATACGAGTATTCAAAAGTCAAAAACCCAAGCTTTGACAAAGCCACTTCTTCATCTTAAATCCAAGGGTTTGTCTTAGCCTTCGTGGTGGGTGGTTGTTGTTATTCTTCGTTATTGCTTTGTCTTCACCCAATTCTTTTTCCACCAACATTGGTTTCGTTCCATATCCACCTAAAAAGGGTCGAATTCATCATTTGTTTGCTCATCTACCAACCAAAACTCATCAGACCTTACTCGAACGGGTATATCAGTTCTACCAAATTGAGAAAACCTAGTTTTGTTGGTTGTTAATTGAAAAAACCCGACTTTGTTGGTGGTAAATTGAGAAGAGTTGCGTTGGGATTGGTTAGGTTGGGATGAAGCACAACGGTTGGAAGAATTGTCTCGACTGCGTTGTGAAGAACCACCTCGGGTGCCTTGGGATGTTTTTGTTGGATTCATTTGCAAAAGGTTGTAGAAAAAAAGAGAATTTTATGGTTGTGGGTGTGTTTTGTAGTGATAGAATGTTTGTTTGTAAAATAGGTTTAAATAGTATCATCTCATGACTTGATCGTATTATCAATAATAGAGTCACTGAAGTAGTACGTACTACTAGGTCAGAATGTGAAGATGCTAGAGTGCTATTTAGAATTTGAAATGGGGTACTTAAATCTACCTTTACGCCTCTACCGACACTAGTAAAATCCTGCCACATATCATTATTTCAAGCATCATACATCATTGCAACATAGACATGTTTAGGCGTCAATATCACAATAAGCCTTTTTTGGTTCAAAGATTAGCTATTAGTTTTGTTTATCACATATCATTTATTTTTTTCAACACACGTGTAATACACGAGTTATTAACCTAATTTAATAAATATAGTTTTAGAAATTAAAGGTTGTTTGAAGAGTTATAGAGAACTAAAAACCAAAATATCAAACTTTTAACATTTACACTTTTGAACAGCTACAATCTAAGATCTTAACATGATTTTTTTAAATGTTTCAACTTAACGGGTTAACATGTCAATTCGTTTATTAAACACAGGGGCAGATGTATAGGGGACCAAGGGGTAGCCCGGGCTACCCCTTAACTTTTCGCGCCAAAGGAAAAAAAGTTCTCGTTTTATGTTTTGGCTACCCCTGAAAGTTTAAAAGGATACCCCTGACAGTGACGGATCTAGAAAAAAAATTTAGGGGTAGCGTTAAAAACTTTTTTCACTCGGTTAACGTTATACCTAAAAACGTAAAAAAATTTGTATGCATTACAATCATTTACCCTAAGAATGAAACTTTTTTAGTCAATGTATTTGTTTGTTTTGGTTAATCATTTAAAACTTATTACTAGCTTTGGGTCTAAAGTGAAAGTTCAAGATAAAAATGTAAAATAATGTTTCATAAAAAAAGCAATAAATATACCATTGTGGGAATTGAACCCACAACCTTCAAATCAATGTCAAACATGCTAATCCACTATGCTATAAGGTTAATTAATGTTTTAAACCCACTTTTATTATATATACACATACATACTTATATTCAAAAACCTTTAGTGAAAAATAAAAATTTCCGCTACGAGGTACAAGTTCAGGGGTAGCGGGCGCTACCCCTCCATATAATATAGGTCCGTCCCTGACCCCTGAAATCCTGAATCCATTACATTATCTAGCCCAAACTATTACATTACCTCTGAGTGCTTCGGTCATAGACCGCTGCACCAACTGTCATTCTAAAAAAAATCTAGCCCAAACTATTTTTAAAACTTTTATTAGTCCAAGTCCAAGCCACAAAGCCCAAATTATGTATAAAAAAATTAATATTCGACAGATGAGCTGTTGGCAATTGTTGGCCTGCTGGGCTGTTGTTGTTAAGCCCAAAAAATAGTTCATGTTTGCTAATTGCTAAGTATGCTTGTTTGCTTTAAAAAAACATCAACTATTGATGTTGCTGCTTCCATGCCCTCCTCTACCACCAGTCCACCACGGTTAACCACCTTCGTCCTCCCATGCGGCTGCTCTGCTCCGACCAGCGACCAGCCTTTGGCGCCGTCGCCGCCCCTTGCCATTGTTATCCACCACCTCCTTCCTCCATATTTCTAGGTATTATTGAAACTTTTATTTTTTAGGGTTTTAGTGAAATTTGTTTGATTTATACTTACATATATAATCTAGCATTGGTTATTGACTTATTGTTATTGAATTAGGTTTAGGATAAAAAGACTACCAAAACAAGTTCTCATTGTCAAATTTTTATTAAAAAAATGTCAAGAAGAAGAAAGTGTTAATGTTGGTCAAAGTAGTTCAAATGTTGATAACTTGATACAAATCTGGGTGTTGATAGTTATGTTAGTCCAACTATTCCAGATATTGTTAATGCATGATAAAACTCCGGATATACTGATAATGTTGGTCAAAATAGTTCATATCTTGGTCCAAGTATGTCTTCAACTTCATTTCGTTCAAGATCCACACTAATTGATTTGAAAGATCTTCTTTCGGATCCCATCGATAGGCCACCTATTGATAGTTATCATCCTAATCAAATTTATGAGATAAGGCGGTCATATCTTGTCAAATGGCCTTTTCAACTATGTGGTCATAACTTTGAATCCAAAGAAGTTTATGGTAATTAAAATAGACGTTTCGTGAAAATTTGGTTTGAGGAATTCCAATGGTTAGAGTATAGTACAGTACAAAAGTGGATAAAGCATATTGTTTACCTTGTTATTTGTTTAAACAACCGTTGAAATGTGTTTTTCTAAATTAAAGCTTGTCAGAACGGATTTGTGCAATCGAATGGGTGAACATACGAAAAAAAAATGTTTAAGGGAAACCACTCAACTTTTGGGCTAGCTCCGCCACTAATTAAACAGATCATATTTATGCTTACCGATTTTTTTTAAATGTTTCAACTTAACGAGTTAACTAGCTAGTCATGTCCAGGTTGACCTATTTAATAAATGAGTATTGTATATTAACGGACCTAACTATTAGTTTTTGGCCACTACCAGTCCCAACTTCGGAAGTATGTGATGGCGGTCCCAACTTTTATCATTTTGGCCATTAATGAACCGCCGTTAAAAAAGTTAATGGCGCTAACTTTTTATTTTTTGAATTTCAGCTCGACGTTTTATGGTTTTGATCAGAATAAGAATATGAGTCTATTGATATAAAAATTACATCGAAACGATGATCCAAACGACGAAATTTGTACCTCTGGTTAAGAAACCGTTAGGTTTAAACACCCCGATAAATCATCGTTTTGTCATTTGGAGCACCGTTTCGATGTAATTTTTATATCAATCGACCCGTATTCTTATTCCGATCAAAAACCATAAAACGTCGACCTGAAATTCAAAAAAAAAGTTAATGCCGCTAACTTTTTTAACTGCGGTCCATTAGTGACCAAAATGATAAAAGTTGGGACCGACAGCACATATTTCAGAAGTTGGGACCGTTAGCGGCCAAAAACTAATAATTAGGTCCGTTAATATCCAATATCCCTTTAATAAACAAGCTATATTACTATATCAGCCAACACAAACCTAATTGCTTTGTGTCGTTTTATAATCGTATCATGATTTGACGCCTCTAACAATAATAGCAAGTATGATTACCAAACTAGCTTAAACTTTTCAAGACAAAAGGACACCAAACAAATGTCTAGATCCTAAAATGCAAACAAAAGAAGCATTTCGACATATATACGTGTATATGTTTGTATCTTGCCCTTTCATCTCAATTTTGTCCTAATAAAATGTGTAGAGATAACTGATAAGACCGAACATTTAAATATATGATAATTGCAAAGGATGAAAAGGGCGTAACATAGACAAATTAACGATTCAACAACTCCACACGCAATAACTATTTGACATCATGTCCAACACAACGTTAGTTATGATATGATCCACATAATACTCGTGGATAATTATTATTTGTTTTAGATTTTTATAGAAATGATTGTGTATCTGTCTATGTTTCAGTTCTTTTATTTATTTATTTATTTATTTATTTATTTATTTATTTATTTATTTATTTATTTATTTATTTATTTATTTATTTATTTATTTATTTATTTATTTATTATTTACTAGATAATATCATGTGTGTTACACGTGTTGAATAAACAAAAATATTTAACTATTATGAGGATAATAAACAAAGAATCATATGACGAGTAAACATTACATAAAAAACCATTACCATCTTAGGTACGTTCTCTAACACCATAAAAAACAAACCCATAGAAGAAAAATTAAAAGACAAATCGGATTTACAAGCATAAAAATCTGATCAAAATTGTACAAATGGATGGCAACTTGTATTGTTACAAAGCATGGGTTTTGGTATAGAGCTAAAAAATTAACAAGCTACTGTCGTATACAAAAAAAATGTTTAAATAGTATTTAATACAAAAATCATGCTTTGAAATATTATTGATATATATTTTGGTAATTGATATTTTTACTTTTGTAAGAATATGGTAATTACTTTTGTAATTGATAGAGAAATATATTAACTTGAATATGGTAATTATTTTGTCATTTATAGGTAAATATATAATATGATGGTCGTATCTTGTGTAATAGTACGACGATTAAATGTGTAATGTATTATTGAGCGGGAGTACGAGGATGAAATATGTAATATATTATTGAGCGGAAAAATGATAACAATGGTTCTATTACATGCCATGTGGCATCAAAAACCCTCTTTTATTAAAAGGTATATAGATTAGATGCATATTTTATAGGGAACATCAAATGAAAACTTTAAGAACTAATTTGATTCTCTAGTTTAGTTTATAGTTTAGTTTATGAGGTGAATTCTCTCTTTTGTAGTAGATGTCGAACCTGTTGCTCCATTGACTAAGAAGGGGGGCGGGCACAACAACTACATGGTTTGATTTTGACGGTTTATATTGTTTTCATCTATAAGTGTTTTTATCCGACTATTTATATATAGGGTGTAATTGTTTACCCCTACGTAATTCGTTGTAAATTTTTTGGTAACATATATGCGTTTTTAACAACGAAAACTTTTTTATTTTAATTTTACTTTTTACATATTCTAGTTATTAATATACGCAACATTTAATCAAAAACATTATTATAATAAAGTTAGAAAGTAAAGTTCTTATGAGTTCCCACAGTTAAGGTGGAATTACCATAATCAATATGTTAGTAATTTACGCGTCTATAAAGCATAACAACAAACATCATGTATCTTGATGCAATGATGCATCAGAAATATGTAAAACACAAATCCCACCATTTTGAGTTACAAGGTAACGGATATAAGATGTCGACATTCAACAGATGGCTATGAAAGAGTATTGTGGTACAAAATGGTCATTCCCTTATCTTTTCATATGAAAGTTTTTGAAAACGTCTCTCAAATGGCTACTTGTGATCAACCTACTTACGGTACCGGGCTGAGCGTCGAAGAGGTAAAAAATCTCTTCTTCCACTGAACCGGCAAGTCAGTCATCTAATGCCCAATCTCAACGACCTATAGACTTGATCGAGATGAAGGAGGATGAGTTCGAGTAACCTCAATGACCAATCGGTAGGGATAAAACAAAGAGCAAAGCTAAGAAAGCCGCATCGTCGTCTTTAGGGGTGTAAATGATTCAAGCCGGCTCGCAAGCTACTCGAGATCGACTCGTTAAAAAGCTCGAACGAGCTGAGCCTAAACGAGCTCGAGCCCGAGCTCGAGCCTTTGATCTAAAGCTCGTGAGTCTTAACGAGCCTTAACGAGCCCACTAATATTTTACTTTATTTTTCATATGTTTAGCAATTAATATATTTTCATGTCATCACTAACCCCTCAAACTATCTCGTTCATGTTTTTCATCTTTTCAAAAGTTCCACTTTCAAGACTTATATTAAACCCAATTTCCTTCAACCATGTTTATCGCAGCCGTCAAGTTTCAACACGCCATATGGACCATATGATATGGTCATTCGATCGTCATCCTTTCCGTCATCAACTCATCATCATTAATCACTCACTGATTCAGCTTTGTTTGTAACTTTTTAGTTTCATACTTCATATATTCATCTATATCTTTAATAAATTGGTTTTAATTATTTGAAAGTTTTTGGTCTCGTTGTGTTGTTTAAAAAATGGACGCCCATCGAAGGCAGTAGAACATTTGATTGCCGTATTTCTTGTTTTTGTTATACAAAATCGAGCTTTGTCGAGCTTTTATCGAGCTATTTATTACTTTAACGAGTCGAGCTCGATCTCAAAATCATAGCTCGAACCGAGCTCGAGCTTCAGGATATTTTAGCGAGCCAAGCTCGATTAGGGTCAGGCTCGGGCTCGGCTCGTTTACACCTTAGTCGTCTTATTCGCGTATCGACTACAACAAACGGTTTTTGGAAATGAATGAAAGGTTGGATGCTCTAACCGAATTAGGAAAGCCAAAAATAGAGCAAAAAAACAAATTTAGGGAGGATAAAAAAGACCGACAAATGCAAATGGATTTGGAAGTTTTGAAAAACCAATCTCAAAGGAGCTAGGAGCGCGACGCAAACTCCATCTTGCTCTAGTTAAATGCATCAAAGAAAAATATAGATTGTCATGATTATATTATTTTTATGTTTTCTAAGTTCTTTCAAACTATATTTGTATTCTTTGTGTTTGAAATGTGACGATATAATATAAGGATAAATTACTCCCAAGTAATTTACAATAAAGTGCATGTAAATGGCCAACAAAACATTTTTTTGAATAGCAAAACATAGCCCGTTGAAAACAAAACATTGACCCCTGGGATTCGAAACATTGCTATGAATGTCCCGCTGAACCCTGGTCAGGAAGTTCACTGTCCCAATGGCTAGAAAGTCGAACGTATCAAAGGCTAATGGAATGAAAGCATGTTAAATTGAACTAGTTTTTTAAATTTTTTTACACGTTATTACTTCTTTTTATAATTTAAATTAAAAATAAAAAATAGTTGAGTAATAATTATGAGGCATTAGAAGATCATTAACCATTACACAACTTTTTTAATAAAATACCCTGGTCCAATTATCGTTCATAACTCTACAAGACAAAGACTAAAAATATCCCATAAAACATTAACCATTACATATACTTTTAGAAACGTATTATACCGTGTCAAAGATGAGGCCCACTTATAATCAATGACTATGCAACACATTTTTTTATTTTCAACATATTAGACAACACATAGTCTAAAAAAAATTAAATTGCAAAAGAATTATTCACCACTAAAAAAATTGTAAACATAATAAAAAAAGTGTATGTTGTTTTCATCCAAACCGTTAAATCAAGGAATGATGATGTTAGTGTCTCACCCAAACAAACCCTCCCCCACACAAACACTAAAACACACCCCAAAATAGTCTAAAGTAGTAAAGTGTATTTCCTTCCCTACATTATCAATCATCCCATCAAAACCCTCTCCAATTCCATTCAACAAATCCCAACCCAAACAATGTTCAACACTCCATTCACACTCTTATTCACCCTCTTACTAACTCTACCTCTCATCATATTTTTCGCCCCGAAACTCCTCCCTCCTAAACGCCTCGCAATCTCCCTCCCCGACGAACTCGACGACCTCGCACTTTTCCAACATGCGTTTCTCTCCACTCTCCACCCCCCACAACCCACCACAAACTCTAACAAACCGAAAATCGCCTTCTTATTCCTCACCAACTCCGACATCCACTTCGCGTTTTTATGGCAAAAATTTTTCAATCCAACAAAAATGAACCATCAAAAAAATTTGTACAACATTTACGTCCACGCGGACCCTGATTCACATGTGAACCCTCCTGGAGGCGTATTCGAAAACCGCTTCATTCATGCGAAAAAAACACAACGCTCGTCCCCAACGTTAATCTCCGCGACACGTAGACTTCTCGCCCACGCTATTATACACGACCCGTTAAACGCTTACTTCGCCCTCGTCTCCCAAAACTGTATCCCTTTACACTCATTCCGTTACGTTTACAACACACTTTTCAATCACCACAATTCCACCCGCAACAACATCTTCAAAAAAACTGAGTCGACTCAGTTAACAACTCGGTTACTAACTCGGTTACCGAGTCAGTTACCGAGTCAGATACCGAGTCGACTCAGTTTTATTGAAGTGTTGTCAGAAGAGCCTCAGTTATGGGACAGGTACATCGCGCGAGGAAAAAACGCGATGTTACCCGAGATTCCATTCGAAAAGTTTCGAATCGGATCTCAGTTCCATATACTGAGTCGGTTTCATTCGTTAATAATAATAAATGATCGGAAGATGTGGAGGAAATTTAGGCTACCGTGTTTGAATGTTGACTCATGTTATCCGGAAGAACATTATTTTCCGACGTTGTTGTCGATGGTGGATGCGGATGGGGTTAGTGAGTTTACGTTGACGAATGTGAATTGGACGGGGAGTGTTGATGGTCACCCGTATATGTATAGTTTGAAGGAAGTGTCGCCGGAGTTGATACGGAGGTTGAGAGGTTCGAGATCGGGGTTTGGGTATTTGTTTGGACGGAAGTTTTCGCCGGAGTGTTTGGGGAGGTTGGTGGATATGGCGGAGGAAGTTATTTTCCGGGATTGATGGTGGAGTGGTCGTGGATAGCGACAAAAAGGTATGGATTTTTGTTGTGCCATTATAATCCAAAACGTCATAAATTGTAAAATATTAGGGATGTAATAGCGTTCAGTAGTTTGATCTCTAAGTCAAATAAGTTTTATCACTAGTTTATTGTTGTGTTTACGGGCTTACGGGTTAGTGGGTTCCCCCGAATTGGAGTCGGGTTTTCCCCGAAATATATGTGGGCTTAACGATGTTTGTGTTCGCAGAGCGTTTGGGGTTGTCTTTCGCCATGAGGTTATTCCGGGTAGCCGGGCTTTATTCGTTTCGCTATAAAAAATGTATTTGAGTGAGATTTTGTATTTTACGAGATGGTTTTAAATTGTTTTTAGTGAATAAAAGCGAAAATTTAATGATGAGGAGAGAAAAAACTTTATATTTGAAAAGATTTTGTTTTCCTCTTATAATTTTTTAATATTTTTAAAGTAGGTAATGATAAAGATATAAAAATAATATTATTTAAATAAAACGAGAGAAAAAACATAATGATTTTTAATGTATATTTAAAGGTAATGATAGTTTTATGCTATGAATGCTCTAAACAAAATGAGATGCTTGTGAAGATTGATAAAAATCTTAAAATGAGTCGAGAGTCTGAACTTAAAAAAAGACTCATTAGTAGTTAAGTCGGGGTATGAAAAGGTTATGATGTTTCGGGTTTGAGCCATATTAAGCTAAAATATGTCAAGCTATGAGCCTAAACAACTCGAGTTCCATCCAACTCGTTTAAACTCTTATAAACAAAATATAATATATGGTGAGTTACAAACTTACAATACTTGATTAAAATAAACATAGTGTAGGTTTAAATTCTATCTATGATAAAATAATGATTTTATGTTAGGCTAATTAAAATTAAAATAAAAATATATATAGTAGGTTTAAATTCAATTTGTGATAAGTGGTTTTTCTTGCTTAAAACAAGTGTTATTTGTTTTCTATGTGTGCAATTCTTTAAGTAATAAAAAATGGTTTTTTTCATGATATCACTAAAAACGAAAATGTAAATCAAATAGGAGGGAGACATAAAAGAAAAAACAAATGGTAGATGGTAAACATGATGTAGGGGTATCAAAGTCTAAAGTCAAAATTGTTTGGTTTATAGTCAAACTATACAAAAAAGGACAAATTAACATCAACATCAAGAAGGTCCTACTAATATCATCCTAATCTTTTACTCTTTTAGCTTCACACATCTTATATCATCACCATCATATTTTGTCTAGATCATATTTTGATGATTAAATTTTTAAAAGTAATTTTTTTTTCAGGGGCTTAAAGTGGAGTTAATTGGTGGAAGAAAAGCATATTAAAAGCCTAAAGGGGTGTGTTATGCCTTTCTTCGTTTCATACTTCTCCCGTTTGCTCTTGTTTTTTGTAAATATTCTTTTCGTGGTGTGGTTATTTTTGTTTTTAATTTATTAATGAGTTTGGATAATGATATGATGTGGCAAGACAATATCTTCATGCTTTTGAATAAGACAAGTTTAGTAATCAAAAGTGTAAGAGGTTGTTTGTTCAGTCTTTTAATGGTTTATATGTCTGAGTGGTTTAAACTGTTTGTTTCACAAACAGAAGTCTGGATAGTTAAGGTATTTGACTCTAAATGGTTAAATATTATACTGAATCTGAATGATTAATGACTCTTATCTAAATGGGTCAGACATTTGCATCTGAATAGTTAAGTAATATAGTAGCTTTTAATGGTTCAGACCTTTTACTGGTTAAACAGTTAATAATTCAGACATATTATTAGTATCACTTACTCATTTAGGGGCTGTTTGGCAAAATTTAAATCATTAAGTGCTGAATGGTTAAGAGGTCTGAACCATTAAGAGGTTCCATCAATGAGAGGGATGTTAGGGTAGAACTTCAGAGGAGTATAAAATTAGCATATGCTACATTCAGTTTCATTCAGCATCTCTCAGTCTCTTATCCATTCAGCACTTAACTGAACCATTCAGAGGCTCTTTTTTTTCCTGAAACAAACGCTCTAAATGCTGAATGCGAAATGGTTAAATACTGAACTGAACTGAATCATTAAGAGGTAAACAAATAGTCCCTTACTAGTTGTTAAACACTCCTTTAGAGTATTCAAATTAGATGTATATAAAAGTTAAATAAGTTTGTTATGATGTAATATAATTGTTTTGTCATTATACATAATAGTTATTTACATAGAAATAAAAAATAAATGGACAATAAATTCGTAAACTCTTTTTGGATAGCAAACTAAATCGTTTAAACATGACAATCATAGATAATAAATTTTAGGATCATAACAAATCTATACATAACACGTTATACTCGATTTATACATTATATTTAAATTATAAAAAAAATAATGTTTTTCATTTGTAGTTTGCCTCCATAAGTCAAAGAACTATTATGATGATTGGACTAAAAATGCCATACGATATAGAATTGGGGAGAAAAAGAAATGTAAACATATAACTTACAAGTTACAAGTCAAAAAATCAACATTTCAAACAGCAGCCCCTTATTTTGGGTAACTTTAAACCTCGAGTTAATAGCCAAAATGGTCCCTGAGATTTACTAAATTTTGCAGTTTTGGACATTTTTAAGAATTTTTGCATAAATAGTCCCTACAAGCCAAAACCTGTTGCTAAATTGGTCCACGACACTAACGGTGTTAAAAAAATTCTGTTAGTTAACTATGAAATGACTAAAATGCCCTTAAGCACAATTTTAATAATTAATTCATTTAACAAATATAACCAAAACCTCCACTATCACCACTTTCTCTCTCAGCCACCACCCACATCCACCGGACCTCCACCCACATCTCCGCTGGCTCCACTCACTTCAAAAAACAACTCGCCGACACCTCTGAGAAGATATCCACCACCCATTTAAAAACCCTTTCAATCTATTAAATCCACCTTAACCCCAAAAACTCAGTCAAATCCCTTCACCGGAGATGTCACTCGTAGCTGGTGAGTTTTCAATTTTGCATCATTTCAATTTGAAATCTATTTGTTTCATTACTGCAATATGAACTCTTCGTCATCGAATTCAAACAACGCGTTTTCGGATTTTAACCAAACGAATCATGTTTTGGGGTTTAATTCGCCGTCGTTGACCGCTTCTCGGAAGCCAATCGCCGGCGTTGCTGCTAGTTCTGGTTCAGGTTCTAATGTTTCACGAGCACGGTTTATGAAGGCGAAAAAGCATACAGCTCATAATCATAAGTTTACTAATCCTCTGGATGCTGATCAATTAAGAAGTTCATCTGAATCGATTTGGTTTGGTGCAAATGATGGAACAGGAAATTATAATGTAAATTCTAGTGTTGTTTTTGATAATGTGTCGAAATTGAATGTTAAGGAGATTGATGTTGATAGGTCAATGGTGGATGAAGTTCCAAATGAAATTAGTAACCTGCAGAATGAAGGTATGATAAAATGGCTGCATTTGCTTTTACTAGTAGAAAGAGAGAGAGAGGGGGGGTAGTTTAGTCAATTCATCACGAACTAACAAAATTTTTTAACGTCGTTAGTGTTGTGTACTAATTTAGCAACAGGTTTTGGCCTGTAGGGACTATTTATGCAAAAATTCTTAAAAGTGTAAAAAACTGCAAAACCTTGTAAACCTCAGAGACCATTTTTGCTATTAACTCTTAAACCTCTATACAAACTTCTCTCTTATGTATATCATTTCAAAGTTGAGCTACAAAATTAGTCCATCATCATCTTGCAACTTTCCTTAGTGGCTAGAATCACTAATCTTCCATTTGCTAAGCTTTGATTCTCCCAAATATTTCAAAAGAGTGACTTTGAGCTAATAACATGAATCGGGTTTGATTCGGACAAATATTACAATTCTCACCAACAGACTAGCATTACATCTACTTCACTAGACAACAGGTAGTGAACACATTCTTCACTAATCTCACAAAGAGACTAGCTTTTTATCTTCTTCAATAGACAATTCAATGAACTCCTTCACTAAACAAAGGTAGTGAAACCTTTTTTCACTAATTTTACCAAGAGACTAGCTTTACATCTTCAACCATTAATATCAATGTTTTGAACCGGACACTGAGCCGGTATTATAATTTTAATGGTCGGACCGGTTGGACCGGGGTCGGATAAATATATATTTTGTCTAGATCATATTTTGATGATTAAATTTTTAAAAGTAATTTTTTTTTCAGGGGCTTAAAGTGGAGTTAATTGGTGGAAGAAAAGCATATTAAAAGCCTAAAGGGGTGTGTTATGCCTTTCTTCGTTTCATACTTCTCCCGTTTGCTCTTGTTTTTTGTAAATATTCTTTTCGTGGTGTGGTTATTTTTGTTTTTTTTTTAATTAATGTGTTTGGATAATGATATGATGTGGCAAGACAATAGCATCATGCTTTTGAATAAGATAAGTTTATCGTTTTAGCCTCATAATGGTTTATATGTTTAAGTGGTTTATATTGTTTGTTTCACGAATAAAAGTCTGAATAGTTCAGATATTTGACTCTAAATGACTAAACATTATACTGAACCTGAATGGTTAATAACTCTTATATGAATTGGTCAAACATTTATATCTGAATAGTAAGTAACATACTAGCTCTTAATGATTCAGACATCTTCCTGGTTCAACAGTTAATGATTAAGATTTCTTATTACTTCATCACTTACTCATTCAGTAGTTGCCAAACAGCCCTTTAATTTAAAATATTCACATTAGACGTACATAAAAAGTTAAAAACTTGTTATGATGTAATATAATTGTTTTTATCTTCTATTTTCAGTCGCACAAGTAACTATCATTGTCTTCAGCATCTACATTCACCAAGTCACTATCTTGTTTAATTTTCTATTTCATAGTTTTGTATGTGTTTAGACTTCAACCTTTAGATATGTTTTATCTCACACTTAATGAAAAACTTTAACCTGGTGAATGTGGTGTTCTAATTTCTAAAGTAGCAAAAAATTAAAATCTAATTCGGTTCAACCCGAACCAAACCGACTTAGATTCGGTTTATTCGGTTTGATTTAGGATTGAACGAATTCGGTTCGGTTTGGATTATGGTTTTACAAAAAAAAAAACTCAATCCGAATAACCTGAACCGAAAAAACCGATTAACCCGCAAACCGAACCGATGAACACCCCTACACGCAGCCTTATATCAGGAAATCTCTAATATAATAAAGGAAAATGAAAAAAACTTATGTGGCATTCTTTCAAATATTTTGGCTTATGTGACATCATCTAAGAGTTTCTCTCACAATAATAATATTTTTTTAAAAATATGTATATAAAATATATTATAATAACACAAATTACATTTTTGGTCCCCTAATATTTAGAAGAATTTTGAAAAATTTAAGAGTGTTTACATTTTTAACCCTCTTCTACAAGGGGTGTATATGAGTCGATTGTATTTTATAGGGTATAAAAATTAAATTTATGGACAAAGTTAATAACATACAATTAAAAACCTCAGTGTGTTATAAATATACATAACTTATTTATACGAAAATACATTTATTAAATCATAAAACTGAGCACTTTATTCTCTTTAATTTGAGTATAATATTAGTATACTAAAAACTAATTTTTATAAATAACTCATGTGTTCCAGTTTACCACGGTTTTTTCTCAAAACTGATTAGAACCGCCATTAATATCCTTAAAATCACAACATGAATGTTATGTTCCCGAGCGTAGCGCGGACACTACTATTTAATAAATATATTAATAAAATATTTGTTTACTATTTGATGTGGTTTATTACACAGGTACAAGAATTTTCTTTTTTACTTTTATCATACCCCTCTTCTCCATTCTTTTTCACAATTTTATTCATTCATATGCTACTAATAGTTTTTCTTAAAGCAAATAATTTATATTTATATGCATTATATTTAACTTTAAATTTGTTTCTTATATAAAAATTTTAAAAAGAAGCAAAGAATTCTTATTAACTCGCTCGATGCCCGCTCGAAAAATGTTTGATTCGAAATTTGGTTATTTATGCTCAGTTCGACTTTGGTTGTTTTGTAAAGGAGCCGATTAGCTCGATTTGATCTGTAAATGAGCCAAGCACGAGCATGTTCGGTTCGGTTGGGCTCGTGAACACGTCTACTCCAAATGATTTAATTTTAACATCTGATTGAAACACCGTTAGGGTTTAAACATCCGATTGCCACACGCCTACTCCAACTGATTTAATTTTAACATCTGATTGAAACACCGTTAGGGTTTAAACATCCGATTGCAGACCGTCCCGTCGTTTGAAACACCTGTTAAAGGTAAGGTTTATAACGAAAGTCCATAATACATTTGTTTCAATTTTGAAAAAAAAATAGAAAAAAATAAACTGTTGTTAAGTGCACTTACAACATTCCACTAGAAGCAAAAAAAATTCGATATGTAATCACCGGAGGAAATACACTAAATTAAGATTATTTTTAACATATAAATGTTACTTAGAATTAATTTTACATCATTTAATCATTTAATTTAATTGAAATCTATACATATTAATAAAAGAAGGTTTTTAGTGACATGTGTCATGCATTGAGACATGATGTGGATAGTTTTTTCCGTCCAATTTTTTCTAAATTATTTTTTGTAAGAAATCTACACTAGTTATATTCCGATTTTTATGGTTTAGGAACTATATAAAATTTTATTTGTAAATAAAAAAGAGAATCACGAGACAATCTGATTTTTAAATAGTATTTTTGTAAATATGATCATGTTAGATTTTACTCATCGTAGTAATTATTTTATATTCTATCATAAATTAAAAGTTTTAATTATACATAATTTTAATCATGTGTTATAACAAAAATTGTTATTAGCATCCGAATCCCCTAAAATATATAATCTCATACATGTGTTTACAATATGTCTACAATATGTTTGTTGTTTCATTTCTTTTTTATGCTCTATGGTTGTATACATGTATTAAAATAGGATATGCCAGCTGGATTTTGAAAATTAGAGTTATAATGCTATATAAGCATTTTTTAAAGTGTCTGATAGAATTTGTGTTTTCACACTTGTGTGAAAACAAGACATGGTATGAAATATATTAGACAAATACGGAAAACACACAAACATAACCTCGAATGCCATTTATAAGAAAGTTTTTACTAATTTGCACTTTTTGTAAAACATTCAATATATTTTGTTTTTTTTACTTTTGAAAACCAAAATTCATTTCTTACGTTGTTTGTTGTTTATAATATTTATTACTGGTAACTTAAGTGATAATATTATGTGTTTTTTATAGTTAAATGTTAACAACTCAATCTTTCTATTAATTTAATATTTTGATGACTCACCTATGTAACACACGAGTAATAATCTAGTGATTAATATAAGAGTAACATATCACGTCATGTATTATGTTAAGTAGGGGTGTGCGCGGTGCGGTTAGGTTCGGTTTTTACCCTTAACCGCAACCACAACCGCAATATGCGGTTAGTGGTTTTCATAAACCGTTCGGTGATCGGTTTTTTCGGTTTGTGGGTTTCGGTTTATTCGCGGTTTCGGTGCGGTTACGGTGCGGTGCGGTTATTTATTTATTTATTTTGTTTTACTAACCGAAGTTTGAAAGAGTAAACAATAAGTATATTGATAGATACGACATAAATTCATTAGTGGAATAAAATGCATTACATCAATAGTAAACCACGATGTGTTACGTTCATAAAGAAACAAAGTTCATTAAAGTAAAAAAAAGACAATCAATAAAGTTCAAAAGATTGTTTTGTAGTTTTCATCAGAAAGATCGACTGCATTTTTGCCTGTAAATATAAACAAAACCACACCACTTATAGTTCAATAAATAAGATCCACAATCTACATGCCATATTTATACTTTTATTAAACGAAGTACTTAGGTAAAGCTATATTATAATTAAAAGAGTTAATTATAGTTCGGTGCGGTTCGGTTATTTCGGTGGTTAGAAAAAGGAATAACCAAACCGCAACCGCAAATGTCGGTTTCGGTTAATTTCGGTTCGGTTAATTGCGGTTACCTTTTCGGTTTGGTTATTTCGGTTCGGTTTAATCGGTTAGTTCGGTTTCGATTCGGTTAATTCGGTTTTTTTCACGCCTCTAATGTTAAAAGGAGGAAATATAATACAATGTTGTATGAAAATTTGAAATTCACACTTTCTCACCTAAATTAAAAATAGCTTTTATTTAGGTTCGCATATTCTCTTTTACTTTCGCAAGTCATCTATTTATGCTATAAATTTGATTATGACAACCAACACTCCATATATTGTAGCAAAATTCACTATGTGCGTGAAAACTTTAGAGAGAGAAAATAAGGTTTAAGAGAGAGAAAATAGATCTGGAGCAAAAAAATCATCATCAATCATCAACAAATTAGTTCTTATCAGATCTGTAACATATACAAGATCTACGGTAAAAAAACATACAACAAATTAGAAAAAAAAAGTTCAGATGTGAAAATTTCTCTTACACACAGTAGTGTGTGTTTTTGATGTTCTTCAAATCTTCAAATTGCGACATTAGCATCATCCGAACGAAAGTTCAAAGTTCACTTGCGACATTGCTAGCAAAACTGCTGCACAAATCACGAGCAAAATTAGGGTTTTAGTTCTTGTATTGTGACCAAAATCATAAGAAGAAACTACAGTAAGTTATAGATCTGTTGTTTCTTCATTGCAAACCACGTTGTTCACGATCTGGTTGAAGTGACATAAGACAAATTAAATTTAAAAAAAAAAGAGATGTAACAAAATTGTTTGTTCAAGTTTTAACAAATCTGAGTTTGTAATTTTGTTATTTGTCATGAGTTGTTGTTGGTGTTTTGTAAGACTGTACGTAGTGGGCGTTATGCCCCAATGATAACGCCCCGCACACCACTACGCAGGGGCGTTATGTGGGCGTTATGGGCGTGGGCGTTTCCTCAATAACGCCTGCGCCCCACTCTCTCTTCCCCACTTCTCTCACACAATCTCTCCCACTTCTCTCTCTTGGTAATGATTAAGGGGCATTATCCCACTACGCCACTTTTTAATATAACGCCTCTTGCCTAGTCACCATTCACATGGCGGAAAATGCCTCTTTGGGGCATTAACCATTACACAGAGTCTAAAAAATCAAGAAGATGAAGATGGAGATAAGATTGATGGTCGGTGTTGCGGCTGATGTTGTTAGGTGAAATAAATCAAAAAGTGCTTTAGGGTTTCTTTCACTTTGTTTCAATTTAAAAAAAAAACAAAAATTGTATATACTAACAAAGTAACAATTTGGGTGTCAAAATTGTATATATTTTGTATTTTTTTTTCATACAACTTAACTCTCACATATTTATCACGTTAAACGAATACTCTACTTTTTGATATATTTACGACGTTGATTTTTCGGTTTTGATTTAATTATCGTTTTAATAATGTTTCGACCCCTAAAGGCCAAGGTTTTGTCTTCAGTAGGCTAGGTTTTGATATTCAAAAGGGGGTGACGGCGCAACTTGTTGCCCGTCTACCTGCTACCTTATTGTAAATTTATTTGGTGTTTAATCTAAGATGTTTATTAAAAAAAATGTCTAATTAAGTTTTGATGTATTTTTGTCTTTTGGTATGTATTGCATTATGACTTTAAATTTTAATGTGTAAAATATAAGACTTTTTTTTAAATAAATGTATAACAAAATTACATACGTAAGACTCGATTGTTGTATCAGTTGACTTGATCTTGTAGCTGGTTATTAAAATATTAATAATGTAACCCGTACTAGAGGTGCACAAAAAAACCGGAACCGGAACCGGAACCGATCAAATAACCGAAAACCGGTTTTTCGAAGAACCGGTTCTACAAGAACCGAACCGGAACCGGAACTGAACCGTAGGTTCTGAATAGGTTTTACTATTTTTTCCAAATTATAGGTTCCAAAAGAACCGGAACCGGTTCCTAAAAAAACCGGTTCTTGGAAAAACCGGTTCCTGGAAGAACCGGTTCTTGAAAAACTGGTATGTTTTAGTGTTGTTATTTATTTAATGTTTTAAAAGCTATATATCTTGTAATATTTAAAATTTTTAATGTTACTTCCGGCCCATATCATAGAAAAAAAGGTATTTTTTAAGAACCTGAACCGGTTTTTTAGGAACCGGAACCGGTTCTTTGAGAACCGGAACTGGTTCTTTAAGAACCGGAACTGGTTCTTTAGGAACCGGAACCGGTTACTAGGTTCTAGTTTTTTCACCAAAAACCGGTTCTAGAACCGAACCGGTTCTTTTAACGCCAACAAGAACCGGAACCGGTTCTAGAACCGGAACCGGTTCTTAAAAAAACCGATTTGTGCACCTCTAACCCGTACCAGAAAATCAGAAAATATTTAATGGGCTGAAATTTGGGTTGGGATGAGCTATTGGAAACAATTAGCGGGCCACATCTCATTTTTTTGAGCGGATAAACAAACCCAAGTACTCATTTGTTGTCATTATTTTTTTTATATATATAATTATATTTCTTCTTTTTCAACTAAAAGAATATTATTTATGCATCACGATTTTCAATTGGATTTTTTTATATGCACCTCAATCTATTTTCTAGTTACACCATAGTCTATTTATTTAATACACTTATTAATGTTGATGTTTGTTAAATCCAATTAAATTTTATAAAGAACCAAAAGTGTGAGGAAAAGTAAATGGTCTAACTTGCACACATGCAAATTGATTACTTTTTTTTAAATCAAAACAGTAAGTAATAAATTATCATTAAATATGCATGATTTATTCTTTTTTCTATCTTGTATAAATCTTCATTTGTATTTGTAGTTAAGTAGTTGGTGAATTGAAGATTTTGCATATTGTTGAGAGGGTTATAAAAATTGTATTTTTATAGTTATAAATCGTTTGACATATTCTTTTATAATTTTTCCGGTCGTTAAGTATCAAGATGAGTAGTACAACAAGTTTTTATACTAGTGAGGTATATTGAAAATATCCAGTTCGCTAAATGAAATTACCGCATATATATACACACACACACACCGGTTTCTCTCATAATTTAAATCAAAATCTCGAAACCCTAAAGTTACCCTACGACGAATATATCTCTAAATCCTTTTTTGCTCAAATATGATCTTGTGTGCGTCTTTTGTGTTTTAAATCTTGGTGAGTTCTGGTCAAAATATGTCTTCGAACATCTGTGATCGTTTGATTTGGGTTTTTATCTGTTCAAATGTTAGATTTTGATTCTTGGCATCTGAACCATTTTTCTGCTTCAACGAGCAAAATTGCTCTGTTATGTTGTCCATATGCACACATCAATTTCTCTACGTTTCATATTTATCGCTTACAATTTTTACAATATTTCTAGTTTTTTGTTACTATCTTTATTTTCTTTTATGTTTCTAATGAATTCCGATTTCACATATACAGATTGAATGACTGATTTGAAGTATAATCTACGGTCCAATGTCATTGCATACCTGAATGATCGAGACTCAAAGACATCAGGATTCAGAGATGCCATTCAATGGTTGAAGGGATCTTATATTCACTATGCGATCTCCCATTCCCCAGTCATTATGATAAACACATCAAGGAATTCTGGAAGACTGCTGATATTTATGAGAATCAGAAGCCCATAGTGATTAAGGCAAAGGTAATGAATGAAGAAATCAAGGTGTCTACGACGGTTATTGCTAAGGCTCTGAAGATGGAACAAGATTGTGGCGATCAAGTATTACTGAATGAATATCAGCTGATTGATGCTTTCAAAGAGATAGTGTATGAAGGAACTGATTTCAAGAAGAAGAAGGAAATAAAGAAAACATATCTTTCAAAAGAATGGAGATTTATTGCTCATGTATTCATTTCTTGTATGGATCACAGAAAGGGTGGATGGGATGGTTTGAATTTTGATTGGTCTAGAGCAATGATTACCTTCTGCAAGGGACATAAGGCCAACATTGCTACACTTATATTTGATTACATGCTTGAGAACATCCAAGCTACGAAGAAAGATAAATGGCTTCTGTACCCGAGGTTTGTGCAAACTATTATTGACTACTTAAAGCCAAACTTGCAAAAGATCGGGGATCCCATTGTAATGAAGAACATGAACGTTAGGATATTTGCTGATTGTTGCTCAGTAAGACATGATTTCTCTGGAAAAATTACTTATTTATTAGAGAATATGTATCCTCCAGAACAATGGGAGCACATCAAAACATTAATACAGACTGAGGAGGAGAGGTTTAGAGAAAGAAGAGATGAGGTAGTTGGTAAAATAAAAAAGAGAAAGAAGTACACTAAAGAGAACGTGGTGAACCTAAATGATGAAGTTGGACATACTGATATAGAAGTTCCAAGGAAGAAGAGGACAGCTTGGGAAAGGTCTCCTTCACAGACCGAGTCAGATTCATATAATCAAGAAAGAATAAAGAAGGGAAAACAAACAATGATTCCCGGTGATGAACCTGAAGTTACAAAGAAGAAGAAATTTGATAATTTGGCGTTGGATGAGGAAGTCATTAGGAATGTGAATACTTATCTTGCCAATAAGCTTACCATGATCAAAACAAAACTGATAAATATGAAAGAAAAAGAGAAGCATAGAGAGGCTGAGATGAGTGAGATGAGGAAAATGCTTTTGGATCAACAAAACATGATCAAAAGTCTGACGCACGAGATGAACGAAATGAAGAAACAATTGAATATGTCTCCACCGCTCACTGAGAAAGAGAGCAATGAGTTGATGGACATTTCAAGGTATACAAATAAATCAAATATGGTTTCTATAGGCACACGAGGAGGAGATGAAGGTCCCAGTGGTGCCATTGTTGCAGGCACAAGTGGTGGTTTTGAAGGTGATGGTGATGAGGTAAGAGATAATGAGTTCATGATGGATTTTGACTTTGCTATAGTTAGCAGTGTTGAAACCGAGGTTGTGGATAATGCCAATACTGAGGAAGTTAGAAGTGGTGATACTGAGAAAGTTAATAGTGGTGCTACTGAGGTTCTAGGTGATGGAGAACCAGAGGTGACTAGTGGTCGTGGTTTTGAAGAAGATCCAGAGACTGAAGAAATTGTTAAAGGTGGTCATGCCAAAGGAGATAAAACTAATGAAGAAGAATATGTGGAACAACTTATTCATTATGGTTCTGAGCCCGAATTCTATGAGACGGAGGAGCAACCAATGACTTATGTGGTTCAGAAAAGTTCTGTGGAAGGAGATGTCATGGAACTCGATAAAAGTGAGTGGTTCAAGAACGTTGAAGAACCTGAGATTCAGACTGCGCTATTTCAGAATATGGGTGCTCTAACAAAGAACAAAATGGATAAGAAGATCTTTAGTTGGAAGTATGACATGGAACATAACATGTTTATGATTAAGAGGAGAGGAGGAGGGGTACAATACATCAAATCCAGAAAGCATTTTAAAACCCTGCCTCGTTGGGATTTAAGAAGGTTAGCCGAACTTCCCTTAATTAATGCAGATCACAATGATCGTGCTAGGGTTCTCGAGGAGAGCATTCATTCTGGAGTTAGGGACAACTTCGAAGAATTTGGTTATGAAAAATGTGTGAAGAGGAGATCAAAGAAAATCATCGATTGTGTGACCGGAAAGGGAAAGATCGTACTGCGATTAAAACCGATAAAGACCGTTACTAGATTGAGGGTTCCAAACCAACAACCATCCAGTCTTCAAAACTTTCTCAATTGGTTTTATGACAACCAAACTGGTGAAGTGGTAGTAATGGTGCAAGATGCAGAAGATATACGATTGTTCGACCCAATGGAAGTGTTCGGTTTCAGTGATGAAGATTTAAAAGTGTTATGCGAAAACAAAATTAAACATGGTGAAGGAGTGGATACGAAAGAAGAAGCAAGTTTGTTTGAAAGAGTGGCCAACAGGGCAAGAGGAGTTAGAGCAAATATGAAGAAGGTCCAGACGTATGAAGAAAAAGAAATCGAGGATCGAGAGCTTGCTAGAATGATGAGTCACGTGACCGCTGGAGCTGACTCCCGACTGGTGAATATCTCAGTAGGGGGAGCATTGATAATCAAGTGTAGGGCGATATTCACGCACTTGGTTTTTTCTTAGTTTTTCTCATCTTTGAATCAAAGCTTGTATACAAGTTATCAAATAAATCGATAACTTGTAGATTGGTCAGATCTAGTTTATCATTTGCATTGTTTATCAATCTCAAGGACCAACATTTTATATTTGATATTGACTGTGATGAAATAGGGATGCTGAAGCTCCAACTTAAATGTGTATCAATGTATTGAATAATTTTATTTACATGTTAGGGTGATAACTCCATCTTTGGTAATGATGATAAGTCTTGAAGCCATGAATAAAATTGGAATCTCTCCCTCAAATTATGAATGTTCATTGGATCTGATTTGAAAATTTTAAAACACCATCCAAATCCGATCTAATCCAAATAAGGGATTAACCGATCCAAATTCACCCAGATTGGATTTGGATAAATCCAAATTTATCCAAGTAATCCGAATAAAATCGACCAATAATGTTTTTATACTTTTTATTTCTATTTTTTTCCAACCCTTTAATTCTAATGTGTAGCACTTTAGTAATTTAGAGTCACAATCGTAAAACATACAAAACATAAAATAACTGAAATACAAACATTGTCTTGACCGCATATTCATTGTTCAAACTTCATAAACTAGTCCAAAATAACAAAAATAATTCATAAAAATTAAAACATTAAGTCTTCATGTTCCTAACAAGCACACCAAACATGTCACCAACTCTTTTGACACCTTTCGCATCTCTACAAACTTTGGGCTTGTATAATAACATGTATTAGTCTAAAATCCTAGAAACATAATGTTTCTTATTCGGATATCCGAATAAGCCAAATTAATTTTATTGTCATCCGAATCCGAATAAGGAATTCAGTTCGGTGTTCTTGAATTTGGATGCGGTTCGGATTACAGTTTAATTCGGATTTTTTAACACCCCTACCTCAAATGTTAAGATCCATCTCGAAGTTTGCACCTTTTTATTTTTCTCTAACACCGTCTTTGTGGATAGGTTTGATAGTGGTACATTGCAAGACAAGAGTTAGTAGTATCAATTATGTGTATAAGACTTCACATAGTTTTAAGGGTCTTTACCATCATATAATCATTCACATCCATATCTCTTTATCAAGTGTTCGACAAACAAAATTGTCATAAGTCAAAGAGTTATCATTTGAAGAGCAAAGCCATATTCAAGTCGAATTGTACATGAAGCAACACAATAGACAAACAAAAGCAACATGGCTAAGTTATTTAAGCATCTCATTTAAAATTCCAAATGTCTAAGATTAAGACAATATTGTAATGCAACTGAATTTTGCTCAAAATAATTTATCATGTTTTTACGAGCTATTTTTCACATGTTTGATCATTTATTTGTGTGTTTAAGTATCATGTCATGTCATTCCTAACTTATTCAATTTTTATAAAGCATTCGGGGTTCACTCAATCACACATAAGTCGACATAAATGAGATACTAGGTGTAAGACATATGATTTCTAGTCATCATAAGCATATAGTTAACTTAGAGATGGCAACGAGGTGGGTATGAGATGGGTATAAGTAATCTCATACCCTTACCCGTTTAGAAATAGGTGTCCCATACCCACCTCCATACCCGTCGGGTAGATGTCAGATATTTACCCCTCGGGTATCGGGTATACTCATTAATTACAAAAAACATAACTGTCGGGCATACTCATCAGGTATATAAATTACATCATAATATCAAAATCAAATGACACTTTAAATTACCATTACATCATATTTAATAATACCATAGTTCATAAGGAAATTAAAATTATAAAACGTAATACATAATACTCCCTCCGTCCCAATTTAGATGTCATGGGACCCATAACACAAAGATTAAGAAAAAGTGGATTATTATATTATTTTAACCTATAAAATGACAAAAATGCGATTAAAGTACTTTGTCTTTTAGTTATAAAGTAGATTTTATGTTAAATAATTAGGGGTAAAATTGGAAAGAATATTTTTATTTTTAGAATGGACATTTAAATTGGGACAACCAAAAAAGGAAATTTGAACATTTAAAATGAGACGGAGGGAGTATATATTTTAGTTAACAATATATTTAACTAAAATAAAAAACAGCTAAGCAAACATAATATATAAATAAAGAGTAAATTACATTTTTTGGCCTTTATAATAAGCCAAATTACGGATCGTGGCCTTTATTTTAAATTTTTGCACTGGTTGGCCTTTATATAAATTTTTCTCACGGTTTTAGGCCATTAATCTAACTGCCGTTAACTTTTTCGGTTAACTCCCCTCATGTGCAATGCACATGAGGGTATTTTAGTCATTTTACCTTAATGTCAAAAATTGTTAATGTGATTATTATTTGGGGACCATTTATGAAACTTCTTCAAACTAGTTGAACAAACCACCAACCACCGCCATTCATCGTCGTCATCATCAACCACCAACCACCGTCGTTTCCGGCCACCTTCGATCATCGCCATACGTCGTCATCATCAACCACCTGCAACGAATCTATTTGGAAACAACAGAGTAAACTAGATTTTAAATTCTCAGATTATACTTCGATCAAAACCCAATAATTTGTTTTGATCACAAATATAAATCTTGAAAACAAATTGAAACCAACATGATCTTGAATCAATTAAACTTGAGCATAACTGTTGGTATAAATGCCTTAAAGTACACAATAGATAAGAACCAAGAATAATAGCAGGGAACTCTCTTTTGTTTTATTGATGTAATCACTGATAATAAATGCAGTACATGATAGCCCTAGAAATACTTGAAGAAATGCTGAAAGTACTCAACAGAATAAGTGACTAAATCAAATGCCGTTAGAGGCTTATTCAAATAAACTTAACTAAACAAACTAGAAAGTAGGGCGTGTGCATGACTCAGCAATAGTGAAGAGAGAGAGAGAGTTCCAAGCAGCAACTTTGAATCATTCTTCAACATAAACATCATCATTCCTAACTTCAACTTAAAATCATAAAATTTTAACAATCAATGACCAGATTAAACCCAAAATTCAAAAAATTTAGTAAACAACAATCAAACTTACATGAAGCTTAACGTCAAGAACACGACAGAAGACATGAGGATGGAGAGTAAAGTCGCCGGAGCTGTATAGAACTTTACTGAATTTGTCCGATTGAGACCTCATCGGAGTTGCTCCGGTCATGATCTAGGATGGAGATGACGAGTACATGACAGATCACATAATCGGAGATGACGAGTACACGCATGAGTAAGTGTACACGCGCTGGTATACGCATCGTAGTTGCAGATCTTCGATCAAGTTGTTCGGTTGTTATTTGCGTTCCGGTGTGTGAAGTTTAAACTTCGGTGAGTTGCAGGTTTACGGTGATGATTTGACAGTGGTGTTGGTGTTGTGGGTGTTGGTTTATGAAGAGGATGGTGGGAGATGATGGTGGTTGGATGTCATAAGGTGAAGATGATGATATATATATAAATATATATATATATATATATAGTGATATATAAGTAATAACCAATAATAATAACAACAATATTAATTTTACAATAATAGTCCTATAATAGTAAATGACATAAATACCCTTATGTGTATGGCATATGAGGGGACTTAACCAAAAAAGTTAACGGTCGTTAACTTAAAGGCCCTAAGCCGTGAGAAAAATTTATATAAAGGCCAACCAGTGCAATAATTTAAAATAAAGGCCACGATCCGTAATTTGCCTTATTATAAAGGCCAAAAATTGTAATTTACTCATAAATAAAAAAGATTAAATTATTTTCGGATATGTTAACGGGTAAACGGATATGACTAATCGGGTTATCGGGTCATGTAAACGGGTATATCAGGCAATCCCATACCCGTCCCATACCCGCAAATTAATTCTTTTATATCACATACCCATTTACATGTCCCAAATATCTCGAGTTTTGAGTTTCCCCATTGTATTCGGGTTTGATTACCATCCATAAGGTAACTCAATATGCAATAACAACGGCATATTAAGTATTTCATAGGATTAGCGAATACGTCATCAGTTGTCATCTTCACTTCATAAGTGTCGGTCAATGTAATCATAAGCCAACAATCAAATCCAAGTGATACATTTTTTTGGCTTAGTCTCTAGATTCTAGTGTTTATCACTTTTTTTAAGGCTATGATGTGTATCACTTGCTTAATCAAAGCTAATAAGAGAGAGAATGATGGGCTGTTTGTTTTTTTAGGAAAAGTTCTTCCTGACCTTTTTTTGTTTGTGGTGTGCAGATCACGTGCAGATACTTTAGTCTGCTGTATGTGTGTTTTTCAGAAGACGTTTCATTTAAAAATGTCTGTGCTCATCTTCTTGATGCAAACATGGAATATCATCTACTCAACTCTTCTCAACATCATTCACGCTATTTTTTCTAATCTCTTAGCACCCTCACCAACAGCCGCTCACCCCCTTCAGCTGGCATCGAGCCGCCGCCGTATCCTCATTTTACCATCATCTACCCTAAGTGGTAGGGGTGGAGGTTTCATTTAATGTGGTTTTACATTAGTAAACATTTGATGTTGAAATGTTTAAAATATAAATTTGTATTCGGCAACCAAATGTCATGTTCAATAAGGTTTCAAGCTTACCGAGTTAGTGGGGGTGTGAATGCTATACGACATTCTCAAAGTTTCGAAGGAAGTTTCAAGCACTCCTTCCACCCTTAAGGATTTATGAACATCAACAAGCATCTTGTATTCTTCTTTCAAATGATTGAAATCTTTCTTTTTAAAAAAAAATAAATAAATGAAAACTTGTTTCTAAAAATCTTTCTCATGACATAGTTGGTTTTATTTACAAACCCCTCTATAAAAATATTTTTACACAAAGATCTAAGTCAGTGATTTCAAAAATATTTTCAACTATGAAAAACTAGAGCAACTTGATCTAATATTAGTGGCGAGCACAAATCGGCTTTAACCGACAAATACCGAATCCCAAACTGAAATTCTTACCTGTTACCGAACCGAAAAGTTATATAGGAGTAGGTAATCAGTTCTTGTTTTGTTCTAAAATCGGAAATTGGTTCGGTATCGGGAATTAAACCATGATTACTGAAAATTTTTCACAAGATAACACAATAAAACCAAAATCGCAAAAATGAAAGACGAAATATTGAAGGAATATTATATTATACTATGTATAATTTGGGAAGACCATGAATAGTAGCATGGCACCTTAGTAATTATGTTTGTAAAGAGAGGGTATATTTGTCAGTTTGGTGATATTGTAGAGATGGGTTATAACTCTTTCTCTACACAATACACGTTTCATTATCTTTTCTCTGGTTTCTCTTTCATTGAAACCACTATGTGTACTCTGACCATCCTCTCGCAGCCTCCATTGCTTATGTCGCATCTGCGACTGCCATGTTGCTCAACCGTGTGCATGTATGGCGGGTGAGTTATGGATGGTGGCGATGTTTGACTATGGTTCATCACCGACTATGCATGTTGTCGATCCTTGTAGATCTGTGCTCCAGTGTTTCCGTTACGGTGTTTTTATGATATTGTTGTCAATGATGGTTACTCACCTTCGATCTATGTGGCCTAGGGTTTTCCCGAAGATGGTTGCCGATCCTTGGTTCTGAGTTATTGTTGTAATTGGTTGTTCATGGTGTTTGAGATTTTTGGTCACTATGGATGCTTAGATTTTTGTGGTGTTAGGTTCAACGACAACCATTATTGCTGTCGATTTTGTTCATTTGGTTGATTATTTGGCCGAGTTGTTCTGGATGGGTTTGATTTTGTTGCTCGGTTTACAGTGGTGGATGATTGTCACAGATCCGTGGATCTGAGTGACCACCTTTTTGAGATGGTGTGTGTTTGTGTTTTTACGGTGGTTGATGGTTCTCGCAGATCTGTGGATTTGGGTGGCCATCTTTTTGAGATGGTGTGTGTGTTTGTGGATTTGGATATTGATGGTGTTTTCCTGGCATTGGTTTGATTTGGTGTTGTGATGATGTTGTTAATGGTGTTTCGATATATTTAATTTTTGAGTTCATTGGGAGCCAATATTGTGATGGTGGTTGTTGGGTGAAACTCGGTTTATGTATCAGATTATGTGATGTCTTCTTTATGTTCGTGATCGATGACGACGATTGTTCATCTGAGATGGAATAACGATGCTTTTGGGAAACCATTGTCGTTACCGGCCATGCTTTTTGCACTCATGGTTTCGGGTTTTTCGACCTGTGGTCTTAGGCGGCGACATAGATGTTATTGTTGTCTTTTTATCTTTGTAGGCTGTGATGATAAAAGGGTGTGAGAGCTCCATGGCATGGCATCCATAGCAACCATGGTTGTGTCGTTGTTGACACCCCCCTGAGCCTAATAGTTCTGGATTTGTTTTTAAATCTTATTTTCAACACTGTTTTTTTTGCCATTTTTCTGAGTTTGTTCAGATTTCTTGAGTTTGGGTTCAAAACAATTGCTAGCTGGTGTCGGCTTGATTATGGACTTTGATTGTTTTTGGTTTTTATATTGTTGTTAGAGATATGCATATGCAAGATTTTATAAAGTTGCGTGAGACGGCGGATAAATCTAGTTTGGCATCAAAAACTTGCAATTGGTATTTTGTTTCTCTCCTATTTTGTAAAAAAGGAAACTTAGGTAAGTGCTTTTTTTAAACATATGTATAAAAAGAACATATTTCATTTAGCTCTTTGATGCCTATCATAACTAGTTATAAACAACGTCGAAGAACTTCCCGAACTAGGGAGGGTTGAAACGTTTTCTAATTAAAAATTTTCAATTTTTAAATCTTCATTATATTTTGGTCAATAAAACCTCTTGTTTATGCTTTATTATTAATTTTTTTTTTTTGGTAAAACCAAGTTATATGTTTGCTACTTGTATAATGATATGCACATCAAAAGTAACATAAAGGAAAGAAACATGACACCTAGATTTATATAGGTTTAAGAGATGTTAAATAATATATTTGTATCCTCTTCACGAACCTTTGATCGAGAGTTTTCTTTATTATATGTCTCCCTAAAATTGTAGAGATCACCATTACACCGTCTCTTTCGATCGAGGTCGAGATTGAGATCACCTTCTTCTTTAGTCCTACCAAAAGACTAGTTTTACAATTCTTCACTAAATAAAGGTAGTGACCACCTTCTTCACTAATCTCACAAGAGACTAGTTTTACATCTACTTCACTAGACAACGGTAATGAACACCTTCTTCACTAATCTCACTCAGAGACCAGCTTTACATCTTTTTCACTAGGCAAAGATAGTGAACTCCTTATTCATTAATCTCACCACGAGACTAGCTTTACATCTTCACTAAACAAAGGTAGAGAACACCTTCTTCACTAATCTCACCATGAGACTAGCTTTACATTTTCAACCATCGTTGTATCATGATAGTGAGGGATCTTACACTATGTCAAGACAATTTTTTGCATACTCCTTAGATATGTAAATGTAAATTAACTTGATAACACGACCCTTTCTTGAGTAGCTCTCTTGATATTGTTCTTCATCTTATATCTATCATCTCATGATGAAGGAGAGAATATATTTTGAAGTATTAGAGAGCCTAAGGGTTAAGGTTTAAAGTTTGCATAACCCTTTTATTTATAAACCAAACTTTAGAGGATAGAGAAAGCGCTTTTAGCAGTCCCACGGTCGATGCCACTGCTGATTGCATCGATCGTAAGGTTTCTCTTGTAAATATGACAGCTTCACGGTTGATCCAATCGATCGACGTGCTGCTGGAAGATGTTGTCTTACATTTTTTATTTTGAACGATGTCTTGTCCATTCTTTGTCTTCTTTCTCCATAGATTTGTACCATCTTTGTAGGGCACTAGTTGACTAGATTAATCTACTTATTTCTTCATTGGATAATAGGATGATCTACTTTAGCTTTTTCCTCTTTTGGTTAAGGTGTGTCTTCAAGAGTGATCAGTTATGCAAGGCATCCCATTCGTCCAAATCCAGATTGTAAACCCGAACCCAATATGAGAGCCACTTCTAATTATCATTAAATCAAAAGTATCTAATTAATCAATATGTTCAATCTAAATTATTACCTCTACGTCATAATTTATGTTATTTAGTCCTAAATTAATAAGCATTTAAACTTATAAATGACTTTTATTAAAGTATAAAAGTTATAAGTTAAATCATAAAAGAAAAATCATCGATCTCATTATATAAAGACTAACCTTATAAATCATATAAGGGTTATAAATTTTTTTGAGCTAGATGGATTGTTAAGAAAACTAACTTAAGGGGTGGGGGTGGGGGTGGGGGGGGGGGGTTGTGTCAATTCTAAAACTTATCTTAAACCTTCTAACTTGAAATACCAAATACACAAAATACAAGGACTCCACTTGTAAATATTTAAACCAACCTAATCCCCCCTCGTTTTCCCGGTTTTAATCTCCGGCGGCTAGTCCGGCGACCCACAAACCACAAAAATAACTTGATTCAGTTCGTCTTCACTATTTCAATCACTTAAAAAAAATTGGTGCCCACGTCAAGCAAGTGCCATGTGCGGTCGACTAGGCTGCACACCCTCTAAGACCCCATGAAGCTCTACCAAGTCCAGTTATTCAACTAGTGGAATACGCAATACTACTAAATAATCCAAAACCGGCCCATACTATTAAAAACCAAACCGCAGAACCGCAAACAAACCCAATTAAATCCAACAGATTCCCGGTGCATTATTCAAGTCTTTAGTTTTATTTCATTTCGTCGACGAGTTATCAAATCAGTATTCATAGCCCATTTTCTAGTTTTATTTTGGGGTGATTTCATGTGAACATATTTATCAGATTTCAGTTATTCATTTTATTCATGTTGATTAGTAAATCAATTCATGTTATGTCTTTACTTGCAAATTATATATTCATAGCCTGATAGTAATTTTTGTGCAAGTGTAATCATTAGTTTATAAAAACCGACAGTTACTAATGATAGATCTATTAGCCTAAAAACCCACCCCCTGAGTTTTTGGGTGATTATAACCAAGTTATCATTTGGACCCTATTCATCAACAGTTTAATCTGTATGATTACGTGGCTGCATTCATTCAATGTTTGATTATGTGTTGTTATCTTGTATATACATTTTTGCACTTATAAATTTTGCCATAACGACATAATTGAGTTTTTATCATTGTATCTATATGTATTTCAAATCCATATTTACTCACCAGCTAAATTGTTAGCTGATCAGCTATTTTTCACATGATTTCAGGAAATGCAGTTTAGTTGGGTTGTCCAAGAGGCGTCACATATAGGACTTTTCTTGGACCTAGATAATTTAATCAAGATGGTTAGTTATTCAGCGTGCTTAAATTGTTGTATGTATTTACTTGAATAACAAGATTCGGAAATTTAATTCTATTTAATCATTTTAAGTACCATGAGCTATGAGCAATCTATTCACTTACGTCCGCCTCGAGGTTTCCGCCATCAGTCAGGGTGTGGCAGGTGTCAGTCAGAAATTTTATAGGCTAGTGATAACTTGTTGTACCACTCTTACAGTTTTCTTCTTTATGACAATAGGTGAGATTTGATATTCTCTCATCTTCTACCATGTGTCGTGGTTATCTTTGTGGTCCCCAAATATTTAGTCAACGACTTTGGCCTTTTGCTAATAATCCTTTAGGTCACACTTGGGCTTACCATCTTAATGAAAATGGCAGTTGTTTCTCTAAATTGAATTCGTTCTGCTTTATGGTGAGTTTATTCTTATTAAAGCTTATTTCGCTATTAGCGGGCCATTTATAAGTGAATATGGCGGTCATATTCTTTTTCAGTATCCATTAGATCAAAGAAAGATATGAACTCACAAAGTAGCAAATTGGTGTACTTGATGAGTATATTTTACTAATTTCAGGAAAAAAGGTAAACGTGACATCCATACGTATAAGAGCTTCATATAGATATTGGTTTCATATTAAAATAATCAATAAAATAACGATAAGGATACTCGCGTTATGCGGAGAAAACAATATAGTAGAATACCATTTACATAAACAAGTGATAAGACTAATGTAAAACACAACTTCAATATAAATTTAATGCAACCGAGTGTCTTTGATGAGCACTTCAAGGGAAACTTCTTAACTCGAATTGTTGTGGCTGAATATTCGTGTTCTTGACTGCAATTATGGATGGACTAAAACTTGAGCGTTGGTTAAGAGCATCTATTCAATACTTACTTTAAACAGATTTCATGCTTCTCCTTAAACAAATGTGCATGTCTCCCTTGATATAATAATTGGAACAATATGTGTACTGCTGGACATGGCACTCGCACCCTAAGTTGCGCATGATATGATGTTGTTTTGATGTGTTTAAATCTTGTATTTCGAGTGGCTTGGACAAGGCACACATGCCTTGCATTTATGCTATCAAGTATTTAGTTGTTACAATCAGTAAGGTAAAGAGTCACTATAGTAATACCGAGTTAAAGCTAGAATTATTGATGCCTCACTAGGAGGAATTGGAAGTTTCATATCCATATTTCACTAAATGCACAAATGGAAATCCCATCATGTAGGCGTGTTTATTCGATTTGAATTCGAATTAGTTGAATTGGACGAATCCACATTCTAATAAAAATCTATGTATATGATTTGATTAAATTATTCGAATCAAGTTCGAATGGATTCAAATGTATCCGAATTTAAAATATATATATATATATATATATATATATAAATAAACTATAGCACATAAAAAAACAATATAAGTGCATCGTCATACCTAAATGTAGAATCAACATAACTACATAAGTGTAAAACATCACCAAAATAATGAGCAAACGCATCAACAAATAATATGCAAAATATCAACACATCAACATATCTAAAACATAACAAAAACATTTATTAAACATATAGATAATTTTATTAAACATATATATATATTAAAACATGAAAAAAAGTCACAAAATATGTTTTAATCGTAGGATTGAATTTGGGTATTTTTAATTTGATAAGCCCAATATGCCATATCCAAATATACATAATTAAGTATATAATATATATATATATATATTAACAATATAAATATTATTATTCGAATTTGGCGAATCGAATGTGAATAATGAAAATCATATTCGTATTTAATCCACATTCGACAAAATTATTCGAACGACCTAAAATCAATTTCGAATTACCTTAATCGAATTTGATTCGAATCGAATTTCGATTAGTTCGAATCGTATTCGAATAATGAACACTACTCTCATGTGCCCTATTTCACTAAAGTACACACATGGAAGTCTTATGTGTCATATTTCACTAAAGCGGAACGTGCAATACTATTTTAATCCATAGGACCATAACTAACGACATTATTATCAGTTTATCACGAACATAACATGGGCAACGAAGTCACAGACACGTCTTTTAATACGTGATGCAATCCAACTTTACATCATAACACGCAATACATAAAACATCTTTCATCAACGCATGTAACGAATTCATATCCATAAGACATATTTGCTACATCACGTTACATCACACGACCCGGTCTAACAACACACGTATAACCAAATTCGTATATCCAGCCATACACAACCTGTCAAACCAACAATCAATGAAACTCAATCAATAATTTTCAACTAACCTTCAACGATCCCAATCTGCAACTTCATCAATCAATCTCTCATACACACCATTTACAGCTTCACAAACATACCCATGGGTGTTCAAGTTCGAACAGCGATGGCGGTCGATAATCTGACCGAAAAAGCATCAAAGATGCGTGAATCACTTCTACAGAGTCAATCAATCACCGAAAACATGGTTTCGATCTTAGGTTCGTTTGATCATCGTCTCTCTGCCCTAGAAACCGCCATGCGACCTACTCAGGTTCGTTGATCTACCCTTCAATTTGTGTGATTTGTTAGTTGTTATGATAAATTAGGGGAAATTTCAAGTGATTGTTCAATTTAGGGGTTTGATTAGTGCATAGATCTACTTCAATTTGGGGATTTAAGATTAGTGCGTTGATGCAGTATAATTGTTTGATCTGCTGTTTTAGAGTTGTTATAATAATAATAGCTTGTTCATTTTAAGCATCTGAGTTAGTTTATTGAGTTACAGTAGATCAATCAATGCTAAAGTTCATAGCCATAGGTTCAGAATGGTGTATTATGTTGCATTGAAGTACAACTTTAGGGTTTTTGCAGAAAAGTGGACGTAGGTCAACCCTAAATCTAAGTGTCTCGTGTTTGTTTTTTTCGTGCAGTTTGATTATGTGTGTGTGTGCAACCGGTCCTAACAGTAACATATCGTTGTTATGGTTTTTGGGTATATCATACACTCTATATGCCTGATTAGATCAATCATTTGCTATTTGCTACACATTATGTATCATTGACATTATTACCAATTAGTAACACTATTGATTCAGAGTTTAGGGTTCTTTACATTGTTATAGCGAAGGGTATTTTAGCCATGTGACTAACGGTCGAATGGTTGGGTTATGCATGTTTTGGGCTGGATATTGTAGTTATAGTGTGAAGGATGGTGTAGGTAGTTATGCATTTGTGGTTTTGGTCTTGACTTATGCTGCTCGTGTATATATGCTGTTTTAGATTAGGACGCATGCTATACGCAGAGCTCATGAGAACATCGATAGGACTTTGAAGGCTGCTGATGTTATATTGGACAGATTTGATCTTTCTCGTGAGGTTGGTTCTTTTTTCTCTTTATTCTTTATGCTTTTTATTGCATTTTATGAGTTTTTTCTTGTAAATACAGTTAGAGCTACCTGTAAGTTAGTTGTAGAGGATGGATAGTACTTTGTTTTATCGTTTACAGTATTTTTGGTATATTTTGTTAGTTAGTTGAATATTTATGTTTCTAATATATAGGCTGAGGCTAAAATTCTTAGAGGGCCGCATGAGGACCTTGAGAGCTATTTGGAAGCTATTGAGCAGCTAAGAGACAATATTGTATTTTTTACCAACAATAAAAGCTTTAGAAGTAGTGATGGAGTTATTAGCCATGCAAGTAACTTACTTTCTAAGGCTATATCGAAGCTTGAACAAGAGTTTAAACAACTCTTATCATCATACAGGTTCTTTTTCCTTTCTAACTTTTCATTTCATTTATTAGAAGCAGTAGAAATTTCAGCCCATCTATTTATAAATTCCTGTTATGTTTATCTGAAGGAGTCAAACTAAACTTCTGTTAAATTTAGAAATAAATGATAAAACATTGTAAATCATTTTATTTGGAAATTAGATAAATTTCAACCCATCTATTTATGAATTCTTGTTATGTTTATCTAAAGGAGTCAAACTAAATTTCTGCTAAATTTAGAAATAAATGATAAAATCTTGTAAATCATTATATTTGGAAATTAGATGAATACCGAAATATAGTTTTCATAATCATATTTGAGAAATTAATTCTTAATAAAAAATTTGGACAAAAAATGTTTCACTTTGTTGGGACAACCCAACCTGAACCTGCCTGTTTCGTTCTGTAAAAAAGAAACATGTTTTTGACCCGTTACCCAACCTACCTATTTGCCACCTGCCCACCTTGGATCTTTTACGCTTTCATGAGTTGTCCTGTTATCTCATGCATATGTTATGTAAAAAGGCTTTCTTATCTCAGGCATCAACGTGTTCAAACGCACACATATTTGTTATCTTGATATAAATTTTACCTTGCAGCAAAGCGGTGGAACCTGATCGGCTATATGAATGCCTACCTAGTTCATTGAGACCATCTTCTGGATCACCTGATTCAAAGAATCCTTCTAATAGTCATACGGGTCATATCACTGCTGAAAATGCCGTTTTCACTCCTTTAATCCTCATACCACCACGGGTCCTTCCGTTGCTTCATGATTTAGCCCAACACATGGTCCAAGCTGGTCACATGCAGCAGTGCCTCGTAATTTACAGGTAAATAGCTACTTTTTCTGCTTAATCTATCTCAAAACCTACTACCACGCGTTATTGTACTTTATACACATTTACTTATGAATTGCCATTTGGGTTATGTTTTATCTCAAATGGGTTTAAATAATATCTGTAGCTAAAAGAGGAACATGCACAATGGGTGGAATAGGGATGAGAAACGAACATGAACCCGCACGAAAACCCAAAATGCGAGACATTTAGGATGGGTAATGAGATAAGTAACCATGTATAAGATCAGGTTTTAAAATTTTCACGGGTTTGGTACAAGTATATCATTAGGTGATACCTGCCCGGTTACATGATCCTGATTGCCTGCATCGAACCGAATATGCTAGTATAATATGCGACGATAAAAACTTAATAAATAGTGTGTAGTTGAATATTTATATTTAAGGTTTTTGAGGGGAGTTTTAGATTGGGTTTCAGGTAATGCGCATACTGTTGGGCAATTTTTAACCTTGTAAGACCATAAATGAGTATATCCACATGCTTACAGTTATGATTTTGATGGGTAATGAGTGACTAGATATGCTATGGGAGTGGGCTGGGTATGGGGCACCGGGCACGGCTATATAATCGAGTATGGGAGGGATACCAAAACCCGGCCCATTGCCATCCCTAGGGTCTAAGTGATGAAATGGGCTAAATAAAAGTCACACAAACTCTAATTTTAGTGCATACAATCTCTTAAATTGTTTTATAGGGACTTAAAGAGATAAAGTATTGCTGTAATATGGTGTACTAATTTAATCAAAGAAATTATAAAGACGGGCAAATAATTTTGTGGGTCAACCCATGAACCCAACCCATTTAGGTTTGTAACTAAAAATGAATTTCAATCCAAACACTTTTTTTTATCTATTACCCAACAATTGACCCATCTTGGCAACCCCAATTACAAGGGAAAAAGACAAACATAAGTTTTTAGTATAAAATTGCACTTGAAAGATTGTTTCAGTCTGCAAAGTGTGCAAGGGTACACACTACTTATCAAGTAAAAATAACTAATTCATATAAATGAATATTTGTATATAGACAAATGTATTTAAGTGATTTTCTTTTGTTGCTCTAGGGATACTCGTTCTATAGTCTTGGAAGAAACCCTTCAGAAATTGGGAGTTGAAAAGCTTAGCAAAGATGATGTCCAAAAGATGCAGTGGGAGGTTTTGGAACTCAAGATCGGGACTTGGATTCATTTCATGCGTATTGCGGTAAGTTTTGTCAAGTAAAAAGTTTCGAAACACTACTGGAACATGCTCTTGGTTGTATCTAATCTTATGCCACAAACAGGTGAAATTAATTTTTACTGCAGAAAGAAAAGTTTGTGATCAAATGTTTGAAGGCATTGAATCGATTAAAGATCAGTGTTTTGCTGAAGTTACAGCTGGCAGTGTTTCCATGTTACTTAGTTTTGGAGATGCAATTGCCAAAAGCAAGAGATCACCAGAGAAATTATTTGTACTTTTGGACATGTATGAGATAATGCGTGAACTTCACGCTGAGGTATGATTATATTTTTACTTTCTTATTTATTGCTTAATTATATAATGAAGCAGTTCGATTAGTTCTTACACATTAAATATTTGCAGATTGAATCACTTTTTAGAGGTAAAGCTTGTAAAGACATTAGAGAATCTGCTCTAGGTCTGACCAAAAGACTGGCCCAAACAGCGCAAGAAACATTTGGGGATTTTGAGGAAGCTGTTGAAAAAGACGCAACAAAAACAGCAGTTTCAGATGGAACAGTTCATCCTCTCACAAGCTATGTGATTAACTACGTGAAATTTTTGTTCGAGTACGTGCTATCAAACTTCTTGTTATATTCTTTGTGTGGCACTTATTTACATGCTACCCTATTGTTTGGACTATAAAGTGTTTTGACATAATCTCTTTGTTGGGTCAGCTATCAGTCAACTCTAAAACAACTATTTCAAGAGTTTGAAAATGGGGAGGACTCGAATGCACAGCTGGCATCCGTAACAATGCGAATAATGCAGGCCCTTCAAATCAATCTAGAAGGAAAATCCAAACAGTATAAAGATCCTGCTTTGACCAATTTGTTTCTTATGAATAATATTCACTACATGGTCAGATCCGTACGCAGGTTTGACATTATAAATATTCATAATTTTTGTATGAGCAGTTACACATGCTGTAGGTTTTTAATGATTTTTTTTTGTAGATCGGAAGCAAAGGATTTGTTGGGGGATGATTGGGTGCAAAGACACAGAAGGGTTGTCCAACAACATGCTAATCAGTACAAGAGGATAGCTTGGGCAAAGGTAGATCATCTCAAAATAATAATATTATTTTAAGCATTTATTATATTACAAAATAGTAAAACTTTGGGCTGTCTTAAACAGATCCTGCAATGTCTCTCAATTCAAGGTTTGACCTCCTCTGGAGGTAGTGGGTCAGTCGGGGGTGGTGATGGAGGAAACAGTAGCGGAGCCTCACGAGCACTCGTAAAAGATAGGTTCGTTCTTTGAAAGCAATTTATATTTTTGAAAATATTCATAAAACATTTTGATAAATTTCTTGACAATAGAATTAATTGAATGTGATGGTATTAGGTTGAAGATCTTCAACACTCAGTTTGAGGAGCTTCATCAAAGACAATCTCAGTGGACTGTTCCTGACACAGAGCTAAGAGAATCTTTAAGGCTTGCCGTTGCTGAAGTCTTGTTGCCTGCATACAGATCATTTATCAAACGTTTTGGGTATATAAATTTTGTAACCATATCACACACATTTGATAATTATATAAATTTTTTTTTAATTTTGCAGGGTACTTGTTGAGAATGGGAAGAACCCTCATAAATACATAAGGTATACAGCGGAGGATCTAGACCGGATGCTAGGTGAATTTTTTGAGGGTAAGCCTACAAATGAAGCCAGACGGTAATGTTGAATTACTCTTTTGCCCTTGTGAGTAAAAACTAAAAATGGTATGGGTACGGATTAATTTTTCTTAGTTGATATTGTTACTGCTGTTGTGAACTATTCTTTTTGTAATTGTGTATAGATGTAGTGGAACTAGTTACATAACTAGCGTTTAAATCTATTCCATTAAATATTTAGATCTGTTTGTTTTCATCTACGTCCTCAGCTCAATTTTGTTTGCTTGAAGCGCAGTTGTCCAAACAACTGAGCTTGCTTGAAGCGCAGTTGTCCGAATGACTGAGCTTGCTTGAAGCGCAGTTGTCCAAACGACTGAGCTTGCTTGAAGTGCAGTTGACCAGATGACTGAGCTGCAGTGGGTTAAAAAACTTAACTGTCACTCGTCAGTGGATGTTGGGTGCCACCCAGTTAAGTATAGCTGTCCCTAAGCAGTCTTTGATGTAAACACAAAGTCTGGTTTTTAGTATGCTTTAGGAGGTAATAGCTTACTTCGTACTTTTAGTTGAAATCGGATTTTGGTTTCTAGGTTATTTAGCACACCTGTTTATGATAGGCCTTGACGCACACACAAATAAGTAACGAAAACAAGAACAAAAGGCACAAAGATTTATAGTGGTTTAGTAGGTTTGACCTACGGCCACCTTGCTTCAAGTTATTATGAGGTGATTGAGAATTACTTTATATCCTAGTTTAACCCAATTACGGTTGGGCTGCCTATCCTAATTTAAAGAAGAAAACGAAACTTAGGCAACATGCCTAATTTAACCCAATTACGGTTGGGCTGGCTATCCTAGGTTTCGGCCGAAAGGCTCTACAAACCTCAACAATCTCCCACTTGGAGGCTTTGACATACATCCTGATAGGGCATATATGTAAACTCACCCATCACTACTGCAACGCCTTATCAATTATTCTTGAAGGCCGGTAAAAGCCAAGCAAAACTTTAATTTCTCTAAGGTAAATTACCTTAGAATGTAAGCTGAATTTTCTATTCTTTTGATCTTTTCCAACTTCAAAATCGCTTCACTGATTTCTAAATTCTAAGTTGAATGTGTTTCGTCCTTCAAACGGCACACCAGGTTTTTTGCAAGATAGCATCACTCATTCACATAACAATGTACAATCTACTTGTTTCTTGACTCTTGTGCAGTTTTTCAAGAAAGTTTTTGAACCATATAAGCTCTTTGTTGGCTTCAAACATTTGTCATACATTATGCATTTGTGCTTGAAAGATCAATACACCCTGTGATGCTTTTATAAGACTATTTGCACCCCTAAGGTTTGCATATGTATAACCTCTCAAAATATATGTTCCCTTCAAACACAAAGCATATGTGAAGTTCCTTTCAAATACCTAAATAGCCATTTAATGGTTACATCTGTTTTGGGGTGATTGATCTTCGGAAAGCTTAAATTGACTTCTAAAAGTTGTACTTATTCTATTTAAGCTTAAGTTGATATCTTTGATATCTTTCATACCTGAGCTTACAATAAACATATCATTTACATACAACAATAAATAATGTAAAATTTTCAAAACCATTTGAGATAGTAACAATGATCCATCTAACACATCCCTAAATACTTATGATATTCTTTTTTTTCACCTTTGTAATGAACAAAAATTGATCAGCCTATTAACACTCAATACTTCTGATATTCTTTTTTTCATCTCAATTGCATTTTTCTATTCGAATTGTCACTGTTTCTTATGAAATTATCAATCACGATACCAATCCCGAATATCCCTTTCACATGCATGTTGAAAGTCGCATAATCTGAAGACAACAAACCATGAACATTATTCCAGTTATCCTCATTAATCGAACTCCTCAAACTTCATCATCTCTTTTTCAAATTAAGAATCTTTCAAAATTAAGTTGGAAAAAAGCTTTCTTGAACTTAATGACAGATTTTAGCATTAAATAGGTGGAGTTACATCGGGTTTACACATCCATGCACGTTAAACTGTTCCTTTCAATGTTCTTTTCTTTAACAAGTACTTTAACTTTTAAAGTCCAGGGAGAAGATCTCACATATTTCACAAGTACACAAATTTTCTTGATTGATAAACTTAAATTAATTGCTTTTTGACAATCAAAGTTTAAAATATGAGCCGCGCATCAAATATGCAAAAACTTTCCCTTTAAAACTTTACACTCCCATTAATCACTTTTTTAGATATTGAATGACTACATTTGAACGCTTTTTGTAAAGGTTTAATTTCATATATACCCCTACAAAGTTGCATAATATCATATTTACCCTTTGTACAAGTTTTTAATGCATAATGTACAATACTTTTTAAGCATGCAAAGGGTAAATATGATATTATGCAACTTTGTAGGGGTATATATGAAATTGCCCCTTTTGTAAATATTGAATGGCTACATTTGAGCTAGCATTGTTCAGTATCACCGTCAAAACATTTTTAAAATCTAGAGTAAACTACAAATTACGTCTTTTATGTTTATGGTTATCTGCAAGTTGGGTCCTTTAGTGAAAATATCTACAAATAACGTCCTTATTTTTGTAGTTTTATATCATTTCCGTCCTTTATACTAACAGACGTTAAAAAATCTGTTAAATAACATTATCTGAATCTCACATGAGGGTAAAATTACCATTTTAACCTTATAATAATATTAATAATAATAGAATCTTTATATAATATAGCAAAACCAAAAAAGCTTATGTGACATAATTTTAAAGCTTTTGGCTTATGTGGCATCATTTGAGAGTTTATCTCATAATAATGATTTTTTTATTTAAAATACATATATATAATATATTATAATAAAACTAATTACACTTTTGGTCCCCTAATATTTTGGAGAATTCTGAAAAATTTAAAAGTATTTATACTTTTAACCCTCTACTACAAGGGGTGTACATGAGTCGGTTTATATTTGATAGGGTGTGAAAATGAAACTTATGGATAAAATTAATAATAATATACAATTAAAGACCTCAGTGTTTTATAAATATACATAACTTTTTTATATGGATTTAAAAAAAAAACAAACTACAGCATAAAACTGAGCATTTTATTCTATTTAATTTGAGTATAAATTGCTATACTAAAAATTTAATTTTAAAAAATATATTTCGTGTTTCGGTTTACCACGTTTTGTTTCAAAACTTATTGGAACGTTCATGAATATCCTTAAAAACTTTACTTGAATGTTGTGTCCCGAGCGTAGCACGGGCACTAAACTAGTATCATTTATAAATTACAATCCACTCACCCCCACCGGAATGACGAGGAGATATGGGACAAAAGTTAATATTTCTCTTATATAAACTAGTTATATGCACTTGCTCGCGCGTTGCGCGAGCTTTTTATTTGAAGGTTTTAAAAACGCATAAAGAAAACAATCATAAGGTCTTAAATTAGCGGCTACATCGTGTCACAACTCGATATCATACTTAATAGCCCCACCAACAACAAAAAACGTAAACAAATCGAAAAAACAAAGCGACAACATTTATTAGTGACTTAGAATCAGCGTCCATAGCGTGATCATGTTGTGGCTGCAACGTGATTGCGGATTTTTAAACCAACATTCCATATAATTTGACAAGGCTGGAGACGAAAACTAACAAAAACTTGTGTCAAAAATAAAAAAAAAATAAAAAGTTTAATATTCATCAAAGTACTAAACATGATTGACGAAGTGAATCAGTGTTAAAAAAAGAAAAAATGCCCACTAAAAATAGATCGACACAACCACATTAATTTTCCAACAACTTAAAGGGGCCAAAATTATAAAAACAAAAGTTATAGCCAAAAACTAAAGCATAAAACCTAACTATTCATCACACTTCTAAATTATTAATGTATAATATCATTCATCATCTATGAAATGAGCAAGAGACCTAATGTCCATGTGTCTGTGGTTAAACATAGTTTGGAGGACATACTTTTAAAGATATCTAATAACTTTCTCATTTTCCAATAAAACAAACTATAGCAATTAATCTCTTGTTACAATTGAACGTGAAGGTTAAACAAAACAAGGATTAATAACCTTACAAAATTCATGGAATCCCTCCCGTTCGACGGAAGAAAAGGTAATTCGTGAAAAATTAACATTGTAACTAAAGCTTTTGCCAATGGGGTTAGTGGCCCATTGGTAACATAATTGTGTTAGGAGCACTAGCTAGATCAAGGGTTCTAGTCTTGCTGACCACAGGTGGTGGTGTATTTCTCCTTGAAAATAAATGTGTTGCTGTTTAAAAAAAAACTAAAGCTTTTCCTATTAGCTCTTGACTTAACTACCATCTTTGGAATGGACCCACAATCACTAACATACGTTAGACGGACCATGTTTTACTCAGTTGTCCACTCGCTACGAATGTTTGGAGGCGGGTATGTTCGTGGATTGGTTGTAGAAGGCCGTCCAGGACTTCCATTAGGGAGGTGTTAGATTGGACAAATGCTGTTGGAGAAATAGAGAAGCAGAAGAAGATGGTGACCATGATTTGGATGACAACTACTTGGCAAATATGGTTAGCGAGAAATAAGTTTATTTTTAACTCGAAGTCATTATATTGATGGGATAATGGATTCCATCAAGGTGAATACGTTCTTATGGATGAAATTTAGGGCTAAAAGTGTTGATGTAGTTTGGCAAAATTGGTGTAATAGGCCACAATTGTAATAGTTGTGGTGTTTGTCGTTGTTCTAGCTTCTTGCTAGTGTTGTTTAAATAAGATTGGTTGTTCAAAAAAAAAATAGTTTTTACTTTTTATCAATATTTGTCGGATACATGTTAGTTAAATATATTTTTCATAATCACTAACATGTATCCGACAAATATTAATAAAAAGAAAAGTTAATTGATCTTGAGTCTAGAACACATGTTGATGGTGATGGCTTTATTCTAAAGATGATAGATCGTAAGTTATGGGAGTTTAGTCCAAAACATTTATAAAAACTTTTGCTAAATGTTGAGTGTAGACGAATTACTTTTTTTCTCTGTCAAGAGGGAGGGTTTTCGTGATTTTTCTAAGGTTATTAATCCTCATTTTTATGTACCTTCACGTTTAGAGTTGGTTTATTGAGGAAAGGAGAAAGTTATTGGATATCTTTAAAACTATGCCCCTCGAACTATGTTTAATCACACACAAAGACTTCAGGTTAAAATTATCTTACATGTGTTTGACTATCTATTTCATAGATGATAAATGACATTTGCATAAATGAATTATTAATTTTTGTCTAATATTTGGTCATTTGGAGGTCTTAATAGGGAGATTGGTTGAAAAATGTTTTCTTGAAGGGGGTTTAAAAAATGTTTGCCAGTAATGGTGAACAAAGCTAACTCAAATGATGTAATCGTAGTATTTGCAAACACTTTTGAACATTGAGGATGTGATGTTTTGAAGGGAGGATTTTGCATATGAGATGTGCGGCTCATATTTCAAACTTCATGGCGTTTATTAGGGTGAGCGGAGTGGGTGAGCCGAGGAGGTAACAAGGAGGTGGTGGGGGAGCTCGTGGGCAAGGGAGATCGTGGAGGAAGAAATGTGAGGGGTGAGTTCTTCGTGAGACCGACACCTCCTTCGGCGAGGTGGTGGCGAGGACACCCCCCCACCCCCCCTCTTTCCCCTCCTTAATGACTTCTGTCAAATTATTTTATTTTTTTCAGATTTTTTAGCAATAGTTATTTTATAGTTAAAAATTCCATTATGTGATTTTACTACTTGTCATAGAAAGGTGATACGGTAGTTCGTACTTACTTTGTTAGCCATCAACACTTGTTAGAACATATATACCAAGATTGAAAAGTTCTAACATCAACCTGTCAACACGACAAGATACAATACGTGATTAAATAGGTTTTGGTTTGAGTTGAAACATGTTTCGTGCTTTATACAAGTCGATATGTTTAGAAACTCTTAAATTCGTGCCTAAACGAGTTAAAGTTTAAACATATATTACATGTTTAAACCTGTTTATATTAACTTTTTGCATTGTCACATGAAACTTTTATGGACTTTTGTTACAAATATATATGTTAATGCTTGTTCGTGAAAGATTTTATTATCATCAAATTTTATTTTTGGTGTATCTTTATTTATTTTATGTTGTTGATTGCTAATTGTCTTAAATGTGTCATACCGTGTCATTAAACATGTGATATCAATTGTATCATAACAATAACTGTTGTCGTGTAACACATTTATTGACACATTCGTGTTTGATCAAGGATATGGCACGATTAGTTTATCGTCATGTTCACTACTAGAAAATAGTATTTTTTCTACAACTTTTTGCCACAACATAATATTTGTCATAAGTTTGACACACCTTTCAATTAAAGCAAACAAGCCTACTATGTCACACAAATTTATAACAAAGTAGCTACAAAAGCAAATAATGTAGCAAATTTGTGACAAAACGAATAAATATTAGTTTTTGTAGCGAATTTGTCAAAAAAATCAAAAACTAAAATATAATAACTATTAAGTTTTGTGACAAAATAGAAAAATAACAAAAAAATATTAGATTGTGCAATTTTTGTTGCAAAATTTATTGACAAATGCTTTTTGTTGAAAATTTGTGAGAAATTTTTTTGGTAAAATTGTTAGAAACTATTTAGAAACACTTGTGTTTAGAACACTAGGCCCATGGTTTCAATACTCGCTAACGAGGTGTGGTGTAATTTGTTTAAAAACAATTGTTAAAAAAAAGCAACATGGTTCTTTTCCCACTACCATGTTTTTATGGTAAAATATTTGTCGCTATATATATGCGTTTTGTGACAACTTTGTCACGATTGTGTGTGCACCAAAAACATCAATTTTTCGTATGCACATATTCGTGGCAAATTTGTCACAAAAACACAATAAGTGACAATTTTGCCATAAAAACATGGTTGTGTGAAAAATCACGTTACAAAATATTTCCCAACAATTTTGTCACAAAACTTGTTCCAATTTTCAAATAGTTAGCGACATTTGTCACTAAATTTTGCAACAAATATTTCCCACTCTAATATTTTCTTGTTATTTTCATATTGTCATAATTTTGCCATAAAACTTAATATTTATTACATTTTTATTTTTGAATTTGTGACAAATTTGTCACAAAACCTAGTATTTGTTCTTTTTGACACATATTTGTAACATTATTTGATCTCAGCAACTTTGTCAAAAATTTGTGCTAAAAATTAGTGCTTGTTAGCTTTTATTGAAAAGTTATGTCAGAATTATGGTAAATATTGCGTTCGTGGCAAATATTTGTAACAAAAAAATTTATTTTCTAGTAGTGGTTTGTGTTTTCACATGTTAATCATGCCATGTTTAACCTCTTTTGCCACACATGTATAACAATTAACCATCATAAGATTACCTAGTGGTAATTGAAGTTGTAAGAGTTTGTTGTCCAAAGTTGCCCATGTTCTAGATTAATGTGGAAACTGGGGAAACATGTTGTGGTGGTCAGCTGCCAACAATTGACCATACCAAAGTTTAAGTGTTATATGAACGATATGTTAATTCTTGCTCTTTTGGTTGTGAGAGGCCTCAAGAGTTATTTGCTTTTGTGACTTGCTTATATGACGTGGACATATTGAGTTTTTTTATGGTAAACTCCTTTTTATTTATAGTAGTTTGATTGTATCCGACAACTTTTCTATTATATATCACAACTATCACTGTCCAAATAAAAAATATATATATATCACCGCTATATATGTTTTAGGTAATTTTTTTTAACGGTAACTTTCAATTTATGCAACCAGCCGGTCGCATCTCTCGCAATGGGGAACCCACCACCCCACTCCGATTAATATGTTGTCTTAACTAGGCCCATTTGATATCGGAGTTTGGCCAGACGTTCAACCGGAAAAACTTATGGGGTTTTTTCCTAGAAAATCTCACAGACAGGGTTAGAACCCTAGACCACCAGTGTAAACCCGGATGTCTTTAACCAATTAGGCTGGAATCATTAGACATGTTTTAGGTAATTTATTGTTAATTAAAAGCACCAACTAAACAAGTACGTTAGCATCCTACATATCATAAATACCAAATTAAAAACGGATATGTGACTAAATGAAGAGAAATAAATATTTATTTGTTATTTAAATTTAAGAGAAAATTGTAATTGTAATGTAAATTCTTTTTTTTAGAACAGTCAACATATATAAAAACTAGCGAGCAAGGACAAAATAGTAAATGATGGAAGGAAATATGTGTTGTATAGTATTTTATATTTGTTTAATGCATATTTTACCGGTAAAAAATATTCAATGGAAATGCATGGTCCTCGTCATTAATTTGTATATTTGTAAAGATAAGGTTGATACAAAAAATATTTAATTTGTTTTTGCAGAAAGCAAAAGTTTCTCTCAACTTATTAGATATTCTATATTTAATACAAACATTAAATAGATATCATTTAACACTTCTATAATGACATTAAATATTGAATAATATTAATTTTTTGTTGATTTATTATTATATATTAGCATTTATGCACTTGGTAATATATAATATATTTGTACAATATAATTAATAAAAATTAATTTTCATAAAATAAACGTTAGACGTAAACACATATCATATCTTGCAAATAATCGGTTAAATGCATATCTGTGACGCGCCTATAAATATGAAGAAAACACTCGTTTATAGGTCATACATGTACAAGCGGCATAAGTATCAGCAGCAAAGTAGTATCATCAAGCTAGTAAGTTTGCAAATCGTTTCTATGCTACCACATGTGTTTTTTTTAGTAACAGACATAATCTTATATTTTTCAAGTAATTAGCATCTTTTTCGTATAAAGAAATGTTTTTCTTGTTAAAATTTTTGATTGAAATCTATGTTTTTATATTCTAAATTTGCAAGGAGGTAGTTGAATTTAACTATTCGTGAATGAAACTTTTTATTATGATTTCAGACTTTAATCAGGTCACATAGTTTTATGAAACATATTCAATTTAAAATCTAATTTATTTGTAAAAAAAATACACCAGTCACAAGAATTTCGTGAACACAAATCTTGAACTACAAACATTAAGGTTATTATATTTATTTGAAGTTTTTAACTATCATTATTAAATTACTAATAATTAATGCTAAAACCCTTTTAACTCAAAATTCTTCTACGAAAAAATTCTATACTAATTAACATAAAGAACTTGGCTATGTTATTTTTTTAATTTAGTTTTTAAAATTGTTTAGAACACACACAAACAAACTTATAATATATATGTATGGTAAAAGAAAGAAGATTCTTTTAATCATTTAATGTAGTTAGCATGTATAGTATATAAATAGTGTATAGTTATTAACTACTTTATGATATATCATTAATAAATTTATTACATTTATTTTTATTCCATGGCATAAGAGTAAAACCATATAATAAATAAATCTTTAGACATGTGCAACTATTATTAATGTGTCATTTTATGTTACTTTTTAATATATTTTTTTGTGGAAAAATTAAATATAGAGAAATGGGTAAACCAAATGCACATCCTACAAAAGATTTAACCAGCAAAAAGTCCATTGGAAGCTTGCTAAGTTCTGGCCTGAGTTCAAACCCTTCAGCTTCTAACACCAATGTCGCGCGACGTCGTTTTGATTTGAACCCGGTTGAGGAAAAGCTAGAGGTTCATGACAAGAAAGGTTCAACAAGGAAGGCCAAATCCAACAAGGTATGCATCACTATAAGTTTTTTTTAAAGGCAGACTTTTATCTAAAAAGGCATTTCAAAAAAGAGCCAGCAAACAAAGCATACAGCAAGGAAAGTTATTAATTGCTAGCCATCTTTTCCTAACAAATTTTTTTAACAAGTTATAAATAACCCGTCGTCTAATATTCTTTTTTAGGTTGAAAAGGTTACAACAAACGCGTTCAAAAGCAACCGTCAAGCCAAATTTGAACCATTTCTCAAGGGACAATCTTCAAGTCATCATGAGCCTGGTTTACGTCTGTCTCTGCGTTGTTATAGCAACGAAAAGAACAAAGCATGTGAGCAAGAGCCATTGCCAATGTCTCAACAAGGACCAAACATTGGTTCTACAAGTGGTCATGCATCTAAAAGTGGTTATGAGTCAGAGTTGATTGTAATGAGTTGTTTGAACTGCTACTTGCATGTCATGGTGTGTGATGATGACCCCAAGTGTCCAAAATGTCATAAGGGGGAATGTTTGCTCGACATGTATCGCTCGTGAGATCGAGTGTTGAGAGGAAGACAAGGATTGTGTAGACTGTGGTTGGAGTGATATGTTTCCTTAGACTAACTTCCTAGTCACTTGTCTCCTTTTTTATGTTTTGTGTTATGTTGTTTCCTTAGGAATAATGATCCTTCTCAAAGTCTTCAATGGAATAAAGTGTTGTTTCTTTACAAAAATATAGTTGTTTTCAGTTTTTGATGGTGTTGAACTTGAATGAGATCTATTTATTTTAACAGACATATTATTTTATCATTTTTGTTACTGTATTTTATATTTTGGACGTTAGTGACAGATCTTTAACTTTTATAGTCCGGTGTGGAAAGTCACGGGATCAAATTTTTTTTTATTACTATATTTAGGGTTATATTTTTCGGGTCAAACAATAACTACTCAAAATATTTAATTTTCTTTATTCGATCAAATGACTGTTTTTACACATAAAAAAATAAATAACTTTTTAATAAACAAACACCTAAACTATATATGATAGTGCGAGAGAAAAAATGAGTATCTGGAATAATAACTATATATGACAACGCAACCCAAAGACCTTTAAGATGGAGTATTTGAATTTATCGATTTACGCTTCTCTACTTGAGTACTCTTGTTTCCATTTGAAAATCACCAATTTCGTGGTCTGCTCAACGACTCTGCTTCTTGTTTTCGTATGCTCGTATCTACTGTGGCTGCTTGTTTGATTCACAGCTTCACAGTATAAAGACTCTTTCTTAATTTTGTTAAATGAGTTTTTAAGTTTGGACTTTGGGCCTTTCTTTGAATATTTAAATGGGTTTCGTTAAGGGGAAATGTCATAGAAACATAACCAAGTTTCAGTTTTGTTCTAATTAGGTCACTCAAGCATATTTTGCTTGAATTGGATGTCTAAACCTTCAAATCGAGCAATTGTTAGATTTTGTTTGTGTCATGAAATGAATTTAGGATAGAATGTGGGGGTTGAAATATTTAATATATGTAAATATATTTAAAAAATTAAAAAAATGTTAATTATAATAAAAAATAAAAAAATAAACTTACAATTCACATTACCACTTCACATTAGCATCAAAAATTGTAAAAAATCATTCCTAACTAAAACGTAAAGAAAAACATGGGAAAACAACATGTTAAAACCTCTAATTTGAATAAAATATAAAAGTGAGTGACCTAATTGGAACAATTTTTAAACTTAAGTGACTTAATTAGAACAAAATTGAAACTTGGTTATGTTTTTACAAAGTTACCTTTCGTTAAATAATTTTGGACTAACCCAAGTTCCCAGCTAGTGAATTTAAATTATTTTTTATCACATGTAATTTTATATTCACGGAAGCGAGCTCAGCACATATAATACATGTATTTTTTTATTCACATGGACGAGCTCATTACATATAATAGATAATAGATGTAATATTTTTTTTTCACAGTAACCATCAGGGTAAAAATCAGTACTACTTGCAAAAAAAAAACGCTTAGGGGTGATGGCCCATGCTAACCCCTTCTACCATGTGCCCCCGTTGAACGTGTTTTTTATAACCGCGGTGCCTAGACGACAAAAATGCGTCTTCAGCGCACATTGCGCATTTTCGCCTCCGACTACCTAGATCTCCCATGAATCTAGATTTGGCATGTGTTCTTTGGTTTGACCCAGTAAGAATGACTGTAACACACTCAACTAGTCTTTGTTATTCAATAATGTTTTACAAGGTGAAGCTCATGAGTGTGGATTTACAACCAATAGAACACGGCATACGAGAGCTTATTATCTCACAGACGGGATACATCACGAATACGCTACAGGTGTTATAACTTTTACACAACCTCAAAATGGTACCAGCAACGCGTCAACATCACCAAAATGTTCTTGATTTGCCATCAGTTTGGTTAGCAGTCATATTACTTACATTACCAAAACTCTCCACAAGAACAAAACCCGTTTCTAAAATGATGAAACCGATTAATATCCCGAACTACAATCTCCCGTCCGGTGATCTTGGACGCTCGTTTCATAAACACGTGGCAATCCCCACATATTCTGAGGTTCTTCATGATTCTTATAGGAGCAGAAGGAGGTAAACACATTAATCCAAAAACAAAAGCAAGTTTCTCACTATGGTGCCTTAAAAGATCCTCTTTTTTATCATCTTCAACATTGTGCAAGTCATGTTGCGTCTCGCATTTATAACCAAACCTTTTCATTTCTTCCATTATATCCTCCAATCTTGCGTAAATTTCACCAATCCTTTCGTGGTTTCTCTCGCCAACCATAAAGGCGTGAACTTTATCTTTAATCTCGATCCAACTTTTGCCCCTTTCTTTCTTTACTTCTGTTTCTTTAAGCAGTTTTCTTGCTTGTATAACATCATCCCATTGTCTATTTGCAGCGTAAATATTCGAAAGCAAGACATGGTTTCCTGCATTATCGGGTTCAATCTCAAACAAACGTTTAGCTGCAATCTCAGCCAATTCGACGTTGTTATACACTCTACATGAACTCAAAAGTGATCCCCAAATTGAAGCAGTGGCTTCAAATGGCATTTTGTCGATCAAGGTCTTAGCTTCATCAATCAGACCCGTTCGACCAAGAATATCAACCATACATGAATAATGATACACATTCGGCGACAAATTATGTTCTTTTACCATCATGTCAAAGTATTTCTTACCCTCTTTGACCAATCCCATATGACCACACGCAGACAATACAGAAACGTATGTAACCTCGTTTGGTTGCAACCCAAGTTGTTGCATTTTCTCAAACAACATCATCGCCTCCACGGACCGACCATGTCTAGAAAACCCAGATATCATCGCATTAAGTAACACAACGTTCTTATCTTGCGCATGTGAGAACACTAAATAAGCTTCATTAATGCTTCCACATTTCGAATACATATCTACAAGAGAAGAACACACAAAGAAATTCACAATAAAACCCGTCTTCAACAACACCGCGTGTGTCTGAATTCCTTCAATTTTAGCAGCAATAGCAGCACACGCAGCAAGAACCGAAGACATAATAAACTGATTAAACCCAACTCCAGCTACCTGCACTTTCCTAAACATCAACAAAGCTTCCTCAAAAAGCTCATTTTTCACATACCCTGCAACCATCGAACTCCACGTCACATCACTCCTTTCCGGCATAAACTCAAACACCCGAACCGCATCTTCAACTAACCCACACTTAGAATACACATCAAGCAAAGCAGTACCCACAAACATGTTTGCCAGCATCGACGCTTTGAGAGCAAAAGCGTGTAACTGCCTACATTCAAACACTGCAAACTCAGCAGCACAAGCACACAACACACCCGAAACCGTGAACTCGCTAAACTCAGTTCCTTCTCTTTGCATCTGAACAAAAAGATCAAGAGCCTCCTTTTCATTCCCATTCTGGGTATACGACCCAATCATAGTGTTCCAAGAAACTAGAGTTCTTTCAGGCATTTCATCGAACACCTTACGTGCATACTCTAAATGCCCACATTTTGAGTACATGTTTATGAGTATGTTTGAGGTTAAAGTGTTTTCACATAATCTGTACTGAATTATATAACCATGGCAAGCCATTCCTTTCATGGGTAATTTTTCTTTGGCACATTTTTGCAAGATTTGGTGTAAATTGGGTGTTGCTATTGGTGACAGAGTTGGTTTGTTTGTGTACAAGGTTTGAATGGGTCTTATCAATCTGCTCGTTACAGCTTTCATGTTATTGGTTTGTGGGAATTAACATTCGGGTGCTGTTATAACTTATAAGGTACTAGGTTTAACACCCGTGTGTTACACACGGGTTAATTAAAAAATTTTCTTAAAATTATAATTATTATATTTAAAAATTTATAAATACTTTTGTAAATTGTTATTAATCACAAAAATTTGTCTTTGTTAACTTTCCTACTCAATTTTCTCTCTCAGCCTTCATTTTATAAAAAAATTATGTTTTCCCCCCAAAAAATTACCCCCTAAAAACCTTAATTTATTAGATAGATTAGTCGGGTGTAGATTCTTACGTAATTTATTACCCGTTTATTTGCCACCCTTATTGTAAATTTCTTATTTCACATATCTCTAGAATATAAACTTATATTTTAATATAAGTTTTAAAACTGTCTTTTTCTATTGATGAACTATTGACGGTAATCTTACATATTTGTCTATGTGATGAAGGAGAAATGGGGCTTAGATGAGTCGACGACAAGAGGATTGAGAAGGTATTAAGAAGATTCGAAAGAATCTACATAGTTTAAGACAAGAAATGAACACTTTTGTTGAGGAACGAAGCTTCGTCTTTACTTTTTTCAAAGCCTCAATATGCTCTAACTCGCCTCTACTAACATGATCGCAGTTGATTACCTTCCTTTAGTTACTTGGACGTTTTTCCCAACCATATTTTTTAAATCTCCGCAATTCTCGCCTAAAAATGATGGGTTTATAGTTGATGATACTAATTACTAATCTGCTGTTAAAAAAATAAAAAAATCAATTTTGTCTTTTCGTGTGAAAAGTGAGAATATAAGTGTGACAACTTAAAAGAATGCAAGTAAACATTATAGACTTATGTTTTCATTTTAGATTTTGTCATTGTTCCTCTTTTCATGTTCTCTCTTAGTAGCCTATACTACATTTTTTGATTCGTGTTAACCCTTGTTACCGCATCCAATAAATTTTTCAGAAACGAAAACCTTGTTCTAAAAATATATGTTGTTTTGACGTGGATGATGATGACATTGGAAGTTTTGTATGGCGCTTTAATATGTATCAACCGGTTTGATCTTGTTACAAACCCTAATATGATAGACAACAAATATTGCATTTAACTTCAATTCAAGAACTTGCACACTACAATTGTTTGCCGGAAAATCAGCTATGCCCGTGGGGCATGTGAGCCCGTGTACCGTAAGGGGCTGATTGATAACTACCATCAACTGGTCTGATATACACAATGTTGTTTGCAGCACAGCACTTCCAGAACCCATGACGTAAAAAACACATCGTTCCAGAGAGAAAAAAGCAGGACAAACAACAAGGGAGGCAACAAAATTGACGCCACACCGTTTAGACAAGAACAAACATTACAGATGAAACATCCAAAAGTATCATCTCACTCTATACAGAGACAAAGTCACAGGAAATGATTTTAAAAATCACATACATTTATTTCTCAGAACTAGTTGCAAGTATCAGCAGATTCATCAGCAGCGTGAATAACAACAAACTGTGTTTGACGTATGTCAGCATCTCCCTGGTTCTTAAGGTTTCTGGAAGACAAAAAGTCACCAATAAATGATTTGAACAGGGACAAAGAAGCATACACAACCAAGTGACCAGAAATAATAAAAGATTTACAGTGTGCCAGAAATTTATGTTATATGTTACTATGCTTGCTAATATTTTTGGTCATCTAAACAACCTGTACTCATAAATTTTTAAGTGTCAGATCTAATAAAGCAGTTAGTTCTTTAGTGAAAGAGTGAAAGAATGAACACACTATTTCTTAGAGAGTACAAACAAAAAGCACGGGCGCTTCAAGGCTTGGCTTAAATAAAATATATCTTTATGAATCAGGGCTTGACTTAAAAAAGCTTAAGGTGTTTAGGTCCTGAAAGCAGAGGCAAGAGCTTCTTGTATGAGAGGCTTTGCTCTATGTACAACCAAATAAGCTTTAAGCACAACCAAATGTTACATTTGTTTCAACAAGTCTCCTCTTTTACATATCATCAATTTTAATCATGAAAGCCATTCATAATCTCTTCATCCCTTAGATTATTTTCACACATCACCCTCCTATAAACTCCAAATTTGACAATACTCAAATATACCAAGACACAGTAGTTCATATATCCACAAAAGAGTTCGACTCTTCTTATATCTTGTATGGAGGTCCATATACGATCAGTCATAAATTAATTTTGTAAGACCGCAAATCAAGTTGGAACTATAAAGAATTAACCCTTAAAACCGCTACGTTGTAGTCAATTTCTCTATAGGATCAATGTCTAATAGATACTTCAAGGTAAACGAAATGAGACACATATTTCCAACATATAATATCTATACTTTCACTTAGAAGTACATAAAGCAAGGCTAAGAAGGTGTTTGGATGTGTGTGTTGACTGCGTTCAAGTTCATTAATTTGTCGTGAAGCATCAAAACTAGACCAAATAACCAAGTACTTAAAAGTTTATCTCCACCATGGCACCATCATTTGCCTTCTACAAACACCTTACATGCTAAATCCCTAAGTAGTTAAAAACTTATAACCATACTTAATCCTTCCAACAAACTTTAAACCGATTATTGCATCTTCAAGTCAGAATAGTTAGTTTAAACACGCATCCAACTGTATATAACAAAAATAAGCTGATACAAATGATATATCTATACATAATGAAGATCTAAAACAGAGATTGAAGCCTTATCTAACCTTTTCGGCCTTCTCTTTCTCAGCTTTCTCCTTCGCCTCTTTTAGCTTCTGCTTCTCCAGTCTCTCCTTCTCCATTTTCTTCACAGCAAAAAAACAACAACAGTATAACACCCAAAGTCAACCAATCATCCTCAAACACTAACAACTTCAATCATTAACCAACAAATTCATGCATATAATCAAGTAATCAACAATTCGACATCACAACCGGACTTTGAAATCACAAATCTACACACACTGTATGTATAACACCAAAAGTCAACAAATCATCATCAAACACTAACAACTTCAATCAATAACCAACAAATTCATACATATAATCAAGCAATCAACTATTCAACATCACAATGGGACTTTAAAATCACTAATCTACACACACTGTATGTATACCACCAAAAGTCAACCAATCATCATCAAACACTAACAACTTCAATCAATAACCAACAAATTCATACATATAATCAAGCAATCAACAATTCAACATCACAACCGGACTTTGAAATCACTAATCTACACACACTGTATGTATAACACCGAAAGTCAACCAATCATCATACAGCTCTAACAACTTCAATCAATAACCAATAAATTCATACATATAATCAAGCAATCAACAATTCAACATCACAACCGGACTTTGAAATCACTAATCTACACGCACTGTATGTATAACACCAAAAGTCAACCAATCAATTCAAACTCTAACAACTTCAATCAACAACCAACAAATACATATATACATATTCATAATCAAGTAATCAACAACAGTTCAACATCAAAACCGGACAAGTAGCAAGTATGAATCTACAGATACCTTGATGTAAACATTCTCAGCAGCTCGTTCTTCTTCGCTTAAGACGCGACCTTGATCACTGAAGAAACGGAAAGATGAACGAGAAATTGAAGTATCCATTGAACGAAGGAAGAGAGATGATCGTGTGATCATGGCGGATCTCATTGCCATAGTTGATTTTGATTTTGGAAGCTAGGGTTTTGGTAGTTGGTGAGTCAACTCTGCAAATGGAAAGTGTGGCAACGTGGTTATATACATAGTTGAAAACTAATTGATAATTGTTTGCTAGCGACTTTTGCTGATGTGGTGATCCTGCCACGTGTTTTTGGCAACGTTGTTTGGCCGGTTCAATTGAACCGGGAATTGGAGTGGGAACCGGTTCGATTAATGCGAGTTTGTTATGTTATAGGTAGATCAGTCGGTTTGAACTGGTTGTACGGTCGGACCGGTTAAACCGGGTGGTTAAACCGGTGAATCGGAAGGACCGACCGGGTTTTGACATGAAAGTTGTTTACATATTATTAATAATTTGAAAATACGTTATAAAATAATCCGGTTTTTAAATTTGGTCCGACCTTCCATTGAACCAGTAAAGTTTACGATTCGATGTCCGAACCGGTTTTGAAAACATTGTTTTTGGTTTAATGGTGTGAGAATATTAAAAGCTGGCATTTTTAAGTATCGAATTCTAATTTTGACTTAAGGGTATTCTCCTTGAAAATTATTTTAAGTCAATTAAGTCTGGAACGTTAAAATTAATATACACGGTTGATATCCCGTTTCAGAAAAGCTTACTTGGGTTTTTAATTAGTTCTTAATGCCGTTAATGAAATGTATCTTTTCATTTTTAACACCGTTTGAATCCTTCTTTAGCATCCGATTGAGCTTTTGATTTTCAACACCTTCTTACACCCAACTAATCCGTTTTTTGGTGTCATTTTATTTTTTTCCCATGTCCATCTACATTTCAAGATGGTTACAAACTGGTTTTAATTTTTTTTTCTCACTTCCATCTACATTTCAAGATGGTTACAAACTAGTTGTAATTTTTGAACCCGAGTTTTTTACTTATAGATTGATAAGAACAGGATAAAACTATCAAAGTTAAAGAAGTCTCTAACTGTATAATGAAAATAGCCTGATGTTTTATCAACTCAAAAAATGTAGCAAGGTTAATTTGATAGATAAAAAACTGAAGTTTATAACATGAAATATGCTCAAATATGCTGATCCATTAAAAAAATAGATGATGTAGACAGATCCATTAAAAAAACAATGTATTTATGCTCATCCCAAAAAATAATCGGATACTTTACAATAACAGAATCTTTTACAACTTAACAATACACACAAGAACTTAAAAAAACAAAAACGAAAAATTTAGCTTATGTTATGATGAAGTGATATACGATTTGGCAATTTGGTTGTGTCTTTAAAAATTAACGAAAAATTTTAACTTCATTAGTCATAAGTATACAAATAGAAGTAAAATTGAAAACACATGATACAAGTCGGAAAATTTAAACCTCATGTGTACAAACAATTACTTTTTTAATAAACTCTTGTATACAAAAAGCAATTTAATCTTTAATTTTTTTACGTTGTATTAGAATATTTTTTAATATTTCTTTCAAGTATCAAACTTTAGTATAATCTTTATATCGTTCGTTTCAGGTTTCCTTTATAACCATCATTTTCTCAATTGAGTACATATCAGTCTATTGAAAATTCTCGGTCAATTAACGTATTTAATCTACATAGTTAATCGCCTTGGGATGAACAAACTTCGTTTTTAATTGCCATCAAAACTAACATAATATGATCGTTAGCATCCTGTAACTTAACAAATCCATGTGCAACATCAATTATTTAACACATTTTTAGTATAAAAAATATATGTTTTCAACCCGTAAATCTCATGAGTCACTAACCTAGTATGTATGATAAAAGTCCGATAGCCTATTAGATTTGTTTTGAATTCCAAATTTCTATCCATTACCAATTTGCTTCTCATCAGTAATACATAAGACAAAAGTTATCTTAGAAAAATTGCTGTGTGTTTATTAAAAATAAGAGAATTTTACACACACCACCCTTTTTCTAGTGCTACACCGTATCTAAAGGTCACATATAGGGCTATATGTGACCTTTGGAGGTGGTGTCACATATAGAGGTCACATATAGCCTTATATGTGACATATAACCAACAATACATTATGTCACATATAGGGAAAATCGCGACATATAGTCAAAATTAATGTTCAACATTCTCGATAGAATATTCTTTTACGGCAGGTGTGATAGAAAAGTAACATAAAATTGGCAGCTAATGTATATGTCACATATAGCCATATATGTGACATATACTCAACAACATATTATGTCACATATAGTCATATATGTGACATATTAGTTACAAATTTCAATATATATGAATACAAGAGTTATGATTTCAATTGAATCATACAAAAGTTTCTTCAACATACATAAGGTTTCTTTGTTTAACACCTATTTAATTTGGGAACGATGACGAGTTCGGGAGATCCTTATGAAAAGTCAAAGCTTCCAGATTTGAATGAGGAGCTAACATTCGAAGATGTAAACCAGGTTTTAGAAGTTTTGTTTTATTAAGGGTCCTATTGGGACGGGTAAACTAGTATATCTAATTGAGTAAACAAGTATAAGATATTTTGAATAGTTTATGTCAAGTAAATAACCGGGTATATTTAAATACATAAACTTGTATAATATATTTTGAATAACTTATGACTGCGATTGGTCATGGTTCGTTTGGGGTTGGCAGCAAGGTCTCTGACATACGAGACCTTCTTCTTTCTTCCGTGTCTGCTCACACACACACACACCATGTCATCTCGCTTGTGGTCTGGCGGATTAATTTGCTGGTTACTATCACAGGCGGCAGCAAGGGGCGTTCGTCGGCGGTAACATTATGTCATAGATCGCCATAGGCCTGGGATACAAGCAAGCAATGTTTTCAGAACCGGTTCGGACATCGAATTAGACATCTTACTGGTTCACTTGTCGGATCGGTCGGACCGAATGTTAGAATCAGATTATTTTATAACGTATTGTGTTGTGCAGTTGCCTGCTCGCACCCAGGAGATGATCCAAGATACGCAAACTCGGGTCATGCACATGGAGGACTATCGGGATATGCTCCAGTAGATCATTGGCCTCATAATCGAGGACTATCGGGTAGCTGGTAAGCCATTGTTGAGACCATCACCTCCGTCGTTCGTCCATGACGATGTTAAGCACGTCCGGTGCGGACAATGATGACGAGATGGAGGGTTAGATATATTATTTAAATAGAGTTGTACTTTTGTTTGTTATGTACAAACTCATTGTGTTTATCTATGCAGTTGTATTTATGGCGGTTGTTATGATTGTGTTTGTTATGTACAAACTCATTGTGTTTATCTATGCAGTTGTATTTATGGCGGTTGTTATGATTGTGTTTGTTTTGTTGTAATTGTTTATATTATTTAGAAGTAATTTAACACGTGAAAAAATACCTAGTTTTAAATTTCAAATCGAAAATAAAAAACACAAACTAGCTAGATTTATAAAAAAAATCGTGACCTTAATAAATATTAGAGTAAACTGCAGTTTTGGTCCCTGTGTTTTAATATCATTAACAGTTTCAGTCTCACCTTAACAGTTTTGGTCCATGTGTTTTTATTTTCTAACATAAATGGTCCTGAACGCTAACTCCATCCAATTTTCCGTTAAGTCTCTCACGCGCGACCCCGCATTTAAGGGTAAAAATGTCATTTCTCATCCTTTTTTTTCTAGGACATCATGTAGGTTAACATTTTTATTCAGTCGTATGTCAAAAAGAGTGAAAGAAATGACCTTTTTACTCCGCAAGTGAGGGAGACTTAACGAAAAATTGGATGGATCGAGTTAGTGTTCGGGACCATTTTTGTTAAAAAAAACGCAATGGCTAAAACTGTTAAGATAGAACTGAAACTGTTAATGATATCAAAACACGGAGACCAAAATTGCAGTTTACTCTAAATATTAACTTAAAATTGAATAATCGTTATTATTCACTTTTTACATTTCAAACTTATAATCAAGGTGACAAGATTTAAAAAAAACCTTAATTAATGATTTTTACAAAATGGATAACTTGAGAAAAAAACAATTACTTGATTTTTTGGAAACCATATATGTCACATATAGGTCTATATGTGACATATAGAGGTGGTTATAAACTAAATCTGTCAAAACCGACAACCTAGTATCATTTTATTTTCAATGTCAGATATAAGGATGACATATAGCCCTAAGTGTGACACTTAAAGATAACACTCTTTAATATGTTAGATATAAAATTTATATAATAGTAAAATGAAGTTGTATGTCTAATAAGACCCTAAAAATAAGTGTTGCATTAAAAATTAATATAAATATAAAAGTTAAAGTACCTTTATACCTATAACTCCCGAGTTCCAAAAATGAGTGCTTATCAATTATCATCAGGTTGTAAAAGAAAGATGTTTTAATCAACTAGTTCAATACCTAATCTTCTTAACCTTTATTCCAAATATAAAAATCATGTGTTACTTTTTTTTCTAAAATAATAATAGATTCTACTTATCTTTAAGTGTCCATTAATTGAATGAAATGATTGAAAGAAACGAGTACCAGAATAATGCGCACGAGTCCGTCAGATATATTAACGTGTGTCCTTTAATAGTTTAATCCATTAATCCTATGTAATTATCATAAAACCCAAAGCATAAAGTATAAAAAAATATTAAATTGATATGTTTTTTTAAATATAAAATGACGATAACGTCTCTACTTAAAATTAATGATATTTTTTTATCAATAATAATTAGAAATAAAACTAGAAATTACACTTATATTTTTAGAATTAACATTTAAATTGAACGATTAATTCTATGTTACCAAAATAAACGGTTAAAAACTTAAAGTCATCACTCTAGTTCCTACTTTCAGTCGATATTTGACCATTAGTATTTAATGCAAGAAGGTATAATTTTTGATGATATGCTTAGTCACAATACCATCAAATAAATAAACATACAAAAGTAATAATATTTAATATGCCCACTACGGATACTAAAAATTAGGGACACACAAGTACACAACACATTTGATAGAACATCTATGAATCGTATAATTGGCGATGATGATGAGAGAAACGATGAGGAGAACGACGACGGTGAGGAGAACGATGACGGTGAGGAGAACGAAGATTATCACGATAAAATAATTGTACTATATTCGTCCGAAGGAATAATGAAGTTTGTGTCAAATATCGTGGCAACGAGTATTTGCTTCTTTAAAAACAATTCTAGTATCTTTTTTCTGTTTCAAAAATCCTTTGTTTTCTCTTGATTTAAAAGTAGCTTTAGTAAATTCATATCTGCCTACAGGGCGTCTAGATTTCATTTTAACAAAACGATTTAGTTAAAACTGCTATACACAATCTTATAACAACTAGCAAATATTACATTAGTTCCAATTAACATAACATAAACTTACATGAGACTTAAGTAATCAAACGTATTTATAGATGCACAACAAACAAAATCGAACTTTTAATTACACTAATGCAGCAAAAGTGATGTTATGCAACCCGCTATGACTATAAGAGCCGTATCTTTCCAATACCAGTTTTGAGTGTTTGCAGCATTGTGGTGATTGTTTGGCTTTGTAGCCGCTCCTGCAGCAGCATATACAGGTATGACCGCCCCACCCCCTCCACGCTGGGAGGAACTAGACTCACCACCATTTCCATAGTTACCTCTAGTTGAGTGTCCACCGTCACCACCACCACCACCACGACTTGCACTAGCATGGGCAAACTTGCTTTGGTATACAACTTCATTGTTGTCCGTACTTATATAAGCACTAGACTCATCTATCTCTGTTTTTCCTGTAAATTTTTTAACACTTTAGTGTATTATAGGGGTGTCAATTCTCGACACGACACGAAACACGACCCGAACACGACACGAAAGTAATCAGGTTTTGGGTTGACAAACATAACCCGTTTAAAAATACGGTTCATGTTAGGGTTGACCCGTATAAAAACAGGTCGTTTTCGGATTGAAACATTTAAAAAATGGGTTGACCCGCCAACCCGTTTATGTTTCAAAATTAGTTCATCTATTTTTTTCTTTTGTAAAAATGAGTGTTAAGTTACTTTTATCTTTAGTATTAGTACTCACTATAAAGAAAATTCATCACACAATATATTTATTAGTTGCTTTTCAAAGCTAAATATTTATTATTGTTTTTGTTTATTATAAATAAATTTGATTTGAATAGTGTCTTTCATGATTTTAAGTAAATGTACGATTACTATAATATTTTTTTAATTAAAACTCAATATACCTAGTTGTTATACGTAAAATCACATATTATACATGTTACTTTTAACCGATTTACACAACAACTCACTTATAACTCGTAAATTTATTAGGTTAATTTTGATAAATAGGTTAAACGGGTCATATTCGGGTTGACCCGAATTTATGTTATTCGGGTTAGGGTTGACATTTTTGACACGAATAGGAATATGAGTCGGGTTAGGATTGCATAATTCAACCCGTCAACCGGCCAACCCACGGTCCTTCAACCCGCTAACCCGTCAACCCGACGCGATTGACACCCCTAGATTATTATGATGTGGGTTGGTGTGTAATTGTTTCATGTTGTCTAGTTGCCTATGAATTATATTTATAAAATTTTGCTATTCAAGGAAAACAATAAATACACAAGACACATTTATTAATTAGTTTTTATTATTAACTATATTTAACACCAGGCCGCGCGCTGCAGCGGTCGGGTCACGCATCGGGTCTTGCGTATTTAACTTCGTCATATGTGTTGGAAAAAAGGTATTTTGCCCCGTACGTCACGACGCAAAAACGTAATGTGTCATATGTTAAAAACAGTGAAATATCAAAAGTTAGAGGTCAACACGATAACAATATTAAAGTCGTACTATATGTCAAAGTAGAGTAAGAAAGCAAAGTCGAAAACTTATCAGGGGCTAAAATGACAATCAGTAAAAGTCGTACTGTGTTTCAAAGTGGAGTAAGAGATCAAAGTCAAAAACTAATCATGAGCTCAAGTGACAATTAGTAAAGTCGGGGACTAAAACCGTCAATGTGTTAAAATTCGGAGATTAAAACCGTCAATACGTTAAAATAAGAAAAAGTTGAAACGCGATGTGACGAAACAGGAAAGGCTGGTGCAAAGCACCGACCTTCCCTGTTAGTAGTTGTTATTATATAAATAATTAGATAATTGTTAGGAAAATTGAAGCAAATGAAATAGTACTATAGTAGTATGGCTCGGATACCATCGGTTCACTTTAATCATAAAGTGGCCCAACTTCTTAGAAAATGTTCTTGTGAGATCAAATGGTACAATTTTCCACTTCAAAATCTTTGCAAAAATCCTCAATCCAACATGTAATAAAACTTACATCAATTTCCAATTCATAAATTGATCAAGCCACACCTTGCCCTTTAAACACGTGCCTGATCAATCATCAGTTTCACCTTTAAAAATTACAGTGACCAAAATTCTTAAAAAAAATTTCTCATAAATTTCATTCGAATCCGAGTACTTGGTATGACTATAAGGCTTGGTTAAATAGACGTATGCCAAAAGCTTAATCACTTTAAACAAGTTTAGCTACATCTGCAAATATACACATAGCGCGATAAAGTCGCGAACACATAAAATATATACAAACTGTGAGAGCTAGAGAGAACCTGTGTAGTTTTTGGCCATATGATGAGCAAATGATGCAGGAGAAGTGAAGTTGAAAAGAACAAGGAGAAATAACATCAAGTTCATAGCACCCATGTTTTCTGCTTCTCTCTTTATGATCTCAGTTTTAATGCTTCACCTACTTATCCACTACAACTTACTTTCCCTTTCCCCTTTCCAATATATATAGACATTATGTATAATACAATATATATTATACACCGGATAAACCCTGGTTAGACCACCCGAAGGCAACCACCCCATTACGAGCTACCTCACAGAGGCTTCCGTTACACCTCCTGAAAGGAGGAAACCCACCCAGATAAAATGGGAAAACCTCCCCCGTCAGGGATAGAACCCCTGACCTTAAGACTTGCGTCTTACCGTTGCACCATCACCCCAACAGCACCAATTTTATGTAGACAACTTTAAGATATAAAGAAACTTTTTTAACTATCTCTCATATTCTCTCTTATACGTGGGTACTTAAGATAAGAAACCAAGAAAAACACCCCACATATATTCGCATAGATTTAAAATCTACTTTTAAGGTATCTTTGTTAAACATGAAGTCTTAATCACCACCTTATCGAAGGGTCTACTTATTGAAGACATTAGTTTGTATCTTAATTTGTACGTTAATATAACATTTGTTTTTATTTACTAAATATTGTTCTGTCTATTAATAACAGGATAATATTAGATTATAAGAAACGACAATTTACAATATAGTGGCTGGTAAACGGGCAACAAGTTGCGCCGCAACCCCCTTTTGAATAGCAAAGCCAATCCTACTAAAAATAAAGTTTTGGGTCTTAGCCGACGAGGAATTGCTATGCACGACCCGCTTGACCCTGTTCAGAAATTCCACGGCCTTCGGGGCTAGAAAACCAAAAGTATCGAAAGCGAAAGGGATAAACACGTGTTGATTCTCTAGGCAGGCTTTCTCATGTTTACCCACTTTGGCTGATTCCGCCTTCAACGCTGCTTGACCCGCAACAAACCCATTCTCTCTAAGCCCAACAAGAGGGGATCTGAGTGTGTCGTTCTGTCATTAGTACTTTAATATTATGTTTAGCTCTGGAGATAATTAACTAAAGGTAATAGGTTCGATTCTTGTTACATACATTTTACTAGATTTTTTTAATAGATTTTCAACCTTTTAGGACTTCAAATCGTGAAATCATTATCATTTTATTCTAATTTTCAAAGCGTAATGTTGACTTATCATATCACATTGTTATTATATAATGAACCTAACCCACAACCCGATCCGAACCGTTGAACCGACCCGAATTTTTATGTCCGCTTTCATTATAATCGAAGCACCTAAAAATAGTGAACCCACTGATAAAAATTCACAAATCCGTCACTTATTACAATACATGATCATGACTATTTATAGGGAGTAACTAGGGTTTTTATAATGGGTTTACCAAGGAGTATGGTAAAAGCCTACACATCATAATTACCCAACATAGTTTGCTTCTATGCTACCCTCCTCCGAACATACGGCAAATACTTTGCTATGAGTGGATATACTGGGTAGGTTTGTTTGTTTGTTTAATCTTTATATCGAATCATCATACAATGAATCGGATGAAATGTTGTAACACAATTTATGAGCGCGTAAAACATATGGTTGTTATAATTACGAGTAGTTAAGCTTACTACTGATCGCTTAATTTCGTGCTTTAGTTGTTATAAGAGCCGTCTCAACATTTTAAAGGGCCTCAATCAAACCATAAAAATAAAGGCCTTTTTCTTAAAAAATAATATAGACTTTTTTCCGGCCTTAAAACTGAAAACAAGAAACTACAATGTTTATGTTTATTTGTTCATATAAATTTATATGTTCATATTTATCAAGATTTTCATAAGAAGTTGTGGTATTTATACTTGTAATTATGAGCATGGATGTAGAAATAAGTTTTTATATTTAATCTCGTTGCAATTAAAACTTTTTATTCATAGTATGGTATTATGATGTACAACAAATTTGGAGGCGCTTAAATTATGGGGGCCTGATGCAATTACATCATTTGTAAGCCTGTAGAAACGGCCCTGGTTGTTATAGATTCGCCATCTTCAACTGACTAAAATTTTGTTAGAGATTAGTGAGCACTGATATGCGTTATCACTTCTTGCTCAGTTGCAAGTTGCAACTTATCTTAATTAGTTGCCAATGTGCTTCAGTTGCAATTAATGCTCAAGTTGCTATTGAGAAACTATAATTCGTAGACTAAGTTGCCACATACTGAAGATCATTTCTGACTAATTATTATTTCCCATACAACTTTCCATCCATCACGTGAATCCAAAACAACTATAGCTAGTTGTAAAACTCGGTTAACTCGGACGAGTGCTCTGAGAGTACTTCTGACTTGACCATTCACTGAAGCGAGTGTACCTTACTCGACTGATATTCCATGGTCCTAGTCAAACTCAGTCATGCAACGAGTACTCGGGGAAAAAAAGAATGAGTACTCAGTCAACTCGTTTTATGGGCCAATGACATAAAGCCTCCATTTTTTGGTTAATATTGATGACATAAAGACATAAAGCCTCCATTTGGGCCAAAATACCAAATTATGAAAATACCTTGGTCAAATCGAAGCCTAGTGTTCACTTTATCTTCCCAACACTCAAAATCGAAGCATGTTATTTCCCTTAAAATACTTGAGGTATTTGAAAATTTATCATTTTGATTAGTTGATTACTATGATATCTGAAAACGTAAAAAAGTCTTCTTTAGTTGAAACAGAAGTCTTTTGTCTTCATATCTTCTCTCCAAGTTGTTAAATCTTGATCCTGAAATAGCTGGCGGAATAATACCTACGCAAAGTAACAGCGCGTTAAGGCACCCCAAGGAACAAGGAAAGTTGTTCCTTGTGATAACCCTCCGGCGTGAGAATCAGCGTTTGACTTTAGAGTATGATGTGATATTGTATAAAGTGTCAGAGCCGAGAATAGTACATACCTGAAACTGTCAGTCAGTGGGGTATTTATAGTTGTCCTTGTCAGGGTTTTTATTGAGTGATACTTGTTGTATTTCTCTTATCATGTCGGTCACTTTTGTGATTGGTGGAGATTAATAATATCTCCACGTGTCTGAATCGTATACCGTACAATCTTTTTATCTGGGCTTTATACCCATTTTATCTATTTTTGGGTTATACGTGTTTTAATGGGCCTTGAGCCCTTTATTAACAATATTCTCAATCTTTTAATCATAAAAGGCTAAGGCGGGATTTAAATATGTTGAGCGGGACATTTCAAGCGGGAGGCTCGAGCGGACAATAAAGCGGGAAGCTCGAGCGGGAATTTTGAGCGGGAAGACTCGAAGCGGGAAATCTGCTTTGCTTTATATAAATAAAGCTTTTGTCTTTGTAGCGGGATTCTTCAGCGTACTCGTCTTCAAGTCCCCCAAGTCTTGTTTTTACTTTGTGTGAAAGACAAGGCTTTCCGATTGTAAGTAGATTTTCCGATTATTTATACGTGTATATATATATGTTTGTAATTTTATTTTATTATTATTATTATTCTTTTTGACGAATCTCTTTCTGCCATGTGTTGTAGATTGTACTTGGATTTTTCAACTCTCTATAAATACTTCCTCATTCCTCATTTTACCTCTTTTACTTTTTTTACTTCTTTGTTACTGTTGTAAAGATGGCTAAGAATGCTACTCGTAAGCCTGTTTCTTCAGAGGTGGGCGAGGCTAAAAAAGTGGTATCAAAATCGAATATTGCGGAGATAGTTGCTAACTGGGATTTGACGGAATTGAATGATCTTATTCGTGACTACCATATCTCTCCATATTGGAATCCAACTTTCCCTTCCGCGACTAATACTATGATTTCCCCGCCAAAAGGAAAAATAGCGCTTTACGCGGATTTTTTCTACTTCTGTCACTTTCGCCTTCCTATTTCGAAGTTTGTTTTACATGTGTTGGAGTCTTATCAGGTTCATATTTCCCAGATGCATCCATTAGGACTGGTTAAGGTAATGCATTATGAATTTGTTATGCGAAGCTTAAAGAAACAACCCCGCCTTAGTCTGTTTCAAGCGTTTTTCAAATTTAAGAAAGATGGGGGATGGTATTCTTTTGATAAACGTAAAGTTTCAAAGTGTATGATTGATTTCCAGTCGGCAAGTTCAAAAGACAAAAAATGCCGTTCTAAATTCTTTTTTGTTGACGATGGCGTGATTCCGGGGGATATGGTTTATCGTTTAAATGGCGAGGAAGCTTTGGAGGAGCCGCCTCTGAAAAGCGAGCTGGAGTCTGCTGACTATGCTCAATTGTCTCTTCAGCCATCTGATATCCAACCGCTCCCTGAGCATGCTTTAGTTATCTTAGGGATGAGTCGATTATGGACTGAAAAGCGTTTCATACCATCTTACGAGCATGTTCGACATAGTAAGTCTCCTTTTTTGGCGTTTTATCTCCTTCCTACGCTTATCAAGTAATATGTTTTTAAATTTGTGACATCCATGCAGAAACGTTTTCGTTATTTGATTTGCTTTTTGGTAATACTCGCGTGGATTTAGAGCCTGTTAAAATGCCTGTGGGAGATGGTCAGAGAAAATTTTTGGATACGACCCGTGAGTGTTTTGTGTTTCCAAAAACTGATGGCTCGTTTAAAGCGGAAAACCACTTTTTTAAGAAAATCGAGGTATAGTGTTTACTTTCCGCTTTTTTTTTTGTGAAATCGATTATTAAGCGTTACTTTTTGCTCGTCTATAGGCAAAAACCACTTTAAAGTTTGCTAAAGAGATTGATTTTTATGTTCCAATCTGTGCTGCGGGTGATGAGGGTTTAGATTGATTCTTCAGCGTACTCGTCTTCAATATCCACTTATTTTGTTATGAATTTTAGTAAAAGTATGATATTTAACACACACACACACACACACACATATATATATATATATAATCCCCATAAATTATATTCTTTATTAATTCATCATGTCCGAGTACTCTCCGAGTAGACCGAGTATTCACAACTCTCTAGTTGATTGAGTTGGGTCCCCCTAGCGAGTTTTACAACCTTGCTTATTAGAGCTTTGCTCCTTGAACCCCGCCAAGGGTGTTGTCCCTTAAACCCTATCAAGATTTTGCACCAACTCATCATGGGACGATGACACAGGAGCCCCTATGGTCTAGAGGTTTTTGCCCCTTAAAACCGTAGAGACCCTTACTACTCGAAATCAAAATAGTTTTGATCGAGTGTGCACTTCACACATTCTCACTCCTTATCAATATGCATTTCAATTTCTTATCAGGTCTTAAGTAATTTCAATATCAAAATAACATAAATGACACTAAAATCACCAACAATTATTTCAAAAGATCGTGTGACTTAATATGTCTATATCGTATTGCCAATCAAATAACAAATAAACATTTTATTCCTCACAAGTGTGTTGTCAAAAGATTTTTAAACCAAAATGACGACTTAAAAAAAAGTAAAAAATAACCTTACCTATAGCCGGCTCAATGGGCTTTGTAGGTAATTTTAAGGTTTTAGGTCCCAAAATTATAGGGCCCCATTTAGAAGTAGATGAAAATATAAATGTAGATGATGGCGAAACTACAAATCTAAATGAAACTACAAATCTAAATGAAACTACAAATCAAGTTAAAGAACCTTGAAATTTAGTTGATCCAATTCAATGGAATAATTGTAATAATTTAAGTTACCTAACTGTAGAACAAGGTCCGGTTAAATTTTATAATTATGAGTTCCAGAAGATAAATATTCAAAAAAAAAAATTGTACTTCTCATTATATGTAAACTTTACGTAATGGAGAACAAAATGACAGAAAATGGTTGATTTATTCTATAGAGTTAGATAGAGTATTTTGTTTTTGTTGTAAGTTATTCTACGTGAATTAATGTACAAGTAAGTTAACCAACGAAGGTAGTAACGATTGGAATAATATTATTACAAAATTTAAAAACACATGAAAACGTAGCGTACATATTTCCAATATGAGTACATGGATGGACTTAGAGATAAGATTGACAAAAGAAAAAGGAATTGATAAACACATACAAGATCGAATAAATAAAGATAATCAAATAAATAAAGATAAGGAACGTTGGAGAAATGGGCTAATAAGACTTATTGCAATTGTCAAGGATTTTGGTAAATATGGCAAATTGTTTCGTGGGACAACCGAAAAAATTTATAAAGAAACAAGGGTTATTTTTTAAGTACTATTAAGATGATTGTAAAATTTGACCCAATAATGCAAGAACACATTTAACGAATAAAAGAGAATGAAATTCATAATTATAAATTCTTTAGATGGTTAAAGAAGCTAAATATTTTTCAATTATACTTGATTACACACCTGATACAAGTCACAAAGAACAAATGTCTAATATTTTACGATATGTAGATATATCTTCAACACCAATACTTGTTAAAGAATGCTTTTTTAGAATTTGTAATAGTAAATGATATAACATGTAAATGTATATTAGATGCTACTATTGAAGAAATTAATAAAATAGTACTTGATGCAAATGACATTCTAGGACAAGATTATGATAAAGAATCAAATATGAAAGGAACAAAAAATCAAAGAGTGCAAAGATAATATTTCATCATCCCCTCAAAGATGAAAAATTCTAAAAGATAATATTTTATTTCTTCTTAAGTAATTATCACAAACACATCAGGAAAGTTGATTAGAATGTTAAAGCAATATTTAGATTTCAAACTCAAGAAGAGAGAAGCATTATTGCAATTATATGACGATATCGACGATATTAAACTTAAAAGTGAGGTTAAAGGCTTAGCGGAAGATGAATTTGAAAATTTTAATTTTTTATTGGGATGGTTACTTGGCCTTACCATACATGAACGCCAAAACATACGAAGAACTATATATAGAGGTGCACAAAAAAACGGGAACCGAGCAAATAACCGAAAACCGGTTCTTCGAAGAACCGGTTCTACAAGAACCGAACCGGAACTGAACCGTAGGTTCTACTATTTTTCCAAATTATAGGTTCCAAAAGAACCGGAACCGGTTCCTAAAAAACCGGTTTTTGGAAAAACCGATTCCTGGAAGAACCGGTTCTTGAAAAACCGGTATGTTTTAGTGTTGTTATTTATTTAATGTTTTAAAAGCTATATATCTTGTAATATTTAAAATTTTTAATGTTACTTCCGGCCCATATCATAGAAAAAAAGGTATTTTTTAAGAACCTGAACCGGTTTTTTAGGAACCGGAACCGGTTACTAGGTTCTAGTTTTTTCACCAAAAACCGGTTCTGAAACCGTTTGGTTCTTGTAAAAACCGGTTTTTTAACACCAACAAGAACCGGAACCGATTCTAGAACCGGAACCGATTCTTAAAAAAACCGATTTATGCACCTCTAAGTATATATGCTGCCAAATGCCAACCATGATGAAGTAGAGAAAAGAAAGATGCCCACAAACTCTTTGCGCATGGGTCCCTTTTGTAACCACCATTGTCAATTTGTCATGCTACTGCTTGTTGGACACTTGGACCCATGCACGATGAATTAAATGATCACTAGAAAATTTTAAAATAATGTAAGTTGGACCTTTGTTATGACTCATTAATAACCGGGTTATCTTTTCTTATAAAGCACTAGTTCAGTGCCCGCGCTACGCTCTGGAACATAATATTCAAGTGATGCTTTTAAGGATGTTTATGAATGTTCTATTCAGTTTTGAGACAAAATCGTGGTAAACCTGAACACATGATATATTTATAAAAATTAGATTTTTAGTTTAGCAATATTATACTCAAATTAAAGAGAATAAAGTGCTCCGTTTTATGGTGTAATTTATTTTAAAAAAAAATCGTATAAAAATGTTATGTGTATTTATAAAACACTGAGTTTTTAATTGTATGTTATTATTAACTTTATCTATAAGTTTTATTTTTAAACCATATCAAATATAAACCGACTCATGTACACCCCTTGTAATAAAGGGTTAAAAATAGGACTAAATGCATATTTCCCCCTCTAAAACACTTTAAAGTTTAAATGCATATCTACCAAGCCAAAAAAATCAATTGCATATTTCCCCCTATAAACAACTTTAATTTGCAAATATACCCATTTTTAATAAGGTGATTTAGTTAACATTGGGTATATATGCAATTGATTTTTTTAGTTGGGGAAATATGCAATTAGAGGTGTTTATAGGGGTAAATATGCAATTAAATCAAAATATAAATACTCTTAAATTTTTAGAATTCTACAAAATATTAGGGGACAAAAAATGTAATTAGTTTTATTATAATATATTTTTTATATATACATATTTTAATTAAAAAATCATTATTATAGAAAAACTCTCAAATAATGCCACATAAGCTAAAAGCTTTGAAAAGATGTAACATAAGTTTTTTTTGTTTTGCTATATTATATAAGGATTGAAAAACTATATAATTATATAATTATATTCATTATATAATTATATAATGGGGAAATGTCATAGAAACATAACCAAGTTTCAGTTTTGTTCTATTTAGGTCACTCAAGCATATTTTGCTTGAATTGGATGACTAAACCTCCAAATCGAGTAATTGTTAGATTTTGTTTGTGTCAAGAAATGAATTAATGATAGAATGTGGGGGTTGAAATATTTAATATATATAATTATATTAAAAAAAATTAAAATATGTTAATTATAATAAAAAATAAAAAAATAAACTTACAATTCACATTACCACTTCACATTAGCATCAAAAAATGTAAAAAATAATTCTTAACTAAAACGTAAAGAAAAACATGTGAAAACAACATGTTAAAACCTCTAATTTGAATAAAATATGAAGGTGAGTGACCTAATTGGAACAATTTTTAAACTTAAGTGACTTAATTAGAACAAAATTGAAACTTGGTTATGTTTTTATAAAGTTACCCCTATAATTAATATAAGACTTGAACACTTTATATACAAAATAGACATTTAAATATATATTTTTTAATCGACAGTTTGTATAACGGAAAGACAGTTATATTTAGATTATATGTAATCACTGATTTTGAAACCTTGACCTGCCCCATCTAATGGGCTTTTAAGAGTGACGCTTTTAGGCTCTCTCATAATATAGACTCACCTTGATCAACCCTTTCTTTCAAAATCAAATTGATTCACATTTAAATATATATGTCGTTCAAGCATCAAACATCTATCTTATTCCACTTTATCTTTTATAACTCATTCATTATACTTCCCTATCAAAAAAAATATCTGTAAGTGGACTAGTAATAAAAATGAAAGTGTTGACAAGGTATACCATCAAATATGGCAACTTCATAAAAACATAATCAAGTTTTAATTTTATTCTAATTAAGTCACTTAAGTTTAAAAATTATTCCAACTAGGTATATTCACGCTGTCGCGCGTTGCGCGACAGTTTTAAGCGGGTTATTACTTCTTGCAAGCCCTACCAAATACCAATAACCCATAAACAAAATTGTAACAAAACAAATAAATTTGATTTAAAAAACATATAAAATAACAAAAAACAACCAACAACAAAAACGCACACATGACATCAACCAATAGCAACACAACACCTCGAACCATCAACCAGTAGCAACACAACACAAAACACTATATCATGACTTCAACCAATAACAGCACAACACCTCAAACCATCAACAATAGGAATGCAACAAATCAACCAATAACAATACAACACCTCAAGTCACACTCAAAACAATATTTCATGACATTAACCAATAGGAATACAACACATCAAACCACCAAATAATAGTAATGCAACACCTCACACAACACACAAAACATACATGCATGACTCTCGTAAGAATACATGCATGTATACACATTCAATATTTTATGCATAATATAACCTTAAGTCACCTACATGTGACTCTTATAAAAACACTATTCATGATGTTTTAGTTTCAATATAGTATAATTAGGTCACTCACCTTCATATTTTATTCAAATTAGAGGTTTTAACATGTTGTTTTCACATGTTCTTCTTTACATTTTAGTTAGGAATTATTTTTTATATTTTTTGATGCTAATGTGAAATGATAATGTGAATTGTAAGTTTTATTTTTTTAATTATAATTAACATCTTTTCTCCATAGAAAAACGACAACCATTTTACACATTTTTAATTATAAGAACAAAATTGCATTCGTTGGTTAAAGGACTTCGATCAGAAACAAGTCGAAGAGTGTTTTTTAATCTTTATGGCATCCCTTTTATAAACTACTGTCAATGATACTTGTTGATTAATCGCTTTAACTTAGTACATGCATATTTTAAACTTAGATGTATATTGTGGCGTATGATCGATCTTATGAAAGAAATGATCATCGGGTTTGATACCGCCGAGCTAGGTACTTGATGACCAGAGAAGATTATAGACAAAGCGTTTACTACATTGATGAGCACAAACATAACTAGAAATGTGACCATAGCCGCATGATATAGCGGCATGTGACTTCGTCACACGAGTTGATGTAAAAAAAGTTTCATGTCTTGCATGTTGCGGTGTAACACTGTAATGTGTCATACACTAAAAGATGGAGTCTAAAAGTGTATATATCCAAAGTTATAGGTTAAAATGATAGCTAAATTAAAGTTGTAGATATATCAAAATTAAGTGTATGAGCAAAAGTGTAAAATTCTCAAAGTTTGAGGACTAAAAGAAAGAATACATGCCGACACTCTCGTTTAGTATTATAGATAACACTTAATACCACGTTGACAATTCAAAGTAACACTGATGTAAGCGAGCTGAGTTCAAGCTAGCTTTGAGCTATTACACTAAAACTCAAACTTAACTCGTAGATAAATTTCTAAGCTTGAGTTAGACTCGGTTGTTATTTATTCGTTATAAGGATGCGTTATCATACTAATTTTTTAAACCTAAGAAGGTTAAAAGAACTTTTAAACATAATACAAGTAAAAAAAGACACAACGACGAGTTCAAAAAATTATAAATCACAATCTATATTGAATTTAAAAAAAAAAATCTCAGAGACTTGTTCCTCTCGTCATCCTCCATCAAAAAGTAAAAAATAAAAAAATATCATTTTTGTGTGTTCTTTTTTCCTTTCATTGTGTCTTTTATAAATTTATGACACGATCTAAGGTAAAAAAAATACACAGTGAAAACGTTAATTATTTTATTTAATTTTTCATTTTTAAAAGATGATGATGAGGGAACAAGATCTACGATGTACTTTTTTGAAATTGGATTTATATGGTGATTTATAGTTTTTTTATCTGACATCGTGTATTTTTTAGATCCATTTTGTCTAAAAAATATATTATATGTAGTATTTTTAGATTAAAATCAATTATAGATGAATCTGCTTTTATGAATATTTATAGTTTTTTTAGAAATAATAATATAATATAGCCTATAAAATTTAGTTTTATAATCATACTATCAATGTTTGAAAGTATATATCTTATTAGACTAAATTACATATTTACTCCATTATGTTTGTATCCACTTTAAGATTTTGTCCTTAAAAAAATCTGAGAACATTATTTATGCTTATGTTTTGTAAGGAAGATTAGATTTTAGAGTTAAGTTATATCATGTCAAAAATTTCTTTCAAGAACCATTTTGTAACTAGCTTAGGCTATCTGGCCGGTGTGGGTTAACGTCCCACCACGTTAATTGTCCACGTAGGATGTTAATGCCCCCACACACCACGTCGGTGAGGGAATTAACCAGCGTTAAGGGGCAACGTGTTAAAGTGTTAACGAGTGAATTGGATTGAAATTTCAAAAGAAATGTGAATGTTAGACTTTAGCCGTTGGAGATGAAAGTTGGTTTTCTTAATAAATACCAAACACTGCACCGAATAACACAAACAAACAAACAAACAAAATGATCTTCTCGGTCAAGATGATAATGTATACTATCCATATCGTGATCTCGCCAATTGAAGTTATGACAATCAATCGCTTGGTACATTGGTTCCACAAACCCAACAAATGCAACAACCATCGTTTCAACCGCCAAACCAAAACGAAAACATAGAAAAGAAGACGGCCACAACCAACATAAACCCTTTGATACAAAACGAAGTGGAAGCGGTTCGATGGACCTATTAGGAGCAAGCCGCTTTAGCTACTTCATGGATCTCCATATCCGAGTATGGCGCGACTGATAACAATATTATTTAAAATCTTAACGTTGTGTATTTTATAAAAAATACTAACTTTGCGTTCTTTAGGAAACTCTCAAACCGACTAATATTTTTGGCGTTGTGTTCATTTAAGAAATGGTTGTAACTGGTTGTGAGAGAAGATTTATGGGAAATCTACTATTCATTCATTTATATATGGGAAAAGTGAATATGAGGCTGTAACACATGCAAGTTTACATGCGAAACACCCATAAAGTACGTCGTTTTGTTAAAATTAACATCAAAACTACGTAGTTTAATAAATTGGCTTCAAACTATAACCCTTAAATTCACTCATCATCGCAGATTCAAACGGAATGCATGATTTTAAATAATTTTTTTTGTTTGGATTCCTTCAAATAAGATATTAATTAACGTGATTTTAATTTTCTAGGTAATTCATTTGTCAATCCGATATAAATTACGTTTCAGTTGGTTAAGAAACTTTCTTAATTGGAGTGAGTCATTTTTAATCAATATATTATTGTATATTGAAATCATGAATTTGAAAACTAAGCATACAAAGAAGAACGTGTGCAAGAGGTATGGAAGTATGAAAGTAAATAAATTAATTAGGAGATTTCAAATTAAGTCTATTGAATTTATTAATTCAAACTACGTAGTTTTAATGTCAATTTTAATAAAACGACGTAGTTTTGAATTGTTTCGCATGTAAGCTTACATGTGTTACAACCTCATATTCACTTTCCCCTTTATATATTTGAGGATTTAACTGTTCATCTATATATGTTTTAAATATTTTTAGTAGTGATTATGAGTGAAGAAGGGATAAAGGATAATGATAAAACATTATTTAATTGAAAACGAGAGAAAACATATAGTGTTTTTAGTGTAATTATATTATATGGATAAAGAACCAAATGTTAATAGGGTACGTGTGCAAAAGTTCTAGACTAGCGAAACCCGACCCGAAGCCTTGAGAACCATTTACCCATATATAGCAGGAGAAGACCCACAAACCGACCATTTAATGTGGGGCGGTTTCGGTTCTTGACCCATTTAATGTGGGTCGGTTCCGGTTCCTGAACCACCAAATATATGAATGAAACATTTAAAACAACTAAATATATAAATGAGTATATTAGAGTTACTGATTACTACTCTTATATCTAAATGATGTTATAAAACCACCACTGTAACTAAATATGGTTATAATATACACGTTAATGAAACAATAACACAACTCCAATTTTGATCAATAATTAAAAAACCATGTATGTCGAAAGTCGAAACAATAATCAAATTTGCAGCTTAAATGTTTGAATATGTTGAAAAATGTTTGAATCACATATATGATGGAGCAATAATCTAATGCAATCCGAATATTTAATGAAACCATTAGAAAATAATAATACAACTCCAGTTTAGAACAATAAGAAATCCGACAGAAGTAAAGTAATATGTATACAAGAAGGAAGATTGTATACGCTGTTTATACTCGACATATTGTTGAGTAATATTTATACTCGACAAAAGATTGACTAAACCTTTTGATGTTCTGTTTAGTCTATTCAAAATAAAAAAAACATTTCTTAGTCTTGCAAGTGCATGTCTTGTTCGATATATGTGAAAATATGAGATTATGATTGTCATATATCCTATCAATAATAGGTTCAAAACTTAACACTTCATCTTCATGGGTTTATGGGTATACCCTTGAGACCCACGGGTTTGACCCGACCCGACCCTTGACCCATATAGTGCATAAATATGAAACCTTAAACCGGTTCTCTTGTTTCATGGGTCAGTTCTTGGATCTTTCAAAGGTCTACCCTTGAAATGCTCAACCCTAGTGAGTGCTCATACCTCCATACCACTAGAGACAACCCACCAACCTTATTTCCACTGTTTCTTCCATTTGCATCTCGCCCACCAATCATCACCTTCACGACCACCCTAATCACACAAAAAAATACTTGTCTCTTTCTATTCACAACACATATCCACGAAAACCCTAAATGGGTTCCATCAGCAGCCTCAACAACATCTCATTTCCATATTTCGGCAATTAATTGTGATGATGTTACTGACGATGAATCAATTCCACCTTTCAACTAACAACTTTAATTAGTTGCTGATTGAGGTTGGATTCAACAGACTCGTATTCTCCTCCCGATCAAAATCCCTAAAATATCGGTTTGAAATTCGAAAAAAATAGAAAAAAAGTTAACGGCCGTTAAGTGCACTTAACGGCGGACCATTGTAGGCCAAAAAAGTTGGATTTGGGACCACTGGAGGGAATAAACTGAGTTGGGATTATTTTCGGCCAATGGATGTTAGTTGAGATTATTTTAGGCCAATTTACCTTTTTTCTTTTTATCCTCAAACCATGTAAATCCGTTACAAATTCCACGTAAAATGAGAACGCGTGAGATAGTTTTAAAGATATTTCTCTTTTTTTTCTTTTCTTATCTTTCCAAAAACGTAAAAGTGGCGCTAAAAAAAAATCCTCGTATTAAAATAGCGATTATTTTATAGCAAATGCTTTACACAGCTCCAAATCATCCGGTACAAATTTCAGTCAATCATCGCACTCAACCTTCTTCTTTGTTTGTTTACTCACCGGAGAAGTATAAACTCCCCCACCATCATCTTCTCCGGCGAAACAAAATGTCAACACTCAAAATCGCGATGAGGCGCTACGAGGCGCTCGCCTCGCTCTAAGCGCTTCGAGGCGATCGCATCATCCGATTTTTATTTTTATTTTTTTTTTCCGGTTTTTTCAAAATGATTTAGGGTTTACAGCTTCATCATACTTCTCTGTCTATTTAAACCTAAACCGCCAACATTATCAAGCAGTTGCTTAATCTTCTCTATTCTTCGATCGTTATTTCTTCTCCGAAACACATTACGGTGAGTTTTTCCGCCATGATTTATCACTCTTCTGCAGTTTATTGCTCATTTCTACTTATTGACTGTTATGTTCTATGTTCTGTATTTTATTTCTGTAAGATTAGTTTATTGGTTTGTGCTCACTGCTATGAAGTTAGGTCGGTTTTATGTTCATTGTTATGAAATATGATATACGGATCTGTTGTGTTTTATCACTTTGTACTCATAGTTTTATTGTTTTTATAGAATGTGTATATTAGTTTGTGTTCACTGCTATGAAACTAGATTGGTTTTGTGTTAACTGCTGTGAAGTTAGGTCGGTTTTATGTTTATCGCTATGCAGTTATATCGATTTGTGTTCACTTCCATGAAATTAGATTGATATTATGTTCACTGCTATGAAATTTGAAATGAGGCTTTGTGACTGTTTATCAATTTATGCTCATAGTTTGTTGTCTTCAAAGAAATTGTTTATTCATTTGTGTTTACTGCTATGAAATTAGATTGATTTTGTGTTCAATGTTATGAACTTTGAAATGAGGATATGTTATGTTTTACTACTTTATGCTTTTGGTTTTGTTGTTCTTGAAGAATGCGTTTGTCAGTTTGTTCTCATTGCTATGATATTGGATTCATTTTATGTTCAATGTTTTGAAATGTAAAATAAGGATCGGTTATGTTTTACTATTATATGCTCCCAGGTTTTAATTGTCCCCAAAGAATGTGTTTCCAGTTTTTGTATATTGAGATGAATATAGATTGATTTTGTGTTTATGGCTTTGATGTCAGATCGGTTTTATGTTCACTGCTATGAAATTAGATCAGTTATAGTGTTCACTGCTATGAAATTAGATCAGTTATAGTGTTCACTGCTATGAAATTAGATCAGTTATATTGTTCACTGCTATGAAGTATACAATAAGCGTTTGTTATGTTTGTCACTTTATGCTCACAGTTTATTGTCCCCAAAAATGTGTTTATTAGTTTATTGTCACTTCTATGAAATTATATGGATATTATGTTACGACTTTATGCTCTAAGTTCGCTGTTGTGAAACAAGCATATCTGGTTTTCGTAAATTTATGCTCACTGTTCTGTTTATTTCGTACAGGAAATGACTTCTGAAGGTGATTCAGCATCTATACATACAATGGAAAGTGATCCCGCATGGGAGTATAATAATTTGGAAGAAGACGATAGTGTCACTTGCTTATTCTGCAACAAAGTGTCCAAGGGAGGAATTAAGGAAGGCAAGAAGCATCAAATTGGAGGTTTTAGAAATGTGACAGCATGTTCTTTGTGTCCCCAAGACGTTAAAGACAAACTAAAAGCGTTTATAATCAAGCAAAAGTCAAAGAAGAGTGTTGCTGTTGATTTAGATTTTAAACAAGATGGGTTGGGAGAAGATGAAGATGATAAATTAGAAATTCTTGGAAAGAAGAGGAATGGGGTAGGTAGTAGTGGACAAGAGAAAAGAATGACTTCTAAAGTTGATTCGTCATCAATACAATCAACGGAAAGTGATCCCATATGGGAGTATGCTTTCTGGGAAGAAGATGATAGATTTACTTGCTTATTTTGTGACAAATTGTTCAAAGGAGAGATTATGGAAGCTAAGCAGCATCAACTTGGAGGTTTTAGAAATGTGAAAGCGTGTTCTTTGTGTCCCCAAGAACATAAAGACAAAATAAAAGCGTTTATGGTCAAACAAAAGTCAAAGAAGGGTGTTGTTGATGGTTTCCATGATTTGGATTTTGACCAAGCTATATTAGGAGAAGACGAAGAGGGAGATGACGATGTAGTGAAAATGCCAATTCTTGGAAAGAAGAGGAATGGGGCAGATATTGGTGGACAAGAGAAAAGACTGAAGTCAAATGTGAAAGGTCCACTTGACTTATTCGTGACAAGAAGTAATGGAAAATCAACAAGACAAAGCAAGAATGAAGAGGAGCTTCGGGCAAGAGCCGTCCGAGCAATTGCAAGTTTTCTTTACGAGGCTGGTATTTCATTAAATGCTGTTAGATTAGATAGTTTCAAAGAGATGATTGAGGCTATTGGAAAATATGGGCCAAATCTTAAGCCTCCTAGTTATCATGAGTTAGGTGGTACATGTCTTAAGAAAGAGGTAGCCAACATAAAAAAATGGATTGAAGGGCATAAAAAGGAGTGGTCAAGACATGGGTGTTCAATAATGGCGGATGGTTCGGATAGAGAACAAAGAACATCGATCAACTTTTTGGTCAATAGTTCTAAGGGGACCGTGTTTATGGAGTCAGTTGATTCGTTGTCTTACACGAAGTCTGCTCTTAAGATGTTGGCTTCACTTACTAGCTTTGTGGATCGAATTGGGGAAGCTAATGTTGTTCAAGTCATCACAGATAATGGAAGCAAATCTGTACTAGCGGGTTAGTTGTTTGTGAATTATTCTATTCTATATATCAACTCCACTAATAAGTCAGTTTTTTTATATATTTCAACATGTAGGTAAATATGTGATGGCAACTTGGCCTAACCTGTTTTGGACGCCATGTGCTGCTCAGTGCATAGATCTCATGCTTGAGGATATCGGAAATATTGCTAAAGTCAAGGCAACCATTAAAAGAGGAATTTTTCTTGTTGGTTATATATATAACGATTGGGATGTTTTGAACATGATGAGAGAGTTCACCAACAACAAGGAGTTGACAAGAACTGGGATTACACGATTTACTACAACGTATCTTACTTTAAAACGCTTGCACAATCAAAAGGCAAGTTTGAGTAACATGTTCACAAGTGAAAAATGGACAGAAAGTGTATGGGCTAAAGAAACTAAAGGAAAGAGGGCAAGTGAAGTTGTTTCAACTCCGTCTTTTTGGAACAATGTGCTTTGGATTCTTAAAGTTATGGGTCCTCTAGTTCGAGTACTAAGGCTTGTTAAAAATGAGAAGAAACCCGCAATGGGTTATATATATAAAGCTATGGATAAAGCAAAAGAAACAATTCGATCAGCTTTTGATAAGGACGATGATTGTAAGGTTGTGTATGACATAATTGACAAAAGATGGGAGTGCCAACTCCATCATCCTTTGCATGCAGCGGGTTACTACTTTAACCCGGAGCTCTATTGTACAAATCCAGAGATTGAGAAAGACAGTGAGGTGATGAAAGGGTTGATAGCGTGCATTACAAAGCTTGTCCGTAGCCTTGAGACACAAGATTTGATCATGGCGGAGTTGTTAACGTGGGTAAACCAAACCGGAGTTTTTAGTGATGATCTTGCAGTAAGAGCACGTGGCAAAATAGCGCCCGGTAAGTTATCAAAATTATGTTATACATTATATATATTTGATGTTCTAACTTTGAAATTTGTTATCAGCTGATTGGTGGAAATTGTATGGGAAAGAAATCCCAAATGTGCAAGCTTTAGCTGTCAAAGTGCTTAGTTTGGGATGCAGTTTATCCTGCTGTGAAAGAAATTGGAGTTCATCTGAGAATGTAAAGTATCTCAAATTTCAATTATATAATGCTCTTTTTTTTGCTCAACTATTTAAGATTTTTTCGTTTTTTTATCAGATCACGTTTATAAAAAAGAGCCGATTGGATCACAAGAAGGCGCGAGACCTTGCGTTTGTAAAAAACAACCTCACACTCAAGCGTCGTCACAATAAAGATGTCTATGATCCTATCTTTATGGAGGACATTGATTATAGTAACGAGTGGTTGATTGGAAAGATGGAAGAAAAACAAGTTTTAGAAAATGAGAACTCGACAAAGGTTATTGTAGCAAATGGTATTGGAGCCGGAGATGATGAAGATTGTGAAGTTGAAGAAGATTTTGATTCAGATGGAGAAGACATGGAAGATGATTTCGAAGTACCTCGTGCAAATGAACTTGAGAATGAAAGCTTTGATGGTATTAAAGACGACGACGTTGATGATGAAGGTTACTACTTTTGAACTTTTGGTAAAAGTTGGATGACTTCAGTTGCTAGGTATAATAGTTTCATTATTATGTTTTGCGGCACGGTGCTGTTTTGTAAGCATGTTATGTAACTCTCTAGATCTTTTGTTTTCTGTCTAAGCATATGTTCTGGTAGCATTTGAAAGAACAGAAACTGATTTTGTTTCTTTTGTTGGAAATGAAACTTTAAAACTGCTTATGATTTGAAAAGATATCACATGATGCTTGATACTTTTTTTAGTTTCTTTTATGTATTTGGTTAGTGAAGGATTCGCTATGTACGTATATTTGAGTGGTAGACGTAAATACGAATTGTGATGTCGTCTTCCAAGTTCCAATGACCGGAAGTCGTTAACTTTTAATTGAAACCTTGTTCGATGGAACATATAACCAAATGCCTTTTGTCATTAGGTATTGTACGGTGTACACCAAGTAGAAAATGGCATGTTCCCGTTTTAAATATGTTCTGGTTTTTTGACCAAATCCATATTAATGAAAAGTTACATTCATACGTCACTAATAACTATTTATAAATTATAACGTACGAGTGTTTGGTAATGTATGAAAAGTGTATTATACGGTCCATATTAAGCACTTGTTATGAAGCATGTGTATGTGAATTGGCTGGTGAATGTTAAACGACGGATCATTAAACCGTCAAATCGAACACAAATTAATAGATATGTGTATGTGTATATGATTTGACTTACATTTAATATTAATTAAAGTTAGTGGCTTGTAAACAAGAGGCACCAGTGGTCTAGTGGTAGAATAGTACCCTGCCACGGTACAGACCCGGGTTCGATTCCCGGCTGGTGCAAATGCAATGAAGAAAACAGCGCCTTTGTGATGTTGGGTCATCACCAATTTCGGTCTTTCGAATATATGCGCATCTGAGCATTTATTTTTTTCTTTTGTGGTTCGTTAGTCAGGTTGGTTCGGGTCGCAAATAATTGAACCAACAAAGCTTGTTTTGTTGTTTTGGGTTATGCGGAGGAAACATTGGAACATATGTTCACCTCTTGTATCATGGCAACACAAGTATAGTTGAAGATATGGTCTTGATGCGTTATTTAACGGTATATCTTTTTTCTTTTAGAGATATTATGGAGATACCTTATCTACTTAGATGTGTTGGAAGCTTTAAGAAAGCAATTCACACAATATTCATGACGACAATGTTGTGTGCATGGAGTCATGGAAGCATGGAAAAATGTGTTGATACCGAATTTATCGGTAGGCACACGTTTGGTATGGTACAACTACTTTGTTACCAAATATAATAAGGTATTGGTACCGTACTAGTACTAATACAAAAAAATACTATTTGTAGGAAAATAGGTACAAGTATTGAATTTATCGGTACGATACAACCGTACAGGTATTCGGATACCAAATGCTCATCTATACCTATAATAATCTCATAAGAGAATATTCTTGTTATCATAACCTAGTGTTTACACTTTTTTTTCTCATTGGGCATCTGTTAAAAGAAACTTAGCCCGATAAAGTTTTATCCAAATTTAAAACTGATGTTTGAAACACCGTTTCAAGGTAAGTTTTTCATCAGTTGACTTGTATCCTCATTAATAAAATCAAAAGTTCTAAAACATTAGTTTCATCAAGTAACAGTACTTTATAGAAATTAATATGGAGCCCCGAAGCCTTCTCGAAACACTTAGGAATATCACTTAAGTTTTTTATGTTTCTTCTTGAGGGGCACCTAAGAATAGATCATCATCCGTCAAAATTAAAAAGAAAAAACAAAAACGAGATGTGAGACATGAGAGCAATTGTTTGAGAGAACAATACCTTTAAAGAGACCACAATCTTTGGCCTTGTTCATAGAAACACGTTTAATCAAAGATCACGTCTATAATATTACAAACCCTTTGTTGTTTCGATATCACGAAGCGATTCCGCCTCTCTAATAAACATGGTTAAAAATGGAAGCAAAGATCATTACATGATAGCATAACACTTGAATCACTAAAAATCAATAAAATGAAAGGCAAATTTGGTTGTTATAACTACAAATCCATTTCATAGTATATTGACGCATATTTGACTAATGACACACTCCTAACGTACAATCACGGTCGCTTTAAAAAACAAACTCATTTATATAATAATTATTATAAACTTAGTTCCACTTAATTTAGTTGAGAGATTATTATAAATAGACCTTCATGATGTGTGAAATATATATATTAAATTAATGTTGTTCACAAAACTCAGGTTTTAAATTAGAATGGAAAACCCAACAAAACTCACACAAGCGGCAAGTGTACCGGCCGTGTGTAGTCAAGCTAAGTAAGTCCGAGTATCGTACCCAAGAGACTTGTTTGGCGGCCTTCAATAATAAATCGTTATCGACTCCTAACCGATGAAACTTTGTTTATTTTTAATTATTAAAACTAAGAAAATAATGACGAACTAATAATTAAGAGTTATCTAAGAATTAAAACTAGTAAAACTAAAAATTACTTTAATTAAAACTAATATAAAAGCTAGAAACGACTTAAACTAAGAAGACAAACTAAACTAACTCGAAAACTGTCAAGAATGAGAAAGCAACTACCTAGGCGGGAATCCTATTAACGACTCGACTACTATTGGTTTCATACAACTAATGGCACCGGATCTAAAAATATAACTACCAAGAACAACCCAACGCTACACTGCCTGCTATAGGTCTTAAATGTATGCTAAATGTCCTAAAATAATTATTTGAAACTTACGGTGTTAAGGAATGGCAAAAACCACACTTGGATGACTAATGGACCCTAAACTAGATCTCCTTCCGGTCTCACTAGTCCATTACCCTAATAGTTGGTTCTATCAACTCAATAAGATAAAGAGATCAATTAATCTAATACGATCTATGACAAGAAATCACAAGTGACTAGACTACTTAGGCAAAATCCACTCTCGTATGATTCTAACCTAACCAAACTAGCAACTAGATGAAATCTACAACCTATCTCCTTCCGGTCTCTAGGTCGGTTAGAATACTAATTTATACATATGAAAGCAAGCCTATCTCATAAGTGACTATTCCTAGATCAACCCACATATTGATTCAAACACTAAGTCTAAATCTAGCATGCAATTTTAACCAAAAACACAAAGTCAATAATTAAAATCACAAGAGAAACATGGCAAACGACATATATATTATAACTAGTACGCACATCACATTCAAAGACAATATTTAGATCAACTTTGCAATAATCATCCACTCCATTAATTATAAAATAAACCAAAAGTAGTCAAAACATTATTATTCATCCATTGCCTAGGTAGTATTAAAAGTTTAGCCAAACATATTCGTCAAAAGAATCACAAAAATAATATCAAACATAGTCATAATTTATAACAAAACAGAAACAAACGAGACCGAATGATACCGTGTCAACCCGTGTCACAAATACTCTTAACGAATAAAGATCTTATGCTCCAAAAAAATAAACCAAAAGCTGCCCACCAATTCTTCTTTCGATCGACTTCTCAAAAGCTGCCGTCCAAAATCTTCTCTCTTTCACGTATGCTTTATGATCCATATATATGTTAGGTTTCTCATTGGTGGGCCTTAAATTGAGTTATTGAGCCTTCACTTGATTTATGATATATATTTTAACTGCATGAATTAAACATATATATATCAATCTCTTATTAAAATATTTAAATCAAACTAATTATATGACCTCAATTTAATTACTTTGTCAAATGTCATATTTCAAATTTATTTAACCATATAAGAGTAAAAATTGACCAAAAGTAACCCAAATGTGTAAGGAATATTCGTATAAAATAATGTATATTTTGGACCACATCAAATATCCCCACACTTAAACATTTTTCGTCCCTGAAAAAGCATAAACTATCTCAGAGATTCAAGACTTGAAAACTCTAAAACCAAAAACAAAAACTATACAATTACAACTCAAACCTTTAATCATTACTCAAATAAGCACTCATGACTAAAACTTTAGCGATTTTTAATTAGAGTGGGACTCATAGTTATTATAAGCTATCCATGGTTTTATTGGGTTGAGTCACCCCAACTTGACTTAAACCTTATAACTAAATGATTAAAAACATTTTAAAGCACAAACAACAATCAAGCAAATTCAACAACATTGCTTATTATTATTCATTTCACAAGTGGCATCAAATAAATTCAATTTCCAACTTACTCCTAATTAATGTTCCCCATTACATGACATACCCCCGTTATCAAGCAATATCCCGAAATTCATCACCATACGTGATTATGCACGACTTCATCTGTGGGCTTACATATGGCGTGTCCCTTGTGGTCCGTTTCTTATTGGTATTAGGACGCGAGCAAGGGGACCCCATATGACTAACATGTGGTTTGATCAAGTCAGTAGTGAATTTGTACTTTTAAGCACATTGTGATCAAATTTATTGACTTATAACAGCAGCTTAACTGCGGGTTTTGCTCTTTGAGCTTTTATTCGAATATTTATACCTCTTTTTTAGAAGTAAAAATACCAGATGATAGACCGCATAAAGACCCATGGTCTCCGAATCCCAAAACATCCCATCAATACAAGATTTAAGATTATAAAATCATATGCCATGAAATGTTAACCACTAAAACTAGAAGTGTGAAAATTAAAGTTTACTATAAACCACCTTTTTTAAAGCAACTTCATTTTGTATCACACTAGCTAAAAGGCTTGAGTATGACTCAACTTTTTATTCCACTTCAAGAATAATATGTTTCCCACTAAAAATCACTTAAATTAGGTTTTATAATGCCACAACGTTACTGCCCTTTCATTCATAAAGGTTGAGAGACACAAAACAAAAGAAAATATATATATTTTTGATTTTTTTTTTTTTTGGATTTTTTAGACTCTATATTGACTCAAAACAGACAACTAAAACTCAGAAATGACCATTTTCCATCCCCACACTTAAGTTCTGCATTGTCCCTAATGTAGAAATGGAAAAAGACTTAAAAACAAAGCTAATAATGCAAAAATAAAAGATAAGAGAGGTGAATTGGAAAAGACTTAGCTGGTATTGCGAAACGCGTAAGCACCAAGTCTTCGTTCCAATATTCAAGTGTTGACCGTATAGCATTTCGGTCGCGGTCAACCTTGCCACCGACACTCCCGAGCTCCTCCTTCATCTTCACAAATGCATACTCACCCGAATGAAGATTGAGTACGGGTGAGAATAATTTAAACCTGCAAAAACAAGATACCCGAGCATAAAACTGACTCGACACAACTAAAATAAAATAAAAATAAAATCAAACATAAGATAAAATCTAAACTTACAAACTTTACATATTACGGGTTGCCTCCCGAGAGCGCTTGGTTTTTCGAGTCCTCAGCCTGACTCATCTCAGATCTCACTAGCCTGGCAAACCGAGGTACATGACCTCCTTAGTCTCCTCTACTGGCGCTCCACTCACATAGTGTTTCAACCTATGCCCATTAACCTTCCACGCTCTCCCCTCGTCCTCAATCTCTATGGTACCATATGGAAAAACTTCTTTAATAGTGAATGGTCCTGACCATCTAGACTTCAACTTACCCGGAAACAATTTCAATCGGGAGTTGAATAACAACACCTGATCCCCACACTTGAAGGTTTTATTACCCTTCAAGTGTCGATCGTGCAACTCCTTAGTCCTAAGCTTATAGTTAAACGACTGTGCATAGGCGTGATCTCTCAACTCCTCTAACTCGTGAATCTGGTGAAACCGGTTATCTCTAGCGTTAGGCATGTCCAGATTAACCGTCTGTAATGCCCATGAAGCACGGTGCTCAAGCTCAACCGGTAGATGACATGCTTTCCCGTAAATCATCCGAAATGGTGTGGAACCAGTCGGAGTCTTATAGGCCGTACGGAAAGCCCATAATGCGTCATCTAACTTGTCAGACCAATCCTTGCGATTGGATCCAACAGTCTTCTCCAAAATCCGTTTGATGCCTCGATTACTCACTTCCACCTGCCCACTTGTCTGTGGGTGGTAAGCCGTTGCAAGCCGATGGGTGACCCCATAGCGTTGCAAAGCTTTCTCCATCTGCGCGTTGCAGAAGTGAGTTCCCCTATCACTAATAATCGCCTTAGGAACACCAAACCTAACAAACAACCTCCTAAGAAATCTCACTACAACCCTAGCATCATTTGTGGGCAAGGCTTGAGCCTCGACCCATTTAGAGACATAATCAACGGCTACTAGGATGTACTTGTTCCCACGTGAAGCTGGGAACGGGCCCATGAAATCAATGCCCCAGATATCGAACACCTCAACTACCTGACTAACTGTTTGGGGCATCTCATTTCGGGATGAGATGTTTCCTACTCTCTGACACGCATCGCACCCTCTCACAAACTCTTGAGCATCTCTATAAATCGTCGGCCAGTAGAAACCAGAGTCGAATACCTTCCTCGCTGTCAAACTCGCACCGTGATGGCCACCTGTCGGTCCCTCGTGACAATGCCTCAAAACCTCTCTCGTCTCATCACCAAACACGCACCTCCGAACTACTTGATCGGCGCCTATCCTAAAAAGATAAGGATCATCCCAAATATAGTGCTTAACATCAGTAAAGAATTTCTTCTTTTGTTGATGTGTCATGCCCTGCATAAGGTATCCGTCTGCTAAGTAATTCGCCAAGTCGGCGAACCAAGGCAACCCCTGCTCCTGCGCTCTCACAAACAACAACGTCTCATGCGGAAACTGATCATCTATCGCATCTAACCTAATCTCCTCACGCTCAGGATCCTCTAATCGTGATAAATGATCAGCTGCAACATTCTCCGCACCCTTCTTATCCCTAATCTCTATATCAAACTCCTGAAGCAATAAAATCCAACGTATCAATCTAGGCTTCGCATTCTGCTTATTGAACAAAAACCTAAGGGCTGCATGATCAGTGTAGACAATAGTCTTAGAAAGAACTAGGTAAGATCTAAACTTATCGAATGCAAAGACTACTGCTAGCAACTCCTTCTCTGTCGTGGTGTAGTTCTCCTGTGCGTCATTAAGAGTCTTACTCGCGTAATAAATAGGGTGGAAATGCTTATCCCTACGCTGACCTAAGACCGCTCCTATAGCGTAATCACTCGCATCGCACATCAACTCAAACGGAAGACTCCAATCTGGGGCGACCATAATCGGAGCATTCACGAGCTTCTCCTTCAACAGCTCGAACGCTTCCACACACTCGTCATTAAACTCAAACGGCGCATCCTTCTCTAGAAGTTTCGTCATCGGTCTCGCAATTTTAGAGAAATCTCTAATGAAACGACGATAAAAACCCGCGTGGCCTAAGAAACTCCTAATCGATCTAACAGATGTGGGTGGCGGAAGCTTACTGATTGTCTCGATCTTCGCTCTATCAACTTCAAGCCCCGCTCGTGAAACCTTATGCCCTAGCACGATGCCTTCCTTCACCATAAAGTGACACTTCTCCCAATTCAGCATCAAGTTGGTCTCCTCACATCGAGCCAACATCCTCTCCAGACTCGCTAAACATGTATCGAAGGAACTCCCGAAAACAGAAAAATCGTCCATGAACACCTCCATGGAGTCCTCGATCATGTCATGAAAAATCGCGACCATACACCGCTGAAATGTAGCTGGAGCGTTACATAACCCAAATGGCATGCGGCGATATGCAAAAGTGCCATAAGGACATGTAAATGTGGTTTTCTCCTGATCCTCTGGAGCGATAGGGATCTGGAAATAACCTGAAAATCCATCAAGGAAACAATAATACTGTTTTCCTGACAGACGCTCCAACATCTGATCGATAAAGGGAAGCGGAAAGTGGTCCTTCCTTGTGGCATCATTAAGTTTACGATAATCAATACAAACTCGCCACCCTGTGACCGTCCTAGTCGGAATCAACTCATTCCTCTCATTCCTCACTACTGTCATGCCTCCCTTCTTAGGGACAACTTGCACTGGACTCACCCACTTAGAGTCGGAGATCGGATAAATCAACCCTGCATCTAACAACTTAATGACTTCTTTCTTCACCACCTCCTGCATGTTCGGATTCAACCTCCTTTGCCCCTGTCTCACAGGCTTATACTCCTCTTCCATGAGTATACCATGCGTGCAAAAAGAAGGGTTAATGCCCTTAATATCCATCAACTTCCACGCAATAGCCTGCTTGTGCGCCTTAAGCACATTGATCAACTTACTCTTCTCCTCCTCTGTCAACTCAGCAGAAATTATGACAGGTAACTCAGAACCCTCACCTAAAAATGCATACTCGAGATGAGATGGCAATTCCTTAAGCTCTAGTGACGGGGGTGTCTCAACCGATGGCTTCTCCACCGGTTCCTCTCTATCTATCACTTCACACACAACAGCCTCAAGGGGAGGCTTACTAGCTAGATCTATCGACTCATGCTCAAAGGATAAAGTAGTCATCTCGATCTCCTGGTTCTCCCTAACTAGGATCTGTGTATCTAAATGATCTCTCGACAAAAGATCCCTAAAACTGCTCGTAACCTGTGTCCAAATGGTGTCTATAAAGTATAAGGTGTCATCCTGGTCCTGTGTATGCCTCATGGCTCTATTAACATCAAATGTGACCGTCTCATCAGCAACTCTCAAGGACAACTTACCCTCAAAGACATCTATTAATGCTCTCGCGGTAGCTAGGAATGGTCGTCCTAAAATCAAAGGGACCCTTTCATCCTCGTCCATATCTAAGATCACAAAATCAACTGGGAACACAAACCTATCTACCTTCACTAACATATTCTCCACAATCCCCCTCGGATACTTCACTGACCTATCAGCTAACTGAATACTCATACGTGTCGGTACCGGTTCTCCTAGATCTAGCTTAGCAAAAACAGAATAGGGCATTAAATTAATACTAGCACCTAGGTCAGCCAACGCGTTACTCACCGACAAGTTACCTATGAAACAAGGAATAGTGAAACTACCTGGATCAGCCCTCTTGGGAGGTAGCTTATTCTGTACTACAGCCGAGCATTCCTCACTCAGTATCACAGTTGAGATCTGCTCCAGCTTCTTCTTATTTGTGAGCAGATCTTTCAAGAATTTAGCGTACTTAGGCATGTGCTGTAATGCCTCTACGAAAGGTAAGTTCACTTTAAGTTGTTTGAACATCTCAAGGAACTTTCCGTATTGCTCTTCATTCCTGTGCTGAGCCACTCTACCCGGGTATGGAAGTCTATCTAAGTGAATCTGTGGCTCCTTCTGTGAACTTTCGGCTGCTTTCTTCTCGGTCTCCGCTGGCTGTGCTGTACTTGCTGGGCGCAGCCTCTGTTGCACCTCGCCAGTAGGAGCCTCCATCTCTATCTCCTCATCTACATCATCATCAGTGTAAGGGACAGGTTTCTCAACCTCACCTGTCGTCCTACCACTCCTAGTAGTCACTGCCTTCACATGGGCATTCGGGTTCTTCACAACATTACTCGGTAGCACACCCTGTTGCCTCTCCTGCATCATACTCGCCATCTCCCCCACATTTCTCTCTAAGTTCTGCAACAACGCTCCTTGGTTCTTCAACATCGCCTCATTCTCCTGGAACCTCATTTGATACATCCGATCTCTCTCTTGCGCCTCCTTATATCGTGTATCATCTTTCGCTAGGAGTTGGGCCATCATATCCTCCATGGAAGGCTTCCTCTCACCCTGACCCATGCCACTACTCTGCCCACTGGTCTGGTCCTGGAATAGACTCTGGGTGCGTGGCTGGAACCCCGGTGGATTTCCACTCCTCCAACTTTGCTGATTCTTCCAACCGAAGGTATTGCCCTGCATCCGGTTGGGATTACTAACAAAATCAACCTGTTCCTGGAGACTGTCAACAGAGATGGGGCAATCAACAGTGTCATGACCGCCCCGACAAATCTCACAGGCCTGCTCCTTCTTCTTCTGCAGGTCTTTCACCACTTTAGTCAATGCCTCAACTTGGGCGGTTAAGACAATATTATTATCGACTTGGTGCACCCCTCGCTGGGCGGAAACTGTAACTCGAGCTTCAGGATACTCAAAGCTACTCATGGCTAAGTCCTCGAACAGGTTATTACACTCATCAACAGTTTTAGTGGTCAAAAGATTACCACCAGCAGTAGTGTCTAAGATATTACGTGTTGCATGGGTGACTCCATTATAAAACTTCTCAACTAGCGCCCAATCCTGCAACCCATGATGTGGACATTTGTGCAACAACTCTTTGAAACGTTCCCAGGTGTCGTAGAACGTCTCATCGGGTTTCTGCTGGTACGAATGAATTAGGCTCCTCAGACGAGCGGTTTTCGACGGTGGAAAGTATTTCAGAAGGAATTTATCCTGCAAATCGGCCCATGTAGTGATGGAACCGGCAGGAAGAGACTCTAGCCAACTGTGGGCTCGATCAGAGAGAGAAAACGGAAAGAGACGCAGCTTGAGTGCGTCCTCAGTAACACCGTTAAGATGGAAGGTGTCACAGATTCGGGCGAAGCGATTAAGATGAGAATTCGGGTCCTCAGACTGCAACCCGTGAAACTGACAAGTGTTGGTCATCATCGAAATGATCTGAGGAGGAATTTGCCAATTGTTGGCAGCGATTTGCGGTCGGGTGATACTAGACCTAGCGCCATCGGCTGTCGGCTTTGCGTAGTCGGCAACAACTCTCCTAACTGGTGGATCTGCGTCGCCCATCGTAGACTCGGTGTCGTGAACGGAATCGGTGTCGGTGTCGCGAACTGAAGATTCCTCCGTTTCTGACTCGGTGTCGTAGTCGGGTTCGCCCGTCTGCTGGTCGAATATACGCTCGGGATCGTCAAATGGCTCAAACTCAGGTGGTCCGACAGAACGGGTGTGACGCATAAACTAGAACGGAAAAGAAAATAAAAAAAAAAATATAACTAAACGACTTAAATAAAAGTGAACTAATCTAATCAAGCAAACAAATAGCACGTAAAAGGCAAATTATAACTAAGGTAACAAATAGCAAATAGAGGAAACTAAACTAGAAAAGAAAAAGACAACTAAAAAAAACTAAAGAAATAAGAAGAAACGAAAAAGTAAAGGGTGGTTAGACCCCCGACTCGGATCGTTCTCGAAGTCGCCAAAATAAAGTCCCCGGCAACGGCGCCAAAAACTTGATGTGTGAAATATATATATTAAATTAATGTTGTTCACAAAACTCAGGTTTTAAATTAAAATGGAAAACCCAAAAAAAACTCACACAAGCGGCAAGTGTACCGGCCGTGTGTAGTCAAGCTAAGTAAGTCCGAGTATCGTACCCAAGAGACTTGTTTGGCGGCCCTCAATAATAAATCGTTATCGACTCCTAACCGATGAAACTTTGTTTATTTTTAATTATTAAAACTAAGAAAATAATGACGAACTAATAATTAAGAGTTATCTAAGAATTAAAACTAGTAAAACTAAAAATTACTTTAATTAAAACTAATATAAAAGATAGAAACGACTTAAACTAAGAAGACAAACTAAACTAACTCGAAAACTGTCAAGAATGAGAAAGCAACTACCTAGGCGGGAATCCTATTAACGACTCGACTACTATTGGTTTCATACAACTAATGGCACCGGATCTAAAAATATAACTACCAAGAACAACCCAACGCTACACTGCCTGCTATAGGTCTTAAATGTATGCTAAATGTCCTAAAATAATTATTTGAAACTTACGGTGTTAAGGAATGGCAAAAACCACACTTGGATGACTAATGGACCCTAAACTAGATCTCTTTCAGGTCTCACTAGTCCATTACCCTAATAGTTGGTTCTATCAACTCAATAAGATAAAGAGATCAATTAATCTAATACGATCTATGACAAGAAATCACAAGTGACTAGACTACTTAGGCAAAATCCACTCTCGTATGATTCTAACCTAACCAAACTAGCAACTAGATGAAATCTACAACCTATCTCCTTCCGGTCTCTAGGTCGGTTAGAATACTAATTTATACATATGAAAGCAAGCCTATCTCATAAGTGACTATTCCTAGATCAACCCACATATTGATTCAAACACTAAGTCTAAATCTAGCATGCAATTTTAACCAAAAACACAAAGTCAATAATTAAAATCACAAGAGAAACATGGCAAACGACATATATATTATAACTAGTACGCACATCACATTCAAAGACAATATTTAGATCAACTTTGCAATAATCATCCACTCCATTAATTATAAAATAAACCAAAAGTAGTCAAAACATTATTATTCATCCATTGCCTAGGTAGTATTAAAAGTTTAGCCAAACATATTCGTCAAAAGAATCACAAAAATAATATCAAACATAGTCATAATTTATAACAAAACAGAAACAAACGAGACCGAATGATACCGTGTCAACCCGTGTCACAAATACTCTTAACGAATAAAGATCTTATGCTCCAAAAAAATAAACCAAAAGCTGCCCACCAATTCTTCTTTCGATCGACTTCTCAAAAGCTGCCGTCCAAAATCTTCTCTCTTTCACGTATGCTTTATGATCCATATATATGTTAGGTTTCTCATTGGTGGGCCTTAAATTGAGTTATTGAGCCTTCACTTGATTTATGATATATATTTTAACTGCATGAATTAAACATATATATATCAATCTCTTATTAAAATATTTAAATCAAACTAATTATATGACCTCAATTTAATTACTTTGTCAAATGTCATATTTCAAATTTATTTAACCATATAAGAGTAAAAATTGACCAAAAGTAACCCAAATGTGTAAGGAATATTCGTATAAAATAATGTATATTTTGGACCACATCACTTCAAAACGAAATTAAGTAAAAATCTAATGTACTTATATGATCAATATACCAAAAGAAATAAAAACAATTATGATTAATGTAAATTTATATTGAATTATTGAAAGAGAATGGTATATTGATTTTTATAAATAAAGACTATTATTTTTTTAGTTTCTAACAATCCCAACTATTAAATTAGCTGTCAATGTTTCCAACTTTTATTACTTTGGCAACCAACGGTCTGTCGTTATTTTTTTTAACGCCGTTAAGTTTTTTTTTAATTCAAGACCGATGATTTAGGTATTTTGATCGGAAGGGTAATACAAGTCAATTGATGTAAAAAAACAATTAAAATTTTTACATCCGATTGAAGTACCGTTAACTTTAAACACCCGATTGAAGCATCGTTTCGTCGTTCGGAGCATCTCTTCGAGGTAACTTATACCTAAATAGACTCATAATCTCCTTCCGATCAAAAGACTTAAAACATCGATCTAGAATTCTATCAAAACTTAATGACGTCAAAAAAAAATTTAACAACGAACTATTGGTTGACAAAATGATAAAAGTTAAGACTGTTAATGGCCAATTAAATAGTTAAAGATAGATAGAAACTAAACTACTTCTCTTCGTTGCGTAGGCGAAGTGAGTTGGCTGTTTCGAGCTAGGGCTAAGCGAGCCAGAAGTGATCCAAGCTGGAAGTGAGCCGGAGTTCGTAGGCTAAGTGAACGGGGAGCAACGGCTGATCGAAAAGCGAAGATAGGCGCATAGTTCAGTGATCTACAAGAGTGGTAGAGGTCCCGATCAGGTTGTTTTAACAAGCTAGTTAGGCCAGCCAGATAGGCTAAACTAGTAGTTCGTAGTTCCCCAGGCCAGCGGGGTAGGTGCTTAGGAACCGAAAAGTTGATAAACTGATAATTAAGAGCCAACAAAACCAATATAGCAAACAAAATCACTAAGCATATATTTCAAAAAAGGTGGATGACAAACTCACCATGTATTTACTAATTTTAATAATGCAACCGCTCATAGAAACGTAATATACCATCATCCAAGCTCATTTAATCCTCGGTCAAAAGTCATATAACTTGACCATCTTCCTTTGAAACTTTGATGATCATCTCATCATCAAAATCACTCTTCAATATTCTCCCACCAACACATAAACCCAAATTCAAAAGGCCATGGATCACCAACATCAAGATCAAAATCAAAATCTTGATCATCATACCAACAATATTAAGAGCAATGATCAAACCATCTTAAAGACTCATCATAACCTTGATCTTGATCATCACATCAACAATAAGAGCAATGATCAAACCCTCTTAAAGACCCATAATCTTGATCATGTTAAAATGAAATGGAAATGAAATTGATTTGTGCAAAGATTGATTTCGTTTATTGATTGTCACTGCTTTATATACACATTACAAAACTGAATAACAAACTTTGACTAACTAACTTCACTAACTGACTTTTGTTTAACTAACTATCAAAGTGAGCAACTAACTTTACAAGGACAGAAATTGTAAAATACAAAAGAACGAAAACTGTAACATATATCAACATCCCCCCTCAAGTTGGAGGGAATAAACCCAACTTGGATCGTAGAAATTGATGCTGCTTAGATGATAAACTCTTTGTGAATAAGTCTGCAGGCTGATCTGTGGTTGAAACATGTTTTAAAGAAATTAACCCTTCTTGCAACTTTTCTCGTACAAAATGACAGTCTAAATCTATATGCTTAGTTCGTTCATGATAAACTGGATTTTTGGCAATATGAATAGCAGCCTGACTGTCACATTTTAATGGTATTGGAGTAATTGAATCAATAGAAAACTCATTAAGCAATCTGGTTAACCATGTAAGTTCAGCTATAACTCTTCTCATGGATCTATACTCTGCCTCTGCTGAGCTTAATGAAACAGTTGGTTGTTTCTTAGATTTCCAAGAAATAGGACTTCCACCAAGTAGAATGAAGTAACCAGTTACAGACCTTCGTGTGTTAGGACAAGCAGCACAATCTGAATCACAGTAAGCTTCTAATTTGTAATCATCAGTATTGTTAAAGAACAAACCATGATCAATAGTTCCAGAAACATAATTCAATGTGTGTATGGCAGCATTCCAATGTGGAATATGAGGTGATTGCATAAACTGACTGAGAAATTGAACAGCAAATGTCAAGTCAGGTCTGGTATGTGTCAGATAATTCAGCTTGCCCACTAACCTCCTATATTGTAGTGGATCATGAAAACAATCTCCAGCCTTCTTTAAAAGCTGCAAATTAGGAGGCAAAGGACACATAGTTGGTGTAGTAGAAACAAATTCACTAAATTCTTGTAGTAAATCTCTGGAAAACTTTCTTTGTGTCATAATGGTTCCTTTGGGTAAATGTAACACTTCAATGCCCAAAAAATAATTCAAAGTTCCCAAATCTTTGATCTTAAAAGTGTCATCCAGAAAAGCCTTTAAACTGTTGATTTCATCAAGATTGTTTCCAGTTAAAAGTATATCATCAACATATACAGCTAGATGCACTACAGATTGACCCATATGTTTTGAAAACAATGAATGATCATTAGCAGACCTTTGATATCCTCTGGATTTGAGAGCATCAGATAACTTTCCATACCACTGTCTAGAGGCTTGTTTTAGACCATAGAGTGATTTTTGAAGTTTAAGAACATTATTAGGTGATGAAAGATGTAAACCTGAAGGAGGAATCATGTATATGTCTTCTTCCAAATCTCCATGCAAGAATGCATTATTAACATCTAACTGAAATAAAGACCAATTCTTTTTAGTGGCAATTAAGCTTCTTATTGTTGTCATTTTCACCACAAGGGAAAAAGTTTCATTGTAATCAATCCCTTCTCTTTGAGTATCTCCTCTAATTACCAATCTTGCCTTACATCTTTCCAAACTTCCATCTGCTTTATATTTAATTTTATAGACCCATTTGCATTTGATTGCTGTTTTGTCAGCAGGTAATGCAGTTTCAACCCATGTTTTTGTTGCCTTTAAAGCATCTAATTCTTTTTGCATAGCAAGTTGCCATTCAGGATGTTGAACAGCTTCTTTATAGGACAGTGGTTCAAGTAATGTTTTCAAATTATGATCAAGAGTGTAAGCATTAGAAGAAATATGAGATGGGTCAATCTGGGTTATGGATGAAAAAGCAGTTATAGTATGTGAACAAGTAGAAGCAAATTGACAATGGTAACCATTCAGATATGTGGGCTTTGAAACAGTCCTGCTTGATCTTCTTAGTTCAGGTATGTGAGTTGAAACAGGTGGATTTGAGGGTGATTGAAATGTTGTGGTATGAGGATCATGATCAAAGAAATCAGGTGGGATAATAGGAAAAAGATTATTGTGTTTGGAGGTAATAGATGGAAATGTTTGTTCAAAGAAAACAACATCTCTTGAAAAAATGATTGTATGGGTATGAAGATCATAAAGCTTGTATGCTTTCTTTCCTGGTGGATATCCAAGTAAAATGCAAGGATGTGCTCTTGATTGAAATTTATCTCTTCCTTGAGATATTGTAGAAGCATAGCATAAGCATCCAAATGTTTTCAATCTAGAATAAAGAGGTGGTTTGTTGTACAAGACTTCATAAGGACTTTTATGAGATAAAAGTGTTGTGGGAAACATGTTTATGAGATGTGTTGCTGTCAAAACACAGTCTCCCCAGAATTTGATAGGCAGTTTAGATTGAAACATTAGAGCTCTGGAAGTTTCTAAAAGATGTTTGTGTTTACGTTCCACAACTCCATTTTGTTGTGGAGTGTAAACACAACTAGTTTGGTGATGAATGCCCTTAGAAAGAAAGTATTGAGTAGCAGAAGTAGAAGATCCTAATTCAAGGGCATTATCTGATCTAACACACTTAACTTTCATCTCAAATTGTGTGTCCACCATTTGTATAAAATTCTGTAAAACAGAAAAAGCATTGCCTTTTGTAGACAATAAATGAGTCCAAGTGTATCTACTAAAATCATCAACAATGGTAAGAAAATATTTAAAACCATTGTAAGTAGATGTATTGTATGGTCCCCAAACATCTATATGAATAAGATCAAAAATCTTATTTGTTTCTCTGGTGCGTTGTGGGAAAGGTTGTTTATGTTGTCTTGCTTGTGGGCAAACATCACAACATTTCAAATTGTCATCATTGATAGAAGAAACCATAGGTAATTGTTTTAGTTTGTACAATGGCAAATGCCCAAGTCTTTGATGCCAAACAATTGTACTAACAGCATTATTACAAATGAATTTATGATCAAACGAAACAGAAGCTATGTCATTTGTTTGCAGCAGATAAAGTCCATTGATGAGTTTACCAAGTTCCAGTGGCCTCTTCAGAGAAGGGGCCTGCAACATGCATGTTTTGTTAGAAAAGAAGACTATACCATTAGTCTGTAAACACAATCTACCAATTGATAATAGATTATGTTTAAATTGTGGCACTAACAAAACATGTTGTAATAAGAAGTCTGGCAATAATTGAATTGACCCATACTTTGTAGCTTGAACAATTTTGCCATTAGGTATAGTGATAAAGACAGGATTAGAAAGAGGCTGTATGTTAGACAATAGACGTTCATCACAACACATATGTTCATTAGCCCCTGAGTCTATTATCCAATCTGATGATAATTTTGAAGACAAACAAGTCATCATACCTGCAAATGTAGTATGATTGACTGCAGTTGATCCTGATCCTTCTTAAGCATTTGAATTAGCAATCTGAGTTTGTTGCAGGAACTGGATTAGTTGTTGACATTGTTCAGGTGTAAAACTTGTACTGGCACTCATAGCATGCACATTTGTTCCATTAGATGCAGTATCATCAGCCATACTCAGATTAGCTCTTGGTTTATTGAATTTGAAGTCTTTAGGGAAACCAATCAACCTGTAACATTTACTTGCAGTGTGTCCTGGTTTTTTACAGTGATTGCATATTACAGCATTCTTCCTTGAATCACCATAGTTTTTAGTTTGAACATGCATGGAAGAAATATCAGGAAATGGTTGTGGTTGTGAGTGAATTTCTCTCTGTTTTTCATCTTGAATTAGAAGAGAATATGCCTTACTCACAGATGGAAGTGGATTCATCATCAAAATGTTTCCCCTTACTTGATCATATGTTGAGTTTAAACCCATAAGAAACTGTATAAGCTTTTGTTCATCTTCTTTCTTGACAATTTCAGCATGTGCACCACAAGTACAACCAGGAGTAGTATTATATGAATTTATTTCATCCCAAACACTCTTGATTTTGGCAAAATAAACAGCGATTGCATTAGATCCTTGAGACATTTCACACAAACTCTTCTGCAATTGATATGATTTTGCACCATTACCTTGTCCATAACGATCTAAAAGCTCCTTCCAAAGTTCTCGAGCAGTGAGAACATAGAGAACACTTTCACTGATATCTCGTGTTAATGTGTTTAATATCCATGAGATCACCATATGATTGCATCTTGTCCATTGTGCAGCAGTTGTAGCAGTACTTGAAACAGTTCCATCGACAAATCCTAACTTGTTTTTAGCTGAAAGTGCAATGATAATTGCTCGTTTCCATGATCCAAATCCCGAACCATCAAATTGCTTAGAAATTAACATCATTCCTGGATTATCGGATGGATGAAGATATAAAGGATTTGTTGCATCGATAGTAATAGTATGATTTTGATTCTGATTTTGATTTTGATTTTGATTTTGATTGGTTGCCATGTTTGAACGAATTGATCACAATGAAATCAAAAGAAAATCAATTGAGATTGAAGATCAGGTATGAATTGAATATAGAACAGATGAAATGAGAATTGGATCAAGCATTAAGCTCTGATACCATGTTAAAATGAAATGGAAATGAAATTGATTTGTGCAAAGATTGATTTCGTTTATTGATTGTCACTGCTTTATATACACATTACAAAACTGAATAACAAACTTTGACTAACTAACTTCACTAACTGACTTTTGTTTAACTAACTATCAAAGTGAGCAACTAACTTTACAAGGACAGAAATTGTAAAATACAGAAGGACGAAAACTGTAACATATATCAACAAATCATGGGGAGGTTGATCATCATATCAACAATAAGAGCAATGATCAAACCATCTTAAAGACTCATAATCTTGATCTTGATCATCATATCAACAATAAGAGCAATGATCAAACCATCTTAAAGACTCATAATCTTGATCTTGATCATCGTATCAACAATAAGAGCAATGATCAAACCATCTTAAAGACCCATAATCTTGATCTTGATCATGGTGAGGTTGATCATCATACCAACAATATTAAGAGCAATGACAAAAATTTTGATCTTGATAATGGTGGTGATAATCTTGATCAAGAAGATGGCAACATCAATGGCAAAAACACAATGAATTATGAACTCGGCCCGTTTTATTGCACTGATAACGACCCACCCGAGTCATACTCACTCTGCCAGACCAAAGTATCTGACTGGCTCGACCACAACCAGAACACATTCATCGAACGCAATCCTTCAGTCAAGTTCGCGTGTTGCAAAAACCAAGATTCGTGCCAAACGACTTCGTCTCGTCGTTCAGTCTCTACAACCCCACAACCAAAACTATCCATAATCGGGTTCAGAAAAACACCGGTTCATCAAATGGACCCAAAGACCAAACAAAATGCTAAACCGGAAAATGTCCGGTTGTTCAGGAACCGGTCTGAACCGGGGAGGGATTACTGTTTGCTAATAACTAAACTAGTTTCTCCTAGGGTTTCTTGTGTCGGTCGGGTCGGTTCCGTTCGTGTGGTTCGAAAACGGAAAACCGGCGTTTGGAGGAGCTTTAAGGCTGCTTTTACGAACCTGATTCAGACGAATAAAGTGACGAAGATAGCCGTTTGAACCCGGTTTGAACCGGCGATTAGATTGGTAAGCATTTTTTTCAAATATTTAAAATCAAAATGGTTTTTAAAAAATATACTAGGTTGAAAAAAAATTGTTGGCTATGAAAAATGTTTTTTATATTTATTTGGGTAATATATAACTTTTTATTTGTCTTTTTAGTTATAGTTGAATTTAGTAGTAATTATTGGTGTCAACTAGTGGTCTAGTGTGCTATATATCTTCTTAGTACATGGCTCCATGCCTTATGATTGAGGACATAGAGATGGCCGTTTTTGACAATTTACATGCAATTATTAAATTTGAGGAATTAATTTTGATGATTCACATGCAATAACAATCCGACAATTTGTGACGGTTCACATGCTATAGTTTTGTCAATTTGTGACAATCCACGTGGAATAGTTTTGACAATTGGTGACAAATCACGTGGAATAGTTTTAAATTCAGTGTTTTGAAAATCGGATTGGACCGGCTGGTCGGACCGGTTAAACCGGGAACCGGGTATGGAATCGGGACGGGTTAGGGGTTTAAACCGCTCTAGTCATGAACCGGTAGATCCAACGGTCCGACCGGTCGGACCGGATGAACCGGGCGGTTGAATCGGTAGAAAATAGGTTGGATCGGGAATTTTTAAAATTTTTCTATATTTTATGTATTTATATTTAAAAATCATCCGGTCCTTTAATCCGGTTCGACCGGTTTGATATCCGGTACGGTTCTGAAAACATTGGTTTTAATAACTTTAGACGGTTCACATGCAACAATATTGAAAACTTTCGAAGTACGTTCTAATGCAATAACTTTGACGATTTTGAACCCTTAATTTCAAGTACCCAAAGCATGGAGGGGATGCTTGGTAAAATCTGAATTATTAAGTGCTGAATGGTTAAGAGGTCTGAACCATTAAGAGGTTCCATCAAAGAGATGGATATTGAGGTAGAACTTCAGATGAGTATAAAGTTATTATATGCTCCATTCAGTTTCATTCAGCATCTCTCAGTCTCTTAACCATTCAGCACTTAACTGAACCATTCAGATGTTTTTTTTTCTGAAACAAATGCTCTGAATACTGAATGCTAAATGGTTAAACACTGAACTAAACCATTAAAAGGTAAACAAACAGCCCCCTATGTAACTTTATGTAATCGTCTCAAACTCTTAAATACTTAAACCCAATCTTTGATCTAGGCTCAATCTTTGACTTACGCTCAGTTAAACATTTAAACTCAATCATTGATTTAATCCCAATTAAAATAGTTAAACTTAATTTTAATTTAACTTAGCCACTTAGGTTCAATTAAACCATTAGTAATTAGATGTGTATTTGATTAGAGAACATGTGGGTTGAACAATTAATTGTTCAAGAGTAAAGTTGAAGATCCCAAATTTAGTTTGATTATCTTTTTATTTTATAAGACCCGATTTTATCCGACCCGAATTGGGTAAAAAAAAATTATACAACAATAACCAGTTTGTCAAACAAATCCTTAAAAATTTATCTCCCGCATGAAATTTTTTTTTTGGTCTGGCATTTCATGTTGCAATCTTAAATACCACCATTTTTAAATTATAGGTTTATATTGGTTTTGATTGTTGAATGTGATATTGATTGTGTTAGGCTCGGTTTATTGTCTTCACCACACAAGGGCTCGACGGATGATGTGGAGGCAGTGTCACGAGAACACCGATATTGCTAACACGACACGATGAACTGCGAGATGCCAGTACTATCAAACCTTGTCGTAAGCTATTTATCTTTTTACACACATGTAATATATTATATTAATGGGAGTAGTAAAGGCTTTTTAAAGATAGTTAAAATAAGAATTGTCGTATGTTGATGATCATAAGGTGATACTTTTTCATATAAATGTTTATAGAGATTGTAAAAAATATACATGTTTTAGGAAAGAAAAACATATCCAAATGGCAATATATGTTTGTTGTAAGAAGGGTTATTCGATTTAATCACCTCCAACTATTGGTTATTGGCTGCTGTCACCCTTAAGTATCACTTTGGCCAATATAACTCTCAACTAAACACTTTGGTGTCCGTATCACCAAAAGTTAACAAAAAATTAACCAAAAGTGACTTGAATTGGTTAACTTTTGGTGATACGGACACCATAGTATTTAGTTGGGAATTATATTGGCCAAAGTGATACTTGAGAGTAACAGCGGCCAATAACCAAAAGTTGAAGGTGATTAAATCCAATAACCCTTGTAAGAACTAAGAACCTCTAATTGGCTAGCCATCAGAGTCACTATTTCTCTAAGGGCGGAAATGCAACAAATGTTAGTGTTTGCTAATACAAGTTTTGACTTAGTTTAGTAAAGTACAAATTAGAGGATAACGTAAACTACAAATTATTTGAGAAAGAAAATTACATGGTGTGTCATCTAACTAATCCTTTGCATTAACTAATGTTATCGATTTTATTTAGTTTTATGTAAATGACTAAATTGTCCTTACTAAGAAGTATAGGGAAAGGTTAATGCGAGAAGAGTAAATATTACGATAAGTGTAAGAAAATTACTAAATTCTTCAGTTTTTCAATAAAAAAACTTTTTTAACGTGTAGAAAAATGATTAAATTGCAATATTTATTCATCAAAATCGATATTCAAAAAATAAATTTTGATAAATTTCGTTTATTTATTAAACTTAGACATGTTGAAGTCATACGTAGGTTATGTTACTTACACATAACTACGCATGTGTAGGTAAACTTAAAACGCTAACAATACATACGAAAAAAAATTTAATGATTTTTTTTAGTTTATATGTTACTCATTTGTGTGTAGGAAAATGATTTAAAAAAAAAAATTAAACCATTACTAAGTTTTTTTAGTGATTTAGATTTCTTCTTGCAATATATGAGTCTTCTCAAATGAACTTAATCATATATATATATATATATATATATATATATATATATATATATATATATATATATATATATAGAGAGAGAGAGAGATCCATTCAAATGAGAACACTTTTAACTTGAGAACAACTTAGGAACCGTTTTAAATATTGTATTTATTATAATATAAATTGACCAAAATGCTTATAATTAACCTAATTTTAACATCTATTTAAAAAATATAAGATTTTTGAAGTCGTTTGTTAAAATGCATATATGCACCCACATTACTTGTACACAAACACACATTTTGGGTGCATATATGCATTCTAACAAACGACATCACGAATCATATTTTTTTGAATTAGATGTTAAAATTAGTTAAATTATAAGCATTTTTGTCAATTTATATTACAAAAAATTCAACAGTTTAACCCCATCTATGATTTGTCAAAGTTGTACTTTTTGTACTCAAGTTAAAAGGTGTTCTCATTTGAGTGTCCCTCTATATATATATATATATATATATATATATATATATATATATATATATATATATATATATATATATATAGTGAAGTTCACCTACATAGTGTTATAAATCTAAGAAGGCTAAGAAGCAATAAGAGATTGACATGTGGTATCTAGGAAAATTAGGAGAGGGTGTATTTTAGTCATGCCCACTTTTTTAAATATTCTCTCTCCACATGCAAGTCACATGTCAATTCCCCCACTTTTTTAAAACGTTTATAACTTTTACATACGACATTATTTTTTTAAACAAATTACACCATAAAAACAAGAATTTTGTTCTCTTTAAAACGCGTATAATATTGATATATAAAAAACGAACTTTTTTTCACAATTTTTCAGCTCATTGTGTCTAACGTCAGGTTATTGTGTTCTACGTCAGGTCATTGTGTCTTTCATCAGGTCATTGTGTGATTGTGTCATCCGTAAGGTTGTTGTGTCATTCATCGGGTCATTGTGTAATCTTATTTGACAAGTATTACACAATGATCTAATAATAATTACACAATAACACAAAAAGTATTTCAAAGATCTTGCTCTCACATCATCCTCCTTAAAAAATAAATAAAGAAAACTTAAAAAAACTACTATTTTCTCATTGTGTCTTTTTTCATTGTGTCTAATTTAAAAAATAAAAAAAAACGGTAATTTTTTTAATTTTTTTTAATTTTTCGTTTATTTATTTTCTGAAAGAGGAATACATAGGGAACAAGGTCTCCGAACCATTTTTTAAAATTTGATTTATATTGTGAGTTATAGTTTTTTTAAAGTGTCATTGTGTCTTTGTTTACCATTGTGTCATTCTCACACTTTATAACAAAAAATGACTTTGTCTTTGAACATTTCTCAAACACATTAACAATTTGTGACACGATGATAATTTCTAAACACATAATTAGATGACACAACAAATCTTTACAATAAGATGATATTACATAATGACTTAAGAATGAACCGATAAAAATGATATTTTACTAGTTATAATATAACACAATCACATGATATTACACAATGACTAAACAAGTGCCGAAAAAAAATTTATTTTTTATATATCATTTGATACACCTTGAGTTTTTTAAATATAATTTTCACGATTCATATTGGAGTAGGTCCTAAAACTTATCATTTGTGTGACTATTTTCACTATAATATGTAGTTTTACAAATAAGTCATTACAACATAATTTACATAACTTTTATTTAAACAAATATAACTTCAATTTCACTTGTCGATCCGAGTCCAATCTTTAGTCTTTTGCCACTTTCTTCTATGAAACTATACATGAATATCACATTAGTCATAGCTAAGTACACACGACATATATCTACTTTTCTGAGATCACAAGTCTCTAATTTATTATTGAGACCGTTGCCTTTATTTTTATTCACTGAGACCACCATCTGTAATTATTAAAACCACCCGTCTCTATATATTCACTGAGACCACAATCTCTAAATATTCATAGAAACCACCGTATTTAATTATTGAAACCATTCGTCTTTAGTTACTCACTGAGACCCCTAATTTAATTATTTATAGAGACCACTATCTTTAATTTCTCAGACCACTATCTCTTATTATTAAGACCACCGTCTCTAATTACTAAGACTATTACCTCTAATTATCCACTTATAATTTTAAGACCATCGGTCTTTATATGCTTCAACTAATATATATCATACACGTAATGATGCAATTACACATATTAAAACACAACAAATAACCATGTATACTTTTTAGAGTTTATGTAAATGTATGATAACTTAGTTATATACGATCACTTGCTAATTATTTAGCACCACCAGATTCTAATATCCCACAATTCTTACATACCCTGCTTGAAATCTTACTATGGCTTACTCGTGTATCTATCTAATAAATCAAACTTTTAGGGGGCAATTTTTAGAGGGATTTTTTTTATAATAGGAAGTTTGGGAGGTAAAATTTAGCTAAATTTTTCATCATGCAAGTTGATGGAGTCAACTCCTTAAATGTTATATATTTACAAATTGTTAAATATAATGGTTACTAGGTTTAACACCCGTGTATTACACACGGGTTGAATAAAAATATTTTTAAAATATTATAACTATTATATTTAAAAAATTATAAATAATTTTATAAATTATTATTAATCACAAAATTTTATCTTTATTAACTCTCTTACTCAATTTTCCCTCTCAACCATCCTTTTATAAAATAAATTATGTTTTCCCCCTAAAATTTGTCCCCTAAAAACTCTAATTTATTAGATAGATAATTTCTTTATAAATATTACTATTTAACCTTTGTGTAACACACGGGTATTAAACCTAGTGATATATATATACTAGTCTATCTAATAAATCAAACTTTTAGGGGGCAATTTTTGGAGGGATTTTTTTTATAATAGGAAGTTTGGGAGGTAAAATTTAGCTAAATTTTTCACCATGCAAGTTGATGTTGCCAACTCCTTAAATGTTATATATTTACAAATTGTTAAATATAATGGTTATAATTTCTTTATAAATATTACTATTTAACCCGTGTGTAACACACGGGTATTAAACCTAGTATCTTCTATATAGTAAATCAAGGTTTTGTGGGGCATTTTTTGAGGGAAATTTTTTTTTCTATAATATAAATTTGGGAGGAAAAATTAAGTGTTTTTTTTATCATGCATGAGTTTATATAGCAAAATACTTAAATATTAAATATATTTCAATATTTAAACATAGTGGTTATAATTTCAAAAGCACGTGCTGCTAAACAACTTATACCCAAACGACTTTTAAGGATTCCAAAAGCTCGTTCCACATCCTTCCTCGTGCCTCTTGTGCCCCGCTGAAACATTTTCGTTTATCACCTGTGGCATGAGGAATAGTTTTGACAAATACCAACCATCTGGTATACTCCATCCACGGAATAGTATCCATAATTATACTCGTTTGTATTTATTGTAGATGGAACAATTGGTGTCGTTCTGTCAAAAAGATTGTTGAATAGCGGCGATTGGTTCAACACATTTAGGTCATTTTCGAACCGGACATACCAATGTATGCATGCCAAAACCACGTATCTTGTGATGTCGCCGCCTTAAGAATGAGTGTTGGACAATTGTGATCTCCTCTCATGAATTTTCCACGCTAAGCCATTAGACAATTCCTCCACTTCCAATGCGTACATCGATAGATAACATAAATTTAGAGACCGAAAGAATATATGCATTGTGACGTTCACAGGTTGCATTCAAGTAATCGGTAGATGATGAGGATGAACTATAATACCCTGAAAAGTTTAATGAAAAGAAAATAATAATAATAATAATAATAATAATAATAATAGTAATAGTAATAATAATAATAATAATAATAATAATAATTGTAAAATAAAATTTAATAATATACTTTAGACCTGGCAAAACGGGCGGGTCGGGTCGGGTCAGCTACCCGGGTCAGAATGGGTCCGGGTCAGAACGGGTCCGGGTCAAGACGGGTTGTTATAAAAACGGGTCAGAACGGGTCAGGTCAGGATGGGTCCGGGTCAGAACGGATCACATAAAAAAATCAGTATACAAATAATAAAAATATTTAAAGTGTTAAACTTCTAAACACTACCCAAAATCTATTATCCACCTAATCATCTCCAATAGTTCATCACAAGCTCACAACAATCAAAACACAACAGATACAATCAAACAAATCAAATCACAAAACAAACCTGTTCGAAAAGGATCATTCAGGTTCCTGAACTGAAACATGAGCAAGCGAATAGTCCGAATGCTAAACTTCTGGTAAGCAGAAGTAAGCGCCTGCTGCAATTCCTTGGCATCTATGAACCCGCTCCGATCCAAATCCACCATCTGAAAGCTCCGAATCACTTCCGGATGAGTACCCGCTGGAAACGAAGGTACCGCCGAGTACCCGTATTTTCCACCAAAACCACCATTAGGCAAAACATAAGTTTTACCAGTTCGCCGGAGACGAATAAGAAAACATAAGCTTTAACCAGTTCGCCGGACTGTTTTACGGAGACAAAGAAGGGTTCACCGTTTAAATCACTTATGAGAATAACTTTGTTCGCCGGAGACGAAGAAGGGTTCACCGGAGAGGCAGGGATGAAGGAGATGAATAGAAGAAACCCTAAACCCGTTCAAATTGCCTGAGACGGCTAATGAAATGAAATTTTAGGTTTGACCCATTCTGACCCGTAGGGTATTTTAAGCAACCCATTCTGACCCGTGATTTTTTTTTCTTCAGCCCGTTGGGTCGAATTTTAACCCACTAATGAGTTTTAAAGGGCCCAAACTAACCCAACAAGAAATAAAAATTAGCCCAAAGTGACCCAAAACCACTAACACGGGTCAATTTTGCCAGGCCTAATATACTTAAATCAATATTTAGAGAATGACAGAAATATAAGAATTGATAAAATAAATTGCAAAATAAGGTTGATCTAAAAGACATATGATCATGGAAACGTGGAGAGGAATTAAATCTGAAACAATGTTGACCTATACTCCCTCTAGTCATCATCTCTATCACCGAACATCCGCAAGATTTGGGATCTTGATCATTCCCGTATGTGCCCACGTACATCCTCCATACCTTAATTTGGCAAGCACCAAAACCCTCTTCGCTGTTGCTTATTTTGCTCATGCCGGAAACCGGAATCAGCCACGAAAACTCCCGGTGAACCACCTGCACTAAATCATCCCCCGTAGTTACAACCGAGGACGCCATCATTGTTTAACCACCTGACCCGTTTAAAGCCTTTGCCGGTCACGTTTCTGAATGAAACGTACAGACCCATAACGCAACAAGTTGTCTACGGTCGATCTATTCTGAAATTAAGGTAACAAATCTAACATGTGTTACACCTATACTTAAATCTATCAATATTGCAGTGTGATAGTGTTCGGTTTCGGCGACAAAACCAATCATAGCATGAAAACTTGGTGTTAAGATGAACATGTATGAGTAATACAAACATAAGGCCGGAGTTACACTAATAAGTCTTCCACTAATCATCAAATTGAATTAACAATTTGATATCTAAAGAATAATGTTGTATAATTAAGCCCGGCCACTTTCTTTCATGCGATATAATTAAAACAAATTAATGTTACTATGAAAGTACACCTAACAATGTACTAGTTCTGTGGTTCATCAAAAATTTGTAAGATCTAGTATTGAGATCCATATAATTAATGAATGCTAAGCATGGCTAATGGTACTATTACAAATTTCTAATCAGTACGACCTTTGTTGTTATAAGGTAACTAATAGTTAAAGCTATCAAGAAATAAGATAACTAAAATGAAATTTTGTATATCTGATCTAAAGATGATTAAAGTGTAGGTGCTAGTACGACTTAAGAACACCTTAAACTTGCGTTGTATTGCTCGCTAACTAAGGTACGGATTCCGTGTCCCTTCTCTTATAGTATAAATTCTATCTCTGTTACTTTGTAGTACAAAGTTCTGGTACTTTTATGTTAGTGTCACCATTTTTGCTTCCGCTGACACGACTCGTTTTGCCTTAGAGTAATATTTCTTGGTTCCGTTCAGTTATGACTTGTTCGGATTATTTGATATACTTATTAATACTTTTAGCAATGCAATAGTTTTATTAACTTGTACGCATTATTGCATGTTCCCGTAGATGATAGTTGGACTTTATATATTACATGTTAGGTAGTTATGCTACTACCACTTTGACTTTGTACTCTGTTACCCGAGCTGTCTGACATTTCATTGTGGCGTCAATGGCATGACACTTTTCGTGAAAGTGTGTAATAAATAGTTCACGACGTCTCCGTTTATATGTTAGTACTCAAGGAGTACATTGGCCACATCTGTCTGGGAGGCGCATGGATATATCCTAGTTTCTGATCAGTTTTGTTTCTGGGGGATGGAATAATGTGTGTACGCCCCACACACCGTCTCATTAGTACATTAGCCTAGCTAGCTGTGTACACCTCTGTTTTGGCTCTGGGTACTTCCTATATTACACGACTTATTTGTTTGTTTATTTATATGTTATGTCTTGTAGATCAATTGTTTTCAGTAATATGTTCAGATCAGTTATCAGTATGTAATATGTTCAGATCAGTTATCAATTACATGTTCAGTTTTATATCAGTTATAAGTTCAGTTCAGTATCAGTCGTCAATTAAAAGTTCAGTTCAGTATCAGTTATATGTTCACACCATATATATATGTTCGGTTAACAATTATACGGACCTGCTTCTGCTTATTCGTCTCACTTTATTTACTATTGTTCTCTCCGTTACTGAGCAATGTTTGGCTCAGCCGTATTTCTTTTGTGGTGTTTCTTTATTTATGCGTAGGTAATCGGGGAAAATCCGGGGAATCAGTGAGAAGAGCATTTGAAGATCAATATGGTTGCTTTTATTTCCAATAAATGTAATGAATACTTATTTAGGATTTATTTAGCATTTTTAGTTGTCGGACCTACAACATTAGATTATGTCTTTTATCTTAATGGATTGGTTTGGTTTGATATCTGTAATAGTGACATCTCAGCCTCTCCGGGTTGGGGTGTTACACGAACCGTTGTTGAATCTTTGATTAATAAAGGATACAACATTTTTATAGAGTAAAAATATAGAGAGTTATATTTGTTTTGTTTTAGTATATATAGTAGAATTGTGTAATAAATAAATTTTTTTTAATATACCCGTTGGGGGAGGGGGTGGCCCACTTTTCGACGGTTGTTTTTTTGCGGGGAGAGGACATCAAATGTGTCACTGATTTTCAGGGCCAACGAGGGGTTGGGGTGTTACACGAACCGTTGTTGAATCTTTGATTAATAAAGGATACAACATTTTTATAGAGTAAAAATATAGAGAGTTATATTTGTTTTGTTTTAGTATATATAGTAGAATTGTGTAATAAATAAATTTTTTTTAATATACCCGTTGGGGGAGGGGGTGGCCCACTTTTCGACGGTTGTTTTTTTGCGGGGAGAGGACATCAAATGTGCCTGTGCGGGGCGAATTGAGGCCACACCCACTTCGTATGCTCTAATAACACTAATTACATTTTTGTCCCCTAATATATATAAGAACTTTGAATAATTTAAGAGTTCTTACATTTTTAGCCCCTCCTACTAGGTATGTACATGGGTCGGTTTGTATTTTATAGGGTATAAAAATGAAACATAAAAATAATGTTGGTAATAACATACAAATAAAGACCTTGATGTTTTTCAAATATACATAACCATTTTATACGAATTTTTTTTAAACTACACATAAAACCGAGCATTTATTTCTTTTGTTTGAGTATAATATTGTTATTTTCATTTTTATCACGGTTTTATCTCAAAACTAGATTAGTAGCCGTGTACTACACAGATTTTAATTTTATAGGTTTTAACTCAATTTAGATATCAAATTTTTTTAGCATATCTCTTATTAATTCGATTTGGATATTTACAAATATATTCATATAAAAAATCATATGTTACAATAAAGGATATGATTTATAATAGTTGGTAAATTTTTATTTGAATATATCGGGTTAGGAGATAATTCATGATAACTGTTAATTTTTTATTTGAATATATCAAGTTAGGAGATAATTAATGATAATTGGTAAACTTTGTATTTGAACATATCGGGTTATTTCAAATATGGAGCATACCATGACCCGTCTAAAAATTCTCCATCAAATTAATTTAGAACATGACACCTAAGCAAAATTTTATGTGAAGTAGTTAAAATGGTGACATGTGGATGAGTTACTCAATTATTAAAATAGGTAGATTAACTAAAACCATTTATGTCCCCACAAATATCTTTAAAAAAAGGATGAAAATGACGTGACACCATAACATCTCTTACAGAGTATGCTCATTAATCATGCCACCTTCAACACCTAACACATGTGATTCATAAGTGTACACTTGTACTAATTTACTCCACATATACAAAACGTACACACGTGTACTAATTTACACCACATAATTATATATTTTTAAATACAATTTGTCAACTTCAGTCTATAAATAAGTCCGGCTCATAAGTATTTGTGACAGATTTAGGTGTCATTTGTGACATTGTTATCTTCAACATAACTGGAGGTGTTATGGCCGGTAACGTAGCAGCGACGACGACGAAGATGACAACGGTGGAGGAGAGTGAGCAACAACAAGAGCTGAATAAAGTAATTGCAAAGTTTTATGACGAATCGTCGGAGATGTACGAGAAGAAGTGGGGAGAACACATGCATAGCGGTTTTTACGACACCGATGCCGTTGTTGAACTCGTCGATCAGCACTCTGCTAAGATCCGTATGATTGAAGAAGTACTAAGTTTCGCCTCTGTTTCGGGTACTTACTATTCAATCCTTTTTTTACTTGATATATATTCATGTTTGTGTTACGAAATTTGAAGCAACGTCTTTTAAATTCGGACCTGACCCGACATTCGACATCTGACTGATTAGAAATTTATGACGCCTAGCAATGTATATGTTGTTAGAATTCAAGTAGATATAAAGATTGAAGCGGTGACCGGGTCTCGTGTATGTTCGTTAGAAGCATTGATTAAAAATGTTTTATGTCTAGCATGTTTCGGTGTAAGAATGCAATACCAGGGCCGGCTCAAGGTGTTTGAAGGCATAAGGCGAACATAAATTAAAAGGCCTTTTTAAAATTTATCAACCGACACTAAGCTAAAAAAATTTTAATTAGCGTACACTTTAAAAATTTGATTGCTTTGAGCATTATAATTTTGTTTATTTATGTATTTTAACTGACTCTTTAAGATTCAATTAGAAGTTTTTCCTATTCACGTTTTCTAAATCGTTCTATATTTTGTGATTAGTTCCTAAACCAATTCCCAAACACTTATTCAACAAATTACTAAGTAAATCACACCAAATTTATTTGTATGTAGTTCTTAAATCAACTTGTATATCTAAAACAATTTCTAAATCAATATCCAATTCCTAACACAAAACAATTAACACAAACTTGTATATCAATGTAAATTAATAAGGTAATGACACCAAATTAGTCACACCAAATCAATTATCAAAACAAACTTGTCAATCAATGAAGTGATGAATAAAAAAGTAACCTGGAAGGTGGAATCGATGGTTTTGGCTCGAACTCGGAATTAAATATTTGAATAAGTTATGAACATCAATTGATTTGGATTGAACCAGTGATGAATATGATCGAAATTGGTTAGATAAACTCATAAACCTTGATGGTCAAAGATAAATTTTTTTCATTTGGCTATTGAGCTTGATTTTTTGGGGCCTATTAGATTATTGTGGCCTTAGGCCATTGCCTAGCTTAGTAAGGCATTGGGCCGGCCCTGTGCAATACATAACATGTTATAAAACGGGCGTATGTGTCAAAATATGATCAAGACAAAACCGAAGAGTTAAAGTCGTAAACATGTGAAATTAAATAAGGGGTTAAAGTATAATAGGGCTTAAAGTCGTAAATCTATCAAAATTGAGCTGAGGGCCAAAAATGACTAAGATAAAAGACTACACTATAAAAATGAAATGAAGGCAAATTAGTAAATTTGATGGTCGGATATAACCGACCTTCAAAATTAGAGTTATATATAAAACATAATGATAAAAAAAATAGGTCCGCGGTTTCAACCTCATTAATAGGTGCAAGATTTTTTAGTGTCACAAGGCTTTTTAGCACACTAGCATGGCACCGGTGGAGCAAATGAAGACATGCATTTAGCAAATTTAGTTATTTGTGTTGAATTAACTAATGTTATACGGTAGATTTAGAATGATATGTTTAGCGATTGTTTGTTTGTTGTTAATTCTATGAAGATTTATGATCAATAAATTAGGAGGCTAGATTGAATTGTGTCTATATAAAATCACCAGAAATAATGATTTTTTTATTATTCTTTGTTTTACTATACATGTCACCATATTATAATTGAACAAATTTTATAATAAGAGGTTGCGCCAGTAAAAATATAAAAATCTGTGCCAGTTTGTTTTATTTTTATTCGTCATTTTACCTTAGAATTTTTATTTGTCGTTTTACCTTTGATTTTTTTAATAACTAAACAAATTTAATAATAAATTGTTGCACATGTAAATGGACAACAAGTTGTGTCGTATGTAAATGGACAACAAGTTGTGTCGTATGACTCCTTTTATTTTTATATGTCATTTTACATTTGATTTTCTTTTATAATTGAACAAATTTAATAATAAGTGGTTGCGCAGGTAAACGGCAACAAGTTGTGCCGTATGTCCGTAGCTTTTTTAAATTTGTCATTTTACCTTTGATGTTGTATGTATAGTTTTGTTGCAGATGTATCTAGTGTAATATTTTATATTTGTTGTTAACTCGGAAGATCCACGAACATCTGCTAGGATTGTATACATTTTACTTGTCATTTGACCTTTTGTCTTGTATAAATTTTGTTGTAGATGATCCAGCAAAGAAACCTAAAAGCATAGTTGATGTTGGATGTGGCATAGGAGGTAGCTCAATGTATCTAGCACGAAAATACGAAGCCGAATGTCATGGAATCAACCTCAGCCCTGTACAAGTTGAGAGGGCTCAGGCCCTAGCTGATGCCCAAGGAATGGCAAATAAGGTACCGTACCACCGTTGTTTATAGTTACTTCATGTGACTTAGTTGTATTAAGATGTAAAAAGTTCGTGTTATCTGAATTTTTTTTGCATAATTTGGACTTCATTTAGGTGAGAAGAATGTTGTGTGAACCATTAAAATATGTCCACAACTAATTGAACCATAAGTCATGTACAATTTAAAAGGCCTTCAATAGATGAAAGTAAATGAAACCCAGTGTATGGACATATAACCGATCGAGTAGATGAGTTTTGGTCTTCATTTCAAATAACTAAGTCAAGCAATCTCTTAAAAACCGTTACACATGTTGATCAAAGTTTCTTGTTTTCCCTTGAATAACTTACAAGACTTGAACTAAACTTGAAAAGTTAGCAGGTTTCATTTCAAGTTGCAGATGCTTTAAACCAACCATTTCCTGATGGGAAATTTGATTTGGTTTGGGCATTGGAGATTGCAGAGCACATTCCTGACAAAAAAAAGGTTCTTGTCTTAATTGAAAAATCATTACATATCCTTTGAGTTTAAGCTCATTTTATTTACTTGGGTTTTGGATGCGACAGCTTGTTAGCGAGTTGGCTCGGGTGGCTGCGCCTGGAGCCACAATCATCATAGTTTCACACTGCCATAGGGACCTTTCCCCTACAGAAAAATCCCTTCGACCCGATGAAGAAAAAATCTTGAACAAGCTTTGTTCTGGATTGTATCTCTCAGCTTGGTGTTCTAGTGCTGATTATGTAAAATTATTTGAATCTTTTTCTCTCCAGGTAACTCTTGTCATTATTAACCAACCAATACCATATTAGAGGCCAAAACTCTTTAATTTTATTTTAGAGTTAACTGTAGTTTTGGTCTCTGTATTTTGATATCATTAACAGTTAAGTCTCACCTTAACAGTTTGGTCCCTGTGTTTTTATTTTCTAACAGAAATGGTCTCGAACACTAACTCCATCTAATTTTCCGTTAAGTCTTCCTCACATACGGAGTAAAAATGTAATTTTTATCACTCATTTTGGCATGCGACTGAATAAAAATGTTAACCTACATGATGATTTAGATAAAAGAGGGAGAGAAATAACATTTTTACCCCTTAAATGCGGGGTGTGTGTGAGAGACTTAACGGAAAACTGGATGGAGTTAGTGTTCGGAACCATTTTTGTTAGAAAATAAAAACACATGGACCAAAATTGTTAAGGTGGGACTGAAACTGCTAATGGTATCAAAACACAAAGACCAAAACTGCAGCTTACTCTTTATTTTAAACATCTTTACAATCTTGAGGGGGTGAGTGTAGGCGTCAACTAGGGTCTTAAACAGTTTAAGCTGGCTCCTGAGTCTTGAGCAACTCGGGAGTAGCTCTCTAAAAGCTATAATCGAGCTGAGTTTAAGCAAGATTGAGCTCGAGCTCATATTATAGTTCACTTAACAAAAAAGATTCATATATCAAACTCGAGCTGACTCGTCAGTCAGCTTTTAAATGAGATTTCTTATATTTATATATTTTTATTTATTTTGTTAACTATATATATTTTATAATTGATTAATATTTTTTATTCTGTACAAATTATGATAAAATGGTTAGATTATATACGTTGTTATAGGGGAGAGTTTAAATGAAAACTTATATACGTTATAGGGGAGAGTTCCAATGAAAACTCTTATTTATATCCATCTATATGAATTTTTGAGAACTCCGCCAACTTTTCCTAATCTCTTTTTAAACCTACTATTATAATATAATAGTACAATATCAAAATAAAACTTACATGCTATAAAAACACATACACGAAAGTAAAATCTTTACACATGTAAATTAGTGTTTACACATTTTTAATTTACGTACGCGTAAAAGGTGATTTACACATGTTTAACTTTTTTTTCTTAAACTTGTTTTTTTAAACACATAGTACTCGTAGAGTCGTAGTAGGTTCTAAATATATAAAGTTAGCTATACAAATATATAAATAAAATGATTAAATAATAATAAATGAGTTGAGCCCGTGTTCAAAACTTTTGTTCATGAATTTAGTTAGCCTTTAGAAATAAAGCTCTAAACAAACTAAACTTGAGCCCAGACGAGTTCTAACAACTATATAAATAAAATATTAAATAATAAGAAACAAGTTGAGCCATGTTCAAAACTTTTTTCATGTGCTTAGTTAGCCTTTAAAAATAAAGCTCTAAACAAACTGAACTTAGAGCTCCGGTGAGCTCTGGCTTGACTTGATTTGCCTACACCTCTATAACCATCTCCCTCTCCATCTGACCAAATCCAACTAGTGGTGAGATTAAAGGGTCTCACGGATTGGGTAAAGGATGAAAAGACATGGGTCAAGTGAGGAGAGTGATTTTAACATGGTTCGAGGTGGGTTAAAGCTGGAACAATTATTTTCTAAAGATAATTTAGTGTTTTGGTATATGATTACAAGCTTATTTTTTTAAATGATAACTATCACCATTATTAAATGAATTAGGAAGCGCTACACATTTAGAATACGCGTTATGAAACTTTCGACCTGTTTGGCATGTTTGACTTGTTTTCACATAAATCAATCCGGCCCCTTGCTAAAACATAATAGCCAGAACCATCAATTCATGGGTTGCCATACTTTTCAGGACGTTAAAGCAGCAGACTGGTCCGATAATGTGTCCCCGTATTGGCCAGCTGCTTTAAAAACAGCAGACCGGTCCGATAATGTGTCCCCGTCTTGGCCAGCTGCTATAAAAACAGCCTTGTCTTGGAAGTGGATTATTTCACTACTACATGGTGGTAACGTTCTTTCTCTATATATATACATGCATGTAGGTAGATGAGGGTTCGCTTTTATAACCATACTAGGTTTAATACCCGTGTGTTACACACGGGTTAAATAATAATATTTATAAAGAAATTATAACCATTATATTTAACAATTTGTAAATATATAACATTTAAGGAGTTGGCTCCAGCAACTTGCATGGTGAAAAATTCAGCTAAATTTTACCTCTCAAACTTTCTATTATAGAAAAAAAAAATCCCTCCAAAAATTGCCCCCTAAAAGTTTGATTTATTAGATAGATAATAATTCATTTATTATTAAAAGTTAAATTATAGTTATATACCTATGAAAAATATTAATTTTTCTATCGCTTCTCTCTTTCTCTATATTACTTAAATCCCATATCATACACATGTTTATGTTTAGATTAGAGAATTATAACAAATCTTTACATTGTGTAGATTTTTATTGTACATGAATACACATCAATTCAAGTATATTGTATTTTACAAGTATATTTAAAAGAAATAAATTCCTAAAATGTCCATTTCACAATATTTTGTCTCAAAATGTCCAATTTGATTTTTTGTTCTCAAAATGTCCACTTATTAAAAGTCGTTTGACTACAAACAATAGTGGATATTTTAGGAACAAAAAGTTAAAGGGGTTTTGTTTGACGATTTTTTGTTTCTAATCGTACAGACTTTTGTTTGTACGTAGTCATTCACCTTTAAAAAAACTCAATGAACACGTATCGTCTCGTGTGTGGTTGGTCTTTTAAAGAGTCTCACTTTATCATAGTGTCTTTTACCGAGTGGATATTTTATGAGAAAAAAGTCGGCAAAATTAGATTATAACAGACACTCTTAGGATTTTCACATGATGAAATGAATGAATTTGATTGGTTTTCGTAACAACGATTTTCACAGCCCCGGCCATCACATGATCGACCCAATTCATTTGCACGTTTATTTTTAGTTTATTTCTTCCAATGTTATTAGGAAGAGTATTTAGTTTCTCATTTCTGCATTTTCACCCCATGCATCTATTAGTTGCATGGTTTTGCATTAAGCAAAACAAAATTGTGATCAAAGCCTCATTTTCTCTATATTGTTCTTAGTTACACTAAGGCTATTATATGAGATATTAATTAACCATCTCGAATCGGTCTTTAACAGTATTGTTTAATATATAATGATTTTTTGTTACCATAATGTTGATATACATATATATATATATGTTTGTTGTTTGAAATTTGATTAAGGATGGAAGAGCACAAGAGGAACAACGCTCATACCATTGATGATTGAAGGGTTTAAGAAGGATATAGTCCATTACTCCATCATCACATGCAAAAAACCAAAATAGAATGGACTGACTGACTGACTAGACCCATAATATGTACTGCATGCTATTGTTTGTTTTTTTCTCTCTAAGATTTGTAATAAAATGGACTATATGTTGGGCCACAACATGTTGGAGTGTTGGACCAGGCTTATTTGTTTTTAGAACACGATGAGTTTTGTTCTCAGTCCTTGTAACTTCCGACCTTGTCGTCACTCCGACATCGAGTGCAAAAAACTTCGCGGGTTGAGTTAGCTTGTTGTCGGTCCTTGTAAATGTTCAAGAACCTTTGTATCGCTTCCAAGAATCGTTTCATTTTACGACCATTGTTTGACGCCTGATTATTCCCTGTTATGTACTCAAGCTTGTTTTCATCAACCTTGTTCTTGTGCAGCCTCGTGTATTAAATTTTAGGCTATTTCAAGTGTATTTGTGATGATGAATAATTGAATATGTGCAACTTATAAAGGGTTTATGAAGGTTTAAAGACAAATAGAGATGGATGGATGCAAATATGTGGTTGCATGCATCCATCAATATTTTAACTAGTAACGTTCCCTTTGGGGCAATTCGTAAACTTTTTTAATAATCATGCAAAAATAAACGAACGTGGCACATTAGATCTGGTGTGTTGGTGTATATATTGGATCCGACAAGGAAACATATCGGGGCAAACAATAAAACCGGGTCACACCCAGATCCGCTTAACAACTGAGGATGAATATGGTGGCGACAAGTGGCGTTGTGTGGTGCCAAGATTTAGCAAATTATTAGAAGAAGAAATGAGATATTTGCAATATGTAATGGTCTAAGATTTGATTCACAGACGTAAATCAATAAAATATTTGCGTTGTTTTGGTATTTTAGGGTGTAAGTCAAAAAAACTAATAACGATTGCCTAAAAATAAGTGATTTTAAACATTTGTTAAATTTATTACTTTTTTATTAAAATAATGTTATATTAAATTGACCAATTTACCCAAGCATTTACATATTATACTCTAGATAGGTTTATTAAATTTACACAATCCCCCTTTCCATCTCAATCATTAAACTCACAATCAATGGTCAATGATTGTTTTTTTGTTCTAAAAATAAACTTTGTTCTGTAATGGTCTAAGATTTGATCCTAACTTGTATACAATTGTATATATATATATGATGAAGTTCATTTGAGAAGACTTATATATTACAAGAAGAAAAAGAACAAGTCTTTACCATTAGATTAGTTTATCAATGGCTCACATCAAATATGACAAGAAGGTAAATATGTTTATAGTTAAGGACATTTGTTTTAATAGATAAGGGTATAATAGGTATTTAATCTTATTAGTTTTAATCTTTATTCATTCCAACCATTCAATTAAATTAGTCAATATATGTTACATCGGTTTCATTAAGAATGCATTAACTTTTAAATCGAAACTCATTAATTAATTCTATTGTCACTAATTGTTGACTGAAATGAACTTTCAACTTGTATACAATTGTAATTATAATAAGATTTATTTAATTTTTTTGTTAGCAACTTAATAAATTTAAAATTATTTTTTCATATATATGACACGACATGCATACAAAAGTTTTTAAGTTATAAAAAGTAACAAAAAAATGTATTATTTGCATAAAATATATTTCGTGTTATCACCTACATGTGATGAAGGATGTTATTCGTATAAAATGCATTCCATGTTTGTTATCACCTACATTTGATGAATGGAATGTGTAGGATAAGTTTTCACAAATGAACTTTATATGCGTAGGTTTGTTTCAGCAGATGGTGTAGGATGTATTTATGATGAGTTTCATTGTGTAGGATAAAGATCAACTAACTTTTGACTAGTTTTAATTCATAACATAAATTATATATATGCGAGCATGAATATTACAAATATATTTTTTTCATGTTCACCTACGCATACGGATTTCCTTACACCCGGTTCATTATTCACTTGTCTCACTAATTATAGGATTAAGTGTGTTATTTGTAGGGTTATTTTTGTTACATGCATGATAAGTTGTGTTATTATTAGTATGTTTATTTTATTATTATTTTTTCTATGTAGGATAAATTTTATTACATGTAGGATATATAACTTTTGCTACTTGCAAAGATTAATTTACTTACATCGTATATAATCACATAGAGGTAATATGCTTACCTACATATGATTAGGTACACATAGAATATACGACATGTGTAGGTAAGCGTGGATGGTTCAGATGTATTTTATATGTTCAACGTACATAGAGTTTATAATACTTACACATAATATATTTTACCTACATTGTATATCAGAAGCTTATGTAGGTTTATTTAGTTCAAATGAACTTTTTTAATGTACTTGCCTACACGTTTAATATAATCATTTACACAATTTTATTTACTTAAATATGCCTTTTAAACGTGTACGTGAACAATGTATATGATCATGTCTTGTGAAATTTTCAAAATATTAAAAGTTATCATATAATAGTTTTATAAGCAACTAACGTAACTCATGCAAATTAAATAGTTTTAGAAAGATGATGTGTGGAAAACAGTAAATGAACTACCTAAAATAGAAGAGTGATTTAATATTTAGCATAAACAACATAAATTTACATTTATCATCATACCCTTCATAATAAAACTAAATAATATTTAAAAGAAAAAAAATTGATTGGCTGAGATTTATTCTTTTTCTTCTTGCATTATTTGAGCTTCTTAACAGAACCATTCCCTATATATATAGATAGATAGATATAGAGGAGGGTTCTTTTAAGAAGACCAAATATTACGAGAAGAAAAAAATAGCTAAATTCTTCATTTTTTCAATCAAAAACGTTTTTAACATAAAAAATGATAGAAATGCAATATTTATTCATTAACTTTGCTATTTAAAAAATAAAATTGAATAAATTTCGTTTATTTATTAAGCCTACACATGTGGAAGTCATGTGTAGGCTGTAATTCAAAAGAGCACTGCAAGTTACAACGATTAGCATCTTTTTTGATCATCACCGGTTTGATATTGATTTTGTGAGTTTGCTTTGTGGGTGGTTGTGTCATTGTAGGTGCAATGGAGATATTATGGAGATATTGCTTTTATTGCAAGTAAAATGCCTATGTCAGTCAAGCTTTTCAAAACCATTTCTTGAATTTTAACATTTCAAATAGTTATTTAAATAGTTGGTATTTGTCATGGGTATTGTTTATTATTACAGATTTTCATAGATAGTTTTATAGCTCGATCCCCTAATGGTGTTAAAGTAAGTATTAACACATGAAAAATATATTCCCTCCACCCATTTCATTTGAATTCTAAACGTTGTAGTCTAAATATATTGTAGATATATATTTCCTATTTTATTGTAATTAGCTCCATGATTATAGTCAATCTCATTGTATAAGTACCAGACCAAAATCAATATAGAAAATCATCTTGGTTGAACAATTCTTACATGGTATCGGAGCAATACAAGCCCACAACTCAATAATGAAACATCCCAACAAACCACCTCATCCACCACTTCCGAAACCCATCCAGAAGCCTCCACATCCACCACCTTAAATACCACACCCACACATAACTCCACCCAAAACCCCCCAACCCACTCGCACCACCAGACAAACAAGAAAACAAATCCAAAATACCACAATAATCACTTCCATCTATATCACACAACCACCAACACATTTACCGAACCAACCAACATCACCCAAGCCCTTAAACAACCTTACTGGCGCAAGGCTATGCAAGACGAACATGATGCCCTCATTCGCAACACTTGGACCCTTGTTCCCCCTGAATCTGCCCCCAATGTAGTCGGTTGCAAATGGACCTTCCGAACCAAATACAAACCGGACGGCACACTAGATAAACTCAAAGCTCGTCTAGTAGCTAAAGGGTTCCACCAGCGACCCGGGATAGACTACGCTAAAACATTCAGCCCGGTCGTTAAACCGGCCACTCTTCGCCTTATTCTTTCTCTAGCCACCTCACAAAATTGGCCACTCCGCCAACTCGACATAAACAATGCCTTTTTACAGGGCAATCTAAACGAATCCGTCTACATGACACAACCACCAGGTTTCACGAACTCTTCCCTCCCCACTCATGTCTGTAAACTCAACAAAGCCATTTATGGCCTCCGACAAGCATCTCGAGCTTGGTACGACGAACTCAAGTCTTTTCTTTTACTAAACAAATTTAAACCCACTATCTCTTATTCATCCAAAAATCTCTTCCATCCCCAATATACCTTCTAGTATACGTCGACGATATCATTATCACAGGACCTAACTCAACTCAAGTAAACTCCTTCATCAAAACTCTATCCAACAGATTCTCCCTAAAGGATCTAGGAAACCTCTCCTACTTTCTAGGAGTTGAAGTTCACTCCCATTCCAAAGGCCTATTCCTTTCTCAATCTAAATACATACTCGACCTCCTAACCAAAACCAATATGAGTGATAGCAAGCCCGCAACCACACCGATGACAACATCGGCCCATCTCACCACAACTGATGGCACACCCCTCCTTAACCCAACCATTTACCGATCAACCGTCAGAGCCCTCCAATACCTCTCCCTAACCCGCCCAGATACCACTTACGCGGTAAACAAACTCTCCCAATTCATGCACTGCCCAACCGATCAACACTGGGCTGCACTTAAACGACTCCTACGATACTTACACGGCACAATTAATCATGGATTGTTTATCAAACGCCACTCCCCACTAGAACTACACACTTTTACTGACGCCGATTGGGCAGGAGACAAGCAAACTTATCGAAGCACCACTGGATACATAGTCTACCTTGGATCCAACCCAATCGCATGGAGCTCCAAACGCCAACCCACCTTGGCAAGATCGTCCACTGAAGTAGAGTTTCGAGCCGTTGCTTCCACAACCACCGAGGTACAATGGATCATCTCCCTTATGTCTGAACTTGGATTCAAATCCAACACCACACCCGCAATATACTGCGACAACTTAAGCGCGTCACACTACTCGGCAAACCTAGTATTTCACTCCAGAATGAAACACTTAGCATTGGACTTCCACTTCGTCCGCGAGAAAGTTCAATCAGGCACAATACGGGTCACTCACATAAAAGGATACGATCAACTAGCAGACGCTCTCACCAAACCATTGCTCAAGCAACGCTACCACACACTCATATCCAAGATTGGTCTCATCCCAAGATCGTCCATCTTGCGGGAGCATATTAACACATGAAAAATATATTCCCTCCACCCATTTCATTTGAATTCTAAACGTTGTAGTCTAAATATATTGTAGATATATATTTCCTATTTTATTGTAATTAGCTCCATGATTATAGTCAATCTCATTGTATAAGTACCAGACCAAAATCAATATACAAAATCATCTTGGTTGAACAATTCTTATAGTAAGATCGTTATATTAATAATTCCCTAAATGAAAATCTAATAGAATTTTTTTATGTAGTAGCTTTTAAGTGCATCATACAACTTGTGCAACCAACAACTAATATGTAATTCATGTATTAGATTAGTTCTTGCAACTACTAGCCCATTTTAAAATTGATGCAGCTCAAACATTAAAAACTGATGGGTTAGAATACAACGGTTTTAGCAGCCATTATTGACGATTAGGCCTAAACCTTCATAATAGGCATTTTGTATATGTTTTGTTTCTTGCCACATGCTAACAAGTAACTACTTTAACAATGTGTTAATTTCAAAACTTCAAGTATGATATTTTTTCATGTTCAGTGTTGGGTTTTCTTAATGTCCACTAAAATTTTCAGATGTTTGGTTTTTTACTAGTATGTATATTTTCGGACAATATGAATATGAACTTTTAAGTTGTTGTAATTTTAACGCTTTTATTAGATACGTAGGAAGATTTCAATGTAAAGTTTTAAAGAATTTCAGTGTAGAAAGCTGTGAAATTCTTATTAACAAAAGTGTTCAAACAAATCTCCATCGCTATCAACCGAAGTGTCCAAACAAATCTCTGACCTCCCCTATCAACTAAAGCGTCCAAACAACGCACGACGGGTATATAACTTTTAGTATGAGCAAAGTAAAGCTTAGTTGACATCATTCAAATTAACATTTGTTAAACCTTCGATGTTTTTCTACATCTTTGGTACTAGCAAGGTATGTACTTAACTTTGTTTCTAAAATCTTTCTTAATTGAAATGGTTAGTTGTATTATGTGGTTTTGAAATTCAGAACTGACTTTTTAATAAACTCATGCAGGGTTAACATTTTAAGAAAAATATCTTAATTAAGAATGCAAGGATCATTTGGAATTGTTTTGGAATTAGTCTATTGAAAATAAAATTTAGTTATTTTGATCAAGAGTGGTATTCTATAGTTCCTTCCCGCGTCAATTGCCAATTCTTGGTCATTGAGATTCATGAGCGATTCGGATGTTTATTTAGGTTTGGAACCCTATCTTTCTTTTTTCCCCTTTCAAATCAATCGAAATGCTTGAAGTTTACTCACTCTCGTTCAGTAGTGCTTTCTTCATTCTTTAGATAGCAGCGTGAGAGCTCTGAAATTCCATTTAGGTCCTTAGTTCCAGTCGAATCGCGAGCAAAGCTCGACAAGATCATTTGAAATTTGAAATTATTTAGAATTAGTATGTTGTACATAAAGCTAAACATTTGGTGTTATTTTATGTTTTATTTGCTTATATTAGTTAGATATCAATAAGATCTTTAATTACAGACTTTGACCTAAACTTCTATCATATATCAGAAAAGCAAATAGGATGTTCAAGGTTTCTGCCCTCAATTAGTTTAACATTAAAATTGTTTCGTTGCAGACGTAACTGCGTAAAGTCAACTAACAATGTCAAATTGGTTGCATATTTTAAAGATCAGCGTAACTCTGATTAAAGATTTGACTTTTTTTGGCAGATTTGTCTAAGGTCTGACGGAATATGCTTGAATTAGCTCAGTGAAGTCATGAAGTTTTAGTTTTTTTAGCGGATTTGTCAAAGTTGCGTTTAAACTGTAATTTCACGCTACTCAGGTGATTTTATCCTCAAAATGTGTCTAAAGTGCATGTTGTAAAGATTGACTGCATAACTGCGTATAATGAGTTTGTTGATTAATTACCTTAGAGATTAACTCTTTTAAATTTGTTTGTTGTAGGATTCTTATAGTAATATTAGTGTTTATGTATATATTAGATTGTTAGTTTAAACCAAACATTATTAAGTTTATGTTACACATGTGTAAGTGTCTTAATGTGTCAAAATAGATAAGTAGTATGTTGACAAGTACAAGGTCTTATAAGGTAGTTACGATAGGTTAGTTATGTTAGTTAATATTGGTTATCATAACTGCAGTAAGATAACTGTTGTTAACTGTCATCATGTTAGTATAAATAGGGGTCCAAGGGTATGTACAAAGACATGTTGATATCAAAGTTTATTGGTAATCTTTATGATCAATTTATGTTCTTTGACTGATGTTAATCTGCTGCACAAATTGTTCCAACAACTAGGAGCAATTGAGAGAGATGCTTTGAAAACAATCATTAAAGATGTTGCTACCAGGAAAGCCACGTTATGAAACTGTGAAACTGAGCAGCGTTAAAAAAAAAAAAAATCAATGAGAAAATCTATTGATTGTAGCAACGGTACATATTGTTGCATATTCATTTGGATTGTCTCTATGCTTCAAATCAAGGAACTTAAGTGTCATACTCTCAATTTTCCAGGAACGGGGTATTCGTTAGGTGTGTGACACACCAGGATCTCAAGCCATTAGTTACAGTTAACACTGACTCAACGTTTTAACAAAATGTTTAATGTTGTAAATAAACCCAGAATTCAGGGTTTAATAGTAATAACCAACTTTTAGCGGAAGCATAATTAAATCTGGTACGCAACATCCCGCGCACAAAAATAATAAACTAAATTAATTAAATAAAGTAATAAATATAGTTTTTATAACAGTCCAAAAGACGACCCAATGCATGCATGTCCTACTCGTGCTCGTGCTCCTTAATTACCTGAGAAAACATACTTAAACGAGTCAACACATAATGTTGGTGAGTTCAATAAGTTTTGTATATAAATAAAAGATGCCGTTTATAATACAGATAAACAAAATCCATTTTATTAGTTGGTTTGCAAGACCGTATGCTTATTGTTTGTCAACACGTCGAGATGAAAGCTAAACGTTACTTTTGCCTTGTCGCCATCTAACCAGGATGACCCATAACCATTAAGGACAATTTGCACCACATGACGCCCAGTCAAGGGTGGGGTGCCGTCGCAACCCGGTAGTACTACTCAAATTTCCCCGCTATAATATATTAATCAGCCTCGAACTTTTATAAAGACTTGAATGTGGTTTCAATTCGTGTAAAGCACTATAAGCCCTAATAAAATCCCGCCCGTAGGCATTTATACTTTTACCAAACCTGCCCGTAGGCATTTATACTTTTACCGAAACCTGCCCGTAGGCATTTATACTTTACCGAAACCTGCCCGTAGGCATTTATACTTTTACCGAAACCTGCCCGTAGGCCCTACCCGAAGGTATAAAATGCAGCCTTAGTTGGCTCCGCCCGAAGGCATAAAGTTTTGCCCGAAGGCCCTGCCCGAAAGCATAAAAATTCAGTCCGCCCGAGGGCGCTGTAAAATAGTTGCCCGAAGGCACTGTAAAATAGTTTGTATGTTTTCTCCCCGAAAAAGATTTAAAAGCGGGTAAAGAACTCACCTTTGAAGCGCACAGCAAATAAACAGCACAATGCAACAAAAGGACTTAGATCGCCTTACGACCTGCTTTAACAATTAAATACTAATTATTAACTACCAACTTAAACTTATATATGAATAATATGTACATTTATCGCATTCGCTAGAGTTTCAAGCATTTCGTTCGACTTCTTATGATAATAGTAGCACACCACACCAGATTACACATATACATATTATAATTGCATATATATAGATTTTCATGTAACGTAACTCATGCAACTTATCATTACGTCAACCCGACTCACATTATCATCACACAAACCCTAATACTATTTATACGTATTGTATGCTACATTATTACCACGTATATATACGAAATGAGCCTTCATATACACCAACATACACACATATTCTGATATACATTTCATACATACTATTTCATACGTTGTGACACATCTGGGTACATACGATACAATTCCTATAAATACATATATTACTACGTCTAATCTACTTAAAATCATACTTACAAAACATACGCACGTACATGCTTTTACATTCAGTAAGATACACATTAGTTCATTTGATTGCTACTTACTCAGAACATACATATACTAATTTTTCATGCAACAATCAATTACATATGTAACATTTGCCCTGATCCATACCGAATCCAAATTAAAACCCGAACCCTTATCATGAAACCGTTCTACTTGATCATGAAATAAAAGCGTTTATTCAGTAATTTCGTCGTAATACATTACCTCAATAGTTAGTCACAAATAATTATAAGAATATAAGGCGTTATTTAAAGTGTGGGATTCGTTATAAAGAAATTCAATCATTATAACTTATATATAATTCCCTATATTTTATAAAAGTTCAAAAGTTAGTTTATTATTTAGACTAGTTGATAATTAACTAAAACAATAAACTTTGAGCCAAAAATGTAAGTTTTAAAACTATAATTAAACTTTAATTTAATAAATCACCAAAGTGCAAATAATGTAAAAGTGGGAGGGCTGAAACCGTAACATATGTTTAAAAGTTAAAACAACCCAGCCCCATTCTTCCCCCCCGGTTCTTTTTCCGGTTAAACACCGCCGGAGCTCCGGCGAGCCCTAAAACATACCAACACAGCCGATTAAACCAAATTAAAACACACAAAACTGTTTTTAGACGAGATTCGAACTCGATCTCGGGATAAAAATCAAAGATTTCGGGTTATATTACAAATTAACTAACACCCATCTCCTAATTCCGGCAAGTCGAATCAAAACGAATCAATACAAGCATCTAGCTCGAATTAAAGCATTTCAAATCGTTCCCTTCTTAAAATTAACGTGAAATCAGAAAGTAATTTCACCCAAAACACTCGGGATTTTCACTAAATCAATCCCAAAATCACGACTTTGACCCATAAACGGGTGTTGAGTTTAAAACCAAATTAGACTTATATAACTTAGGTGAAATCTTCCTAACATCATCCTCAATCATTCTGGAAAATCAATTTAACAAAAAAAACAACACACTTAATCGTCCATCGATCCGGTCAAGCTCGAGTTCTTTTTCTCCTTTTCTGTTTCAATTCGGCTTCAATCGAGGTAAAATTTATACTCTTTGGATTCGTCTTTCAACGTATAACAATAACCCTAACAGTGATTTGGATTACATATTCGTTTTCAAAGAATTTGATTTCTAGGGTTCATGTGGGATTTATAGTTTTCATAAATATTATATTTGTTAATTTGTTTCTAAACTTAAACAACTAATTGCTTACAGTCTACTGGTTTACACATGTTCTTGTGAACACAGGGATCACGGGTTCGATCCCTGCTGCACTTCATATATATATATATATATATATATCTAAATAATAGTTTTATTATTTAATTTAAAAATCTTTAATTACTATTAAATATCTAACAACCATAGATCAATTGTGTTAAATAAATCCATGTATTACATATATTTTGTTGTGTCAAAAATAATTTGAAGTCTTATAAAATTTTTAAAGCTACGTCTTTTATTATTTAAAACAATTGTACAAAAATAAATATATTTATCTTCAAAATTTCTTAAGTAAATATTTAACGTTATATTCATTAATTTACAAATACTTGTTATTTGATTAAAACTCTCCAAATCCCAATTTAAAAACCCTAGATCCTAAAACTTCTTTATAACCTTAAACTTATCAAAGACACCCTATTTCCTTAGGTTAAATCTCAAGGAAACTTCCCGACGTCTTAAATCAACATTCAGATCTTTCTATTATTATTTTCTTTGTGCTTGAACAGGTGAGTATTTCATAGCCCCTTTTTACGCTTTATTATTTTGGGGGAAATCATGTGACATTTATCAAATCACTTTTATTCATTTTATTCATTTTTGTTCATTTATTCATTTTATTCATTTATTCATTACATTCAATTCAATTCAATTCAATACATGTTTATGTTATTACTTGCAAATACGTGTTCATAATGTGATATACAATTAAGAGGCATGATCATTAATTTATACAAACCTCAGTTTCAATGATAGATCTATTGGCCTGACAAGCCCACCCCATATGGCTTTCGAGTGGTGATTGTTAACTGTTTCATTCATATGCTTCAGCTTATTGTGACTTCATCTGCGGATTGAGTCAGTTCAGTCATTAGGTTTGATTATGCAAATTGTTTATATATTATGTTCACACTCGCAATTTATAGTATTAGCATTACATGTGAATTGAATCAAGTTAAATCATGTTTTATCATTATTATATGTATGCAAAACCTATGTCTACTCACCAGCTAATTCGTTAGCTGATCCATTTACTTTTCACATGATTTCAGGAAACGCAACTTAGGGGACATTTTTGGATGCTTCATAACTAGGGCCTTGGACTTAGTTAATTAAAAACATTATATTTATTTATTGATGATTGTTTTGCTTTTGTTTGGATTATGCTATGTTTAGTGTTGGAACACATTTAACTTGGATTTAATGCTATTTTGACTCTCATTTAATTACCATGTGCTATGGACAATCAATTACTATCGTCCGCCCCGAGGTTTCCGCCATCGGTCGGGGTGTGACAACATACAACTGTTTTCATGTAACAATAGCATAAATATGACTTTTACACGCACACATACACTCATCATACATGTATCCTACTTGTAGTGCTGCTGTTTCTGATCAATACACATATACATGGTTCTACACACATAATACATCAGTATACGTATACAATTTCACTCCTATGAATTGTAGTATCTATTTGTACACACATCCATATTCATACAAATCAAGACAGCTGCACACACTGCTGCTACTTTCATGCTATACATTCTCATGCTCTAATATGTTTTTCATCTATATACACGCACATGTACTGTATCATATCATCATGCTCACAATTACCACAACATATAATCCTACCCTTATAGTTTATGCATACATACAAACACGTATACAACAGATAATATATATATATATATATATGTATATATAACGCATCAACTGACAACACATATCAACAATTAAAACCCGAGATCGATCGAAAAACAAAACCGTAACGCGATACACGGCGAAAGCACATGATAAACACGTACCGATAATCGAACGGGTAAGCGGAGGTTGCTGGTATGAAGGAGGGTGGTGGTTCGCTGGAGTTGCAGGTTCTTCCGGTTCGGTTTGATGTTCCGAACAGCAGCGACGATGCGTACGGTGAGGCGAAACGGGTCTGATGCGATGCGTGGATGAAACCGACGTGGTATGGCGATGAAGATGGTGCTGTGTAGTGGCTGCTGCTAGGGTTCATTATTTGTGTGTGTGTCGAGATAGAAAACGAGAGAGAAGGAGGCGGGTTTGGGTAGGGGGATGGGTTTATAATTTTGAATTTTGCACATTTGGCCCTTGAAATTTATTAGGTTATTAAGTTTGGTGTTTAGGTTTATAAACTAGTTTAATTAATTACAAAACCAACCCTAAACTTATATAAAACTTAACGGAACGCTTAAAAGATAGTTAACGATGTTAACTTGAATTTGCGGGTTGTCACATTGAGTGACAAGTGGCTTTAATATTACACATTTTTAAACATTTTTTTGGAGAAGTTTCGCTTGATCTACAAAGTTTTCCTCTCTTTCACCATTTTGACATTCTCTTAGTTGAAACTGATACATACTTTTGGGGGTTTAGGTAACAATGAAGTTCGGGGATTTGTATTAGAAACACAAGTCGATTATGTGTAAAACTAAACTGAATTTGGGAAATTTGTATTTCAAGGGTTAATTATGTGCAAATTTTTGTGCTTGATTATGTGTAAACTTTTGTGGTTTATGTTAGTAATATCGATTTTAAATAAGTCAACATTATGCAAATGTTCTTAGAATTTTAGAACGAGGTGATGTTTTGCTATTGTTTTTATAATCTATGGAAATTTCTTGGCCTATGAAATGTAGTGACCGCGAAACAACGAAATTGAAAAATATGGATCGAGAAATAGAGAAAAAATGTCTCGCGCAACGCCCGAGACAATGTATAAAACTAGTTATATTAAAAGATGTATACAAATCCCTAATATAATAAAACAAAATCAAATTTATATATGTGACATCCTTTTTGATAGTTTTTTTATGTGGCATTATCTGAGAGATTTGTCACTTTATTTCAAATATGTATACAAAATATATTATAAGGGTAAAAGGAGTCAATCTCTTACCACCTCACACTTTTTCTACACTTCATTCCACCTCACATCTATCTCAAATTCCACCCCGCATTACTATGAGTACACCGCACACCACCTAAATCCTTATTTTTATCTTTTATTTTTTTATTTTTTGAATTTTTAATATTTTATTAATAATAAAATACAAACAACTAATAAATAATACTAAACAACTAAGATAAAATAAAACGATTAAATAATAGCTAATCATCGAGTCTTGGAATGTACGCTTACTCGATATGTCGACAAGATGCATTTAAAAGTTTTCATGAACACCATTGTCTCTTATCTCCATGTATCCTTATGTCTTTCAAACCTTGTACAACTGCTGGAGGGTCTGGAACATAGTCAAAGCATAATGCTAACTCATCATCTTTTAAAATCATGTTGTGTGATATAAAACACGCGTACATGACTTTTCAAATTTTGTTTTCCTCTCATTCACATGTCGCTAAACAAACTATACCCCCAACGACTTTTAAGTATTCCAAAAGCTCGTTCAATATCCTTCTTTGTTGCCTTTTGTGCCCTGCTGAAACATTTTTGTTTATCACCCGTGGCATGGGGAATAGTTTTGACAAATACCAACCATCTGGGTATACTCCATCTATGAGATAGTATGCATACTTGTACTCGTTTCCATTTATTGTAAATGGAATAATTGGTGTCGTTTTGTTAGAAAGATTGTTGAATAGCGGCGATGGTTCAACACGTTTAGGTCATTTTCGAACCGGACATACCAAAGTATGCATGCCAAAACCAAGTATCTTGTGATGTCACCGCCTTAAGAATGAGTGTTGGGCAATTGTGATCTCATCTCATGAATTTTCAACGCCAAGCCATTGGACAATTCCTCCACTTCCAATGCATACATCGATAGATAACACAAAGTTGGAGACCGAAATGATATATGCATTGTTACGTTCACGGGTTCCATTCAAGTCATCGGTAGGATGAGGACAAGCCCGTTGTTGAATCTTCGAGTAATAAAGGATACATCAACATTTTTTTAGAGTAAAAATATAGAGAGATTTGATGTTTGTCGTTGATTTTTTATAAAATGAGAGTGTTAGTTACATTTGTTTTGTTTTAGTATATATAATAGAATTGTGTAATAAATAAAATTTAATTTTTTTAATATAGCCGTTGGGGGGTGGGGGGTGGATGGCTCATTTTTCAACGGTTGCTTTTTGCGGGGAGAGGACACCAAGTGTGTCACTTATTTTCAGGACCAACGAGGGGTGGGGCGGTGTGCTTCTGCGGGGCCGTATTGAGGCCACACCCACTCCGTATGCTCTAATAACACTAGCTAATCACATTTTTGTCCCCTAATATATACAACAATTTTGAATAATTCAAGAGTTCTTACATTTTCAACTCTCTTCTACTAGGGGGATGTGCATGGGTCGGTTTGTATTTTATAGGGTATAAAAATGAAACTTATAAATAAAGTTAGTAATAAACTAGTAACATACAATTAAAACCTTAATGTTTTTCAAACATACATACCTTTTTTATACAAATTTTTTTAACCACACATAAAACCGAGCATTTATTTCTCTTATTTAAGTATAATATTGCTATTTTCATTTTTACCACAGTTTTATCTCAAAATTAACTAAAACCGTTTGTATCCTCATGAATATATTTAAAATCACCATCTTAATCTTAATATTATGTTCTCAAACATACATATAAGTATATAACACGGACACTAATTAAACTAATATATTCACAAGGGTGAAGATGACGTAACATGCACCATAACATCTCTTACAGAGTATGCTCATGCAGTCATGCATGCCACCTTCAACAACTCACACATGTAATTCATAAGTGTACACTTGTACTAATTTACTCTACATATACAAAACATACACACACGTGTACTAATTTACACTACATAATATATTTTTACATGCAATTTGTCAACTTCAGTCTATAAACAAGTCCGGCTCATAAGTATTTGTGACAGAATTAGGTGTCATTTGTGACATTATCTTCAACATAACTGGAGGTGTTATGGCGGGTAACGTAGCAGCGACGACGACGAAGATGACAACGTTGGAGGAGAGTGAGCAACAACAAGAGCTGAATAAAGGAATTGCAGAGTTTTATGACGAATCGTCGGAGATGTACGAGAAGAAGTGGGGAGAACACATGCATAGCGGTTTTTACGACACCGATGCCGTTGTTGAACTCGTCGATCAGCACTCTGCTAAGATCCGTATGATTGAAGAAGCACTAAGTTTCGCCTCTGTTTCGGGTACTTACTATTCAATCCTTTTTTACTTGATATGCATGTTTGTGTTATGAAATTTGAAGCAATATGTTTTAAATTCTGACCTGACCCGACATTCGACATCTGACTAATTAGAAATTTATGACGCCTAGCAATGTATATGTTGTTAGAATTCAAGTAGATATAAAGATTGAAGCGGTGACCGGGTCTCGTGTATGTTCGTTAGAAGCATTGATTAAAAATGTTTTATGTCTAGCATGTTATAAAACGGGCATATGTGTCAAAATATGATCAATATGATCAAGACAAAACCGAAGAGTTAAAGTCGTAAACATGTGAAATTAAATAAGGGGTTAAAGTATAATAGGGCTTAAAGTCGTAAATCTATCAAAATTGAGCTGAGGGCCAAAAATGACTAAGATAAAAGACTACACTATAAAAATGAATTGAAGGCAAATTAGTAAATTTGATGGTCGGATATAACCGACCTTCAAAATTAGAGTTATATATAAAACATAATGATAAAAAAACGGGTCCGCCGTTTCAACCCCATTAATAGGTGCAAGATTTTTTAGTGTCACAAGGCTTTTTAGCACACTAGCATGGCACCGGTGGAGCAAATGAAGACATGCATTTAGCAAATTTAGTTATTTGTGTTGAATTAACTAATGTTATACGGTAGATTTAGAATGATATGTTTAGCGATTGTTTGTTTGTTGTTAATTCTATGAAGATTTATGATCAATAAATTAGAAGGCTAGATTGAATTGTGTCTATATAACATCACCAGAAATAATGATTTTTTTATTATTCTTTGTTTTACTATACATGTCACCATATTATAATTGAACAAATTTTATAATAAGAGGTTGCGCCGGTAAAAATATAAAAATCTGTGCCAGTTTGTTTTATTTTTATTCGTCATTTTACCTTTGAATTTTTATTTGTCGTTTTACCTTTGATTTTTTTAATAACTAAACAAATTTAATAATAAATTGTTGCACATGTAAATGGACAACAAGTTGTGTCATATGTAAATGGACAACAAGTTGTGTCGTATGACTCCTTTTATTTTTATATGTCATTTTACATTTGATTTTCTTTAATAATTGAACAAATTTAATAATAAGTGGTTGCGCAGGTAAACGGCAACAACTTGTGCCGTATGTCCGTAGCTTTTTTAAATTTGTCATTTTACCTTTGATGTTGTATGTATAGTTTTGTTGCAGATGTATCTAGTGTAATATTGTATATTTGTTGTTAACTCGGAAGATCCACGAACATCTGCTAGGATTGTATACATTTTACTTGTCATTTGACCTTTTGTCTTGTATAAATTTTGTTGTAGATGATCCAGCAAAGAAACCTAAAAGCATAGTTGATGTTGGATGTGGCATAGGAGGTAGCTCAATGTATCTAGCACGAAAATACGAAGCCGAATGTCATGGAATCAACATCAGCCCTGTACAAGTTGAGAGGGCTCAGGCCCTAGCTGATGCCCAAGGAATGGCAAATAAGGTACCGTACCACCGTTGTTTATAGTTACTTCATGTGACTTAGTTGTATTAAGATGTAAAAAGTTCGTGTTATCTGAAGTTTTTTTTGCATAATTTGGACTTCATTTAGGTGAGAAGAATGTTGTGTGAACCATTAAAATATGTCCACAACTAATTGAACCATAAGTCGTGTACAATTTAAAAGGCCTTCATTAGATGAAAGTAAATGAAACCCAGTGAATGGACATATAACTGATCGAGTAGATGAGTTTTGGTCTTCATTTTAAATAACTAAGTCAAGCAATCTCTTAAAAACCGTTACACATGTTGATCAAAGTTTCTTGTTTTCCCTTGAATAACTTACAAGACTTGAACTAAACTTGAAAAGTTAGCAGGTTTCATTTCAAGTTGCAGATGCTTTAAACCAACCATTTCCTGATGGGAAATTTGATTTGGTTTGGTCATTGGAGAGTGCAGAGCACATTCCTGACAAAAAAAAGGTTCTTGTCTTAATTGAAAAATCATTACATATCCTTTGAGTTTAAGCTCATTTTATTTACTTGGGTTTTGGATGCGACAGCTTGTTAGCGAGTTGGCTCGGGTGGCTGCGCCTGGAGCCACAATCATCATAGTTTCACACTGCCATAGGGACCTTTCCCCTACAGAAAAATCCCTTCGACCCGAGGAAGAAAAAATCTTGAACAAGCTTTGTTCTGGATTGTATCTCCCAGCTTGGTGTTCTAGTGCTGATTATGTAAAATTATTTGAATCTTTTTCTCTCCAGGTAACTCTTGTCATTATTAACCAACCAATACCATATTAGAGGCCAAAACTCTTTAATTTTATTTTAGAGTAAACTGTAGTTTTGGTCTCTGTATTTTGATATCATTAACAGTTAAGTCTCACCTTAACAGTTTGGTCCCTGTGTTTTTATTTTCTAACAGAAATGGTCTCGAACACTAACTCCATCCAATTTTCCGTTAAGTCTTCCTCACATACGGAGTAAAAATGTAATTTTTATCACTCATTTTGGCATGCGACTGAATAAAAATGTTAACCTACATGATGATTTAGATAAAAGAGGGAGAGAAATAACATTTTTACCCCTTAAATGCGGGGTGTGTGTGAGAGACTTAACGGAAAACTGGATGGAGTTAGTGTTCGAAACCATTTTTGTTAGAAAATAAAAACACATGGACCAAAATTGTTAAGGTGGGACTGAAACTGCTAATGGTATCAAAACACAAAGACCAAAACTGCAGCTTACTCTTTATTTTAAACATCTTTACAATCTTGAGGGGGTGAGTGTAGGCGTCAACTAGGGTCTTAAACAGTTTAAGCTGGCTCCTGAGTCTTGAGCAACTCGGGAGTAGCTCTCTAAAAGCTATAATCGAGCTGAGTTTAAGCAAGATTGAGCTCGAGCTCATATTATAGTTCACTTAACAAAAAAGATTCATATATCAAACTCGAGCTGACTCGTCAGTCAGCTTTTAAATGAGATTTCTTATATTTATATATTTTTATTTATTTTGTTAACTATATATATTTTATAATTGATTAATATTTTTTATTCTGTACAAATTATGATAAAATGGTTAGATTATATACGTTGTTATAGGGGAGAGTTTAAATGAAAACTTATATCCTTATATAATATAGCAAAACAAAAAAAATCCTATGTGGCATGTTTTCATAGCTTTGAGCTTATGTGGCATTATTTGAGAGATTATCTCACAACAATAATTTTTCTATTTAAAATATGTATATAAATGTTTTATAATAAAACTAATTACATTTTTAGTCCCCTAATATTTAGGAGAATTCTAAAAAATTTAAAGAGTATTTATATTTTTAACCCTTTACTACAAGGGGTATACGTGAGTCGGTTTATATTTGATAGGGTTTAAAAATGAAACTTATGGATAAAGTAAATAATAACATACAATTAAAGACCTCGGTGTTTTATAAATATACATAACATTTTTATATGATTTAAAAAAATAAACTACACCATAAAACTAAGCACTTTATTCTCTTTAATTTGAGTATAATATTGCTATACTAAAAATTCTTATTTTTAAAAATATATTATGTGTTCCGTTTTACCATGGTTTTGTCTCAAAACTGAATGGAACATTCAAGAACATCTTTAAAAGCATCACTTGAATTGTGTTTCCGAGCGTAGCGCGGGCACTAAACTAGTACGTTATAGGGGAGAGTTCCAATGAAAACTCTTATTTATATCCATCTATATGAATTTTTGAGAACTCCGCCAACTTTTCCTAATCTCTTTTTAAACCTACTATTATAATATAATAGTACAATATCAAAATAAAACTTACATGCTATAAAAACACATACACGAAAGTAAAATCTTTACACATGTAAATTAGTGTTTACACATTTTTAATTTACGTACGCGTAAAAGGTGATTTACACATGTTTAACTTTTTTTTCTTAAACTTGTTTTTTTAAACACATAGTACTCGTAGAGTCGTAGTAGGTTCTAAATATATAAAGTTAGCTATACAAATATATAAATAAAATGATTAAATAATAATAAATGAGTTGAGCCCGTGTTCAAAACTTTTGTTCATGAATTTAGTTAGCCTTTAGAAATAAAGCTCTAAACAAACTAAACTTGAGCCCAGACGAGTTCTAACAACTATATAAATAAAATATTAAATAATAGAGTTAATGGCCAAAATGGTCCCTGAGGTTTATAAGATTTTGCAGTTTTAGACACTTTTAAGAATTTTTGCATAAATAGTCCCTCCAAGGCAAAACCTATTGCTAAACTAGTCCATGGCGCTAACGTCGTTAAAAAAATTCCGTTAGTTGACACTGAAATGTCTAAAATGCCCTTAGTTATTAAACTTAAAAAGTAAAACTCCACCACCACCACTCATCATCTTCTCCCTCACTACTACCACCACCACCACCACTTACTCTCTCTTCCCCTCTATTCCATCAGCAGCAACCCCATCCAACCCAATCATGCCTTACGTCTCGAACTTCGCTAACATCACCTAAACCCTCTTGCCGACCATCTTGCTCATCCCGGTGGACCAAAATCAAGAGAAGAAAAATGGACGGTATATTGCTCGACACATCAAAAGTGGAGCTGCAGAATGGGACGCAACAAAGATGAAGGCGATGTCGATGTGAACGGAGAAAGTTGGGAAGCAAACGGGTTATTTGTTACTATAGAATCAACCGCGTATTGCATATCAAAGAAAATCAGTCAGGCATTAGAGAGTGGGAAATTTTTCCGATTAACCGGAAACTGCAATTTTTAATTTGATTGTATCATTGTATCTGTTAAAATACGCTAATTCGAAGGTATGATTTTGTTTATTTTAGTGGCAAATTATCATTGATTGCTAATTACATGTCTCACATTTAGTTTTTTTTATTGTTTGATTGGCTTGTGAGCTGGAAGGAGAAATTTGGGGGGCTAATTATGGAACCTTGGACCATTCAAGACCTTAGCTGTACCCGTGTGATTGAATCAAATTGAGTATAAATACTCACATCCCTCTAGAGCGGCTCTGCAATTTACAAATAAGATTTACAATCAGGTGATTATAATGACTACCATTTTCCGACAGATTTTTGGTAGTGGTGGTGATATTTGAGTGATGGCAGCTGTGAGGGTGGTAGAGGAAGTGATGGTAGTGGTGTCTAAAGATGGAGATGATGAACATTGGTGATGGTGGTTGAAGTACGTGGGTGATGAAGTAAGTTACACTTTTGGCCCCTGAGGGTATTTTGGTCAATTTCTAATCAACTAACAGAATTTTTTTAACTCTGTTAGTGCTGTGGACCGATTTAGCAACAGATTTTGGCCTGTAGGGACTATTTATGCAAAAATTCTTAAAAGTGTAAAAAACTGCAAAATCTTATAAACCTCAGGGACCATTTTGGCTATTAACTCTAAATAATAAGAAACAAGTTGAGCCATGTTCAAAACTTTTTTCATGTGCTAAGTTAGCCTTTAAAAATAAAGCTCTAAACAAACTGAACTTAGAGCTCCGGTGAGCTCTGGCTTGACTTGATTTGCCTACACCTCTATAACCATCTCCCTCTCCATCTGATCAAATCCAACTAGTGGTGAGATTAAAGGGTCTCACGGATTGGGTAAAGGATGAAAAGACATGGGTCAAGTGAGGAGAGTGATTTTAACATGGTTCGAGGTGGGTTAAAGCTGGAACAATTCTTTTCTAAAGATAATTTAGTGTTTTGGTATATGATTACAAGCTTATTTTTTTAAATGATAACTATCACTATTATTAAATGAATTAGGAAGCGCTACACATTTAGAATACGCGTTATGAAACTTTCGACCTGTTTGGCATGTTTGACTTGTTTTCACATAAATCAATCCGGCCCCTTGCTAAAACATAATAGCCAGAACCATCAATTCATGGGTTGCCATACTTTTCAGGACGTTAAAGCAGCAGACTGGTCTGATAATGTGTCCCCGTATTGGCCAGCTGCTTTAAAAACAACAGACTGGTCCGATAATGTGTCCCCGTCTTGGCCAGCTGCTATAAAAACAGCCTTGTCTTGGAAGGGGATTATTTCACTGCTACGTGGTGGTAATGTTCTTTCTCTATATATATACATGCATGTAGGTAGATGAGGGTTCGCTTTTATAACCATATAATCATTCATTTATTATTAAAAGTTAAATTATAGTTATATACTTATGAAAAATATTAATTTTTCTATCGCTTCTCTCTTTCTCTATATTACTTAAATCCCATATCATACACATGTTTATGTTTAGATTAGAGAATTATAACAAATCTTTACATTGTGTAGATTTTTATTGTACATGAATACACATCAATTCAAGTATATTGTATTTTACAAGTATATTTAAAAGAAATAAATTCCTAAAATGTCCATTTCACAATATTTTGTCTCAAAATGTCCAATTTGACTTTTTGTTCTCAAAATGTCCACTTATTAAAAGTCGTTTGACTACAAACAATAGTGGATATTTTAGGAACAAAAAGTTAAAGGGGTTTTGTTTGACGATTTTTTGTTTCTAATCGTACAGACTTTTGTTTGTACGTAGTCATTCACCTTTAAAAAAACTCAATGAACACGTATCGTCTCGTGTGCGGTTGGTCTTTTAAAGAGTCTCACTTTATCATAGTGTCTTTTACCGAGTGGATATTTTATGAGAAAAAAGTCGGCAAAATTCGGTTATAACAGACACTCTTAGGATTTTCACATGATGAAATGAATGAATTTGATTGGCCGGTTTTCGTAATTCTTGTAATAACTGATGTTCCAAAAATAACTTTTAACAACGATTTTCACAGCCCCGGCCATCACATGACCCAATTCATTTGCACGTTTATTTTTAGTTTATTTCTTCCAATGTTATTAGGAAGAGTATTAATTAATTTCTCATTTCTGCATTTTCACCCCCATCTATTAGTTGCATGGTTTTGCATTAAGCAAAACAAAATTGTGATCAAAGCCTATATATATTTCTCTATATTGTTCTTACACAAGGCTAGCTATTATGACATACTAACCATCTCGAATCGGTCTTTAACAGTATTGTTTAATATATAATGATTCCATAATGTTGATATACATATATGTTTGTTGTTTGAAATTTGATTAAGGATGGAAGAGCACAAGAGGAACAACGGACATACCATTGATGATTGAAGGGTTTAAGAAGGATATAATCCATTACTCCATCATCACATGCAAAAAACCAAAATAGAATGGACTGACTGACTGGACCCATAATATGTACTTTTATTGTTTTTTTTCTCTAAGATTTGTAATAAAATGGACTATATGTTGGGCCACAACATTTAGGAGTGTTGGACCAGGCTTATTTGTTTTTAGAACAGGATGAGTTTTGTTCTCGGTCCTTGTAACTTCCGACCTTGTCGTCACTCCGACATCGAGTGCACAAAACTTCACGGGTTGAGTCTTGTTGTCGGTCCTTGTAAATGTTCAAGAACCTTTGTATCGGTTAGGAGAAACGTTTCATTCTACGACCATTGTTTGACGCCCGATTATTCCATGTTATGTACTCAAGCTTGTTTTCATCAACCTTGTTCTTCATTTTAGGCTATTTCAAGTGTATTTGTGATGATGAATATATGTGCAACTTATAAGGGGTTTATGAAGGTTTAAACACAAAAGGAAAAGACAAATAGAGATGGATGGATGTAAATTTGTGGTTGTATGCATCGATATTTTAATAAACTCTTTCTTAATTGAAATGGTTAGTTGTATTATGTGGTTTTGAAATTCAGAACTGACTTTTTAATAAACTCATGCAGGGTTAACATTTTAAGACAAATATCTTAATTAAGAATGCAAGGATCATTTGGAATTGTTTTGGAATTAGTCTATTGAAAATAAAATTTAGTTATTTTGATCAAGAGTGGTATTCTATAGTTCCTTCCCGCGTCAATTGCTAATTCTTGGTCATTGAGATTCATGGGCGATGCGGATGTTTATTTAGGTTTGGAACCCTATCTTTCTTTTTTCCCCTTTCAAATCAATCGAAATGCTTGAAGTTTACTCACTCTTGTTCAGTAGTGCTTTCTTCATTCTTTAGATAGCAGCGTGAGAGCTCTGAAATTCCATTCAGGTCTTTAGTTCCAGTCGAATCGCAAGCAAAGCTCGACAAGATCATTTGAAATTTGAAATTATTTAGAATTAGTATGTTGTACATAAAGCTAAACAATTGGTGTTATTTTATGTTTTATTTGCTTATATTAGTTAGATATCAATAAGATCTTTAATTACAGACTTTGACCTAAACTTCTATCATATATCAGAAAAGCAAATAGGATGTTCAAGGTTTCTGCCCTCAGTTAGTTTAACATTAAAATTGTTTCGTTGCAGACGTAACTGCGTAAAGTCAACTAACAATGTCAAATTGGTTGCATATTTTAAAGATCAGCGTAACTCTGATTAAAGATTTGACTTTTTTTGGCAGATTTGTCTAAGGTCTGACGGAATATGATTGAATTAGCTCAGTGAAGTCATGAAGTTTTAGTTTTTTTAGCGGATTTGTCAAAGTTGCGTTTAAACTGTAATTTCACGCTACTCAGGTGATTTTATCCTCAAAATGTGTCTAAAGTGCATATTGTAAAGATTGACTGCATAACTGCGTATAATGAGTTTGTTGATTAATTACCTTAGAGATTAACTCTTTTAAATTTGTTTGTTGTAGGATTCTTATAGTAATATTAGTGGTTATGTATATATTAGATTGTTAGTTTAAACCAAACATTATTAAGTTTATGTTACATATGTGTAAGTGTCTTAATGTGTCAAAATAGATAAGTAGTATGTTGACAAGTACAAGGTCTTATAAGGTAGTTATGATAGGTTAGTTATGTTAGTTAATATTGGTTATCATAACTGCAATAAGATAACCGTTGTTAACTGTCATCATGTTAGTATAAATAGGGGTCCAAGGGTATGTACAAAGACATGTTGATATCAAATTTTATTGGTAATCTTTATGATCAATTTATGTTCTTTGACTGATGTTAATCTGCTGCACAAATTGTTCCAACAACTAGGAGCAATTGAGAGAGATGCTTTGAAAACAATCATTAAAGATGTTACTACCAGGAAAGCCACGTTATGAAACTGTGAAACTGAGCGGCGTTAAAAAAACAAAAAAAAAATCAATGAGAAAATCTATTGATTGTAGCAACGGTACATATTGTTGCATGTTCATTTGGATTGTCTCTATGCTTCAAATCAAGGAACTTGAGTGACAAGTGGCTTTAATATTACACGTTTTTAAACATTTATTTTGGAGAAGTTTCGCTTGATCTACAAAGTTTTCCTCTCTTTCACCATTTTGACATTCTCTTAGTTAAAACTGATACATATTTTTGGGGGTTTAGGTAACAATGAAGTTCGGGGATTTGTATTAGAAACACAAGTCGATTATGTGTAAAACTAAACTGAATTTGGGAAATTTGTATTTCAAGGGTTAATTATGTGCAAATTTTTGTGCTTGATTATGTGTAAACTTTTGTGGTTTATGTTATTAATATCGATTTTAAATAAGTCAACATTATGCAAATGTTCTTAGAATGTTAGAACGAGGTGATGTTTTGCTATTGTTTTTATAATCTATTGAAATTTCTTGGCCTATGAAATGTAGTGACCACGAAACAACGAAATTGAAAAATATGGATCGAGAAATAGAGAAAAAATGTCTCGCGCAACGTCCGAGACAATGTATAAAACTAGTTATATTAAAAGATGTATACAAATCCCTAATATAATAAAACAAAATCAAATTTATATATGTGACATCCTTTTTAATAGTTTTTTTATGTGGCGTCATCTGAGAGATTTGTCACTTTATTTAAAATATGTATACAAAATATATTATAAGGGTAAAAGGAGTCAATCTCTTACCACCTCACACTTTTTCTACACTTCATTCCACCTCACATCTATCTCAAATTCCACCCCGCATTACTATGAGTAGACCGCACACCAACTAAATCCTTATTTTTATCTTTATTTTTTTATTTTTTGAATTTTTAATATTTTATTAATAATAAAATACAAACAACTAAAAAAAATACAAAACAACTAAGATAAAATAAAACGATTAAATAATAGCTAATCATCGAGTCTTGGAATGTACGCTTACTCGATATGTCGACAAGATGCATTTAAAAGTTTTCATGAACACCGTTGTCTCTTATCTCCATCTATCCTTATGTCTTTCAAACCTTGTACAACTGCTGGAGGGTCTGGAACATAGTCAAAGCATAATGCTAACTCATCATCTTTTAAAATCATGTTGTGTGATATAAAACACGCGTACATGACTTTTCAAATTTTGTTTTCCTCTCATTCACATGCCGCTAAACAAACTATACCCCAACGACTTTTAAGGATTCCAAAAGCGCGTTCCACATCCTTCTTTGTTGCCTTTTGTGCCCTGCTGAAACACTTTTGTTTATCACCCGTGGCATGGGGAATAGTTTTGACAAATACCAACCATCTGGGTATACTCCATCTATGAGATAGTATGCATACTTGTACTCGTTTCCATTTATTGTAAATGGAATAATTGGTGTCGTTTTGTTAGAAAGATTGTTGAATAGCGGCGATGGTTCAACACGTTTAGGTCATTTTCGAACCGGACATACCAAAGTATGCATGCCAAAACCAAGTATCTTGTGATGTCGCCGCCTTAAGAATGAGTGTTGGGCAATTGTGATCTCATCTCATGAATTTTCAACGCCAAGCCATTGGACAATTCCTCCACTTCCAATGCATACATCGATAGATAACACAAAGTTGGAGACCGAAATGATATATGCATTGTTACGTTCACGGGTTCCATTCAAGTCATCGGTAGGATGAGGACAAGCCCGTTGTTGAATCTTCGAGTAATAAAGGATACATCAACATTTTTTAGAGTAAAAATATAGAGAGATTTGATGTTTGTCGTTGATTTTTTATAAAATGAGAGTGTTAGTTACATTTGTTTTGTTTTAGTATATATAGTAGAATTGTGTAATAAATAAAATTTAATTTTTTTAATATAGCCGTTGGGGGTGGGGGTGGATGGCTCATTTTTCAACGGTTGCTTTTTGCGGGGAGAGGACACCAAATGTGTCACTTATTTTCAGGACCAACGAGGAGTGGGGCGGTGTGCTTCTGCGGGGCTGTATTGAGGCCACACCCACTCCGTATGCTCTAATAACACTAGCTAATCACATTTTTGTCCCCTAATATATATAAGAATTTTGAATAATTCAAGATCGAGTTCTTACATTTTCAACCCTCTTCTACTAGGGGGATGTGCATGGGTCGGTTTGTATTTTATAGGGTATAAAAATGAAACTTATAAATAAAGTTAGTAATAAACTAGTAACATACAATTAAAACCTTAATGTTTTTCAAACATACATACCTTTTTTATACAAATTTTTTTAACCACACATAAAACCGAGCATTTATTTCTCTTATTTAAGTATAATATTGCTATTTTCATTTTTACTACAGTTTTATCTCAAAATTAACTAAAACCGTTTGTATCCTCATGAATATATTTAAAATCACCACGTTAATCTTAATATTATGTTCTCAAACATACATATAACCCGGACACTAATTAAACTAATATATTCACAAGGGTGAAGATGACGTAACACCATAACATCTCTTACAGAGTATGCTCATGCAGTCATGCATATGCATGCCACCTTCAACAACTCACACATGTAATTCATAAGTGTACACTTGTACTAATTTACTCTACATATACAAAACATACACACACGTGTACTAATTTACACTACATAATATATTTTTACGTGCCATTTGTCTATAAATAAGTCCGGCTCATAAGTATTTGTGACAGATTTAGGTGCCATTTGTGACATTGTTATCTTCAACATAACTGGAGGTGTTATGGCCGGTAACGTAGCAGCAACGACGATGAAGATGACAACGGTGGAGAAGAGTGAGCAACAACAAGAGCTGAATAAAGGAATTGCAGAGTTTTATGACGAATCGTCGGAGATGTGGGAGAAGATGTGGGGAGAACACATGCATAGCGGTTTTTACGACACCGATGCCGTTGTTGAACTTGTCGATCAGCACTCTGCTAAGATCCGTATGATTGAAGAAGCACTAAGTTTCGCCTCTGTTTCGGGTACTTACTATTCAATCCTTTTTTTACTTGATATATATTCATGTTTGTGTTACGAAATTTGAAGCAATGTCTTTTAACTTCTGACCTTGACCTGACATTTGACCGATTAGAAGTTTATGACACCTAGCAATATCTATGTAACTAGGTTGTTAGAATTCAACTAGATATAAAGATCGGGCTACGCGATGCGACGACCGGGTCTTGCGTATATGACTTTGTTAGACACATTGATTAAAAGTGTTTTATGTCTCGTACGTTACGGTTTAAGAACGCAATGCATCATATATTAAAAAATGGACATATGCATCAAAATGATGACCTATCTTAAAACCGAGAAGAGTTAAAGTCGTAAACATGTCAAAATAAAATAAATAGTTAAAAAACTAGTAAATATGTCAAGTTGACATTCAAAAGTGTAAAATTGACATGATAAAATGAGGGCAAATTAGTAATTTTTTAGGTTGGATATACACGGACCTTGAAAATTAGAGTTATATATAAAAAAAATCTGACATTATAAGAAAAAAATTATGGTTTCATCATTTCAACCCCCGGTTAATAGGTGAAAGATTTTTCTTTACCATACTAGCAAGGCATTTGTGGAGCAAATGACGAATTAGTTATTTGTGTTGAATTCATTAATGCTACGGTAGATTTAGAATGATATGTTTAATTAGCGATTGTTTGTTTGTTGTTAAATCTAGAAGATATATGCTCAATAATTAGGAGGCTAGATTGAATTGTGTCTATAACATCACTGGAAATGAAATGATTTTTTTATTATTATTTTTTTGTACCATACATGTCACCATATTATAAATGAACAAATTTCATAATAAGTGGTTCCGGATAAACGTATAAAAAGTTGTGCCTCTATGACCCTTATTATTTTTATTTATCATTTTACCTTTGAATTTTTATTTGTCATTTTACCTTTGATTTTTTTAAGGAGTATTGAACCTTAACAGTTTTAACTATTAGTTTTTTTTCGCTGCTATCTGTTTCAACTTCTGAAATATGTGTTGGCAGTCCCAAATTTTATCATTTTGGTCATTAATGGATCGTCGTTAAAAAGTTAATGGCGTTAACTTATTTTTTGAATTTCAGGTCAAAGTTTTATGGTTTTTTATCGGAATAAGAATACGAATCGATTGATATAAAAATTACATCGAAGCGATGATCCAAACGATGAAATTTGTACATTCGGTTAAAAAACCGTTAGGTTTAAACAACCTGATGAAGCATCATTTTGTCATTTGGAGCACCGTTTCGATGTAATTTTTATATCAATCGGCTCGTATTCTTATTACGATCAAAACCATAAAATGTCGACCTGAATTAAAAAAAAGTTAACGCTGTTAACTTTTTTAACGACGATCCATTAATGGTTAAAATGATAAAAGTTGGGACCGCCAGTACATATTTCAGAAGTTGGGACCAGTAGCGGCAAAAACTAATAGTTGGGACTGTTAAGGTCCAATACTCATTTTTTTTAATAACTGAACAAATTTAATAATAAATGGTTACACAGGTAAACGGACAACAAGCTGTGTCGTATGACCGTTTTTATTTTTATTTGTCATTTTACCTTTGATTTTTTTAACCGAACAAATTCTATAATAAGTGGTTGCAAAGGTAAACGAACAACAAGCTGTGTCGTATGACCCTTTTTTTTATTTGTCATTTTACCTTTGATGTTGTTTGTATAGTTTTGTTGCAGATGTATCTATTGTAATATTGTATGTTTGTTGTTAACTCTGAAGATCCACAAACATCTGCTAGGATTGTATACATTTTACTTGCCATTTGACCTTTTGTCTTATATGAATTTTGCTCTAGATGATCCAGCAAAGAAACCTAAAAGCATAGTTGATGTTGGATGTGGCATAGGAGGTAGCTCAATGTATCTAGCACGAAAATACGGAGCCGAATGTCATGGAATCAACCTCAGCCCTGTACAAGTTGAGAGGGCTCAGGCCCTAGCTGATGCCCAAGGAATAGCAAATAAGGTACCGTACCACCGTTGTTTACAGTTATTTCATGTGACTTAGTTGTATTAAGATGTAAAAAGCTCGTGTTATCCGAAATATTTTTGCATAATTTGGACTTCATTTAGGTGAGAAGAATGTTGTGTGAACCATAAAAATATGTCCACAACTAATTGAACCATAACTTGTGTACAATTTAAAAGGCCTTCAATAGATGAAAGTAAATGAAACCCAGTGTATGGACATATATCCGATCGAGTAGATGAGTTTTGGTCTTCATTTTAAATAATCGAGTCGAGCAATCTCTTAAAAACCGATACACATGTTGATCAAAGTTTCTTGTTTTCCCTTGAATAATTTACAAGACTTGAACTAAACTTGAAAAGTTAGCAGGTTTCATTTCAAGTTGCAGATGCTTTAAACCAACCATTTCCTGATGGGAAGTTTGATTTGGTATGGTCATTGGAGAGTGCAGAGCACATTCCTGACAAAAAAAAGGTTCTTGTCTTAATTGAAAAATCATTACAAATCCTTTGAGTTTAAGCTCATTTTATTTATTTGGGTTTTGGATGCGACAGCTTGTTAGCGAGCTGGCTCGGGTGGCTGCGCCTGGAGCCACAATCATCATAGTTTCATACTGCCATAGGGACCTTTCCCCTACAGAAAAATCTCTTCGACCCGAGGAAGAAAAAATCTTGAACAAGCTTTGTTCTGGATTGTATCTCCCAGCTTGGTGTTCTAGTGCTGATTATGTAAAATTATTTGAATCTTTTTCTCTCCAGGTAACTCTTGTCACTATTAACCAACCAATACCATATTAGAGGACTCTTCAATTTTATTTTAGAGTAAACTGTAGTTTTGATCTCTGTATTTTGATATCATTAACAGTTAAGTCTCACCTTAACAGTTTGCTCCATGTGTTTTTATTTTCTAACAGAAATGGTCCCGAACACTAACTCCATCTAATTTTCCATTAAGTCTCCCTCACATAAGGAGTAAAAATGTCATTTCTATCACTCATTTTGGCATGCGACTGAATAAAAATGTTAACCTACATGACGATTTAGATAAAAGAGGGAGAGGAATAACATTTTTACCCCTTAAATGCGGGGTGTGTGTGAGAGACTTAACGGAAAACTGGATGGAGTTAGTGTTCGGAACCATTTTTGTTAGAAAATAAAAACACAGGGACCAAAATTGTTAAGGTGGGACTGAAACTGCTAATGGTATCAAAACATAAAGACCAAAACTACAGCTTACTCTTTATTTTAAACATCTTTACAATCTTGAGGGGGCGAGTGTAAGCGTCAACTAAGGGCTTAAACAGTTTAAGCTGGCTCCTGAGTCCTGAGCAACTCGGGAGTAGCTCTCTAAAAGCTATAATCGAGCTGAGTTTAAGCAAGAATGAGTTCGAGCTCATATTATAGTTCACTTAACAAAAAAGATTCATATATCAAGCTCGAGCTGACTCGTCAGTCAGCTTTTAAATGAGATTTCTTATATTTATATATTTATATTTATTTTGTTAACTATATATATTTTATAATTTATTAATATTTTTATTCTGTACAAATTATGATAAAATGGTTAGATTATATACGTTGTTATAGGGGAGAGTTTAAATGAAAACTTATATACGTTATAGGGGAGAGTTCCAATGAAAACTCTTATATATATATCCATCTATATGAATTCTTGAGAACTCCGCCAACTTTTCCAAATTTCTTTTTAAACCTACTATTATAATATAATAGTACAATATCAAAATAAAACTTACATGCTATAAAAACACATACACGAAAGTAAAGTAAAATCTTTACACGTGTAAATTAGTGTTTACACATTTGTAATTTACGAGCGCGTAAAAGGTGATTTACAAATTCTAACTTTTTTTTTTAAACTTGTATTTTTTAAACACAAAGTACTCGTAGTAGGTTCTAAATATATAAAGTTAGCTATAATAATGTATAAATAAAATGATTAAATAATAATAAATGAGTTGAGCCCGTGTTCAAAACTTTTGTTCATGAATTTAGTTAGCCTTTAGAAATAAAGCTCTAAACAAACTAAACTTGAGCCTAGACGAGCTCTAACAACCATATAAATAAAATATTAAATAATAAGAAACAAGTTGAGCCCGTGTTCAAAACTTTTTTTCATGGGCTGAATTAGCCTTTAAAAATAAAGCTCTAAACAAACTGAACTTGAGCTCAGGTGAGAGCTCTGGCTTGACTTGATTTGCCTACACCTCTATAACCATCTCCCTCCCCATCTAACCAAATCCAACTAGTGGTGAGATTAAAGGGTCTCACGGATTGGGTAAAGGATGAAAAGACATAGGTCAAGCGAGGAGAGTGATTATAACATGGTTCGAGGTGGGTTTGGAACAATTCTTTTCTAAAGATAATTTAGTGTTTTGGTATATGATTACAAGCTTATATTTTTTAAATGGTAACTATCACTATTATTAAATGATTTAGGAGGCGCTACACATTTAGAATACGCGTTATGAAACTTTCGACCTGTTTGGAATGTTTGACTTGTTTTCACATAAACCAATCCGGCCCCTTGCTAAAACATAATAGCCAGAACCATCAATTCATGGGTTGCCGTACTTTTCAGGACGTTAAAGCAGCAAACTGGTCCGATAACGTGTCCCCGTCTTGGCCAGCTGCTATAAAAACAGCCTTGTCTTGGAAGGGGATTATTTCACTGCTACGTGGTGGTAATGTTCTTTCTCTATATATATACACTAGGTTTAACACCCGTGTGTTACACACGGGTTAAATAATAATATTTATAAAGAAATTAGAATTATTATGTTTAAAAATTTGTAATTTGTAAATCTATCTAATAAATCAAACTTTTAGGGGGCAATTTTTGGAGGGATTTTTTTTTCTATAATAGGAAGTTTGGGAGGTAAAATTTAGCTAAATTTTTCACCATGCAAGTTGATGGAGACAACTCCTTAAATGTTATATATTTACAAATTGTTAAATATAATGGTTATAATTTTTTTATAAATATTACTATTTAACCCGTGTGTAACACACGGGTATTAAACCTAGTATTTAATATTTAAGGAGCTCCATCAACTCATTGCATGAAACTTAATATTTTCCCTCTTAAACTTCCTATTATAAATTAAAAAAATTTCCCTCTAAAAATTATCCCCTAAAAGTTTGATTTATTAGATAGATGCATGTAGATAGATGGGGGTCGCTTTTATAACCATAAAATTATTCATTTATTATTAAAAGTTAAATTATAGTTATATACTTGTGAAAATTATTTAATTTTTCTATTGCTTCTCTCTTTCTCTATATTACTTAAATCCCATATCATACATATGTTTATGTTTAGATTAGAGAATTATAACAAATCTTTACATTGTGTAGATTTTTATTGTACATGAATACACATCAATTCAAGTATATTGTATTTTACAAGTATATTTAAAGAAAAAAATTTCCCAAAAAGGTCCGATTTCACAATTTTTTGTCTCAAAATGTTCAATTTGACTTTTTGTTTTTAAAACATCCACTTATTGAAAGTCGTTTGACTACAAACAATAGTGGATATTTTAGGAACAAAAAGTCAAATAGGTTTTGTTTGACGATTTCTTGTTTCTAATCGTACGACTTTTGTTTGTACGTAGTCGTTCAACTTCTTTTTTTGTAAAAAAAAAACTCAATGAACACGTATCGTCTCATGTGTGGTTGGTCTTTTAAGGAGTCTCACTTTATCATAAAGGTGTCAGTGTCTTTTAACAAGTGGATATTTTTTGAACAAAAAGTCAGGCAAAATTCGGTCATGACAGACACTTTGAGTATTTTCACATGAGGAAATGAATGAATTTGATTGGTTTTCGTAGTTCTTGTAACAACTGATGTTCCAAAAAGAACTTTTAACAACGATTTTCACAGCCCCTGCCATTACATGACCCAATTCATTAGCACGTTTATTTAGCCAATGTTATTAGGAAGAGCATTAAGCAAAACAAAATTGTGATCAAAGCCTCTATTTCTCTATATTGTTCTTACACAAGGCTAGTATGACATACTAACCATCTCGAATCGGCCTTTAACAGTATTGTTTAATATACATTAACTTTTTGTTTCCATAATGTTGATATACATATATGTTTGTTTGAAATTTGATCAAGGATGGAAGAGCATAAGAGGGGCAATGGTCATACCATTGATGATTGAAGGGTTTAAGAAGGACATAATCCAATACTCCATCATCACATGCAAAAAACCAAAATAGAATGGACTGACTGGACACATAATATGTACTGCTATTGTTTTTTTTTTTCTCTAAGATTTGTAATAAAATGGACTATATGTTGGGCCACAACATGTTGGAGTGTTGGACCAGGCTCATTTGTTTTTAGAACAGGATGAGTTTTGTTGTCGGTCCTTGTAACTTCCGACCTCGGCATCACTCCGACATCTAGTGCACAAAACATCACGGGTTGAGTTAGCTTGTTGTCGGTCTTTGTAAATGTTCAAGAACCTTTGTATCGCTTCCGAGAATCGTTTCATTTTACGACCATTGTTTGACGCCTGATTATTCCCTGTTATGTACTCAAGCTTGTTTTCATCAACCTTGTTCTTGTGCAGCCTCGAGTATTTCATTTTAGGCTATTTCAAGTGTATTTGTGATGATGAATATGTGCAACTTATAAAGGGTTTATGAAGGTTTAAAGACAAATAGAGATGGATGGATGCAAATATGTGGTTGCATGCATCCATCAATATTTTAACGTAAATTAGCCTCAAATAATCTTTACTACAATCTATTAATCGAATATAATCATGTATTTTTTGTACTTGTATGTATTATCTTCTTTAATGTAATTGGCCTCAAGTAATTTTTACTATAATCTATTGACTGGAAATATTCTCAGTTGTGTTTTATCTCTAAAGTGGTTTTACCTTTTAGCTATTTTTCTTATAACGGTCTCCCATTAAAAAACACTTAATGCTCTTAAGTGTTTTTTCAATTTCAAACTAATGATTTACAAAAGAAGAAACGGTTTTACGAAATGATAAAACTCACATCGATTAATTAAAGCAGTATTTTGTCATTTTAAGCACCGGTTTGAGGTAAGTTTTCCCTCAACTGACTTGTATACAAATGCTCATCCATAGCCAATGACATCTAACATACAATTTTCGCCATTGACATCTAGCATACAATTTTTCATGAAAAGACAGATTTGTAACATACAAAATTTACCAACACATATAATACATAAATTTCATTTAACTCTTACGCTCGGTACCTAAATCTATATCTTATAATAAAAAAGATTTTTGACGACACCCGTCATTCATTGGAGAGGATGTTGAATATTTTTCACTCAAAACTAAGAATCTTCTCTTTTAAGAAATGTGTGGAAAGATATTAATAATATTAAATCACCCATAATTTTCTTTTTTAAAATTTCAATCTACCCTATTTACATTCCAGAAATCAATGTGAAAACAGGAAACAAACAAGTTAAACAAATAACTCATCGCAATTTACGACCTAGACCCATGCATGCCGACCGTACGCTCAATCATTTTTTACTTGATTTTCATGTTTGTGTTATGAAATTTGAAGCAATATCTTTACGATTGCTATTTATAAGCTCAAAATTAGTATTACTGAAGTTTTGATTGCTTCAGTAGAGATGATAAGCGGAAAAATGAAAAATTAATGCTGGTTTTGAATCGATTGAGTTTTTTAGGTTAGATATTGTTTCGCATTCATAATCCCGTTAATAGTTAGTTGGACGCTCAAAGATGACGCCAACCTGTTAAAGAGGAAACCGACTAGCTCGTAAAATTTTGACTTGCATATGTCTGGAGTAATCATGGCAACCCATGTTAATAGTCACAAGATCTTTGTCGCTTGTGGGATTTGGACTAGGTGTTAGCGGACCAAATGATCACCTGGCTTTAGCTAATATAGTTATTTGTGCTGAATTCAGTAATGCTACAGTAGATTTAGATTTAGAATGATATGTTTATTGATTGTATGTTTGTTGTTAACTATAGAAAGAATCATGGCCATCAATTAGGGTTTTATATAGGCTAGATTGAATTGTGTTGAAATGAAATCAAATAAACTTGCAAAATAATAATTAGAGTTTTACTTGTCATTTTACCTTTGATATTGTACAGTTTTGTTACTTCATTTGAGTTAATTAGTTGTATTAAGATGTAAAATGTTGTTGTTATCTGAAATATTTTTGTATTACTGGACTTCATTTAGATGCAAAAGGTGAATAGAATGTTCAGTGAACCATTAAATGGTCAGAAAGATGTCCACAACTAATTGAAGCATAACTTGTGTACAATTTAAAAGGCCTGCACTAGTTGAAATAAAATGAACCTTATTGTGATAGCAATTCTACTAACTTGTATATATGCTCATAGATTTAAAATAATCTATTCAAGCCATCTCTTAAAAACTTGTACACATGTTGATCACAGTTTCTTGTTTTCCCTTGAAGATTGAACTAAACTTGAAAAGTTAGTAGGTTTCATTTCAAGTTGCAGATGCTTTAAACCAACCATTTCCTGACGGGAAGTTTGATTTGGTCTGGTCAATGGAGAGTGGAGAGCACATGCCTGAAAAACTAAAGGTTCTTGCTTTACTAGAAAAATCATTACAAATCATTCTAAATTATGTGACACCCGACAAATTCAGGTTAACCTCCTTAGCCACACTATGTTAGTCACGTTAACGCAATTATACTTTTCATTTAATTTGATGAATTAAATGTACAAACTGTTACACAAACGTGCACACGAAACGACCACACGAGTTAATACCCGGGCGTTGGTGAAATTAAATGGATACAAATACAATAAATATACATCTTAAATAACATGTTTGCTTAATTGTTGAACTTTCGAGTAATCGCATATTTTACCGGTTTTAACCATTTGCGAAATTTGGTAATTTTTATAAAATGGAAATTTACGTTTGAGAAAGTTTTTCATTGTGTTTACAAACCGAAGTAAAAAACGTAGCCCATGAATCATCTATGTGACCCATGGATGGCCCAAAGCCCAACCCAACTTAACATTCAACAAAATTAACAAAAATCAACAAAACCTAAACCTAATTTTGATTAAAAAAACGGCACTCTAGCCTTTTTCTCCCCTATTGCCGTCGCACAACACACACACATATACAATCTTGATTTCTTGCAATTTTGATTCATTGGTGGTGTTTTTTAGTGTTACTTGAAGTTGTAAACGCGATAGTTGTAAGTATTCTTCATAATCATTACAAATATATTACGAAAATGGGTAGATTAAAACCCTAGTTCATCCAAAATGGTTAATTGATGATTGTGTTATGGAAATGGGTTATTGGTTATGAGTTATTTGTTGTTTTGATGATTAGATCGATAATGAAATGAATCCATAATTGTATTGTTGTGAAATTAGGGTTTCATAGGAAGTCATAGGAACATGAGTTTGCATGCATGATTATGATGAAATGTGATGGAATATGTGTTTAGATGATGATTTGGATGAAGTTTGATCAATTGGTTTTAAAATTGCATGAGCGTTTGGCCATATTACTAAAAATAGTAACTTTTTCTTTAGTATTCATGTGAACTTTCATGTTGTTGACATCTAAGAGTTGTTATGAGATTACTAGCATGCTTGTATAATGTATTAGACGAATTTTGATTAATTGAACGTGGAAATCCGACTTGATTTGGTACGACTTGCTAAATGTGGAAACTTTTTGTCACGAACATTCACTAGGGTGCATGTTTAGTAACTTGGGACATACAAACATGAATAAATTTGCTTATGTAAGATTGTAGGCCATCTTTTGAAGGGTAAACTAGCTTTCGACATGAAATGGTATTTGAAAGTGTTAGTTGGTTAATAACCCGTTTGCATAGAATTGGTTGTGAAGGAAAATGCAATGTGTGTTCTAGTTAATTAGGATGCCATGATGAAAGTGTTGTTATGTTAGTGAAACAAAACATGTGAACAATGTATTGTGCTTTGAAATGACCACGCATGCTAGTATGTCTTGTATTGGAAACCATAAAGTGATAGTATGTGTTATTGTCTTGTGTAGCATGCTATGGTTATTGTGTAGCATGCTTGTATTGGGAGTCTCTAGGATGTTGAATTGTGCAAACGTGTTCTAAAAGTTCGACTTTCCTATAAAGGAAACTTTAATAGAAATAGAAATTTAATGTCGAATACTTGTCGTGTGATGTGGTGTGACACCCGACAAATTCAGGCTAACTTCGTTAGTTAAACTCTGTTAGTCACGTTAACGCAATTATACTTATCATTTAATGTGATAAATTAAATGTACAAACTGTTACACAAACGTGCACACGAAACGACAAACTGTTATGTAAATATACACATGAAACGGCCACACGAGTTAATACCCGGGCGTTGGTGATCCTAAATGAATACGAATACAATAATAATACATTTTAACTATTAGGTGTGTTTAATTGTTGAATTTTCGTGTAACCGCGTATTTTACCGGTTTTAACAGTTTACGGATTTCGGTAACCATTATGAAACAAAAATGAATATTTGAGAAAGATTTTTATTGTGATTGCAAAACCGGATCAAATCGGGGCCCGTGGATCATCCATGTGACCCATGGATGGCCCAAGGCCCAACCCAACTCAACATTTAACAATAATTAACAAAATTTAACAAAACCCTAAACCTAAACTAATAAAAAAAACGTTTTTTTGGCTTCTTTTCCCCACCTTGCTGCCGTCGCACATACATACACCAATACAAGATCATTTTGTTGCTAATTGATTCGATTTTTGGTGATTTCGGTTGTTGATTGAAGTGATAAACGCAATACTAGTAAGTGGTTATGCTAATTGTTATTTTATAATTCGAAAATTGTATGTTTTGAAAACCCTAGTTCATCCAAATTGGCCAAATTGATGTTGTGTTGTGTAAATGGTTTAGTGTTTGTGTGAAAATGGTTATTTTGATGGTTAGATGATGAAATTGGTGCAAAAAGTGTGTTTATGGAATTAGGGTTTGATATGGAATCATTGAAACTTGATGTTGCATGAATGATATTGTGAAAATAGGATTGAATATGTATTTAGATGTTGAATGTGATGAAGATTGGCTACTTGTTTGTGAAATTTCATGATTGTTATGCTAGATTACTAAAAATAGTAACTTTTTGTGTTAGAGATCGTGTGAAATCGCATGTTATGGACATATAAGGATCCTTATGGACTTGCTAGTATGTTTGTAAGATATGTTAGACGAATTTTGGTTATTTGAACATACGAATTCGACTTGGTTTGGAATACTTGCTAAATGTAGAAACTTTTGGCATGAAAATTGACTAGGATGCATGTTTTATGATTTTGGACGCACAAACGTGATTTGGGGTTGCATGTGAATGATTGTAGACATATGATGATTGGTAAACGTGCTTTGATCATTCGATGACATTTATAGGTACTAGTTGAATTGAAAGTGAGTACTTGAAATTGGTTATTTGAAGTCTAAGTTGTATATGCAAGTAACTAGGATGCATGATGAAAGTTGTTACTATACTAGTTGAACAAAGCATGTGAACATTATATGATGCTTAGAAACGACCACGCATGCTAGTATGCCTTACGTAGGAACCGCAAAGTGTTAGTATGTGTTGTTGACTTGTGTAGCGTGCTACGGTATTTGTGTAATAGTTGACATGTTTAGGATGTTGGATTATGCAAGTATACTTTACAAATCCGACTTTCCTATAAAGGAAACTTTTGTGGAATTTGAAATCCAATTTGTTGAATGTGTGACGTGCAATGTGGTATGCGAATGTAATATAGTTAAATACATCATTTGTAACGTGCTTACACTTAATAAATCACCAACGGGTCGTGAGTCAACTCGGGTCAACTAAAAGTCAAACTTGGTCAAACTTGGACAAAAAGTCAAACTCGGTCAAAAGTCAAACTTTTCCGATCACGCAAAAACTATATGACCAATTGGATGCATAGGGTACTATGACCCTATATGAACACACATTAATGGACCTACTGTTATTTAGGTCGCTGCATTACGTTGTGTACTTTAAACTATTTTGTTGTGCAACTTAAGGTGAGTTCACTAAACCGCACTTTTACTATTCTACCCTTTTATGGGCTGAACACGGATGATTACTTTTACGGATTTACAAATTTTGTATGTCGCATGTCTAGATAGAGCAACTTTTATTTTGTTCATGAAAGACCCCATGGATACCTAGTTGACCGTTAGTATTTGTGAAATAGCGGAGAAATTTTGAGTAGTACTACTGGGTTTGACAAACCCCACCCGGGCTAGTCGCGCTAGCACGACAGAAGGACCTGTCGAACAGGTGTTGAATGACCTAACATACTTACAGTGCATCCTGCTGGGATGTACGAACGGGCAAAATGCACTCAATGTGTACATATGTCAGCTTCGGTCAGATACATACGCCTCTAGGACATGTGCTGTAGACTAGCTACCTACAATGACATACTTGATTAATATTTCCGCTTGCAACTGAACTACTTGATTTCATACTTACTTTGTGAACTCACCAACCGTCGTGTTGACACTTGTTAGACTTTCACTTTTACAGGTCACCGAGGTTCAACGCACTTAGGACATGGCATGGAGTCACAACCTTGCATTTAAACACTTTCTTGCATTTAAAAACTATGTTTGGTTTTAACAAATATTTAGACTATGTTCCTTATGTTGGGCGCGTGTTTGCGCATTTAGTTCCATTTAATATTATTGACATTACATTTCGATTACGCTTCCGCAAATTATTAAACGTTAACTCTGTATTAAATTTTCTCATTTAATAAGACACGTATATTTTAAATTCATATAGTGTCGTTTGGTGTAACTAATGACTGAGATCCTGGTTTGTCAAACACTTAACGGTAAAACTCCGTTAGTGGATTTTGGGGGTGTGACATGTGGGTTGTGAATAAAATATGAAAAAATACATCAAACGTAACATACTTACATTTAATACATCACCAACAGGTCGTGGGTCAACAAAAGTCAACTTTGGTCAAACTTGGTCAAAAAGTCAAACTTTTCCAAATCTCACACAAATTGTATAACTATTTGGATGCATAGGGTTCTATGACCTTACATGAACGCACAATTAATAGACCTACTACTATATAGGTTGTTGTATTGCATTGTGTGCTTTAAACTGATTTGGTGTGCAACCTAAGGTGAGTTCACTGAACCGTGTTTAATAATTATTCTACCCTGTTATGGGATGGAAACATGAACAATTACTTTTACGGATTTACAAATTTTGTATGTCGCATGTCTGGATTAGAGTTACTCTTACTGTTCATGAAAGTCCTCATGGATACCTAGTTGACCGTTAGTATTTGGGAAATAGCTGGGGAATTTTGAGTAGTACTACTAGGTTTGACAAACCCCACCCGGGCTAGTCGTGCTAGCATGACAGATGGACTCGTCGAACGGGTGTTGAATTGACCTAACATACATACATGTGCATCCTGATGGGATGTACGACAGGCAAAATGCACTTAATGTGTACATACGTCAGCTTCGGTCAGATACATACGACTCTAAGGACATTACTGTAGACTAGCTACCTACACTTACATACTTAATTTATATATCTGCTTGAAGCTGAACTTACTTGATTTCATACTTACTATGTGAACTCACCAACCGTCGTGTTGACACCTGTTAGTCTTTCACTTTTTCAGGCCACTGAGGTACATTGCACGTAGGACGTGGCATGGCGTCACAGTATTTCATTTAAAACACTTACTTGCATTAAAAGCTGTGTTTTGGACTTTACAACTATTTAAACATGTGTGTCTTGTGTTGGGCGCGTGTTTTGCGCATTTACTTACTGCATGGTTTGGTTTGCTTTTATTACTTAACCTTTACGCTTCCGCATAACCGAAAACTATTTACTCTGCTTTAAAACTTTTATTGTCTCATTAAATGGGATAACGTTGGGATTTCAAAACTCATATAGAGTCGTTCGGTGTAATTAATGACTGGATCCTGGTTTATCACGCCTCTAACGGTAAAACTCCGTTAGTGGATTTGGGGGTGCGACAGATTAAATCCTCTTAAAGGTCATTTTATTAACTCGAGTTTTGGATGCGACAGTTTGTTAGTGAGCTAGCTGGGGTAGCTGCACCAGGAGCCACAATCATCATAATTACATGGTGCCATAGGAACCTTTCCCTACGGAAGAATCCATTCGGCCCGATGAAGAAAAAATCTTGAACAAGATATGTTCTGAATTTTATCTCATAGCTTAGTGTTTTAGTGCTGATTATGTAAAATTACTGAAATCTCTTTCTATACAGGTACGATCTTTTCACTACCAACCGATACAATAATCTAGACAAAGAGGCAACATTGGCATATTGGAGGCCAAAACTCTTTATTATTTTTTTTAAACATCTTCACAATCTTGAGGGATGAGTGTACGCGTCAACTTGGGGTGTGAACGGTTCAAGTTGGCTCGTGAGCTACTACGAAGTGGCTCGTTGAAAGTTATAATTGAGATGAGTTTAAACGATCTTGAGCTATAGTGGTTATAGCGCTCGCTATAGCGCGTTATGTAGCGACGAGGGCAAGTGTCACTATTTGCTGATAGCGACCAAATAGCGAGAGATAGCAATTATTATATTTTTATGTCACTATTTCACCCAAATAGTTGAAGTATCACTATTTTTATGAAAATATCTAACTTTTCACTGTTAGAAGAAGATATGCCTCCACTAAAGATAAAACATCGCAAAATATTGTGTATAGCATAATTTGGTTAATTGTTAATGGTCGCTAAACACAAATAGCATGTGCTAATTATTATCGTATTTGTTACATAGTATATAGGTGGTTTCTCGCTATTTACCACTATTCGCTATTGACAACTATGGCTTGAGCTCGAGCTCATATTACTGCACATTTAACAAAAAAGCTTCATATATTATATATATGAAGCTCGAGCCAGCTTGCAAACCTAAATGAGCTTTCTTATCTATATATTTCTGTTTAATCTATTAACCATATGTTGTGGTCAAAAATTGATAAAACCAAATTAGTAAATGTGAGGTTGAGTGCTTTGTACTTTTGATGATTACGTTACTGAAATATAAGATAAACACAGAGATTTATACGAGGAAAAGCCTTTGATCAATAGATGAACGCATAAGAACCTTGGGTGATGACCATTGGCGAAGGATGCTTAAGACCAAAGAGGGTCAAGGCCCTCCCAACTTTTTTCGTTGTAACCACTAATTTTTCGGTCGGTAGTTAAATTTTTTTATATATATAAGATTTGGCCCCCTTGAAAATATTATATAAACTAAGTTTGGCCCCCTTAATTTTTAAAATTTCTAACTTAAATTTAAGGGTTATTAGATTTAATCATCTCTAACTATTGGTTATTGGCCACTGTCACCCTTAAGTATCACTTTGGCCAATTAATATATCTCCCAACTAAACACTTTGGTGTCCGTATCACCAAAAGTTAACCAAAAATTAACCAAAAGTAACTTGAATTGGTTAACTTACGGACACAAAGTGTTTAGTTGAGATTAGTATTGGCCAAAATGATACTTAATGGTTACAACGGCTAATAATCAATAGTTAGAGGTGATTAAATCTAATAATTCTAAATTTAATGGGCTTTATTAAGTTAATTAGTCCATAAAAAAACAAGATAAACTCATAATGTACAAGTCCATAACTTGAGTTTATTTTTAAATTTAACCGGTCAACACTTGCCACAATCTCACTCAAAAATTCAATCTGGTGTTGTACTTCTGCTCACTGCGATTTTGTTGCCTTCCAACAAACCACCACACATTCGCTCTGTACACCACAAGATTGTATCCACTATTGCCTCCTCCCCCAGGTAGGTTTTTAGTTCAATTAGGGTTTTATTTATTTCAATTATAAATATATAGTTTTCTAGTTGAGTGAAAAATATTCCCCATGTACTCCATACTTGCATTCCTCTTGCATTATTATAAATAGTTTAAGTTTTTGTTTGTTAAGCTACCTAATTTTATTTTTGTGTAAAAACGATCTTTAGAATGAATAAAGAAAAATTATATATTTAGAGTTTTTATTATTTGACCCGACCCGGACCGAATCGTCGACTTGAATATAAAACCCGAAACATAGCGTTAGGAAAAAAATTTATGAGTCTCGTAAATCCATGACTGTTGGCCCCCCTTATGTAAAATTGCTGGCTTCGCCACTGGTGATGACAATCGTCTATCACCAATTCTATAAATGATAAAATGAAGATTACAACTCGAGAACTATAGCTGTCAATACAATAGTGTGTGAGCAGAGAAAATAGTCGAAGAGAACCTTGAGAAGTGTCGTGTGATAGCCTAGCCATAGCCTCATACACGTTAATTATGAATAATGGGAAGGGTCGTACACACTCATCTCTAATTATTCACTGAGATCGTCGTCTCAAATATTCAGAGAGCCCATTGTCTCTAATTATTGAAATCACTCTTCTATAATTATTCAATGACACCACCGTCTTTAATTATTCATCGAAGTCGTCGTCTCTAATTATTAAAACCGCTCGTCTCTAGTTATTCACTAGCTAAGACCACCGTCTCTAATTATTAAGAATACCGCCTCTAATTATTCACTTTTAGTTTTAAGACCACTCGTCTTTATATGCTTCAAACTAATATATATCATACACATAACGATATAATTACTCATATTGACACATAATAAACAACCATATACACCTTTAAGAGTTTGTGTATGCGTATGATCACTCAATTATATACTATCACTCAATTATATACTAAAATAAAATATAATAATTTTTCGGTTACAAGTTGATCTTAACAACTAAAAATATCTAAAAAAATATCGATTACAACCCATTTTAATTTTAATCGATTAGATTAACTGATTCACAGTTTTCAAAACATAAAACATAGCGTCCACAAAATATTGATACACATATATATATTCATCAGGGTATAGGTGGCGTGAGACCAATATTATAATATCTCTTACAAACACATTATGCTCAGGCCATGCACGTTCAAGAACAACACATGTATTATTCATTGAGTACGCGTGTAATGATTTACTGTTTAAAATACATTTGTGAACTTAATTAATTAGCCTACAAATAAGTCCGGATCATAAGCATTTGTGGCACCATCTTCTATGGGAGGTGTTATGGCGACGACGACGAAGATGACAACGGTGGAGGAGAATGAGCAACAACAAGAGCTGAATAAAGGAATTGCAAAGCTCTATGACGACTCGTCGGAGATGTTGGAGAATGTGTACGGAGAACACATGCATAGCGGTTTTTACGACACCGATGCCGTTGTTGAACTCTCGGATCACCACTATGCTAAGATCCGTATGATTGAAGAAATACTAAGTTTCGCCTCAGTTTCTGGTACTTGCTGCTTTATTTTAGTTCCATTCAAATATTCAATCTTTTTATATTCATGTTTGTGTTATGAAATTTGATGCAATGCGTCAATCGTTTGTTTCTTAAAAGGAAATCGACTAGCTCATATAATTCTAGTGTCAGGTGACACCAGTCTTTTTTCGGTTAGCAGTTTAACATATTTTTTTGTTGAAAATCAAAGGATACCATTCTTTTTTACAACCGGCGTCATTTTTAATTATCTTAAAATTTGTGAAGGTTTTTTTTACACAAGCCATGTGGTTTTATTATAAGTTAAAAGGAATATTTCAATTAATAACTCTCATTTATTAATTGAAAATTTTCTTTTAACGATTGGATGAGTCAACTAATATTTGATAAATCAATATGTGTTTCAAGCTCTTTTAATTAGCGCATCTTTAAAGTCGACTTATTACCCATTTCTGAAACTTGAACTCAGATAACTTTGTAACTTTTGTGCAGGTTCAAAACATGAAAATACGTAAGGATTACCTGAAATATGTGTCATTTTATATTTTGTTGACATGACATATTTATCGTGTGATTTTTAATGACAAACTTGTGACCTGACCTGATATTTATTATCAATAAATGTATGACGACTAGCTATAACTAGGTTGTAAGAATTCAGTTTTCAAAAAAATCCGACACTCGTAAAAAAAATATTCAAGTGTCTGTCACTGTAATCACCACATGCATTTAGCTAATTTAGTTATTAATTTGTGTTGTATTCACTAATGCTATAGTAGATTTAGAATGAAATGAAAACAAATCAAATAAACGTGAAAAATGCTAATTAGAGTTTTATTTGTCATTTTCCCTTGTTGTTGTACGTATAGTTTTATTGCATATGTTTCGGTTGTATGTTTGAAAACAAATCAAATAAACGTGAAAAACAGTTTGTTGTTAACTCTGGAAGATACATGACCATCAGTTAGTATTATATATTTCTACTTGTCATTTGACCTTTTGTCTTGTATAAATTTTGTTGCAGATGATCCGGTAAAGAAACCTAAAAGCATAGTTGATGTTGGATGTGGCATAGGAGGTAGCTCAATGTATCTAGCACGAAAATACGGAGCCGAATGTCATGGAATCAACCTCAGCCCTGTACAAATTGAGAGGGCTCGGGCCCTAGCTGATGCCCAAGGATTGGCAAATAAGGTACCGTACCACCGATGTTTATAGTTACTTCATGTGAGTTAGTTGTATTAAGATGTAAAACGCTCGCGTTATCTGAAATATTTTTGCATAACTTAGACTTCATCTAGATGCAAAAGGTGAGTAGAATGTCGTTTGAACGACTAAAAGGTCAGGAAATATGTCCACAACTAATTGAACCATAACTTGTACACATGTTGATCACAGTTTCTTGTTTATAAAGACTTGAACTAACCTTGAAAAGTTGGCAGGTTTCATTTCAAGTTGCAGATGCATTAAACCAACCATTTCCTGATGGGAAGTTTGATTTGGTATGGACATTGGAGAGTGCAGAGCATATACCTGACAAAAAAAAGGTTCTTCTTTTATTTGAAAAGTCATTATAAATCCTTTGAGTTTAAGTCCATTTTGTTTACTTGGGTTTTGGATACGACAGCTTGTTAGTGAGTTGGCTCGGGTGGCTGCGCCTGGAGCCACAATCATCATAGCTTCAAACTGCCAAAGGGACCTTTCCCCTATAGAAAAATTTCGACCCGAGGAAGAAAACATCTTGAACAAGATTTGTTCTGGATTGTATTTTCCAAGTTGGTGTTCAAGTGCTGATTATGTAAAATTACTAAAATCTTTTTCTCTCCAGGTAAACTCTCGTTACTAGGGGCTTAACCAGGTTGGTGCTAGCCTAAATAAACTTTCTTATTTATATTTTTATTTAATTTGTTAACTATATATATTTTTTTTATAAGTTATTACTAATTTTTATTATGTGCAAATTATAATAATAAATAGGATAATATACATTGGAAGAGTTTAAATGAGAACTTTTATATGTATAATAAAATAGAATAATTTTTACAGACTCGATCCATATCCCAATTAAAGTCTCTAAAACATCGGTTTTAAATTCGCAAAAAATCAAAAAGTCGTTAACGGCTGTTAAGTACACTTTATGACCGTTCACTAAAGGCCAAAAAAGTTAGATTTGAGACCACTAGAGGTAATAAAGTGAGTTAGGATTATTCTTGGCCAATATGTGTTAGATGAGATTATTTTAGGCCAATTTGCCTAAATAAAATGATTAAATAATATAAAAGAGTTGTGCTAGTGTTCTAAACTTCTTTTTATGGGCTAGAATTCAAGCTTTAGAAATAAAGCTCTAAACAAACTAAACTTGAGCCCAGACGAGCTCTGGCTTGACTTGGTTTGCCTACATCTTTATAACCAGCTCCCTTCCCAGCTGACCAGCTCCAACTATTGGTGAGATTAAAGGGTCTGATGGATTGGTAAAGAATGAAAACACCTCTGGCTTGACTCGGTTTGCCTACACCTCTATAACCAGCTCCCTTCTGAACTAACTAGCTATAACTAGTGGTGAGATTAAAGGGTCTGACGGATTGGGTAAAAGATGAAAAGACATGGTCAAGCTAAGAGAGTGATTTTAACATGGTTTGAGGTGGGTTAAGCTTAAGTTGGAACAAATTGTTTTCTGGTATATGATTACAAACTTATATTTTTTGAATGATAACTATCACTATTATTAAATGATTTCGGAGGTGTTACACATTTAGATTGTGCGTTATGTGACACCCCGTCCGGCGGCAGAAAACACCGGGCGCGTCAAGTGAATTGGATATCAATAGTACAAAGCACATGACACACTAAAAGCATATTTTAATATTTAATTAAGCATCAATGTCATGACAAGGAAAAAGTAAATAGTCTTAAATACGAAAGTAAAAGCCAATAATCAAAGTCATTTAATTAACTTTTATTCTAGGTCCAAAAGCAATCCTACGTGTCTTGTAAAGCATAAACGATTCAAACGCCACCTGAAACATGTGTAAAATAAGTTAGCTAAAGAATTAGCTAGTGAGTAAAAACACAATTGATAATACGTAATAAGAAATCCGAGATCAATATGAACATGTCACGCAAGTTTAATTATGTGTATAGCAAATTTCATTATATCATTCAACCATGACCATAGAAACAACATAGAATCAACCGTGTTACAATTATTGATAACATTTAATGAACCGACATGCAACCGTCATTGAACCATCTCGTTGTATAAGTTATCAATAAATATTCTTAGCATCATAAGGGACATAGCAACCTAGTAACAAGCATCTCGTTTAGCAACTAGAATCCAACATATAGAATCAACAAATTAAAGAATCGTCGGGTTAAAATCACCTATCATGCCAAAAAGTATAGGTGGGCTTGTCAAGCCATTAGCACTAATATCTTACCAGTGGAAATTACAAAATAATACAATTACTATTTACTAACACATAATATTTCATCAAGCGACCAAACAAGATTAATACATCAAATGATCTCATTTTGAAAAAGAAACAAGAAACGAAAAACCGTAGCATCATATAGGAACACATGTTTTAGCCCGAAAAAGTAAAACAGTAAAATGGGAGTGAGTTTACTCACCTTAACAAGCAAAGATAACCGGAAAAAGAAACGTCGCTATAACGAACCGAGAGTCTCCCAAATATGGGTATCACCTAATTATTGGGATAAAACCCTAACTTAAAAACGAACTAATAGAAACAAAAATCACAAATCCGAGATCTAAGGTTTCGGATTTGGGATTTGGAATTTAGGGTTTTAGATTAAAATTGAGAATTAGGGTTTTAAATTAAAATTTAGGAATTAGGGTTTTGAATTACAATTTAGGAAATTAGGGTTTTGAATTACGAATTGTGATTTTTGGTACGAAACGTAAATGTGTTTTCGTATTTGAATATATATATATATATATACATTTCATAAGTATTTGTCTTTTTGTATTTTACTTTAAATATGTATACAATTTAATAATATAACATTATTACTTAAATCTAGAATTTTATAAGTTTTATAAACATTAAAATGTATTTAATAAAAAAGATTTTATTTATTAGTTAATTTGTAATTAAGATTCAATGTTAACCATGAGTAAAAGAACTTAAAACAAAAATTTAAATCAAATTGCAGGTAAGGGGACTTGAACCCGTGACCAGCCCCTTTACCAAAAACGAACAAACCAGTGAACCAGAATCATATTTTGTTAGTAAATTCGTTTTCAAATTATTTTATCCTTTAATACATAACAACACCCATTCAACATTCAAGCCCTAGAACTTAGATCCATCCAATTCGTTCGAATTAGTTAACCAAATCCAAATCAGTTATAGGGCTTTTAATCCCTGTCATCTCGTGATAATTTTGATATAAAGAACATACCTGTTGGTGAACGTTTGATATGGATTCGATTAGGAACTAAGGTCGACGGTTCTTGACCAAAATTTGTTAATCTGGAACGATATAAGATAAAATTGATGATTTAGGTAGATGTAGATGATTAGTGGGATCAATATGAATATAATAATTACCATGAATGATGCCGGGAAGATGGAGATTGATATGGTCGCCGGAGATGGATTTTTGGCCGATCGTTTAGGACAATTGGCAATGAATTGAAGTGTTTTGGTGATATAGGAGAGTTAGTCGACTGATTTAGGATGTAATGAAATAGTTTAATTGATTGGTATAGGTCTAAATACGGAATGGGATTTTGTAATAAAATTACGGATTCGAATCGGGTTAATTGGAGCCGTGATTACGTGTTTTTGGTTAATTAAAAGATTCGGAAATAGGTTAGAAAAGATTTGGAATGATTTGCAGTAGTTTTGGAATGGTTAGACGTGTAAAACAAGGCTCGCCGGAGCCTGTCGGACCGCTAGCCGGAGCTACGGCCGGAAAGACGGGAGTTCGCAAGGGGGGGGGGGGCTGGTTCAACATAAAAGTTTCAGTTTGGTCCCTGTAGTTTAAAGTTGGTTTATTAATTAGGTAAAAGCTTTTATTTAAGGTTTCAGAAATTACATATTTGGCCCAAAGTGAATTTTATAGTGATATTAATTAACTAACTTAACTAAATATATTGTAACGTTTATATGATTGACGTTTTTGTATCATTAGCTCGTTTGTGACATTAAGAGACTATTTCGAGACTTAAGGGCATTTTTGGTTGATAATTTTTATTAAATCTCTTTTATACACTATAAATATATATTTATTTGAGATTTGTTATTATAAATCGTATTTATTTAATATAACAAAATATTTTTGAGATACAATACGATTTATTAGATAAGACGGGAATAACATGGAAATCCAAAGTATTTATTAATAATAATAACAATGAACGTTACATGTTAAAGAAATAAATACGATTACAAATAAGAGATAAAATCTTCGGGTACGAGTCGGGCATTCGGGTTCGGTTTCGGGGCAGATGTCACACGTTATAAAACTTTCGATCGGTTTGGCATGTTCAACTTGTTTTCACTTAAACCAATATGGCCCATCTCTAAGACTCTATGTAATGGTTACTGCCTCTTAAGGGCATTTTTTGTCATGTAGATGATGACTGGGCAAGTGACATTATATTAAAAAGTTGTGTAATGGATAATGCTCCTGTAATGCCCCATAATTATTAACAAATTATTTGGATGGATTGCATTGATTGGGTGATATTGTATTGATTGGATGAGAATTGTTGGTCAAACTTGGGCATAGGCGTTATAAGCAAAACGCCTAAAAAATTTCAAACATAACGCCCCTACGTAGTGGGACGTGTGGCGTTATAGGGACGTTTTTTGCCCACATAATGCCCATTACACAAATTCTAAAATATAATTGCCCGAACCATCAATTCATTGGTTGTTGTACTTTTTCAGGAAGTTAAAGTAGCAGACTGGTCTGATAACGTGACCCCGTCTTGGATAGCTGCTGTTAAATCAACCTTGTCTTGGAAGGGGATTATTTCACTGCTACGTGGTTGTAAATTTCTTCTCTCTATATATATAGATGCATATAGATATATGAGGTCCGCTTTCATACCTTAAAATGTCACGATATCTATATCATTCATTTATTCATTTATTATATTAAAAGTTAAATATCTAATATAATAAAACAAAATCAATTTTGCTTATGTGTCATCATTTAAGGGCTCCCGCTTATATGACATCCTTTAAAAGTTTTTCTCATTTTTTATTTAAAATATGTATATAAAATAGATTATGATAACAATAACTACATGTTAGTTTCATAACTTTTAGTGAATTTAAAATAGTTACATTTTCAACCCTCTCCTACTAGGGGCGTACATAGGTCGATTTGTATTTGATAGGGCATAAAAATAAAACTTGAGATAAAATTATTAATAACATACATTTAAATACCTCAATAATTTTAAGCATACATAACTTTTTTAAACGAACTTTAAAAAAAGAGTTAATTGCAAAATGGTCTCTCAGATTTACAAGGTTTTGCAGTTTTTTACACTTTTTAGATTTTTTGCCTAAATGGTCCCTACAGGCCAAAACCTGTTGCTAAATCGATCCACGACACTAACGGTGTTAAAAAAATTCCGCTAGTTAACAATGAAATGACTAAAATGCCTTTAGTTATTAAATTTAAAAATTAAAACCCACCACCACCACCTATCATTCTACCACCAGCAAATCCCCCACCACCACTTACTCTCTCTTCCTACTTGTTCCACCGGCTGCAACCCATCCCACCGGTGACCACCTTCAAATTTCCGATAACCAATTGCTTCTCTTCCGGCAGCTTTGTAATCGTAGCTACAATCATATCGATCTGAGTACCGGTGATCCGAACAGAACATTTCACCGCATCAACATCTAAATCCCATCAATCCGACCTTTCTACGGCAACCTGAGGACCGATTTATCTTACGGCGTTACTTTGTTTGTGCCAAAGACTCCGAAGTCGGCGAACGTTGTTTCTGATTCAGATCCGGCCGTTTTGGCGAGCACCGATTGTAGCCATACTTATTACTCTAATTACTTGAAAAAAAAGAGTATACAAACCAGCAAAAAGGTATTTGTAGGCCAACCTAAACCAGAATGTAAAATATTTACATGCCATCCTATTTTGTGTCAGTTCACATGCCAAAGTATTAAGGTATATTCGTTTTCATTGGTCCCAACTATCACATGTTGTCTTCTACCGGTCCCAACTATTGAATTGGCTGTCAACGGTCCCAACTTTTATCACCTTGGTAGCCACTGGTCCTGTCGTTAAATTTTTTTAACGCCGTTAAGTTTTTTCCAAATTCAATACCGATGTTGTAAGCCTTTTGAACGGAATGATAATATAAGTCGATTGATGGAAAAGTTACCTCAAAACGGCGCTTCGAACAACGAAATAGTGCTTCAATCGAGTGTTTAAACCTAACGGTGCTTCAACCGGATGTAAAATTTTTATCATTTAGATAGCCTTTTCGAGAAAACTTTTACATCAATCGACTTATCGACACGTATTATCCTTCCAATCAAAAGGTCTAAAACATCGGTCTTGAATTTGGAAAAAACTTAACGGCGTTAAAAAAATTTAACGACGGGACCAGTGGTTACCAAAGTGATCAAAGTTGGGACCATTGACAACCAATTTAAAAGTTAGGACCGGTAGAAGACAAAATGTGGTAGTTGGGACCAGTGAAAACCAATATACCAAGTATTAATTAAGTTGTTAAGTCATGGGAATTATTGAGGGTGAATACACATAGAACACAGACGACGTAAGCCGTGGCATATGAGTGATGTCACCAGCGGCTGCTTCCTAGTTCCTTCCTTGTATAATCAACTTGTTGATGCATTTTTAAAAATCATGGCGACGGTGATTGCGGCAGTGGAGACGGAGACGGTGCTAATGTGCTATATGGTGGAGGTGATATGATTTTTTTTAAAGGCGGTGGAGGTGATATGATATGATAGAACTTTGGTAGTGGAGTGTTGATAGTCGTGAGGGTGGTGGAGAAAATGGTGGTGGTGAAGGAAGAAGATGATTAAATTACAGTTTTGGTCTCTAGGGGTATTTTTGTCAATTCACTCTCAGCTAACGGAATTTTTTTAACGGTGTTAGTGTCGTAGACTGATTTAGCAACAAGTTTTGGCATGTAGGGACCATTTAAGCAAAAATTCTTAAAAGTGTTGTTTTTGACAACAACAGACAAACCTCAGGGACCATTTTGGCAATTAACTCTTAAAAAAACTACACCCTAAAACCAAACATTTAATTCTCTTTAATTTAGGTATAATATTGCTATACTAAAAAATATATTTTTTTAAAATAAATCTTCTGTTCCGGTTTTACCACGGTTTTGTTTAAAAAATGATTGGAACCATTCATGCCCCCTTGAATATCCTTAAAATCATCATTTGGGTTGTTCTCCCGAGCGTAGCGCGGACACTAAACTAATATATATATATATATATACATATATATATACATATATATATATATGTATATATATATAGGGACACCTTCATTTAAGAACTCATTTTTAGAAAATAACTGAGTGAGAACCGATTTAACTATTATATTTTTTATTATCTAAATTGACAAAAATGCTTGTAAAATTACCAATTGTAAGATTTATTTATAAAAAACATGTTTTGCATCGTTTTTTGTTGAAATGCATATATGCACCCATATTATATATGCAAATATGCACACGTTTTAGTTTCTAAAAAAACCCGAGGAGATAGGTTATAAAATTCAAGAAAAAATGAACAATAGTAATAAATCAATACATTTTTACTTTACCATTGTCATTGAAGCAATAAGTACATGACTTATATGGTTCTCACTAGTTCTTTCCAAATATTTGGTTCTCATTTGAAGGTAACACTATATATATATATAGGGGTGTTCACGGTTTGGTTTTGACGGTTTTTTGATCAAACCGTAAGCCAAACCGTTAGTACGGTTTTTGCATATCAAAAAGCGAAGCCGAACCATTGCAAACACAAACCAAACCAAACCGTTACTAACGGTTTGGCTCCGGTTTGGTTTCCACGGTTTGGGCCTATATTGGGCTTGTATACTATACATAATCATCTTTGTGCTAAGATAAGATATCAAAAAAATCAACACCTAATTAACATGTTGTTAAAAACATACACACCAAATAAACACATAATAAGTACAAAATTATTCTAATAAAAGCTTAGAATAAGCCGCCAAAATACACAAAGAAGCTTAAAGTAATTAGGTGTTCAAAACAAATCAGGTCAAAACATAGTTTGCTCGGGCTAATGGGCTATGCTAAAATATATAGGATAATCATTTTGGGATTCAATTATCTAAACATTAGTTTGCTCGGGCTAATGGGCTATGCTAAAACTAAAAAAAATTTACTAATATATAATATGAAATATTATAAATAATTATATATCTAATATAAACAATATATAATTTTGAAATACTTAAATCCTACGGTCCGGTCCGGTTTTATTCGACCAGTTTTTGGTAAACAAACCATAAGCCAAACCGTTCATTACGGTTTAAATTTTTTGAAGCCGACCGACCGAAAGTTAAAAATAAAACCGACCATGAAGCCAAACCGATGACCGGTTTGGACGGTTTCCCGGTTTTAAACCGAACCATGAACACCCCTATATATATATATATAATTCATTTAATCTCATCTTAAAAATTTCTCTGTGACAGCCCAACTTGTAAATTATTTTCGTGCATCGAGCCTTTTCTAACAGATCATTTTTGTGTCATAATAAAACCTACCAAAATATTTTTGTGTCTCATAAAACCTTACCTGATCATTTTTGTATCACACTTACAAAAGGCTCGATAAAGGTAAATAATTTACAAATTGAAAGTGTTATATGGAGTTTCTCAAGTTAGAATTAATATTTCGGTCAATACACTAAAGTTCGAATGATTAAATAACCATTTATTTTTTGGTCTACGATAATTAATTTTTCTATCGTGCCTCTCTCTCTATTACTTAATCCCATATCATATACATGTTTATGTTTAGATTGGAGATTATAATAAATCTTTAGATTGTGTAGATGTTTATAGTACATGATTGAATACACATCAATAGTATATTTATATGACATTGATGTATTTTACTAATAATGATAAAAGGTAGTTTTCTTAGAATGGACAAAATATATATTTTCATAACTTTTTGTCTAAAAATGTTGTTTTTGACTTTTTTTTCCCTACAATGTTCATTTGTTAAAAGTCATTTGACTACATACAAAAGTAGATATTTTAGGGACAAAAGGTCAGAAGGGACGACTTTCGTTTTAGTCGGACGACTTTTGCTTGATGATTTTTTGTTTGTAATCCTACGACTTATGTTGGCAGTCGTTTGACTTTTGTTTGTAGTCGGACGCCTGTTTTTTATTAACAAAAATTAAAATAACTTTATGGATACATGTCGTCTCATGTGTGGTAATGAAAGTCTTGCATTAAGTATTTTCACGTTTCATCTCCTATATGTAATCATGGTCTTGCATTAAGACAATTAAGCCAAAAAATAGTAATCAAAGTCTCTATTTCTCTCTATTGTTCTTACAAAATGAAGAGATTAATCATCTCGAATCGGTCTTTAACAGCATTGTATAATATATATGACTTTTTAAACTGTTTCCATAATGTTGATAGTTTGTTGTTTGAAATTTTTTGATTTAAGGATGGAAGAACATAAGAGGGGCCATGGCTATGCCATTGATGATTGAAGGGTATAAAAAGGACATAATCAAATTCTCCATCATCACATGCAAAAAACCAAAATAGAATGGACTGACTTATGTAACTAGTTATGTATGCATTATAAATGTGTACTGCTACTGTTTTTTTCTCTCCGCTTTGTAATAAAATGTACTATATGTTGCGCGCCAACATGTTAGACTACGCTCATTTGTTTTTAGAACAGGACGAGTCTTGTTGTCGATCCTTGTAACCTTTGACCTCGTCGTCACACTGAAACTTTCTTTTACTTGTCCGTATTACTTTTTTTCACGTAAACTACCATCAAATAATATCTACTGCAAATACATCTAATATACAAATTTTCATGAAACACGCTACAAAATTTACAAATTTTCATGAAACACATTTTCATGAAACACGCTACAAAATTTACATACATACATACATAATACATAAATTTCATTTCACTCTTACACTCGGTATCTAAATTTTTTTTAAAACGACTAACAGTTTATAATTATTTATGTTAAATATGTCAATATCTATATCTGAACTAACTCTTAACCTTCAAGAAAGACAAAATCACACATCCTCTTAACCATTAGGCTAAGAAACTTATTTTTATTCAAAACATAAAAAAAGTTAAAATAAAATAAAGAGTAAACTGCAGTTTTAGTCCCAATGTTTTGATAACATTAACAGTTTTAGTTTCACCTTAACAGTTTTTGTCCCTATGTTTTTAATTTCTAACAGTTTTGGTTCCGAACACCAATGGCGAAGGATCATTGGGACGGGGGAGGGCCACCGCCCCCCACTTTTTTCCGGCCGAAGTGTTGGTTTGTTCGGTAGTTGATTTTTTATATATATAATGGGTTTGGCCCCCCTGAAACAAAACATTTTAAGATTTGGCCCCCTGAAACAAAACGTGAATAAGATTTGGCCCCCCTTGACTCCAATTCCTAGCTTCGCCACTGCCGAACACTAACTTCATCCAATTTTTCGTTAAGTCTCTCTCACATGCGGAGTAAAAATGTCATTTCTCTCACTCTTTTTGAAAACGACTGAATAAAAATGTTAACATACATGATGAATTAGATAAAAGAGAGTGATAAATGACATTTTTACCCTTCAAATATGGGAAAATTGGATGAAGTTAGTGTTTGGGACCAATTCCGTTAGAAGATAAAAATACAGGGACTAAAACTGTTAAAATGAGACTAAAACTGTTAATGTTATCAAAACACAAGACCAAAACATAAACTATTTTTGTGATATTTTGAATTTTAGCCTATAAATAAGTCCACGTACGTTCACAACTTCATGTCTTTGCACCACGTAAACTATTCGTGACCGATTTACGTGACAATATCTTCAACCACCACCAGACAGATTCAATTGCGACTCACCGGAGGTGTTATGACAACGACGGCTGGTAACGTAGCAGCACCGCCGATAACAATGGCGGAGAATGAGCAACAGCAACAGCTCAAAAAAGGAATTGCAGAGTTGTACGACGAATCGTCGGAGATGTGGGAGAACATTTGGGGAGAACACATGCATCACGGTTTTTATGAAACTGATACCGTTTTTCAACTCTCCGATCATCGCTCTGCTCAGATCCGTATGATTGAAGAAGCACTAAGTTTCGCATCTGTTTCTGGTACTTAATTACTACTTGTTGCTTTTTAGTTCGATTCGAATATTCAATCCTTTTTTTACTTGATTTTCATGTTTGTGTTATGAGATTTGAAGCAATATCTTTACGATTGCTGTTTATAAGCTCAAAATTTAATGATAGAGATGATAACGGAAAAATGAAAAATTAATGTGGTTTTGAATCGATTGAGTTTTTTAAGTTAGATGTTGTTTCTCATTCGTAATCCCGTTAATAGTTAGTTGGACGCTCGAAGATGACGCCAATCTGTTTAAGAGGAAACCGACTAGCTCGTAATAACATATGTCTGGAGTACTAAATGGTAACTCCCGTTAATAGCTGCAAGATTTTTGTCGCTTGTGGGACTTGCACTCAGTGGCGGATCCTGAACATTTTCAGCACGGGGGGCGAGCCGCGAGCTCAATATATATATAACACATGTAATTGTTTTTTCACATGGGCGAGATCAAAATATATATATAAACTTAAGGTATCGGGGTAAAAAACGGTACTTCGGGACAACAAACGCGCAGGGGCCGGCGCCCCCGTTTTTCTCTATGAGGGTGCGCCCATGCTTACACTTGTGACCTTGAGAGCTCTTTACCACGCCGGCCAACAGGTACCAGTGGACTTTGTCGCCTAGTGAGATTTGCACTTGTGATCTTGAAAGCTCTTTACCGCACCAATAAGTGTCAGTGAACCAAATGACACCTGCCTTTAGCTAATTTAGTTATTTGGGCTGAATTCACTAATGCCACGGCCCACGGTAGATTTAGAATGATATGTTTAATGATTGCATGTTTGTTGTTAATTCTTGAAAGATTCATGGCCATCAATTAGGGCTTTATATAGGCTAGATTGAATTGTGTTGAAATGAAATCAAATAAACGTGCAAAATGATAATTAGAGTTTTACTTGTCATTTTACATGTGACGCCGTACGGTTTTGATGCGGATGTATTGACCGTATGTTTGTTGTTAACTATGAAAGATTCATGACCATTAGTTGGGGTTTTACAAACTTTAGATTGGATTATGTCGAAAAAATCATAGGAAATTAAATCTAGTTATATATTTTTACTTGACATTTGACCTTATCTTGTATAAATTCTGTTACAGATGATCCAGTAAAGAAACCTAAAAGCATAGTTGATGTTGGGTGTGGCATAGGAGGTAGCTCAAGGTATCTGGCACGAAAATACGGAGCCGAATGTTGTGGAATCACCCTCAGTCATGTACAAGTTGAGAGGGCTCATGCCCTATCTGATGCCCAGGGATTGGCAGATAAGGTACCGTACCACTGTTGTTTACAGTTACTTCATGTGAGTTAGTTGTATTAAGATATAAAATGCTCGTGTTATCTGAAATATCTTTGCATAATTTGGACTTCATTTAGATGCAAAAGGTGAGTAGAATGTCATGTGAACCATTAAATGGTCAGGAAGTATGTCAACAACTAATTGAACCATGACTTGTGTATAATTTAGAAGGCCTGCAATAGTTGAAATAAAATGAACCCTAGTGTAATAGCAATTCTACTAACTTTAGATGTATGTATGCTCATAGATTTAAAATAACCGATTCATGCAATCTCTTAAAAACTTGTACACATGTTGATCACAGTTTCTTGCTTTCCCTTGAAAATTGAACTAAACTTGAGAAGTTAGCAGGTTTCATTTCAAGTTGCAGATGCTTTAAACCAACCATTTCCTAATGGGAAGTTTGATTTGGTCTGGTCAATGGAGAGTGGAGAGCACATGCCTAACAAACTAAAGGTTCTAGCTTTACTTGAAAAATCATTACAGATCCTTTGAGTTTAAATCCTCTTAAGATCATTTTACTAACTCAGGTTTTGGATACGACAGTTTGTTAGTGAGCTAGCTCGGGTGGCTGCACCAGGAGCCACAATCATCATAGTTACATGGTGCCATAGGAACCTTTCCCCTACAGAAGAATCCCTTCGGCCCGAGGAAGAAAAAATCTTGAACAAGATATGTTCTGGATTTTATCTCCCAGCTTGGTGTTCCAGTGCTGATTATGTGAAATTACTAGAATCTCTTTCTCTCCAGGTAAACTCTTGTCACTATCAACCAACCCATACCATACATCATAGAGAAAACATCTTGTGACGAAGAAGCAGCAATATTGGCATATTTGAGGCCAAATTTTTTTTTTAAACATCTTTACAATCTTAATGAGACAAGTGTACGTGCCAGCTAGGGGTTTAAATGGTTCAAGCGGGCTCGTGAGCTACTCGGGAGTGGCTCATTGAAAGCTATAATCAAGCTGAGTTTAAACGAGCTTGAGCCATAGTTGTCAATAGTGGTTATAACGCTTGCTATAGCGAGTTATGTAGAGATGCTGGCGGATATCACTATTTGCTGATAGCGAAAAAATGGCGAGATATAGCGATTTTGTATTTTTTTTTTGCACATTAGTCATATATTTGCCCAAAATATCTAACATTTCACTATTAGAACTAGATATGCCTCCATTAAAAATAAAACATCTCAAAATGGTTGGATATATAGCATAATTTGGTTAATTATTAATGGTCGCTAAACACAAATAGTCGGCGTTATTTATCGCTATTCGCTATGCAACGTTATCTATCGCTATTCACTACACGACGTTATTTATCACTAATCCCTACGCAACATATAGCTGGCTTGTAGCTATTACTACTATTCGCTATTGACAGCTTTGGCTTGAGCTAAAGCTCATATTATCACTCATTTAACAAAAAAGCTTCATATATCAAGCTCGGGCTAGCTCGCGAGCCCAAATGAGCTTTCTTATCTATATCTATTTATATAATATGTTAACTATATACTCCGTATTTTATAAAGAGTTGTTATTATTATTAATGTTTTGATAAACTAATTATATAATATATATTATGTGGGGATGGTTCGAATGAGAACTCTTGTTTATGAATTCTTAAGAACCTCGGGAACTCGACCAAAACCATTTTTTTCCCAATTTTCTTATTGAACAACATCAAAATAGAAGTTACATGCTAAAAAACCACTACATGAAAATAACAAATTTACCCGTGTAAATTAGTGTTTAAACATGTGTAATTTATATATGGTTATTTACACATGTATAATTTTTTCCTAAACGTGTTTTTAACAGATAAATTAAATTTTGATATTGCAAAGTAATAGTAGTAGTAGGTTCTATTTTTAATACTTCTGTTCATGGGACGAGTTCAAGATTTAGAAATAAAACTATAAACAAACCAAACTTGAGCCCAGGCAAGCTCTGGCTTGACTCGGTTAGTCTACACCTCTATATTAACCAGCCCCCTCGCCCCCTCCCAGCTAATCAGCTCCATCTAGAGGTGAGATTAAAGGGTCTGACGAATTGGGTAAGGTGGGTTAAGCTAGAACATTTTTTTTGTAAAGATAATTTAGTGTTTTGGTATATGATTACTATCACTATTATTTAAATGATAATTATCAGTTTATCACTATTAATTAACTAAATGATTTAGGAAGGGCTACACATTTAAAACAAGTACGCGTTATGAAACTTTCAACTTGTTTGACATGTTCGACTTGTTTTCACTTAAACCCATCTGGCCCCTTGCTAAGACATAATAGCCCGAACCCGTCAACTCATGGGTTGCCGTACTTTTCAGGACATCAAAGTAGCAGATTGGTCCGGTAACGTGACCCCGTTTTGGCCAGCTGTTATAAAAACAGCCTTGTCTTGGAAGGGGATTACTTCATTGCTACGTTGTGGTAATGTTCTTTCTCTCTATATATACATGCATGTAGGTAGATGAGGGTTCGCTTTCATAACCATAAAATCGTTCATTTATTATTTAAAGTTAAATTATAGTTACATACTTATGAAAATTATTTGATTTTTCTGTATAGATATTTAATGTTTCTATCGTCTCTCTATCTCTCTTACATGTTTATGTTTATGTTAAGATTAGATTAGGGAATTATAATAAATATATACATGTGTAGATGTTTATAGTGCATAAATACACATCAATTCTAGTATATTTATATGACATTGATGTATTTTACTAGAGTAATGTTGAAAAGAGAAAATCCCTAAAATTTTCATTATGAAAATTTTTGTCTCACAATGTCATCTTTGACTTTTTATATCCAAAATGTCTACTTATTAAAAGTTGTCTCACTAAAAACAAAAGTAGACATTTTAGGAACAAAAAGTCAAAGAGGACGACTGTAACAACCTAGCAAAATCACACCAATATTGTCGTTTTGGTAACGACACGCCCTGGGGCGCCGCCCCTCTCGGTTTTAAAACATGTTATGGTGGTGAGTGTACCAAGCCTCTTATAAGGAAGCGTTTGTTCTCTCTCACAACTAACGTGGGATCTTACAACTAGTTTGATGACTTTTTGTTTGTAGTCGTACAACTGACACTTTTTGTAGTCATTCAATTGATGATTTTTTTGTAGTCGGACGATTTTTTTTAGAAAAAAACTCAAGTAATTTTATGGACACGTGTCGATTAGTGTGTGGTTGGTTTTTGAAGGCGTTTGACTTTATCATAAAGGCGTCGGTGACTTTTAGTGAGTGGATATTTGTGGAACAAAAAGTAAAATGAGACATTTTAAGGTAAAATTCAGTTATATTAATGAACCTTTTGAAAAGTTTCCTATCTTAAAATCTTGTATAAACACATGATGAAGTGAATGAATTTGACTGATTTTGGTAATTCTTGTAATATTTGAGGTTCCAGAAAGAACTTTCTTATGTATGTGATATGGATTAAGGACCCATCACATGAACCAATTCATTTACACGTTTATTTCATCATGTTATTTCTGCATTTTCTCCCATGATCTATTTGTTGCATTACTTTAGCAAGAATGTTCATGTTTATTCTCCTTTTATGTAATCATGGTTTTGCATTAAGAAAATTAAGCACAAAAATTGTGATCAAAGCTTTATTTCTCTCTATTATTCTTAAAAGTATTTGCCTATTACAAAAGGCTAGTAAGAAATATTAACCATCTTGAATCGGTCTTTAACAGTAGTGTATGATATATAATGACTTTTTGTTTCCATAATGTTGATAAACATGTTTTTTGTTTGAAATTTGATTAAGGATGGAAGACCATAAGAGGGGCAATGGTCATGCCATTAATGATTGAAGGGTTTAAGAAGGATATAATCAAATTCTCCATCATCACATGCAAAAAACCAGAATAGAATGTATTATTGTGTCTGCTACTGTTTTTTTCTCTAATATTTGTATTTTGTAACTAGTAGGAAACCCGCGCGATGTTGCGGCGTCAACAATTTACAATGTGATTCCCTATTATGTTAGTTTATCAATTCTGTCGTGATATATGAACGCACGTACAAATCTAATCGACTTCATAATCAAATTCATAAAGAAAGCATTTGAAAAATTAAATCTCTTGCAATAGTCTAATTTTCATCTAATAATATAAAAAGTTAAACGCACAATAAAGTTTAACGCACGTATATCATGTTTTGGTTATACTGATTACTCTTGTCGAAATGTTTAACCATATAATATATAAGTTGCATTTTAGTCTCATTGGTTATATTGTACACAGATACTTTATGTGGTAGTATATTTACCTTATGCTTCAATAGTTTATACTTTTTTCAACATTAAAGAGATGGGTAAATGATCATTTTACCCATCCAATTTGTATATTAATGTAGTATAGATAAAATGGACTATTTATTGGGCCCCAACATATTGGACCAGGCTCATTTGTTTTTAGAACTGGGGCTCGGTTAGAGAAGAGTACACCTAATGATGGACAAAATAGTTGGACCTTGTTGCCAAATCAGTTTCACTTCAACCCGGTTGGTTGGTTGCAAGCCAACTTAACCCGTAGGTTTGAGATTGGTTCTAACCATGTTTGATGAAGCCTGGTTCCACCCGGAAAAATCGAACCGACCTGCTCTCAAATCAGTTTGAAGCTTGATTCAACCCAATATAAACCTAGTAATTTCGCTCACAAACCGATTTAAAAAAATGGTATTGACTTTTGCCGACCTGTTTGAACTAATTTCAAAACCTGTTTCCAACCAAATTTCAAATGTCTAGTACACTCGATGTTTCAAATACTCATTCTAACCAACCGGTTATACCGATTGACCCATTTACCGAAGGTGTCCTTAGTATGATATAGCCCAGTTTAACTAGTGCGACGGTTTACATATGACACCGCTAGAAAATCCAATTCAATTGGTTTATATCAGTGAACCAGTTTGTGTTTAACTACTTTAGGCTTTATTTTTAAGGTTTTTTAGCCCATTAACCTATGTTCCGACCCAATCATGTGTTCGGCTCCAGTCTGGATCATTTTGCCATCACCAATTCAAACTCATAATGATAAACAAGATGTTGAAAACAATCCAACTAATATACATTCATTGATATTCTGAAAAGTTTAAAAGTTTACATTGAGCCACTATTTATACACATGAATCAGTGTCATGAACCAACATGACTCTTGGCTAATAACCGATTCTATAACTTACTTTAACTAACAATTGATAGTTAGACAAAAATGTCAATACATGCATGTTACATAATGGTCCTTCTATTTTGATATACTACATCATTAAACACATACATTGAAACCGCTTATCGAAGGTGTCCCTGGTACGATATAGTCCAGTTTAACTAGTGCACAGGTTTATATATATTTAAAACCACTAAAAAATCCGATTCAACTGGTTAATACTAGTGAAGTAGTTTGTGTTAAACAGGTTTAGATTTTAATTTTAAGGTTTGTTTAGTCCATTAACCTATGTTCCAACCTAATCATGCGTTTAATTTTAACTTTACAACTCCTCGGGTTAACTAAATTTTCTTACAACTCCTCAGGTTAGCTAAATTTTCTTATTTAATATTGTGGGAAACGTAAATAGTTATGTTCTTGCTGATTATAATTGCGATGATAGTGAATTTCGGTTTATTAAGTGATCGTGAACTTAATGCATTTAACACTTTCAATGTCATAAATCTGTTGTAAACTTTTCTTTGAAAAAAAAATTGTTGGAAATTTGATTTTGATTATGAAGTTATACAATTTTAGATTATTTTTTTAAGTTAATGTTAAATAGTCAGCTACCGCAAATGCATAAATATAATTGTTGAAGTTGCCACTTCATTTAGAGTCAGCAACATAATTTACACCAAAATTCTTTTATTCAAGCTTTATTGATAGTACAACTCAAGCTCGTCTATGTATTAAACACACAAAGTGTACCCAAATGCAATAGGTGTCATGCTTATTTAGACGGTTGTGACATTAGACTTGCTTTCATAAAGTCCATCTCTTGGTTCTTTTTCCGACCTCATCGTCACTCCGACATCGAGTCCACAAAACATCACGGGTTGAGTCTTGTTGCCGGTCCTTGTAAATGTTCAAGAACCTTTGTATTGCTTCCGAGAATTGTTTCATTTTACGACCATTGTATGATGCCCGCTTATTCCCTGGTACGTACTCAAGCTTATTTTCATCAACCTTGTTCTTGTGTAGCCTCGTGTATTTCATTTTAGGCTCGTAAACATATTTTAAGTGTGCTTGTTATGATGATTTTGTGCAACTTATAAGGGGTTTATGAAGGTTTAAAGACAAAAGGAAAAGACAAATAGAGATGGATGGGTGTAAATTTGTGGTTGTATCCATCAATATTTTAACTAGTAACGTTCCCTTTGGGGCAATTTGTGCACCTTTTAAATAATCATGCAAAAATAAACGAACGTGGCACAATAGATCAGGAAGACAGGAAGTAGTAAATATGCAACTTTTTTTTATTAAAGGCCAATTGACCTCAAATAGTTTATATGGTAACTTATTGATCGAAAAATAATTTCAAACGTGTTTTTTCCTACAACTGTTCTTAAATTTTAGTTATTTTTCCTGTAATCGTCCCATTAAAAAACACTTAACGCTGTTAAGTTTTTTTTCAAATTTCAAACTGATGTTCTAGGGCTTTTGATCGTGAGGATGATAAAACTTACAACAATTGAAGCATTGTTTCGTCATTTGAAACATCAATCCGAGGTAAGTTTTACATCAATTGATTTGTATCCCCCTTTTGATCAAAGGCCCTAAAACATCCGTTTGAAATTCGAAAAACCTTAACGTTGTTAATTGTTTTTTAAAGAGGGACCAATGTAGGAAGACTAGTAAAAGTTAGGACCATTGTATGAAAAACACAGTAGAGATTATTCACAGCCAATAGGATACAACAGATATTATTTAAGGTAAATTTGCTCTTTTAAACAATAGATATATTTTTATATATAATAACTTGGCTATCAAACCATGTATCACACAGATTAAAGAAATAAAATACTAATTTAATATTTTGCTATTCATGTTTTAGCATATTAAAAGGATATAAACAAGATATACAAATATTATAAAATGATCGGAACTAAAATAGTAAATTTCGTTATATACAGAGAGTAAAATGTTATTTTCGTCGCTAAGTTTGTTTTGATTCGACCATTTTGGTCTACAAGAAGTAGCGATTCGCCTTCTTTCAATAGTAGTTCTCTCTCTCCTTCATCTGATCCTATCTCTTGGTTGGCCTGGTATCATTTTGGTGTTTGGTTTTGTAGAAAATTGTCATTTTGGTCTCATCGTCAATGTTTTATGTTGCATATGGTGCGACATCGGCGATGTTTGTGGGTGTGTTTGGGTGGTTAATGGCAGCGAGCAGTGGATGTAGCAGCAGTTAATGGCTTTTCGTGGTGATGTTTTGGTACTCTGGTGGTTGGTGATGGTATAGATAATGGTATGTGACTTTCCAGCGGTAGTAGTGGTGGTCGGTTGTAGCATATTATGGTTGTTAGAGCGGCAAGAAGTAGTGTTTCGTGGTGGTTAGCCTAGGTGGTTTATGATGATAGAAAGCTTATGATTGGGTTGTATGGTACTAGGTTGCAAGTTGAGGTATCGTATCGGATTACTCGGGTGTTGGTCAATGGGTAGAAAACAAGCAAGATGGGTCGAATACGATTGAACTTAAGTGTTGGAGATTTAACAAAAAGGTACAACCTCATGTTACGAATTCATACACATATAGGTGAAAGACTTGTTGGAAATTAATGAGCATAACGAGAACCTGTTATTTAAAGTGAATTAGGGGGCACAGAGTGATGGCGAGAAAGAAAACGAGTTCAACGAGCTCGCGAGGTGACAACCCCTTGCAAAACAAGGAAGAGCAAACGAGGAGGTGGATGAGATGCTTAGCTCGTGGACGAGATGGAATATTAACGTTATTATTACCGTTCAACGGTAATATTATAGTTTAAATTTAAAAAATATTTAATTTATATTTACACTATAAAAATCACCCTATTTCAACATATTTTTACACATCTTTCCCACTATTCTCTTCTTACTTTTTATACAAATCATCCAAATTTTATACAATCATAATTACAACCCTCTTACTTATATATTTGACTCAAAGCCCCCTACACTATTTGACACGTAACATATTTGTTTTTGCGTTTGATCGATGACCATATTTAATAGAAATATAGGTCCACTTGTTTACTTTAGGAGTGTATCACATTCACTACTAGCATGCACATCACCCACGATACGTTCCAAGAAATTCAAGTTGTAAGTTTATTTGGATCGCAAATAAAGGAAACCCCCACCGATAACTAAGATTGTTCGGGGTTAGATAATCCATCGAATGTTGATTTAGTGTGGAGAAGATAAGTTGTTTAAGAATTGAGAAACGTTGGTTTCTTATAGTCACTATTTTTTTATAATTTTTTAGAACGAGAACTACATACAGGGGCGCACCCTTATAGGGACGAACCGGGGCGCCGGCCCTTGCGCGTTTGTTGTCCCGAAGTACCGTTTTTTTATCCCATACCTTAAATTTATATATATTTTTTGATCTCGCCCCCGTAAAAAAAAACTACTTGTGTTATATATATATATATATTGAGCTCGCGGCTCGCTCCAGTGCTGAAAATGTTCAGGATCCGCCACTAACTACACTCTTTTGTTAAACCTACATATTCTCAAGGTTTATTGAATTTGTACGGCGGATTTAGTTAGTTGATACGATTGAATAGTTTTCTTTTGAAATGTGGTTTTTCCTTTAGCATCTTTCTAGTTTTTGTTGAAATATGTTCTGCTGTTTAAAAATCTACCTATTCTAATAATTGAGTAACACATCCACATGTCATCATTTTAACTACTCCACATAGGATTTTGCTTAGGTGTCATGTTCTAATTAATTTGATGGAGAATTTTTAGACGGGTCATGGTATGCTCCATATTCGAAATAACCCGATATGTTTAAATTAAAAATTCACAAATTATCATCAATTATCTCCTAACCTGATATGTTCAAATACAAAATTTACCAATTATCATGATCTATATATTAACCCTATATGTACCAAGTATCATGAATTATCTCCTAACTTGATATGTTCAAATAAAAAACTTATCAATTATTATGATTTATCCTACCCGATATATTCAAATTAAAGTTTTACCAGTTATCATTAATTATCTCATAACTCGATATGTTCAAATAACAAAATTTACAATTATCATGAATTATCTCCTAACCCGATATGTTCCAATAAAAATTTACCAACTATTATAAATCATATCTTTTATTGTAACATATGGTTTTTTATATGAATATATTTGTAAATATCCAAATCAATTTAATAAGAGATATGTTAAATATAAATTTGATATGTAAATTGAGTTAAAACCTATAAAACTAAAATCCGTGTAGTACACGGGTACTAATCTAGTAATAATAATAAAAGAACAATTAAATAAATTAGAGCTCATGTTATCAAACAGACAAACATAAATACATATCCTAAATAAATACTTATTTTAACTTGTCAAACCAACCCATCTAATGGAAGAAAAGCCATATTACATCAATATAGTCAACATATTATACTCTATGGTCAAAGTGTCAAGATAATAAAAGACAAGGGGGCATTCTTGCCTAATTGAATGTAAAGTTTGTTAATGGTATGCCTTGTGAAATTCATGTCACTAAGGGTTTTTAACTTTTTTTACTCAAAATATATGTAGTGGAAAAGCTCAAAAAATTCATTTAATGAGTTGGGTAATGATTGGAGAGTGTGATACTAATTGAACTTTTGGTTGAAGAAGACGTTTCTATAAAACGCCTAGCAACATTTTTGATAAAAAAAACCCGCCTAAGGGGTAGAAGGTGAGGATGTTTTCGGGCTCTTTTTGGTGCTTTTAAGGGGCAAAAAACCTACTACGTATGGTCTAAATACTTATGTTAACATGTCAAACCAACCTATTATTAATCTAGATGAAAACCTCATTAAGTGTGATATTCTTCATAACAACATCATATATCTCATGATTCTTTTCAATAGCAGCATTGTGAGTATTTAAAAATACTTATTTTTCATATTGTCTAAGATATTAACACTAAGTTCTAGCTTTAAAGTAATGCATAAAATGTTAGAAATGACCTAGTTACTAATAAAGGTCGGTGACCCTATTTTTCTAGTGGTTTCTCAATGGATTTTTTACTGTGTCTAGGTTTTGACATGAATTTAATTATTTTTGTGACTTATAACTTTGCATGTTTACACTTTAGACAAAAAACTGTTTTCTATCAATGTGTGTCATAATACACGGTATGTGTCGAAGTTCAAATGTGACAACTAATACCCTGCAACCCTATTGTCGGCCCAATTACGTAACCAATTACATATTAAATAAGTTGTCTACTTTGAGATGATCTCCCAAGATGCACGTTATTCTTCAAATGCTAAGAACAATTATTTAAGAAACTAAAAAATTGTCAATATTTAAAGAATAGAAAAGAAAAACTATGGTCAAACAATGATCATACAATCCTCCAATTGGCAAAATCTTGAAACATTTATAAACACTATAGTTTTTTATACTCTTGAAAGAAACACTTAATATTAAAATTTCTAAAAAAGATATTTTATAATTTTAGAAGAAAGCATATGGAATTTTATAAACACAATTTGTCATGATCAGTGAATTGATTACATTGCCCTCATCTATTTGACTTTCTTATATTCATACATTTCATTGAGTCTTTTTAACTTTATATACTTACAAGTTCAAGTTCAAGAAACAAACAATTAAAGCCTCAACTTTTAATTGCTTCAACTTGAACTCTAACAATGTCATCACGTAACACGTGAAACTAAATCACAAATACAACATGTCATACGTAACACCATACGTTAATGTCACCAATGTAACATATGTAACAAAGTCACAAACACATCACTTCACACATGAGAACCACACGTTAATATCACCAATATAACACGTTTAACCTTATAAAGTTATACACTTCCTAAGATTGTTGCCACCTAAGTATGATTAACTGTGGAGTTCTCCTCTCATCCACTAATATTAAGCCCAAGACGCGTTGTTGGTATTTGAGGCATGATATTTCTTATGAACCAATGATCTGATCTCTCATATCCATGACCGATGTAAGATTTGTCTAGGGTGTTATGTTTTGATAACTAACACATTGACCCTTAAACTTTTGTTAAGTGACAACTTTGACATCACATTTTTCTCCACTTGATAACTTCACACCTCATCTTCTCTAACATTTTAAATTAAAACATTCAACCTTAACAAAAAAACTTTCTATTTAAACCCTCAACTTTCTAACTCGAGTAACTAAGTCACAAACGCATCATGCCACGCATAAAATCCATACTTTAACGTCTCCAACGTAAAGCGTGTCACAAACATATCGCATCACGTGTGTACAAGTCTAACATCACCTACGTAATAACAAAATCATAAACAAGTCACATTAAAAATGAGACTCGTATATTAGTATCAGTATTATATCACCAATGTAAAACGCGTAACGACGTCGGAAACGAAAGTTATAACCGGTCAAACATGAGAGGGGGATATACCCAAATTAAAGAAAAAATGGTTATTGGATTTAATCACCTCCAACTATTGGTTATTGGCTGCTGTCACCCTTAAGTATCACTTTGGCCAATATAACTTCTAACTAAACACTTTGGTGTCCGTATCACCAAAAGTTAACCAAAAATTAACCAAAAGTGACTTGAATTGGTTAAATTTTGGTGATACGGTGTCCGTAACACCAAAAGCTAACCAAAAAATAATCAAAAGTTAACCAAAATTGACTTGAATTGATTGACTTTTGGTGATACGGACACCAAAGTGTTTAGTTGGGAGTTATATTGGCCAAAGTGATACTTAAGGGTGACAGCGGCCAATAACCAATAGTTAAAGGTGATTAAATCCAATAACCCAAGAAAAAAACAAAAAGGTTCGCTTATGGAATAAATGCTCAAACTGTGGCTTGGCTAGGGCATCTTCACCATTGGCGATTTGCCAAAATTCATGCTTCAATCTTTCAATCATCAATCTCCTCATTCAATTCTCACTTCATCATTTCATTCACTCACCATTCAATCCTCCAATTTCCATTTTTCAACCACATACACCTTTAAATCTGACGTCAAAATCGATTCATAATTAGGGTTTCAAACACGAAGATCCGCACTCGAAACGTACGATTCGTCACAAAATTTATGAGGATTTAGGTACAACTTCTTATTCTTTACTGTTTGTGTTACATATTATTGATTTGTACGTTTGTATATGATTGTATTTAACCTGGTGAAGCTAGAATATAGGATTTTTTAATCGTTTGATATTGAGTTGTTTTGAAGAAGGTGAAATTTGTATGTACCTGTTGAATCGTTTGAAAGTATGATTGATTGAGGATAATTGACTAATTGAGAATGTAGCATTGTCTGTTTAGGGTTTGTCGTTTAAAAGTTATGAATCTAGATCAATTTTAGGCTTTGTAAGTAACATCTGATTTTTTTCATAACATGTGTGAGTATGATCTTGGGACTATGTGGGATTTTTGGTTGTAGTGTAAGGGTTTTATTGCATGTTTATTGCAGTTTGGAAATGGCAGACTCGAAGGTCGATGCCATACTTGAATTTCTAAGAAAGAATAAGTTTGCTAGGGCTGAAGCAGCATTGATAAGCGAGATTGATAATCGTCCTGATTTGAATGGTTTTATGCAAGATCTAAACTTGAAAGATAAAGATTTTGGAAGCAAGCTGTTAGAAAAAGTGAATATGGTTGGCAACCAAGGAAAGGGTTCTTCTACAAGTGATGAAGTTTCGAAGGAAAAGCATATTGTGAAAGAAGTAGAATGTGGGACCAGAAAGAATGGAGCCGATAATAAATGGGAAATTAGTTCCTTTGAGGGAGAGTATAATAGTGAGGCGAATGGAGGAAAGAATAAGAGTTTAATGTTCTCTAATGGTTCAGAGGATAATCTGCTTGATCTATATACATGGAGATTTGACCCAAGTAATGGGTCTGCTGATCCTAGTGATAATGATGATGGTGTTAGAACGGAAAATGTGAAGGAGTATCAAATTTCTTCTCAATCAAAAATTCATCCAGCCGAGGCTTCTGATGCAGAAAGAATTAATAGGAAAGTTGGAGAAGAAGCAAAAGTTTCATTGCTTGGGCCTGTAAGTAACAGTAAGGGGAATTTGGTATCAATTATGGAACCCAAGGAGCTTAATTTGGAACGTCCAAAGAGAACTGTTTTGTCGAAGGATGATTTTGTTGAAAACCCATGGTCAAGAAATGAGGAGTTTTGTTCTGTTAAAACAGTATTTCCGTTTCCTGAAGGTGATGCGTCAACCAGTTATAATATTCCAAGCCTTGGTGCTAGTGAGAAAGAGGATGGAAAGCGAAAAACAGATAGTATTAGGGCAGCAATTAAAGAACAAGAAAATGAGGTTGGAAGAGCTTTGTACTTTGGGAAAACTCAAGGAAACATTGAGCCGCATGATTTTGGTGGGTTAAGTCTTCCGGTTGTCTCTGAGAATCAGAAAGAAGAATTACCTAGACTGCCTCCTGTGAAACTCAAGTCAACTGAGAAACTGTCAAGTTATACATGGGATGAGAAACACGAACATGATGGGCCTGGACAGATTCTTAATGCTGACAACGCTTATCTTATTGGATCTTTTCTGGATGTTCCTATTGGTCAAGAAATAAACTCTTCAGGTACATTAGTATTATATGCTCTTTTTTTTTAATCTCAAATTGAAATTATTTGACAAGTAGGTAACAATCTCATTGTTGATACCTATATCCCTTGAGCATAAATTTTTTTTGGTTTTTGCCTACCTCTTTAAACAGTTTGTATACAAATGGAACAAGATTTTGCACTGTTAGTTGAATTTATTTGGATTGCACCTGCTTTTTACTGGGGCATTATGTCAGAGTTCATGGGTTTACTGATTCATAACTATGGGAAATTGAGAAAAAAGTAATATTCTCTTTTGTAGTTTTATTGATTAATGATCAAAGCGAATGAATGTATACGTACAAAATGAATTCCAATAGCTATCTAGTGTTTTTTTAATCCTAAACTAAGATCATCTCATAATAATAGTTTAATCATAATGCCAAAGCTAATACTTGCGTAGAAATAGAATACTTGATTAATAGTTTTCTTGAAAACTAGATAATTATAAAACTATAATATCTGGAAGCTAAACTTTAACAATTACTATATCTTCTTTATTAGCATTAGGACAGTATTAAGTCTATTAACTCATGCACATATCTCACTGATTTTTCCTGCATCTTTTTGCCATATTACATATTTCCAAACTCATATTCTTATTTTGTAATAAATATCACATGTATCATGAATCTATTGTTGACTCGTATATCCAAGTATTGTTCAGTGGTTATGCAAAAGCGCCTCTGACTTCTAATATTACTGCTTCTGATATGGAAATGAGCCAAGTGAAATTGGTCAATTGCTTATATCTTGTATATTATTACATGTTTCTTACTACCTCTATGGCTACTTTAGGTTTAAAAAGGCCCGTAGGAGGTAGTTGGAGGTCTATAAGTCAAGGGATAACCGAAGACACTTCTGATCTTGTATCTGGTTTTGCAACTATTGGGGATGGCTTAAGTGGATCTATGGATTACCCACATGAGTATTGGGATTCTGATGAATATGACGATGATGATGATGTTGGATACATGAGACAGCCTATTGAAGATGAGACATGGTTTCTAGCTCATGAAATTGATTACCCAAGTGATAATGAAAAAGTTACAATCCCAGATCCACAAGAACGAATTACAAACAAAACCGAAGACGACGATCAATCATTTGCAGAAGAAGATTCGTACTTATCTGGTGAGCAGTATTTTCACTTAAAAAACATTGATCCAGCCGCCAATTCTGATGAACAAAATACTGCTGTTCAGTATGATGGTGAATTAATGGACGAGGAAGAATTGAGTTTGATGAGTGCTGAGCCTGTGTGGCAAGGATTTGTCAAACCAACAAACGAGCTTGTTATGTTTGGTGAACCCAAAGTGGTTGATGAGGGTGGCAGGGCCCGCTTACCTAAGATTAATATAGATGATAATCAACAAGGTTCGGTTAGATCAATTGGCGTGGGAATGAACAACAATGTTGCTGATTTTGGCAGTGAGGGTGACACGGAGTATTTTCATGATAATGATGTCACTATTCCGCCTCACGGGTCTGATAAAAAGCATCTTGACATGAGCATGAAAGAGAAAAAGGCAACCACCTCATCTGATCCTAAGAAATTAACTAAAAATGTAAAGGATGGTGGGTTTTCTTTTCCTCCTCCTAGAGATGGCCAAGCAAATAAACATATGTTGCCAAAGTCTAAGTCAACCAATGACACTAGTATCATAGGTGATAGAAATGATGACGTGATTCCACCATGGAGACGAAAAAACAATGATTCTTCAACTGGTAAAAGTTCAAGGGACGAAGAAGATGAAACTGATGTTGTAGGTTCAGAAACCTCTGGGCCCACAATGTCTTCAAACTATGGTTTTGCTGAACAGGCCGATAAAGGGGACGATGAGAAAGTGGCTGATCCAATAGAAGAAGACCCAGGAGCATTATTGGAAGATGAAGAGGTAGTTGCTGTTCAAGAGCAAGTGAAGCAGATAAAGGCTCAAGAGGAAGAATACGAGACCTTCAATCTTAAAATCGTGCACAGGAAAAACAGGCATGCAATTATAAAAACAATTTCTTTTCCCCATTTCTGGGGTTCGTTCTTTTTAGCTTTGTTTAGTTTCTTTTGGAAAAATAAATATATCTCTATGGTTGTTCAGAACTGGCTTTGAGGAGGACAAGAATTTTCATGTCGTTTTAAATTCTGTCATAGCTGGTCGTTATCATGTAACTGAGTATCTTGGATCTGCTGCATTCAGCAAAGCTATTCAAGCACAAGACCTTCACACTGGCATGGATGTCTGTGTGAAGATTATTAAAAATAATAAAGATTTCTTTGACCAGAGTCTCGATGAAATAAAGCTTCTAAAGTTTGTCAACAAGCATGATCCTGGTGACAAGTACCATATTCTCAGGCTCTATGATTACTTTTATTACCGAGTAAGTGATCATATACTTGATGACTATGATAAAATTTTCTTTTTTGTGGTGTTTTATTCTTGCAATGATATGTTTTTTCCCGTGTTTGTATTTTCAGGAACATCTGTTAATTGTATGTGAACTTCTTAAGGCAAATTTATATGAATTTCATAAATTCAATAGAGAATCTGGTGGGGAGGTTTATTTCACAATGCCAAGATTGCAGGTTTGTTGTGTTTGTATGCATTTGAGATGGCAAAATGGGTGGGTTGGGTAGGTTAAGTAAATGATTAAAGTGGTTAGTTTTTTTGGCACCGGAAGAAAAATTTCGGAGTGGGTTGACCCAAAAATTCTGTCCACAACTTTTGAGCTTTTTCTAGTATATAATATTTACAATCGCATTAATAATCTAATTATCCGGAACAATTTCTTCCGAGATTTTTAAACTTTTATATATAAATATTAAATAGTATCTCAACAATAATATAATTATTTATTGAGATGAGTTAGGAGGTTTTATGCATTAGAAATATATTTTGGACAACATTGGATCTGTTTGTACCGTTTTCTATTGACATAGCTTTGTACTGTTTTACTCGATTAACCCCCTAGTGAGAAAACATAACCTGATCTGGCTCATTTATTAGTAAATGGAGTTAAAGTTTCAGCTCTAGTTATATGCTATTTTGTGTAGAAAAAAATCAATGAATATTTTTTTTCTCATATCTGTGTGCAGTCAATAACTATCCAGTGCTTGGAGGCACTTCAATTTTTGCATGGTCTTGGGCTTATTCATTGTGATTTAAAGCCTGAAAATATTTTGGTGAAAAGCTACAGTAGATGTGAGGTGAAAGTCATTGATCTTGGAAGTAGCTGTTTTGAAACAGATCATCTTTGCTCTTATGTGCAATCAAGGTCTTACCGTGCACCAGAGGTTATTTTAGGACTCCCTTATGATAAAAAGATAGATATTTGGTCACTTGGCTGCATCTTGGCTGAACTTTGTACGGGAAATGTAGGTATCTGAAACATTTTTGAGGACATAATTGTACTTTAGAACATTGTTATTCCAGAACTTATTTTTTCTATTTTTATAGGTTCTTTTTCAGAATGATTCGCCGGCTACTTTGCTTGCTAGGGTGATTGGAATTATATGTCCAATTGACCAAGACATGCTTGCCAAGGGACGTGATACGCACAAGTATTTTACCAAAAATCACATGCTTTATGAGCGTAACCAGGTACTACATTTATTCTTTTTGCCATTTATTTCTGTTGAAATTAATATGCCTATCTGTCTACCATCTTTTACAATATTCGATTGTTTTGTTCGCTGGTTTGAGTTTTCTAATCCTTTAATACTCCATTATATGGGATAATGCATGCTCGGGGCATGTATATCTTAGTAAGTTATCAAATGGACGTGTAGTAGTTTTTTTTGTCTTTGACGAGCCATATAAACCTAGTTTTATTTATAAAGAGACCATGCTTGGCCAACTTGGAACTCTGCCTGCAAATAGTTTGTTTGGACAAATATACTCATTCTATATATAAGAAAAATACTCATTCTATATATAAGAAAAATAAGGGACTTGTAACAAAGTAAAATGACCAAGATACCATCCGTCCATCCTTCATTCATCTACTCTTCACTTGTTATCTTTATCTTCATCTAGAATAAAAAAGCCTTGAACTTGCTTTAATCTTTATTTCTGGTCTTTTAACTTTCTACCTGGAGGATGATTAAGAGCTTCAAAGTTCTGATATGGGTTCAAAATGTCAAACAAAGTATAAGATTCCGGAAGTATAAACCAATTAATGGAATTTTGACACTTTGTTTACCCATTTTGATTTCACCTCAAGCTCATCAAGTTCACACAAGATGATTACTCAAAAATAGTAGTTGATATGTGCAAGAAAGCTATTACTTTAGGCTAAATACAACAAAAACGCATAGTAGTCTTTTAGCCTTATAAGTGGAAAATAACTAACTTGTAAAAAATTAGTTTTTTATTTGTTAAGTAGAAGTGCCTGTCATGTGTGTGGTAGCTGATCTGTCTCCGCCAAGACTCCAAGAGGTCCCTTGCAGCTCAAGGCAGCCAGCTGGCTGTTTCAATTCAATTAGAGAACCTTAGCCCCAAGGGTCAGCGGAGCCAGTTAAAATTACGTAGGACTCTTCTTATTAAATTGGATCTAATCCTCGTTTTTTTACGGGAGATCCTATTATTTAGGAATTTGACTTGGTACTTGGTAGTCAAAAGTCGCCACAGTTGAGTCTATTTAGGTTACCTTGTTTATTTAGCTTATATGTATGGATCTCTCCTGTCAATTGTTATTTATTGTTTAGACCGAACCAATAAATCTCTCGTGCTTTTTCTTTCTGTTTTACTAGTGTGTGTTCCTGTTCCTGTTCCTGTTATGCGCTATCATCAGCTGCTTATAGTTATCCTCGAAAAGCAACTTTAATAGCATGTCAGCAGCTGCTGATCAAAACCAAGCGTTTTGTTTGATTGCTGCTGCTCAAAGAACTTTTGATCAGCAACAGATTATTCATAGAGTTCAATTGCCCAGTTCTCGAGTAATCAGAAAGTATTCATATCAGCCCTGATATTCACCCAACAACAGTGAATGACTGGAGGCGACCAATTAACATCTTCCGAGCTAAATTTGAAGGATATGATTTAGAAAATTTCCAAACACTATCTTTTCTCTCTGCTAGTTGCTGTTCTATATCAGTCTTCTTAAGCTTATGCTCTATTCTCTTCCTTAGATCACCAATCGAGTTAATATATCTTCAACCACATCTCTATTTGGTCTTGACTCTTACTCATTTATTTGCAGCATAGCTTTAATGGATTTTATGGGTTTTGTTTTGTGGGATTAGAAGTTTAGAAACAATAAGTTTGATTAAAAAAGAGGGTATTGAAGTTTAGAGAACCAGGGAATTCGAAAATCTTCAATCCTAGAATCTCTGAGAAATTGTTCGAAATAATCGCTGCGACTCTGCTGCTTCGTATAATGCATATTTCCTTACTTTTTCTTTTGACTTAAATGCAATAAATGAGAAAGCACTTCAGGCGAATTCCATGTTAGATGAAGCAATTTCTTTGCGGCCTTGCGGGTAATAGTTTTTATCCATTTTTTTTGTGATTGTAAGCAAAATAGAAACTTACTTCAGAAAAAAATTCTGTTGATTGTTTCCGTATATTAACTGTCGTGTTGTAATGCTTGGCACTAGAAAAAATGAATAAAAACTGACGTATGTTGATATGTTTCTGTTATGCATAAAAAAGTACATTGCTTAAAAAGGGAATTGTCTTAAACTACATTGCTGATATGTGCATTTAACTTTTACCATCCTTGTTATGTGCAATGTAGGTGGTAAGGGGTTGCTTTGTTCAATAACAGGAATGGGATTAATAATGGGAAAAACACGAAACTGAAACTATTAAATTAGCTTATTAAATTATACTGGAAATTAAATTAGCTTCTTTGATTTGAATCTGAAAAACACGAAACAGAAACGAAGGAATTCAGTTTTTAGATGTTGGAATGGAGGGAACTCTTAAATCATCAAATTCTATTTTTGTAGTGTATAATGTAATAATTTTTCACAAATCGAAAATATATTATCAATTTATCATATTAAGGATAGTCTTATATATGTTAAATTTTTTCAAAGCAATGTGTCTTTATCATAATTGGTGCATCTTTACTCTATTTCCAGGACACAAACAGATTGGAATACTTAATCCCGAAAAAAACTTCTTTGAGGCATCGATTGCCAATGGGTGATCAAGGGTTCATCGATTTCGTCACTCATTTACTTGAAATCAACCCGAAGAAACGCCCATCAGCTGCAGAAGCCCTGAAACACCCGTGGTTATCATACCCTTATGAACCAATATCATCTTGAAACATGCTTGGATAAATACAAGTTACATAACCATGTACCTTCATACCCCGGGTTTTGGGTTAGAGAGATTTGATCTTCAAGCGGGTTTTTTAAAACCTTCCACGTCAGCAAACTGCATAGAAAGGTATGTGTCCCAGTTGCTGGCTCTCCCTTTGCCAAGTTGTGTTTATATTTTTTGCAAAACAAGAATGAAAACATGTACGTTTAGCGATTTTACCGATTTTGATTTGTTGTGGTGGAAGGGAAATCTTGTTGTACATGACAGACAGTGTGGTGGTTTAGTAATAGTCTTGTGAAATAGCCATTTAACCATTTTTTTGGGTTGGCTTTGTTGTTCTTTGGCCTTGTGTGTAAGCCACTAATGAATATGACAAGTTTTATGTTGATTTTTTTTTTTTATTTTATGATTATGGTTCTTGTTCAATCTTTCTTTATAATGAACATGGTTTGTGTTTTTGTTAGCAGGATTTTCATGAAGTATTTTTTATTACCTTTTATTACGTTAATTAATGAGTTAACTGTCATTTCTGGTTTATACTCAAATGCACTTTGCAACCCAACTTGAAATTTTAGACTGTTTGTAACCCTATATTTTTTAAAATGGGTCGTTTGCACCCCTCGGTTAAGTTGACCGTTAATTGACCCGGTGAAAGTACATATTTACCCCTTTTTAATTTCCTTTTTAATTTTTTTTTTAATAAAACCCCTCCTTGTTCATCGATCAGTACTGCTGATGTGCTTCTTTCTTCATCTTCCATCACTGCAATCACGACCACGTTCGAACGAATTCGTCTTCCTCTTTTTTTTTTTACTTCATTTTCAGTGTTCGACTTTGTTACAATGTTAATTAATATATACGAAGTAAAAATGTTCAGTTATGAAGTAAAAATGTGTTCTGAGTTTGATTAAAAATAAAGCAGTTGTTTAAGTATTGCAGTGTTATATGTGAATTTGCATCTTAATTGTGATTGATACGTATTGAGTATTACATTGACTAAATTTATGCTCTAGTTAAAAAATGTTATTGAATTGATTAGTGTTAACATAGGGTTGCAAACTGTTTAAAATTATCTTCATCCCCACCAATGGCCAATGGGGTTAGTAAGCAACTGGCAATACACTTTGTATAAGGAACATTAGGTCAGAGGTTTTAATTTTTCTATGAAAAGGTTGTGGTGTATTTCTCTTTTAAAAACAAAAAGTTGTTGTAAAAAAAACTATTATATCCTTATAATTACCTAAAAACAACCATCTTTTCTTCTAATTAAATAATTATTTTTTACCTTTATCATCACATCATTACAGGTTCTTTTTCCTTTGATCACAACCACTTTTTAAAATTATTAAAAAATTATAAGGGGTGAATAGTAACTTTTTAAATATAGAGTTTCTCTTTACTTACCATCAAATTTTCTCTCCTCCAATTACTAACAACTCATAACAATCATCTAAAATATAAAAACTTCACTCACAAACATTTGATTACTCCATTATAAATGCTTTGAATATGAGTGTAAACCACATAAAATACAAATGACACTTAACTCAATTAAATTTAAAATCATATTTAAATGAGAGTTATCTCGAATGAATACTTGCCTCTTTGTTAGAGAATGAATTCATACCAAATGTTTTTTCAAAGGTCATACGATTTTAATACTCCCAATCATAAGGTGTTGACCGATGAAACTCAACTAAAACCTTTACTCTCACAATTTAACAATACACTTGTTGTACCACTTTCGTGTTTGGGTCAAGTGTTACTTTGTTATATTGAGGAGAAAATTTTGTTGTTTTAGATAATTTAAGTTTACTTAATGATTCAATTCTATATATATGAAAAAAAAAATTAATTGTGAAACATTTTTAAAAATTTAAACTTTTTAGTCATTTAAAAAAATTTAGGAAATGGGAAAAACTTACCTTTTATTAAAAATTACATATTTTACCTTGTTATCGAAGTTAATTATTTAGTATTAGAACACATGTATTTAATCTAAACAAAAACAAAGTTTAAGTAACTTAATTGGAATAAAACATAAATATACTTTACCTAATTGAAACAAAACAAAGTTTGAGTAATTTGAAAAAAAAAATTAATTTGGTTATGTTTAATGACATCTATATAATAAATTAAAGTTTTAGGGGAGCCAATATTTTGAGGGGAAAATATTTTTGCTTTATAATAGAAAATTTAAGAGGGAAAATTAATGGACTTCATGCATAAGTTGATGGAGCTAAATCCTTAAATATTAAATATTTACAAATTGTTAAACATATTGTTTATAATTTTTTTATAAATATTATTAATTAACCCGTGTGTAACACACGGGTATTAAACCTAGTCTATCTAATAAATTAGAGTTTTTAAGGAGCATTTTTTGGGGGGAAAACATAATTTATTTTATAAAAAAAATGTTGAGAGGGAAAATTGACTAGGAGAGTTAATAAAGACAAAATTTTGTGATGAATAACAATTTATAAATTATTTATAAATTTTTAAATATAATAGTAGAATTTTTTAAAAATATTTTTATTCAACCCGTGTGTAATACACTTATGTTAAACCTAGTTTTCCATTAAAATAGTAAATAAAAGAGCATAAAACATAAAAGGTGTGGGTTTGTTGGTTTGATTATTTTAAACCCAAGTTCGAGACTTCGTATATCACTTTTGTTCCAAATCTTCTTTTTTTTTTTTTTTTTATTAATTTCTTCTATTTCTAATAAGGTTTTTATGATTTTAAATATACGTTTTCGACATGAACTGGTTTTCTAACTCTTCTGTAGTTATACAATATGTTTATACCACTTTGTGACGTGCTTATTGTTATCAACTTGTCAATATAAATTCAATGTGGGTAAATGATCTATCACAACTTAATATGTTTCGTTTGAGCCGTATCGCATATTTATACATATTTTTGTGTGCTTAAACACGTTAAATGTCGGTATAATTTCAACGCCGGTAACCCCTCAACTTCTAACCTTACAACCCTTAACTTTGTCATCTTACACTTTTAGCCTCTCAAATTTATAAAATGTCAAAACTCACCCCCTAAACTTCTCAAGTTTCTACAATTTTGATATTAACCCCCTAAACCTTCTAAAAGTTGCCTTTATTACCGCACAATACTAGCCTCTCAGAGTAACGCTTTCTGCTGGTTTCGAGTTGGTAAATGTCTGTAAAATGTGTCCCGCCACAACGATAGGAAGCTTTGTCGATTAACAATCAATTTTTATTATTGATAGATTTAATATAAAATTTAATTGAATATAAGGAAAGTGTGGGTGTTTGTGATGGAGGTTGAAATCAACCTTAATTCACTTATGTATTATTCACCTATGATGAAGTGTGTTTCTATACGACAAAAATGAATTGTTCTACTACAACTTGGCTTAGTTTGATGGAGCTATCTGAAGAGCATAGAAAAACTTTGGAAATGAATTGCAGCTCTCACCGAACCGGAAAGGAATTCTCGATTTCTAGTTCCATTTTTAAATCGAACGGAAATCACAAATTCGATTCGAATTTAAAATAGGGGATTGAACACTCATTACTGATATAACTAATACATTAAACAATGTTAACATTACATAAAAGCTCGTCATTTGGCTTTTCTTCAGGTCATCTCTTATTTGTTAAACGTTATGTTTTTTCTGAACATCATTTTGTTTTTCATAATACACTATTTTGTACCTCACCTATACAAATAGGGTTGGCATATCGTGTCAGACACAAAACAATAAGACACGAACACAATAAGGCCAAACACAAACACGACACGATAACTTATCGTGTCATTTTTTCTAAACACAAGCACAATAAAAGCAGGTTACACGATATGACACGATAAAAACCCATTTTTTAAATAAAATAAAATTTCCAAAAAAATAGTAAGTCCTAAATACTAAAATGACTTAATATGATAATTTTTAAATCACAAAACAAAAAAACTCCATAAAAATAGTATTTAACGATAATAATATTTGATAAACGACTATGCAAAAAGATTAAAAGTCCATCAAAATTCATAGGAGTCTTTGATCTTTCTATCCATCTTCATCAAAGTTCATCTCCACCTCCATTCTCCACTAAATTTTCCTTTAAATAAATATTAACACGTGACCTATCGTGTAACAGATCTTTAACATGTTAAGACACGATAATTAACGTGTCTTTATCGTGTTAACATGTTAAGGACACGGTACCCGTTAAGGTCAAACACGAAACATGTTAAGGTCAAGCACGAAACCTGTTAAATTTATGTCATATTTGTATCAGAAATTATCAGCCCTATATACAAAACATAATGATTAAATAAAAACTAATTTATCACAATAAAGAATATATATAACACAAGAGCCCTATATACAAAACAGAATATATGAGGCCTAATAAATTTTTTTAAGTAAAAGAAAAAAAAAGTCAAAAACAAACAAATTGTCAAGCGCAAGGTTTGTACACGTGTCACCGGTGGGAGAACATTGTGGTCATTATGTACAAGTTTTAATGCAAAACACAGTAGCATATTGCTTGGTCAAGCTTGTATTATCAACTTTCAACCTCCTGTGTGAAAATTTGGTCACTCTTTTAAATTGCTGAATATTTATTATAGGGTAACTTTGTGATGATGATCATGAGTTTGTTGGTATGTGCTGACTCAAGACAATGAATTTTAATGTTGTCATGACTACAATTTTTAACCTTACACAACTACACTTAACAGAAACCAGGAGATCAAGCAAACATTGTGAGACGAGACTGCAACATCATCGGCATGGTAGAGTTGCATCCGACTAAAAATTCCGAGTGTGTGGATATATAAACCAAACATTTACCTTAAAACTTTTAAAGAAAATTGGATGCAGTTAGTGTTTAAAACCATTATGTTAAAAAATAAAAATACATGGACCAAAACTGTTAAAATGAGACCAAAACTGCAGTTTACTCTATAAAGAATAACAGAAACTTAGCTTCGGTGCATACCTAGAGTTAAACGTTTAAGCTCATAGGGATACCTCAAGATCAGTTCTAACTTAATGAATTTCTATAAAGATAGATATTATGTGCTAATGTCATCAGGATTATGAACAAAGACAAGCAACATGATCAAAACTTGTCGCAATTCTTCCATTCATTCGTGTAAAAAAAATCGATTGCTATATGAATAACAGCATCAGCAACTAATGAACTAAACAAGTAACATCAAAACCATATCAAAACACAACTAGCAAAGAAAAAAGCGTATAGATCAAGAAACACGCGTACGCAATAAGACCGCGATGTTCATCCCCACAAGACGCTAATTCCACCAACAACCTCGTGCAAACCCTCGTCGACCACACGACAAAAACCCCCATCATAACAAAACACACCACACCACCTTGTGGAACAAACAAAGCAACCGCAGACGATATCACAATCGGCAACATACAATACCCAATCAAACTCAAACACCTGTACAAATCAAGGTTCCCATTTCTTCCAGCTAACATATTAAACACAACATACAAAAACAACGATGCAACAGTCACCCACCCTAATATGATCCCAAAATGCAATTTTCCAGCAAGTAATTGAAACAATCCAAACGCCATGAGAAACAAAAACGGACCTGATAAATCAGCGTCTTCGTGTAGATCTGGTTTAAGTCTAAACGGATTGAGAATTGAAACGGTTTTGTTCCAGATTTGTTTGGTGTTTATACCTAGTTCTTCTAATAGAGGAAGTTCGTCGTCGAAGTTTGTGTGGCCGGTGGCGGAGATGGTGGCGGTGGTGGTGAATTGAGGAGTGGAGAATGAGGTTGATGCTGGAGATGATCCGATGTCGAATGACATGAAGGGGATGTTGTTAGGGTTTGATGATCGTGGTGGCTGAAACGGTGCCGTTGGGAGGCGGCGTTGTGGGATGGTGTTAGGGTTTCCGCCGGACGGGAAAATTACAGGCGGAACGGTAAATTCTTTCGACATGGTGAAGAGATTGATTGAATTGAGGTGCGAATTGATTGAATTGAGGTGCAAATTGATTGAATTTGGGTGCGAATTGATTGAATTGACGTGCGAATTGAATCAATTGATTGAATTGGGGTGCAAATTGATTGAATTGAGGTGCAAATTGAGCTGAGCATTTCGAGGGTAGATCCGGAACCGACCCGTGAAACAAGAGAACCAACCAACTTATAAACACATGGTTTCGGTTCAAGGTTTCATATTTATGCACTATATATGGGTCAAGGTCGGTCGGGTCAAACCCGTGGGTCTCAAGGGTATGCTCGTGAACCGGTGAAGATGAAGGGTTAAATTTTAAACCTAAAATTTATAGGATATGCGGCAAGCGTAATCTTACATTCTCACATATATCGAAAAACACACGTACTTATAAGACTAAGCAATGGTTTTTGAATTTTGAATAGGCTAAACATAGCATCAAAAGGTTTATTTAATCTCTTGTCGAGTATAAACAGGGTATTCAATATTCCTTCTTGTATACATATTACTTTACTTCTGTCGGCTTTATTATTTTACTAAATTGGAGTTGCGTTATTATTTTCAAATGGTTTCATTAAATATCTCGATTACATCATTGATTATTATTTCATCATGTATGTGATTCAAACATTTTCAAATTGGAGGTGCATCATTGATTATTGTTTTGACACTTTATTTTTTTTTTCTTCCAAATTGGAGTTGTGTTATTGTTTCATTAATGTGTATAGTAGAACTATATTTAGTTAGAGTAGTGGTTTTATAACATCATTTGGGTACAAGAGTAGTAATAAGTAATCACTAACCAATAGTTGTTTTAAATGTTTCATTCATATATTTGGTGGTTCTGGAACCGGAACATACACACATTAAATGGGTCTGGAATAAAGGGTCGGTTCGTGGGTCTTCTCTTGACTACTATATGGGTAAACGATTTTCGTGGTTCCTGATCGGGTTTTGCCGGTTTGGACCCTTTGCACACCCCTACTGTAGAAAGATATTTTTTTATGGAATAACAAACTCTATTACATTTTAATTTAAATTTTACGTTTATATTAGAATTTTCAACAGAACATTACATCTTCTCAAATAATAATCATGTAATTCGAAAACTCATACGTACATATCATTTCTTTCACAACTTGTATTTAACCTAAACGAGCCGTATTTGGAGGGTAATAGCTCATTTTGGGAAAATACGAGTTGTAGAGAACGTCCAATACGACTCTTGTTATGGTAATATGAGTCGTATTTCTGAATGATAAGATGAACCTTACAAACACAACTTTTGTCATGTGAATACAACTCATGTCTCTCCACGCGAGACGTATTGAGGGCTTCCAAATAACTTGTTAGGTATTCTGTTAACAACACCCATCTTGTAACTCATCAAAGAACTATTGTTAATGCATTTAACGATACAACCATGAATTCTATTAACTTTCATCAATCCTATTAGACCAAGTGTAGTGGGCAAAACCTAGGGTCGTAAATGAACCGAGCGAACACGGACAAGGCTTGTCCGTGTTCATTTGTTAAGGTTTTAAGTTGTTCGCGAACTGTTCGTGAACAAGTTCCGTACATAAAAATTTGTCTGTGTTTGTTTGTTAAGGTTTTAAAGTTGTTCGTGAACGGTTCGTGAACTTTGATTATGGACACAAATGGACACAAACGGAAAAACGAACTTTTGACTATATAATATTAACAAAACATTGTTAATCTTTAACAATCCACCACGAAAATAATAAATTAAACTTGACTAAATTAGATAATTATCCAAAGTTAATTAACATGACAACTAATCCATATGTCATAGTTATCCCAAATATTATCCAAAAACCAAGATCTTTGATTTATTGAGGTTGTTTTCAATAAAGACAAACTAGATAAAAAAGGATATACAACACAAAAAAATAACAATTAAACCTCATAACCTCGATCAAACCATTATATCAAATTAGTATCTAATATGTCATTGTATCTTGATTAAGCTTATTCCAAATTATACTTCATATACAACAAAACCAAATAAGTCTTAAGAAGCAAATACTACTTTTAATCACACATTTAAAACTATGAGGCATGACCATAATTTGCTTCATATCCAACAAAAGTAATTTTGTCATGATCATATTTGTCTCTATTGTCTCTATAAAGTGTAAAGTATTCAATAAATGATAATATAAAATTTAAATACATAATACAATTATGATTTTTTAAAGTAAAAATATTTGAAATATTGATTATACGATTGAGAATTAAACTTAAAGAAAATAAGAAACTACGGATATAGTTATGAAATATTTTTAAATTCATACTAAAAAATATATGAGATTTAAAATTGTGATAAATGACAATAGATAAAAATTATATGAGATGTAAGTTGTGACAAGTGACAATAGATTGAGATTGTTACTATTGACTTGTTTTTATTGCTTTGATTTATCCTGATTGTAAGGAGAGATTACTCCAACTTTGGGAAAAAGGAAACAAATATATTGATCGGGAAATTTAATAAATCATTTGGAAGTTATTTAAGCGATGAAATTATATTCATATGATTTGAATTAGAATATACATTATTTATACTTACAAAATTTCTTCAACATCCACAAATGATTTAAGTAACCAACCTAGCTTCCTATTCACATTAATATCGACTCATAAACGAAATCTCTGTCTCGTTTGATACTTCATCTAACACATTCGAGGCTTGAGAATCCGATGCGACGATCTTTGTCATTTTTTAGCACATTTGCTAACCGTACAGATTGATCAAGAAAAACAAATGAAATGAAGTTAAATTAAATACTGCTATGCGATCTCCATCCGTTCATCAAAGGTTCAAAATACACGAAGAGTTGTAGCAATTGATGCGCACAAGCATTGATTGGAGGTGGAAAATTGACCGTATACGATTTGGCATGCGAAAGCCCATACAAAACGGATGACAAACACATGCATCACACCACAACTTTTTCACACATCCAAAACCTATAAACCTCATTTTTGGTTTCGTATGTGGATTGGAATATGAAATTTCTTTAAAGACTTTTTTGGCCTTGGGTGGATTTCTATCACCAAGCTTGTTTATACAACTTGCATTTGGAGATGTAATATTTTCATTAAATAATATCGAAAGAGAGTGAAAACGAACTGAGAAATCAATAAACTTTTGTGAAAAGAGAGAAAACTGAGGCATATATATTTCTATAGTGACAACAATAGCACTACGAAAGATAAACAACTCGAGGTGAAGACATAACATGAGTTTAGTGACATTTAAATAGGTAAAATTCTTTACCGTTAACCAACGGCTAAATATTTGAAATTGAAATAAGAATATGTTTTTTTAATTCAAATAAGAATATTTAACTACATAATGAACTACAAAACTAAAACGAACGGACATAAACGAACATGGTACCGAACGTTTACGAACGTAAACGAATGAATGTAACCTCTGTTCATGTGCGTTCGTTTAACTTAACGAACATATTTTTTGTCCGTGTTCTTTTGTTTATTAAACAAACGAACTTCCCACCGAATAGTTCACAAACTGTTCACTGAAAGTTCGATTCGTTTACAGCCCTAGCAAAACTCTTTAGGGGTATTTTCTGTCATGTGGTAGCCATGTCATTAATGAACTTTTTTGCTTATTAGTGTGTAATGGGAAAGAACCACTTTCAATCGTCATGCCGTTATTAGTTCATTTAATACAATTTTTAAATATTAACAATTAAAAAAAAAACATTTCATTAAACATAAAAACCCAACTAGTACATTTATTGATAAAAAAACATAAATAAAACAAGAATAGATTTATAGCATATCATCGTCGTCGTCCCGAATGGTTCAAATCGAACAAACATGTTTGATCAAATCCGCCATTAAAGCATAATGTTTGTGTTTGTTACGCAAGTAGGCGTCATTTACAACTCTTTCCTCAAGGGTTGCTAGAGTAATTTCTTCTTCTACTTGGCCCAATATGTAATTTTGATAATAACAGACGTTGTCCTCTAATATTATGTTGTGTAGAATGATACAAGCGTACATAACATCTATAATTATATCATTTGTCCATAATCGACAAGGATGTCTCACAAAATGCCAACGTTGTCTTCTTAAAGTATGGTTTTTTAATCAATTGGATCTCTATATGTGACTGTAAATATCAGATACTCTAGATATATCTCATCACCCAAATAATATCCATGCGGGTGGTAGTTCCCATTTGCATAAAATGAAGTGATTTGTTCGCCTGTTGATACGACGACCTCGATGATACTAGGATCCTCTAAAACATTAATGTCATTGTAGGATCCAACGATACAAAAGTGGGCATGTCATATCCAAATATCATATGACGCTACGGCTTGAAGCATGAGAGATGGTACCTTTTAGTCACCTCGGGTGTGTTGACCTCGCCATGCAGTTGGACAATTAAACCAATGTCAGTGCATGCTATCTATGTTGTCAATCATACGAGGTAAACAATGCATTTCTTGATGCACTTCATAAATACGTACTTGCAGATTGTTCCACGTGAGCTTTCTTAATTATTCCTACAATTACAAAATATAAATAGCATGACAACAAAATAAATAATAAATGACAAGAAATACCTTTACTAAAATGATCGAGGGTATCCCTCGTTGTTTTTTCGATCATTTTATGGTATTCGTCGTTGATGTCAATAGTGTTACCATATCTGAGCACACATAATCTTTCATATACCCGTACACCTTAGTAATCCTCTTGCATCGCGTTTTTGTTTGAAGTACGGATCATCAAACATTAAACTATTCTTAAAAAAAGTCTTTTGCTCATCCAAAAAGCGACGCCTAAAAGTCTTAGGATCGGGATACGTTGGACTCTCTATAAAATAATCTTTCATTAGGTTCTTGTTAGCTTTAGCACGATCACGTTCAAAACTAGCTCTTTTTCTAATCGGTTTTGATGTATTGTCCGTTTCTTCAAGCAACTCTCCCCAACAACGAATATCGCACTTGTATCCCCCCTGTCTTCCTCGTACTCGTCCGATGACATATCATCGTCCTCGTTCAACAAATTAATGGTTGTATAATTGTGAACAAGATAAAGACATTTAAAAAATTAAGAATGGAAGAGAGTGGTTTTGTAGGTGGTGTGAAGAATGTGTTGAAAAATGTTAGGTTTATATAGAAATTAAAGATTTAATTTTTTTAGATATGGTAAAACTAGCATTTTCAAACGCATTTCATCCTTGTTCCTATTATACAGGTGGAAATAGGTCATTTTGTAGAAGTATAATCAATTTTTAATTTTTTCTAGCTATGTTACTTAAACTTTGTTTTGTTTCAATTAAATTACTGAAGTTTATTTTGATTTTTCAATCCTATATATGTGACCTATATAACTTGTAATCGTATTTTTTTTAATATATGATAACATGGCATTACACCAATCTAATTCTATAAAGACTAGACTTATTGCAAGGACATACTTTAGTCCTTATAGTCCACCTATAGTGAGGACATGTCCTCTTTGTAAGTCTTAACATATAACGATGACTTATCCTCTCTATAAGATAGATTTTTAGCGACTAAACTTTTGTCATCGCTATTGATACAAAATGTCGTCACTATAGTGAAAAAATAATTTCTTGCCAAAAATTTAACCGGAAAAAAACTTCTTGCCAAAACTTTGACATAAAAACTCCCTCCTTCCTCTCTTTGATTCATATCTCCATCCTAATCTTCTCTTTGATTTTAAGGAACAGAGATTAGGGTTTTTGGTGAGGCAGACGAAGTACAGTACAGGAGGTTGAGGTTTGTTCAGTTGTTCTACATCATTTTGTATGAATCTAGTAATTTTGATGGTAAATCTAGTTGTTAATATAGATTTTATTCTTGTATGAGTATTGTAATGTTGTAGAAATTTTGCTACTGCTAAGTGTAAAGAGCTATGAATTGTTTTAACGTACAGATATTAAACCTACGAGACTCAAGTTGTTGACCAAGTGTTAAGAAAATTTGATTTTGCATAGATAAAATGTTACAGGGGTCTTCAAGTTACATATGTTGGCAGGATGTTCATATCCTTCATTATTTAGAACTTTATATGGTCCAAAATAATTTTTGCTTTGATCAAATGGTTATAGTTGTGACTTACATGCCTTCTCATTACTAAACTGTCAAATTATAATATATTTGATTGACATGAAAGTTGGATGTGTTAAGTAGACTAGACTATTTAGAAATGAAATGCTTTTAGAATTTGGATTGTTGGCAGTTGGAACTGTGATGTGCATCATCCTCTTGTTTATTGGCAGGTTTATAGCTCAATTTTGAGCAGGTTTATACTTTAATTTTGGCTGGTTTTTAGGCTACGTTTTGGGTTGTGTTTAGACTGCATCTTGGGTTGTTTTTAGGCTTCATTTTATGTTGTTTTTGGCGCATCCTGAACTGTTTTTTGGCTGCTTTTTTATACAGTTCATTTTGGTTCGGTTTTAGGTTGCATTTTGAACTATTTTTGGCGCAGGCTGCATCTTGACTGTATCCAGCTATTTTTTTAACAATTCATATTTGTTCGTTTTTTTAGGCTGTTTTTTTTTGTTGTTTTCAGGCTGTATCTTGGCCGTGAACACCCCTACTGTTAAGTGCATCAATGCCTAAAGTAATAATGTTTTTTTTGTTTAATTAAGGAGAACAATACAAAAGCGTGGATTCACAAGAGGTGTTGGCGACAAGGTAGACGATCATCTCATTTCAGTCATTCAACCACTAGCAGGTCATACATGATTCAAGGAACAAATGAAGTCAAATATGAATATAACGGAGCGTAGATCATTAGTTTGTTTCATTTGTATAAACTTGACGTTTAAAATGTTATTTAACGAATGTTTTAAGTTCTCATTTTTTGAACATATGTTATTTCGGACCAACTATATATGGTAATGAAACACAATATTCTAGAAAATCAGGTTCAGTGATGATTCCGGAAATGAAAAAAAAACATGTTCTAACAAACCTAAATGTTTTTTTTTCAGGATCTATAGAGACGACATGTCGTCTCCATAGCGGCCATAGCTCGTCGCAAAAAGGTATTTTCTTTTTACCTTTAATTATTTTTTGTTTTTGGAAATGGCTATTGCGACTAGTCGTCTAAAAATGAACTATAGCAACCAAGTAGCTATTGCGACGACTCTCCTTACCTATAACGACAAAGCCATTGAGGTGACCCGTCGTCGCTAAAACCTATAGGAGGACAAATGAGGTTTTTAGCGACGAAAAAATTCGTCGCTAAAAAGTTATTTTTGGTGTAGTGCGGTGACAGGAACATGAAACACTGTAAGAACATAATTTAAAAAATCAAAATATTTATTGAATTTTGTGAAAAAGTTAAAAAAATGTGATTTTTTTAAATTGCAAAAAGTATCGAAAAAAGCACAAAAATCATTAGACATTTGCGATTTTTTTTTAAATGTCAAAAAGGTTGTTTCTTTATTACAATTTGAATATTAAAATTAATGTTTACCTATTTTCCTGATTAACTATTATTAAAGATTATAACACATTTTTAAAGTTAAATTGTTTAATTGACACAAAATAAAATAAATGATTAAACTAAAACAAAATTGAAACTTGATTATGCTTCGGTGATGTTTTTTAAATTATTATAAGGTTTTAACTTGTTTATTGACTTACTGGGCTAAAATATAAAGAGACATTTACATATATCCCCTTCATAAGACCATTTATTACATATTTACTTACTCCTTAAATTCAATTATATATTTCTCATTCTAAACCACACATATTACATATTTACCCATATTATTTAGAGTTTTTTTACATATGTCCCCTCCTAAGCTTATCAATTACATACTTACCAAAGCCTAAAGTTTAATTACACATTCACTTTGGCATATTAAATTACCCATTACCCTTTCTTTTACACAAAACATAAGAACAAACGCACATTGAGAATCAAAAGTCACATTCTTTGTGTTGTTCAGTTATGATTTTCTCCAAACGAACGCATATAAAGTAGTCGATGAAAATAATAAAAGTCGATAACAACATAAAATTGGTAACTATAAAAATACATTTATCAAGATCAGTCAGGGTTAAATAATATAATATATGCATGTGGTTTATGAAGGAGAAATATATAATTAAATTTAAGAAGTGGTAAATATATAATAAATGATGTTATGAAGGGGATATATGTAAATGCACCAAATATAAAAAAACAAATTATAATTTTATCTTTTTAATAAATCAAGGTTTTAGGAAACCATTTTTAAGGGAAAATATTTGTTTTATAGTAGGAAGTTTAAAAGGGGAAATTGAGTAGATATTTTAACCATGCATGAGTTGATGGAACAAAATCTTTAAATATTAAATATTTACAAATGGTTAAACATAATAATTATAATTTCTTTTATAAATATTGTTATTTAACCCGTGTATAACACTCATGTATTAAACCTAGTTTTATATACGTTAAACGAGCTATAATACTTAAACGTGAAAAAAGTTAATCCAATGACACACCATAGTCTTGCACAATAACAATTGAACAATTGCTCACTGTAGTCCTGCACACCTTCAAGACACATATATTATGATTGATATTATATAGTTAAAGATTTAAGTATCATCCACAACAAATGTATAGATAGATTGCTTGCTAGTTTATCATTAAAAAAAGGTTCAAGATTGATCATAATTCAGGAGCAAAGGCAACTTTATCTATACAAACTAACAAAAGTGATGTTAGCTTTGTTCCGGGTATATTATTTGCTTTTAGGACTTAATTAACGAACTTTAATCTTCTTTTTTCATGCCATATATTCATGTATCCAATAACCCAACACATGAAAATGAACCATCACCTTCAACTCTTAGCACTTTAACTTAACATTATTCACTATAAAAGGGTCCTCAAACCATACACCAAATGCACCATTCATCATACATTGCAAATTAACAAGAATCACTTCTACATCCCCATTCTTTTAGCCATGAAAACGACGAGTTCATCGCTTCTATGGCTTCCATTCTTAATCATGTCTTGGGTGATTGATGCACAACAAACTTTCTTCGCAACACCACCTCCTCCGCCAGTGATCAAACAAGTGAGATGTCGTTCTCCTTTGTTCCCAACATGTTTTGGTCAGTGGCACCAATGTCCATCCGATTGCTCGAAAGACTGCTATGTGGATTGTGTTTCCTGCAAACCTATTTGTGGTAAGTAGTTTTTAATTGTTGTAACAACTTATGGTTAAAACCTATATATATATATAACATTAAAACTCACTTCAATTTCGAAGGTTGCAACAACCCGGGAGCATTGTGTCAAGACCCAAGATTTGTAGGTGGAGATGGTGTCACATTCTACTTTCACGGCCACAAAGACCAAGATTTCTGTCTATTATCCGACCACAACCTCCACATCAACGGTCACTTCATCGGAAAACGAAACCCTAAGCTTACTCGTGACTACACATGGGTACAATCCATCGGAATATTATTCGACGATCACAAACTCCTAATTGGCGCAAAGAAAACATCAACATGGGACGATAACGAAGAACATCTCTTCATATCATTTGATGATACACCCCTAACCCTAGAAGGACAAAACGACATTTATCGCAATTCAACCCTAACAATCACTAGAACAAGCCCAGCTAACGAAATCGCAGTTGAAGTGAAGAATAGTTTCAGGATTACAGCTAAGGTGGTGCCAATCGGTGCGGATGAATCGAGGATTCATGGTTATAATATTACGAGTGATGATTGTTTTGCACATTTGGATTTAGGGTTTAAGTTTTATGGGTTGAGTGATGAAGTTGATGGGGTTTTGGGACAAACTTATAGGAGGAATTATGCGAGTAAGATTAAGGTTAGTGCGAGTATGCCAGTGATGGGTAACATACCGAAGTACTCTACGTCGAGTATATTTGCTACTGATTGTGTTGTTTCTCGGTTTGCTCGCCGTAACAGGACCCCGAAAACGGGTACTGGTGAGGTGTTCTAGTTTTTCTTGTATTGTGAAAAATAACTAAAATAAAGTAAAATAAAAGCATTACTCTAATGCATTCATATATGTTTTTAGCCATTGTGCTACTTTCATATTCTCTCTAATACAATTTATGTAGCATCATTGCATGAGAAACATTGCGTGAGAAACATATGTGGTGTTTATACGATTATACTTTGAAAATAGTTCATATATATATATATACTAGACTAGATTAGTACCCGTGTACTACACGGGATTTCGGTATTATATGTTTTTATCTAAATTTAGATACTAAATTTATTTTTAACATATCCCCTATTAAATCGGTTTGGATATTTACAAATATTTTACTATAAAAAATCATATGCTAAAATAAACGAAATTATCTATAATGTTAAATTTTTTATTTGAATATATCGGGTTAGAAGATAATTCATGATAAGTGGTAAAATTTTAATTTGAGCATATTGGGTTAGGAGATAATTCATGATAATTGATAAAAGTTTAACTTGAACATGTCGGGTTAGGAGATAGATTATGATAATCGGTAAATTTTTATTTGAACATACCATATTAGGAGATAATTGATGATAATTTGTGAATTTTTTATTTGTACATATCGGGTTATTTCGAATATGGAGCATACCATGACCCGTCTTGAAATCATCCATCAAATTAAATTAGAGGATGACACCTAAGCAAAATCCTATGTGAAGTAGCTAGAATGCTGACATGTGTATGCGTTACTCAATTATTAGAATAGGTAGATTACTACCTGTGTACTACACAGATTTTAGTTTTATAGGTTTTAACTAAATTTAGATATCAAATTATTTTTAACATATCGCTTATTAAATCGATTTAAATATTTACAAATATATTCATATAAAAAATCATATGTTAAAATAAAAGATATGATTTATAATAATTGGTAAATTTTTTATTTGAACATATCGGATTAGAAGATAATTCATGATAATTGTTAATTTTTTTATTTGAACATATCGGATTAAAAGATAATTCATGATAATTGTTAATTTTTTTATTTAAACACATCGAGTTAGGAGATAATTAATCATAATTGGTAAAATTTTAATTTAAACATATCGAGTTAGGATAATTCATAATAGTTGATAAATCTTTTATTTGAACGTATCGGGTTAGAAAATAATTCATGATAATTGGTAAATTTATAATTTGAACATATCAGGTTAAAATATAGATCATAATAATTAGTAAATTTTGTATTTAAACATATCAGGTTAAAAGATAATTGATGATAATTTTTGAATTTTTTATTTAAACATAACGGGTTATTTCAAATATGGAGCATACCATGACCCGTCTAAAAAATCTCCATCAAATTAGTTTAGAACATGACACCTAAGCAAAATCTTATGTGAAGTAGTTAAATTGATGACATGTGAATGTGTTACTTAATTATTAGAATAGATAGATATAAAGTTATTTTTTATACAAACTGTGAAAAAAAATATAATGGTAAAAAAAGTATAATGACAGATTTAAAAAATTATAACTCACAATATAAATAGAATTTTAAAAAGATGTTTTGAAGACTTTGTTTCATTTGCTGTTCTCCTTCATAAAAAAAATAAACGAAAAATGTTTGAAAACCCACCTTGTAGCAAGGGCTATTCAAATCGCTCGTCGCTCGCTCGGAAATTAATTGAAAAATGTTCGCTCGTTTTTTTGCTCGATTGTAAATGAGCCGCTCCGCTCGGTTCAGTTCGGCTCGAATAATTTTAATTTACTTTATATATAATTATATATGCACAAGTATATGATATGTTGTTATAATTATGTTGATACTAAATATTTTTTTAAAATTATTAAAATATTTAAAGTACTTGAAAATAATAGTCATTTCTCTCTTTTAAAAATATCTTGGATAATTTCAAGTACTTTTACTACAATTAATAATTAAAAAATAATTATTTATAATATTTAATAATTTAAATTTCACATAACAATTATCTATCTAATAAATTAGAGTTTTTAGGGGGCAAATTTTTGAGGGAAAACTTAATTTATTTTATAAAAGGAAGGTTGAGAGGAAAAATTGAGTAATAAAGTTAATAAAGACAAAATTTTGTATTAATAATAATTTATAAAATTATTTATAAATTTTTAAAAATAATAGTAATAATGTTTTAAAACTATTTTTATTCAATCCGTGTGTAATACACGGGTGTTAAACCTAGTACTATATATAATAGAGAAGTGTAATGAATAGATAAGTTTGTGAATTATAAGTTTGGCCACAAGTGTTAGCTTCTTTTGCATTTTACCTTTTATATTATGGTTTTTATTATTTGGTGTAGTTTTGTAGATTATAAGTTTGGTCACAAGTGTTAGGCTTCTTTTGCACTTTACCCCATCATGCTTTTAGTATTGACTTTGTTTACAAGTGGTTGTTTGGTGTAATATTTTTTGTATATTAGAGTTGTTTTGTGATTTTGATTTGTTGTTGTAGTTCGTGTTGTTATTGCAGTTGTTGTTTCCCCGGGTTCAAGTCATGTTTTTGCGCAGTCATTTTTGTTTTAGTGGTTTACATGTGTCTTTTGTTATATATATGTTTTTTTTGTAATTAATACAAATTGGCTTCTTTTGTATATACACCTCTCGCGCAACGCGCGAGAGATCGTCTCCACCTAGTAAAACAAATTATATATTTGTGCATATATATAATTATTTTTTAATTGTTAATTGTTTTATATACATTATATATATCAACATCAACCTTAAATTCTAAATAAATTACAAACTACTATTAGTTTTTTTAAAGCTACTACTTTATATTTATGTAAATTATATTCAACTTTATGCTTGTTCTTTATAAAAAAGTTTAAACGGAAAAAAAGTAATTCTCATAAATTCGCTCGCCGCTCGCTCGAAAAATACTCGGTTCGATTTTAGCTCATTTATGCTCGGTTCGACTTTGGCTCGATTCGTAAATAAGCCGATCGGCTCGGTTCGGTTTGTAAGCGAGCCAAGCAACGAGCGAAGGTCCGCTTGGTTCGGTTCGGCTCGTGAACAACCATACTTGTAGGCTCTCATTGCATTATGGTTGATCATGCATGCATGGGTGGGCCCATGTTGTCATACGTGAAAATTGTAAACGTCCCAATAAAATTTTTCAATCGTCTCCCTTAAATTTTGAGAGTGAAACTATAAGAGTGTGAAGATTGTAAAGAGACATCGGGTCTATTGGTATAGCTATGAAAGCATTATACTTGACTAGTCAATCAAATCAAATATCTCTTGCTAGTATTAAAAGTTAAACTATCATTTTTTATGTATCATGTTTAAAGAACCACCTTGTAGCCTCTCATATATAGCATTACGGTTGATCATGCATGCATGGGTGGTCTCATGTTGTGACGAGGGGGTGTAGTCGCCAGGGCCGGCTAGGGTAGGTCAAGGTAGGCGATCGCCCTGGGGTTTGAGTGCTCAAGGGGCTTGAAATTTTAAAAAAAAATTACATATGTATATTATCATTAGTGGAAGAACTAGAGGAGAAATCTAGAGTAGATAAACAATTGATATGAAAAGAACGAGCAAAATAAGTTAACCAAATAGTTTTTAGAAAAGTGAACGACACATACATGCAAAAGAATGATATTAGGTTAAAAACACCAAGAAGAGAACATGGTATAATTGTTTCTTGTTTTTTAAATGTATGGGTTTCTCATTTGACCAAGTGGGCTTTTGTCCAAATCATGGGCCTGCAAAAAGAGTATTATATTACTCCCACCGTCCCATTAGAAGTGTCCTAGTTTGAAAAACACAAAGTTTTAGGCACATTAAATGATGGGTATTTTTGCTTGTCATTTGACAATAATACCCTTGACAATAAATATTATTGTGGGTCCATCATGTTGTTTGTTTTATGTTATTAAGGGCAAATTTGGAAGTTTACCAATAAATTTTAAAAGTGGACACTTTAAATGGGACAACTAAAAAAGGCAATATGGACACTTCTACTGAGACGGAGTGAGTAGTTTTTTTTTTCTAAAAATCTATAAACAAATACTAAAAATATATTTATCAAATTCTTTAAGTACATGTTAAAGTATATTAAAAAAATTGACATCAATTGTTATGTTTGATTTGTACTACACGGATTATTAAAAATTTAGTAAATATACATTGGTGAATGTGGAAAAAATAAAATTTTATTTGGACCCTTCATTTATAATGTCCTAGTTACGCCATTACGCCCCTGTATATTATATATAGTTAACCAATTTAGAAATTATATTGATAGAACGATAGCCCAATTAAACTAGTTATAGTTAAGTTATTGAGTTTTAGGGGATTAAATAACATATTCAAATAGCTCGTTAAAAAGTCCATCTATAGGGCCCCATCTTCTAGGCTCGTCCCGGGCCCAAAAATTTTTCGAGATACATAGGACTGGCCCTGATAGTCACCCCCCTTAAACTGACAGTTTGTAATGTTATCGTAAACATCCCAATAAATTTTTTTCAATCGTCTCAAAATTTTGAGAGTGAAACTTTTAGGTGTTTTTTCTCAAATTAGTGTAGTTAAAAAAATTATTTACCAAATAGGTGTACTTACAAAAATATTTACCAAAATGGATGTTTTTATGTATTTCCTTATGTTAATTTATCTATTGATTTATTTCTCTCTTAAACTTAGTGGGTAACTTTAAATCATTAAACAACTAACTTTTTCTTCTCATTTTACTACTTATTACTAATCATTTTAATTATTAAACAAATATAATCAAATGATCTTCAAGTAAAATATACTATTACATAGATGATCGAAGTTCTCTAATAATATATTTTGCAAATTCATTAAATAATATTAATCGGTTTTAGTTTTCAAAACCCCCAATCTCATAACTTATATTATAAATTCATCTTGTATTTAATTGCAAATAACATTTTTTATAGTCATATATGTGGAAAGTATTTTCTAAAAGCACTACTTTACCTGAATTATTAAAGGCCTTGTCTATTCACACACCCTAAAATTCTATCCACACACCTGTTTTAAAACCAGGCGTCACGGATAGGCCTTGATGCGGCGCCTGAGTCACTTTTCTGTCAACGTCAACCGAGGAATGTCGTAAACGAGGTGGAATTCGGTCAAACCTGGACATATGCGCCGCATATATGACCTAGGCGCCGATGATGTTGTTCGCATATATGACCCAGGCGCCACGCCGAGGGCCATGCGCGGCGCATAAGGGTGTTGAAGCGTGATTGACTACGTTCGAGGATGTGTCTGGGATAAGAAGTAACCCAGGCGCGACGCCGAGGTTTATGTGCGGCGCTTGAGGGTGTGGGAAATAAAAGCATGAGGTGTGTGAATAGGATATGAGGTGTGTGAATAGGATGACCCTTATTAAATGTTTATGCGGTTTTTTAAAATCTTTATTTCTATTAAAAGTTATAGAATAAAAAATGTATTATTAGAACTGCTACTGCTTTATATTTTTATTTTACATAATATGGATATATATATATGTTTTAATACGTAAAAATGATTAATAAGTATTTTAATAAAATGAAAAGATAAAAATGAAATTAATAAATAATTAATGATTAAAAGCTACCCAATAAATTTGGAGTTAATTACATAAATGAGGCCTGTGGTTTACCCAAAGTAACAAGTTTTGTAATAAGTAGTAAAATGAGAAGAAAAAGTTAGTTATTTAATGATTTAAAGTTACCCACTAAGTTTAGGAGAGAAATAAAACAATAGATAAATTAACATAAGGAAATACATAAAAACACCCATTTTGGTAAATATTTTTGTAAGTACACCTATTTGGTAAATAATTTTTTTAAATGCTCATTTTGATAAATACTTTTCAAAAGTACCCTATTTTGATAAATAAGTTTTAAAACTATACTCATTTGAGAATAAACTCAAAACTTCTTTTAGAGTGTGAAAGTCATGAAGAGACACCAAGTCTATTAGCATAGCTATAAAAGATTAAAAGCATGGTACTTGAAAAGTATAGTTGTACTTTTGAAAAGTATTTAATCTTTTCACATTAAAAGGGCTATTTATTAAATTAATTTATGATTGATGAACTTTTATAAGTACTTTTGTAAGTACTTTGTAAGTACACCTATTTGAAAAGTATAGTTGTACTTTTGAAAAGTATTTAATCTTTTCACATTAGAAGGGCTATTTATGAAATTAATTTATGATTGATGAACTTGTTTTGTAACTTACATGAAATATTATACGATAAAATTTAAAAAAAACTCATTTTTTTCTTTCTTTTTTTACGAATCACTAGTTAGCACCACCAACATATTTATAAGACATCGGTTAGCACCACCTTATATTTTTTCACAACTCTTTGACATAAGTAACTTAACTCGGCTATTAAGAGTTATATTATCTAGAGACCACTTCATCATTATCGTCAACCCCGTATTATTTCCCTCACCACTCGGCACCCTCTAACCTTACCATTCACCCTGATTCACCGAACCACAGTCATCCATCACAAACCCCAATTACTATCACCAACAGCTTCACCAAGCTCCAACCTTAATTAGCACTCATTCGCCACCGTTGAAACCCATCATCGTCCCAATTTCGCGACGTCTTCACCATTCATTACACCACCACACTTCGTGTTACCCTAATCGACACCATCTAACTCTTACTAAATGGTTAGGTTGGTGCTACTAGGCTTATGAATAGAGTTTGTGGTGTTAGCTAGTGGTTCTTGAAAGAAAATACGGTAAGAAAATAAACGACAAGTAATAACATTATTGAAATGAGAAATTTCACGTGAGCTTCACTTTACTATTCGAATTTGCTTGTGTTTTTGCTTTATTTAACACTTTAAATTTGCAAATGATTATGATCAATACTCAAACCTTTAAAAACAATTCATAACAATAATATGTGAAACCCAATTAAAGTTTTACTTGCGATCTCAAGTTTAGTTTGAAATACACCGTTTTAGCTCATGTTCTTTTCAGATCATTAAATTCCAGATATGAACCAATTACGAGTAAATTCAATTAAAAGTAACCCAAAAACTATCAAAAGTATAGAAAATATTTATATATAGTCAAGATCACATCAGTGGTGCTAATTAGTGGACAGTGAAGTAAAATATGATAAGAAAATGAATATTTTATTTTTTATATTTTTATCGTATAATATTTTATGTAACTACAAATAATAAATTTCATAAATAGCCCTTCTAATATGAAAATATTAAAAAACCCTTGAAGTTAACAGAACAACTAACACTTGTTAGTATTAGTACCCAAACTCGTTACAATTTAAAAGATCAATACCCAAACTTGCAACAAAAAAACCTTAGTACCCAAACTTGTTATTTTGAATAAACCATAGGACCCATTTATGTAATTAACTCTAAAAATATTAAAAAATGCTCATTTTGATAAATACTTTTCAAAAGTACCCTATTTTGATAAATAAGTTTTACAACTATACTCATTTGAGAATAAACTCAAAACTTCTTTTAGAGTGTGAAAGTCATGAAGAGACACCAAATCTATTAGCATAGCTATAAAAGATTAAAAGCATGGTACTTGACTAGTCAATCAAATCAAATATCTTATATGCACTTCTATCGCAACTTTCATCCCATTGATAAACCATCTTAGGAGTTGTTTGGTAGCCTCTGATCTCTGAATAACATCTGAATACTCAGTAAAAGTCTACATCTTAATGATTTAAAAATCCATTATAAGATAAGTTTTAAAAATATAATGAATGAGGTGAGGTTTAACATTTAGATGCTATCTCTTAACCATTTAGCATCTTTTTATCACTTATGATTCAGAGGTTTTGAACCATTAAGAGGTAAACATCTGAATGATAATTAATACCAGCCTACAAAACACCCTCTTAATAATTCAGACTTCTTAACAATTCAACACTTAATAAATCAGATTTTACCAAACAAGCCCTATACATAAACGGGGCAAACTATTTCATAAATAAAGACAGTATGAAAGGCTTGAAATTGACGGAAGACACCATTTAGTAGTAAGTTTACGCTTCTAACCTGGGAAGTGTTGGGTTCAACTCTCATTTAAAACAATACGAGTAAATGTATCTTGTAATATGTAAGGTTAGATTAAGAGCCGTTAAAAAATGCAAGTGTCTAGGTCAACGTCATCTAAACATCATAATAGCTAGCGTCCATTCACCTATAAATAATACGCTTGTGTTTAAACATAAAATAAAACGTTTTGCCTCTTAACCACCAAAATTAAAAAATTATTGACGTAATGTATTGGGCTAAATGCATATTTCCCCCCTCCAAAACACTTTAAATGCATATTTACTTGGTAAAAAAAATTACTTGCATATTTCTCCCTATAAACAACTTTAATTTACATATATACCCATTTTTAATAAGATCATTTAGTTAACATTGGGTATATATGCAATTAATTTTTTTAGTTGAAGAAATATATAATTAAAGGTATTTATAAGGATAAATATGCAATTAAATCTAATGTGTTGATGCCGGCCTGATTAAATATCACTAAATCGGCACTGCATCAATCGATTTGTTATTTCTCAAAATAATTCAACAATGTCTCAGGTAAATAATATCTCTTCTCCTTCTTCTTCTCAATTTTATTCTCAATCTAATTAGGGTTACATGCACAATCGCTGTTTATGTTATCATTTTATTTAATTTTACCAAATTCAACTCTTCCGATCGGATGATCATGATCCTGATAGTTGGTTCCCTGTTACAATTCACTGAGTCACTGTTTCGATCGATTTGAACCCCGTTTCAAGTTCATCTTTCAGTTTTACATCACGCAGATGAAATTTTGTGCATAAATTTATAATTCGTTAGTCTTTGATTAATTAATATTATATTAATTCAGGTAAAAGTTGTTTCTTTGAGTATTTATCTTGTAGGATTTTGATGAAAATATACATCTTGTTTATCTTATTTATGTAAATTGTGATAACTTATTGTGATGGTCATCCAAAAATGAATCGCGTGGACGAACCTCACGGATTTAAAACGTGTCATGACCGGGAGGTATCAAGCCACGTATAAGGAAGCCTTGGGATGTTACAGGTTGCGACTTCGGTTTGATATGAAATCCCTAATTGCAAGCTTATGCTCTTTAGTTTGATGTGTGCGATGTATATTATATATAATCGCGTTTTTGTGATAAATTATAGTGGATTAAGGTTACAATATAGTTCATCTTCTATTTGACAAAGAACTTGCTTATATATTTTTATGGCAATGCAGACTGTTGTTCTTAAGGTTGGCATGTCGTGTGGCGGCTGTGTTGGGGCGGTGAAGAGGGTTCTCGGAAAAATGGAAGGTTTGTTATTAATCTTTTTATCTCCTGGTTTGTGAAATTGCTCACTGCCTGAGGAGCATGACGATCTGAAAAACGCCTCAGGACGTTGAGCAGTCAAGATTATGCGATGATTTAGGGCGCCTGGTTCTTTTTTTGATCAAGTTTTTTTTGGAAAACAGATATCAAGATTTTTTCATTTGTATTTTAAAAATGCTTTTTTTAACAGGGGTGGAAAGTTTCGACGTTGATCTTGAACAACAAAAGGTGACTGTGAAGGGTAATGTACAACCAGACGCAGTTCTGCAGACGGTTTCCAAGACTGGGAAGAAAACTGAGTTTTGGCCAGCTGAAGGAGCTTCAGCTACTGCTTAATCTCCGTACTTTGATCGTTTTGTGAACCTGTATTATGACTGTAAATTTAAAGTTATGCAATGACTGTAACATTCGGTATTTTGCACTTGAATAAATCCACAAAACAACTGTTGTGTTATGATTCATTGGCAACATTAGAGGTCATGTTGCTTATTTGCCATTTACTTCACTCTTTGTCCATGTTGTGAAAGAAGTTCAAGACAAAATATCATTATTTACTAAAATGCAGAGGACATATGGGGAAAGAATAAGATGGTTTCACTTTGTTCATGATATACAAGTACCAAGTACATAACCATGTCTTTAAAGTGTCGAAAATGAACGAAATCTACTAATTGTGTGGCACAAAGGCTCACTAAAAACCAAATCAACATGTCCACCATAAAAAAACTACTGGTGGATCTATGCTATAAATCTTTCAAGACCAAGAGTATAAGAAATAAGGTTTATATGATGCTGATATGACAATGAATGAACCTTTTCATTTTCATACAATGTAGGTCTTCTGGGAATTCTTGGGACCGCGTTTCTTTCGTGGGTTAGAAGTGATCATGCAAGAAAAGGCATTAACAAGGTCAGAGTCCTCATCTGACATCAAAATCTTGGCTTTATTAGGGTTTGCAAGTAGTAGCTTTGATACAAGGTACCCTGCAATAGTCCATGTTTGATACAAGCGCGATTGTTTCCCTATGAACCGCCCTCTTTTGGTGTCATAGTATTCAGGCCACTTGTCTTGAGCCAAACGCTCCTCGGCTATCTTCACAGCTTTTGCTGCAATTTCTGGTCTGTCCATTTTGATGCATGCCACTGTAAGCTGTAAATAGATATTTTCATACTACGTTCATCAATTGTTGGAGGCTGACTTTGACTTTTGAGTCAGACTTAACTACATTTTACTTTAATATTCTCACATAATGCGATTTACGTGCTCGTTGGATTTGTGTTTTCAAAATTCTTGTTCTGATTATCAAATTATTAAGCAGTTGCAACAAAACTGATTACAACAGGTAAAACAAAATTAACTATTTACTCCTTCATTTGACTTCATATCATATACATTTACTCATTCACAGAATGTGCTCTTTTTTGACGAAAAAAAATCTTTTTTGATAACATTGTTTATTAGTTACAACCATACTTTCTAGAGCACATTTATTACAGTTGATTACTGATTTTGTATTAAAACTAGAGTTTAAACATAGTTAATACTTAATATGAACTTAAAATGCTAGATACCAACCTGCCAAAGCAAAGTGGGCCAAGAGCCTCCATTGTGATATGACCAAGGCCTGCAAAATCCCACAAAAGCAAAAAATTACAAAGAAATCAACGATTTTGAAAACAAAAAACAAAAAAAACTTAAATTCTAGATCGAATTATCACGTGTTTTTAGGGTCACTGCCAGTAATAATCTGCCATTCTTGACCTTCAAGAGCAGGGTAACAAATCTTGAAAGGCATATCAGCCACTAAATCAGCCCATTTCGCTTCAATAAGATCCAAGATTGCATTTGACTGGTCAACAGTGACTAAACTGCTGACTACTGACCAAAAGTTTCCTAATGAGAAAAACCGAAAGTCCATATGCGCGGGTTGAAGGTTTCCAATAAGGTAACCTCCTTTGTTTGGCATCCATTCTACTAGCCATGGGGGAATTTGATCGGGATAAATGTTGAATTTATTGACAGCATCATATGAGTACTCTTCGGTCTTGTAACGGTAGATTTCATTAAGTTTTTTCAAATCTACCCAGTAATATTCGCGTATGTGGAACGATAATGCAACAAGACGGTTGTTTAAGGCTCTAATTAGATCGGCTGATCCATCCTCCGGTGCAAGCATTTCACGTGCACACATCAATGCAGAATAAAATAGTGCCTGAAATCATGAGTGATGTCATACGAATCACATTTTAAATTAAAATGCTTTTGATTGTTGCAAGTATTAAAAAACTTGACGTTGGTTGACTATTAACCCGTTTGACCCGTTCCCTTTCTAGCTAAAACTATTTAACTAATCCGTTTGAAATAAAACATGGCCCTAGTTGGTGCTTTCATGAATGAATAACCGAAAAAATAGCAAGTGAAATGGGTATAACCGAAAAAATAGCTGAACTGTAAGCATGTCAAAAGCCAAACAAATTGTAACTATAATGCATACAACACCCTAAATAACCTTTATTCAAAAACTTAAAACTATTATTGTAATAAAACAGCTTTAGTTAATATATTTAATGCAATAATTTATTATGTAATGCTCTTTAAAAAAATATAAACAAAGTGTGTTGCGAGTCAACCCAGACTCAATCAGTGACAAAAACAAAATGTGTTGCGAGTCAACCCAGACTTAATCAGTGACAAAAGCTACACGTTTTGAGACCTGCTTATTTTGCTACCTCTATACCAGACTCATTGTTTTGCTTCCGTTGAAGGATATTTCAGATAATTGACAAATAGTCAAACATTTTTTTTAAAACAAGTGTGTCATTGTTTTGCTTTCGTTGGGGGATATTTCAGATAATTGACAAATAGTCAAACATTTGTTTTAAAACAAGTGTCAAGTCGAACATACAATCTTCATTACCTGGATTTCAAGAGGATGTCCATGAATTCCCATACGGCGATCAATCATGCACGGACCATCAGCTACCAACAAAGTAGGAAACATATCAAAACCATCAGCAAGACATAACTTTAAAATCATTTTAATTCCAGTTTGAACATCGATTCTCTCCACCAGTGACATGTCTCCAGAACTCTTTCCATATGCACGTAACAATATAATCCACCATAATCCTGAAAAAACAACATATTAACAAAGATTTGTGTTTTCAACTGGTTATCTATTATTGCATCAATTATTATGCTTCAGAATAATTCATACGTTTTGATTATTCAAAATCATATGATTCACTTTTAATAAGTAAATCCAAACATCTAATAATTACCAGAATCAACAGGGGCAACACGGCCAATTGCAGCCTCTCCAAAATCAGGGTCTAATACTTCTTCGGTTGCAGTGTCGTCACCCTCAAGGGGTACCGTACGAACCTTAAAACTTGCAGGCATTAATCCTTGACCGGGACTATGACAATCCATTGTTTTCTCCCAGCTCTATAAAACAAGAAAACTAAACTCAAAATATGATTTTTATTTATACTTTTTTTATAACAAGTTACAAGTGTGATCGAGCAAAGTACAAATTTCTTAAAATTTATGAACACAAAGAACAATCACAACTATACATTTTTTAGTGCACCTATCGCCTTTGATAACATAGTTTGAGTGGTTCCCATTTTTGCTAATTATTCTAATCTGACCCGTTTGAAATGCGACACAACCCAAACCACCCCATTTGTATCTAAAGCAAAAGTTGTAGACTTGTACCATTACTTTGTTGAAGTCTACTTACAAAACTGAAGAAAAGATGGAAAATAGAAGATGAACTATTAACCTGCAGTTGAAGAGTGTGGAGGATGAAATTTCTGACAATATCATACTCTTCTTTTAACAAGAAAGCTATACCAGAAGGTATGAAGTCACGAATGAAAACTTGATCATAGTTAAGAACACTCGAGCTAGTGGGATCATTTGCCGCTATTGTTCCAATAGGACTACCACAGTAGTGCACTATGGATTCACGTAATAGGTCCCACGCTTCTTCCTCAATAATATCAGATACCGAACTCTCACTTTCTTTCTTGAATGTTTGAACGTCTTTTGAACCCAAGAGATTCGGGGAACGACCCGTTTCTTGTATTGTATTAAACTTGCTATCATTATCCACAAACCATGTACCATTTTCATTTTCAGTAGTAAATCCACTAACACTTTCAGCATTTTGGCATTTACAATCTAAACTTTCAAATCGTTTTAAATTTCCAAATCGAACAGTAGGAATTGTAGGAACTTGATTATAAATACTCGAGCACTTGAAGAATCGCATGACGTTTGTTCCGGTTTTCTTTTTGTATTTCAAGAATGATCCAAAAGAATATGTCGAGTCATACTTAATAAAAGGCGCAGCCCCACTAAACACTTGCAGACTTGCTTCTAAAGAGCCCATTGCAACCATTACAGTTCAAAGATGCAAGCAAAAAAGAAATAATAGTAACAAATTCAATCACCCTTGTTCTTCACTTCTGTTTAAAGAAGAACAACAACATAAAAATTAGAAACTTTATTATGTCATTTCAAATCTTGTTTTACAAAATCAACATAGTAAATTGGTCATACCAAACAACAACATAAAAACTAAGGGGCAAATAATCTCAATGAACAAAAGTTTATGCCCTAAAACACTTTCTTAAAAATAAGTACAATTTCTTTTTCATTTTCAAGATTAAAACTTTATTCTTGTAGCAATTTAAACACCATTTGCATAACAACTAACCTCAATTTTCTCTTAAACCCAAATCAATACAAATGTTAGCTCCCTTTCAAGCATGTTTGACCATAAAAGTCAAACCCACTTTATAACATATTCAAATGATCAATAAATCAACCAAAAATGAACCAAATCAGCACACAATACTATTTACCCCTAATTTAACCCAACATTCAAATACCCTTCACACAAAACCCTTTTCAATTTGAGATTTATCCACTAAATCGTTAAACCCCATTTGAAAACAAACTAGCAAACAGCATTTGAGAGTGAAAATAAAGATAATATAAAACAAACCCATGAAAATTTACCTGATTGAAGATATGTTGGGTCTAGAAATTGGATTTGAATCGATGATCAGTGAAGAATTGAGGGTTTTTTGTGAGTTAATTAGTGAAGAACGATGAGGAAAATGGGGTTGTGTGTCAAGGAAATGAAAATGGAAATAGAAACTTGAAGGCATGAATAAGTGATATTTGACGGTTTTGTTTATGGCCATACATGTCGTCTACTTTCATTTCATTTGATTTGATTTGTATTTTATTTTTTGAATTGAATTGAAAGATATTTTGTGGAATATAACACGTTTTCACATGTTGTTATTATGATCTAAAATATCTTTTTTAATATGTAAGATTTCCTTATAGTAAAACGGTGTTTTAAGTTAGTTTTAGTAGCCTAAAATACCGAAAATAACACGTTTTAAGATTTAGTTAAACGACTGTTTATTATGAAAATACAAGAGTTATAATAAATAATAAATAAATAAGTGATAAAACAAACACGTAACGAAAATCTAATCATGTTTTAAAATTAATATATAAATATAATTAATATACAATTTATTATATATTAATAATATACCAGAAATCATGAGAATAATTTTCTTTGTTTCTATTCTATATCAAATGAAACTTTTCCTCTTTTAGACTTGAAAGAAGTGTTTTCAAAATCAAACCAGATTAGGGTTTGAAGCTTTTGGCGGTTTGGTTGGGGGTTAAATCGTTTTGCACTTGACTAACCGGTCGGACTAGAATTTGATGTCGAATCGAAAAACCGGGTGGTTAATTGAAAAAAAGAAATTGAATCGAAATACTAAAAAACTCTTTTAGTTTTATGTATTCATATTTAGTATAATATTAAGTTTCAGTTTTTAAACATGATCCGACCGATTTAACCATTTTAATCAGTAAAGCGATAAAGACTGATTCAACATTCAGTAGGTATGAAAACATTGTTTAAAGATAATTCATTTTACGTTTCTTAAACAAACACTATTTTCATTTGAAAAGTTATAATTTAGAAATGTGTGGCTATGAATATTTGATCACAAGACTTTTAAATTTGAAAGTTACAAAAAAGAAAATTCTAAGCTTAAATAATTACCATATGTTCATACGTATCAACTTTTACCGTTGGTTTCTTAAATTATAGACTTATAGTGACAACTTACAAAAAGTAAAAAAATTCAAATGATATGCTAAACATATGGATAAGACTAATAGTTAAAAGTCCCATAAAATAAATAAAAAATTATGCATAGAGTTTAAAATTATTTATTTGATCCAATATACATAAGATTGTATTTTGTCATAAGTAACTTTGTTGGGGGTAATGAAAGTGACACTTATTCCACGTGAACAAAGGGAGGAAAAGCTCAAGTAACGTGTTTTTGTTTTCCTTTGAAAATACAAACTTTGTCGAATTATCTTTAACTTATATATCTAAGGGGGGAGGAGTGGTTGACAAGCTTGTCACAAGCTTGTTCCTTGTCACAATCTTGTTTCACCAGGAATGGAGCTTGTCTCCTACCTCGTTTCCTCTCCACCTCGCCCCTCACATTCATTACATCAACAAGCTCCTTGGCGAGGAGCATAACTCGTCCACAAGCTTCAAAACATCTTCCTTGTCCACAAGCTCTCTAACCACTCCCTCCTTATTTAGAGTTAAAAGTTGAAAGTTATAGCTGTTATTCAAAATTAGTTTTTACTTTTTACCAAAATATTGTTGGTGTAAAAATTATGTTGTTAAAATAATATTTACGAGTGTTTATGATTTTTTTTCTTACTCCTATGCAATTCGATAAAAAAAAATTTATTAAAAAAGTTTATCTAACTAGTTTAGGTAATTTTTTTATTAAAAAAAATTATTAGATTTAATCGCCTTCAATTATTGGTTATTGGCCACTGTCACCTTTAAGGATCAATTTGGCTAATATAACTACCAACTAAACACTTTGGTGTCCGTATCACCAAAAGTTAACCAATTCAAGTCACTTTTGGTTAATTTTTTGTTAACTTTTGGTGATGCGGACACCAAAGTGTTTAGTTAGGAGTTATATTGGCCAAAGTGATACTTGAGGATGACAGCGGCCAATAACCAATAGTTGGAGGTGATTAAATCCAATAACCTTTAAAAAAATAAGAAAACGTTTGTGGGGATTTTAATGAAACGTTTTCTTTTCTACAACTTTTTCAAAACATTATTTAAGTAGGAAATTTTTTGATAACTTTTTTTAGATATTTTTTTATAATTGGTGCTTATAAGTGGCCTAGTAAGATGACCTATCTCAAAAACGATTTTCGGTTACAAGTCTTCATGATTGTCGATTTAATGTAACTGAGGACGATCTATCTCAAACATGATTATCGATTGCATGTTTTCAAAGTCAAACAAAGAGTGTCTTCCTCTATCTTTATTAACAAATCAATAAGGTTTTTTAACGGCGTTTGAAACTATCTTTAATACTTAGGATTTTAGGAATATCAATCGTTCAAATTGATTTTGATATTCGGGTTTGACTGTTTGAGTCACCCACAAACATATAATAATAAAGAATTGATGAATAAGATAACTTTTAACGTCTTATGAATTTTGAGATTTGGATTTCTTCTAAAAGAATCCGGCCTACTAGAAATTTCACACGGCGTGATGCATTATGTCACCCGCTTTTAGGGGTGTAAACGAGTCGAGCTGAGCCCGAGCTCGTTAAGGCTCGAGCTCGACTCGTTTTAGTTTTAATAAAGCTCGAGCTCGAGCTCGACTCGTTTCGAGCTTTAATTCCAAAGCTCGAGCTCGGCTCGTCGAAAAGTTTTCAAGCTCGAGCTCGGCTCGGGCTCGGCTCGTTTATATTTAACTATTTAATATATAATTTTTTATATTTAAATTTATATATAATTATAATCATACATCTTATATATAACAAATACATATTATTTAATCTTTTTTATCATAATTTTAGTTATATTTATGAATATATATTTAAATAATATTTATAAAACTAAATATAAACAAAAAGCTCGTTAAGGCTCGATAAGGCTCGACGAGTTTTGAATGCAAAGCTCGAGCTCGAGCTCGATAACAAAACGAACATTATTTTAGGCTCGAAATCGAGCTCGAGCTCGTTAAGGCTCGACTCGAACGAGCTTTTTACCGAGTCGATCTCGAGTAGCTTGCGAGCCGGCTTGACTCATTTACACCCTACCCGCTTTAATCATTTTTTAATAGTAATTCTGTTATTCATAATATATTTTGTCACGTGTTATCCTCTAAAGTCTTTAAAAAAATTGTTTTAAGGAAAAGTTCAAATAGTAAACTATTTCATATAAATTCACTAGTTTAATGTCCGTGCTATGCTCAGAAACACAACATTCAAGTGATGCTTTAAAGGATGTTCATGATTGTTCCATTCAGTTTTGAGACAAAACCGTGGTAAACCGGAACACATGATATATTTTTAAAAATTAGATTTTTAGTATAGCAATATTATACTCAAATTAAAAAGAATAAAGTGCCCAACTTTATGGTGTAGTTTGTTTTTAAAAAAAATCGTATAAAAATGTTATATATATTTATAAAACACCATGGTCTTTAATTGTATGGTATCATTAACTTTATTCATAAGTTTCATTTTTAAACCCTATCAAATATAAACCGACTCATGTATACCCCTTGTAGTAAATGGTTAAAAATATAAGTACTCTTAAATTTTTCAGAATTCTCCAAAATATTAGGGGACCAAAAATGTAATTAGTTTTATTATAATATATTTATATACATATTTTAGAGTAAAGTGTAGTTTTGGTTCCTGTGTTTTGATATCATTAACAGTTTCAGTTCCACCTTAACAGTTTTGGTCCCTGTGTTTTTATTTTCTAACAGAAATGGTCCCAAGCACTAACTTCATCCAATTTTCCGTTAAGTCTTTCACACGCGCCCCACATCCGAAGGGTAAAAATGTCATTTCTTCCGCTCTTTTATCTAAGACATTTTTACTCCGTATGTGAGAGAGACTTAACGTAAAATTGGATGGAGTTAGTGTTCGAGACCATTTCTGTTAGAAAACGAAAACACATGGACCAAAACTGTTAAAGTGGGACTGAAACTGTTATGGTATAAAAACACAGGGACCGAAATTGCAGTTTACACCATATTTTAAATAAAAAATCAATATTGTGAGATAAACTCTCAAATAATGCCACATAAGCTAAAAGCTTTAAAAATATGCCACATAAGCTTTTTTTGTTTTACTATATTATATAAGGATAGTTAAATATATTGAGAACATAAAAGATATCAGATAACTCAAGTTTGAAATTGTTTTTTTAAGGAAAACTTCAAAAGATTAGTTATTCTCCCATATCTCATGCATAACAACTCTATTGTATAAGTACCCTAAAAACCAAACCGTAAAATAAAACTCTCACGCAACGCGCGAGCTAGCGCATCTATCTAGTCTACCTATTCTAATAATTGAGTAACTCATCCACATGTCATCATTTTAACTACTTCACATAGGATTTTGCTTATGTGTCATGTTCTAAATTAATTTGATGGAGAATTTTTAGACGGGTCATGGTATGCTCCATATTCGAAATAACCCGATATGTTTAAATTAAAAATTCACAAATTATCATCAGTTATCTCCTAACCCGATATGTTCAAATACAAAATTTACCAATTATCATGATCTATATCTTAACCCGATATGTACCAATTATCATGAGTTATCTCCTAACCTGATATGTTCAAATAATAAACTTATCAATTATTATGATTTATCCTAACCCGATATGTTCAAATTAAAGTTTACCCATTATCATTAGTTATTTATTAACTCGGTATGTTCAAATAAAAAAATTAACAATTATCATTATTATCTCCCAACCCGATGTGTTCAAATAAAAATTTACCAACTATTATAAATCATATCCTTTATTGTAACATACGATTTTTTATATGAATATATATTTGTAAATATCTAAATCAATTTAATAAGAGATATGTTAAAAATAAATTTGATATCTAAATTGAGTTAAACCTATAAACTAAAATCCGTGTAATACACGGATATTAATCTAATTTGTTATAAATACATAGTTGAATGGTATATTTGAGAATATAAAGGATATTAGATAACTCAAATTTGAAATAATACATTAAACTCAAATTTAGGGCATCTATATTACATATTTACATATATTACATACTTTTTTTTAATCCAACAAAACCATATTTTAGTAAATAAATATTTTATAAAAAATTACATATATTATATAACACTCGCATTTTAATATTGTTTGAAATCACTCTATCATATACTTTTGGAATACACTTGTTGGATCTTTTTTATTTCTAAAATGTGCAAACTTGTATAAAGTTTTTAGTGTTAAAATTCCCACTCATGTATGAATGTAACTGGATAAAGAAAAATAAAAAGGCATACGTATTACGTCACCCAAAAGCCATAAAACAACCACAAAGTTCAAACCACTAGACTACACCACTCAAACACCACACTAATCCATGAATTTGCAAATGACACCCATAGCCATTCACCTCTACAAACCACCGGTGACACACACCGGTGGTGAAAACAATAGCAGAGAGGCGAACGACTGAGAATATTACACATATCTAAGGACCGAAAACGATCCGATGAGACGCCGACGATGAACAACCACAAACCACCATCAAACACAGCGAGATGCAGAGAACAACATAGAGAGAGAAATGGTTGTTCAAATGAGGAGAGAGATAGCTACTTATAACCCACAATTGAGATACCCAAAATAACCCTAGGTTAAAAACTCAAAATGTCCTTGAGAGTGTACTTTCACTTCCATTCAACAATCAACATAAATAAATATAAAAGATAATATCCATTAGATTTATCTATAACTAAGGCGGTGTTTGTTTTTCTGAAAAATGTCTGTGTAAGCTCTTATGAATGCATCGTGTAGACCACGCACAAACATTTTCATCTGTAGACTATTTGTTTTTCGAAGACATTTCATAAAAAAACGTCTGCGAGAGCTCTTCATAGTGCAAACTTGGTCCAATACACCACCCACTGTCCCCCACCGCCACCGTCCACAACCCCCATCTACCACCACCACCCACCATCTCTCACTACCACCATCCACCACCACCCCTACCACTACTACTGTCCAGTGCAACCCATCGTCTACCGCCACCACCCACCGTCACCACCACCGTTCGTACATCTCCACCAGTTTACTTTAGTAGTCTACATACGTTAAAAAACAAACAATCTTTTTCGTGCTGACTTCAGAGGTTTGGTCTACCTCTTCTTCTGCAGATGTGATCTGCAGACTGCAGACGTTTTCCTGTAGAAAAAACAAACAACGCTAAATTATATATCTCTAGACATATGCTAAGACATTTACATTTGTGTTTAAGTCTGTTTCGTATTTGTAGTCTCTAGACAACTACTATCACCTTTTCTTGTTTTCCATTGTTGATGTGTGTAAAGTGTATAGATTTTTAACAATGATTTTTCACACAATTGGGTTTTAAATTTATAAAAGACGACAATTACTTTAAGACTAACTACACACAATAGGCAAGTGTACCTATCGTATAGTAGTATAGCTTTAGGCAAGAACCGAATATCGATCCGTGGACACAATGTCTCCCAATACTAAACCTTCATTACTATTTAACCGGTCAAATAAAGATGGGTTGTAAATATTTTAATTAACTAAATTAGCTAATAATTAATCTAACTAAGGCAAGTTAACACAAGTGAAGATAATCAATCAAAGAAAGGTATCACTTAGATTTCGAATCCGTTTAGCAAAACAATGACAACATGTACGAACCTTCGGTGAGATCATTTTCTACACATCATACATGGAAGTAAATTAGACTCCTGTCAAGGTTATCTAATCATATAACCATTCGGAAAGCTAGAACGATAAACACACAATAGCCACCTAAAGTTATGCAATGAAGAACCAATGATACTATTAAGTCAATGTGAAAGATGGTTTGGACTCCCGTCAAGGCTATCCAAACCCATAAATCTTTGGAAAGTTAACACGATGAACACATGATAACCACCTCAATCCACGTAATGTAACAATAGCTATTCAACTTCTTCAACTTATGAAAGTCCTAACACGAATACATGAACCACAGATTTGCGCATTATCAATAGTTACACATACACAAAATTAGGAGATATCCATAACAAACACAATGGTTTTTCCAAACATATGTATAAGGATGCACACTTGTTCAACTTTCCTAAACATTCAATCCTCATCCACCATTCCTAGTCAAATGCCATAAATTACATACTAGCATATGCAATTCATGAATAAATGTCATAACACATACGGTTTTCCAACATAATATGGTTACAACACCCACAAGATTCAATATTTCATCAAGCCAAACAAGCACACATAGTCATTGAAGAATTTTCATAGCTTTGTATAAGCATTGACATAATCATCACCAAATGTTACATACTAGTTGTCAAAGTATGCTAAACTTCATCTAATCTAAGTGATATAGAGTATTTAGCTCATGGAGCTTACAAAAACCACAACCACACTCATAGAAATGGAAGAAAACATACTAGATCTAGAGATTTTCAAACCAAAATGAGTAAAGGTGGGTTGTGTAGTGTTGAATCTTCCCTTGAAATGCTTGATCTTCAATCTTAGCTTCTTGTCTCTTGAAATTGCAGGAAAAACGAGCTAGAGAATGTGTAGAAACTAGGGTTTTTCGTTCTCCAAGCTCTTTTTCATGAAATGGGGAAAAGTTAGGTTTTATAGTCATATCTGCAGATTTCATGGCCATGACATTCGCTGTCATGGCCATATCGCGCAACATCAGGATCTGAACAAAGGCTGTTATGCCCATGACGAATCTGTCATGGCCATGACAGTCTTGAAATTCAACAAAATACTTGATCTCTTGTCTCTTTCTTTTGAAATCACCAAGCAACCATCCAAAACTACAAAATCCAAATAAAACACAATTAAGTGACTATCTAGATGAATTTGAAACCAAAAAACGTTTAAAACGAGGGATAATATGCGTTACTAACATATATATTTAATCACATATCAATTGTCTTCCATTATAAGAGAAAACCTAATTCATTTGAGATAAAAAAAAATATTTACTGTATTTTAACAGTCCCAACGATTTATTATTGGTCGCTATTGGTCTTAACCATCGAAATATATATTGGCGGTCCCAACTTTTCTCGTTTTTGCCACCAACGGTTCTCCATTAAAACTTTTTAGCGACGTTAAGTTTTTCCGAATACCAACCGATGTTTTATGGCTTTTGATCAGAAGAGGAAATCAAGTCACTTAATATAGAAATTTCCTTGAAATGATGCTTCAAACGGATGTTTAAACCTTACGATACTTCAATCGGATGTAAAAAGTTCTTTGTTTGGAGCACCGTTTCGAGTTAAATTTTACATCAATCGACTTATATTCTCCTTACGATAAGAAAAACCTAAAATGTCGGTCTGGAATTCGTAAAAAAAAACTTAACACCGTTAACTGGGACTACCAACCCATATTTTCTTAGTATGGACCGGTAGTAGGCAATAACAAATAGTTAGGCCTGTTAAATTCCAATACTAAAAAAATAGTATACTAATAAATATCAAGTATTTTGGACTGGTCTCACCATCACGGACGTCTCTAGTACCCGCCCATCCATCTTATTCGGGGCATGATAGGACAAGGTCTAGATCGATTCCGGGATACACCATGTCTGAAAGGAAACACATTTACCCTGGGAAAAACCTTCAAGGACCATGTTTGTAAAAGTGTTTATGGTATGGAATAATTGCATGCCTTTCATTGATTAACTCATGCCCCTTATATAGGGAGAATACAAAGCTATAAATAAGAAATGATATACATCAAATATTCTATTCAAACTAATATATATGTAATATATTTACTAAGATTCCCCCGCAGTTTGAACGGGAAGATGAAGGGCGCTCAAACTGGTGCGAAAAGCATGAAAAAGATCACGCGGTAAACCTTTAGTAAAGATGTCGTCATACTGTTGAGACGATGGCACATGGAGAACATGAACATGACCCATCCAAACCTTTTCTCGTACAAAAATATGTCTATCTCTACATGTTTGGTGCGCAGATGTTGCACCGGTTTCCTTGATAAATAAACGTCGAGACATTGTAGCAATAAACCACAGTAGCTTTGCGGGTATTAACACCAAGCTCAACCAACAAATTGTGTAACCAAGTGGTCTCTACCACTGCATTAGCAACAACACGATACTCAGCCTCAGCACTCGAACGAGAAATCGTGGCATGTCGCTTTGATGACCAAGAAACCAAATTTCCCCCAAGATATACAGAATAGCCGGACGCGGACTTGCGCAAGTTAGGACACCCGGCCCAATTCTCATCCGAATATGCTGTTAGCGATAGATCCGTTGTTGGAAGAATCCGTAAGCCGTAATCAATCGTGCCCCGTATGTAATGTAAAATCCGTTTCATAAACTAAAAATGGGGCTCTCAAGGAGCATGCGTAAATAAACAGATCTACTGAACGGCATATGTAATGTTGGGTCTGGTGAATGTAAGGTATTGCAGTGCCCAGCTAAAGTTCGATACTGGTTGTCATCCGAAATTAATTCCCCCGCAGTTGCACTAAGTTTAGCCGAGGTGTCGGCCGGTGTATCACAGGGTTTGCATGACGTAATCCCTGCCCGATGGATTATATCCTTGGCATAGGAGGACCGTGATAAGAACATCCCACTTTTGTCACGTGTGACCGTAATACCCAAAAAATGATGAAGTGTTCCCAAATCTGACATAGCAAACTCACAAGGTAATGTACCAATGATTGTAGTTAGCAAGCGAGTATTGACACGGTTAAAATAATGTCATCCACATACAAAAGTAAATAAGCATGTTTACCTCCATGGTTATAAGTAAATTACGAATTGTCACATGAACTTTTGTGAAAGCCGTGAGCGGTGATATAAGTGGCAACGCGAGTGTACCAAGCTCACGGTGCCTGTTTGAGACCATATAGTGATTTCTTCAATCGACATACATGAGTGGGTGCACGTGGGTCAACAAATCCCGGTGGTTAATGCATAAAAACTGTTTCATTCAAGTCACCGTGTAAAAAAGCATTTTTAACATCCAACTGATTAATAGGCCAATTTCGAGCAACTGCGAGACTCGACACGGTTCTGATAGTAGCCGTTTAACAATCAGAATAAAAGTATCATCACAATCCACCCCAACGGTTTGAGACTTGCCATTAACAACTAACCGCGCTTTGTAGTGCTCAAGTGAACCATCCGCCTTAAATTTTTGACAAAATAGCCATATACATCGGATCACCGGATGTGTAGTGGGTCCGGTACTAGATCCCATGTATCATTAACCTGTAAAGGGTCATATTCACGAGTCATAGCATCTAACCAATTAGGGTCGGCCTTGGCATGCGTGTAAGATTTAGGTAGTGGAGAGATAGTGGGGGTGGTAGAAGCATGTTGGTTGAGACGAGTTACAGGTTTAACTACCCCAAGTCTAGCCCGGGTTGTCATGGGGTGGAGTGAATGAGGTTGTTGTGGTGGTGGGGACGGTGGTGTGTGTTATGAGTCGGGAGTAGGCTGATTTGGTGATGGGGGTGCGTAGGTGTAGTAGGGGTAGGTGACGAGGGTGTTTGTGTGGTGGGTATAGGTTGTGGTGGTGTAGGGAAATTGGAGTTAAATGGATGTGGCAGTAGGTCATCAAGGAATTCATAGGATTCTTGTGTGTGTTGTTCGGAATAAGGAAACGATATTTACATGGCGAGAGTTGAGAACTTTACTGGAAATAGGGTCATAACAACAATGTCCACGGTGGTCTTCGGGGTAACCAAGGAAGATACAACGGACGGAACGTAGTTGCAGTTTGTGACCCATGGCGGCAGAGGTGTTTGGATAGCATGCACATCCAAACACACGTAGATTACCATAATCAGGGTGGCAACGATAAAGTGCAAAATGTGGGGTAGAGAAATTGAGACGTTTGGTGGGTAAGATGTTGTGAAGTATGTAGCAGTGTGAAGGGCTTCCACCCAGAATTAAGGTGGCGGGTGTGCATGAGTTAACAAGGTGCGGATAATGTCATTTAGGCGGCGAATCATACGCTCAGAACAACCATATTGTTGAGAAGTGTGGGCACACAAGAAGCGAAACAATAAGCCATGTGAATGGGCAAATTTTTTAAACTCATTATTATCAAATTCTCCGCCGAGATCGCATTGGATTTTTTTTTATTTTTTGATTGAATTGGGTGGAAATGAAGCTATGAAATTTTACAAAATTTGTGAAGGTTTCACATTTGTATTTTAGGGGATACACCCAAACAAAATTTGTAAAGTTATCAACCAAAACCATATAATACTTGTATCCGGATTTGCTTTCGACAGGTGAAGTCATAAATCACAATGAATAATATCAAATAGGGCAAAAGTACTAATATTCAAATCATAAAAAGGAAACCGTTTGTGCTTGGAAACTTGACATGAATGACATAAAGTACCGACTAAGCATTTATTACATTGAATCAAAGACTCAGAATTAAGCAAATGCAAAATTGACTCGCCCGGGTGACCGAGACAATTATGCCATTGATCCGGTGATGACGCGGCAAAAGCGGAAGGACAGAGTGGTGATGTAAATGGTTAGAGATCACCGGAGCTATTGTGGCGGGAAAGCGGAGTTCCATCCTTGAAATCCTTCACAGTAAAACCAAATGAGTTAAATTCCATAGAAGTAAAATTATCAATATTAAATCTTCGGACGGAAAGTAAATTTTTGATGATGTCGAGTGTGAAAAGAATGTTGTTTAGTTTATAGGTGCGGTTATGGGTGGTATGTTGGTCGTGGCTGGACCCATGAATTGGCATATGATGGCCATTTTCTACAAATGTTGACTTTACAGGATTAAATGACAAAGGTGTGGTGATTTTACCTGGATATGATGTAATATGTGATGATGCCCCGGTGTCCATATGCCACGTTGAATCATTACCTTGCATGTGAACCTGCTCCATGGCATTTGTTAGTTCATTTGGCCTAAAATTTGTGTATCTAGTGAAGTTTGTTGAGCCCTGTTGCGACCCAAAAAAGTTGGGCACATATTGTTGGTTACTGCTATTTGGGCCATGAAATTGCTGCTGTGGGCCATTCCATCTATTGTTTGGGTTCTAGTTTAACCGAGTTGGGTAGGGTGATGGTGGTGTGTTCCAGTTTTGTTGCCAATTAGTATATTGTTGCTGTCAATTAGGGTTCAATTGTTGTTGGTTCCCATTCCATTGTTGAGAGCAACACCATTACCATTCCACTATTGCGAACCACCACCACCATTACCATTCAACTGTTACGAACCACCACCACCATTACCATTTGACTGTTCGGAACCACCACCACTACGGCCCCTTCCTTGCTGATTTCTTCCACCACCGTGTCCTCATCTGTTGTAATTACCTTGACCATGGCTGTTGTTTGAGTTGCTGTTGTAGTTGTTGTTGTTCGAGTTGCTGTTGTAGTTGCTGTTGGTCGAGTTGCCGGAGTTGTGTTGTTGGTTACCAGACGACGATGTCACGACCGCCGTTGCCTTTGGTCGTTCCGATTGACGGTCACGATCCAGAAAAATCATGCCACAAGCAAGGTCCCACGCGGGTGGGTTTTGATTAATCAGTGCACCAACAACATCGTATTTCGACGGTAGACCTCGTACCATCTGCAGGACCAGCCGAGACTAAGTTACAGGCTGTCCGACATCGCTTAGTTGTTCAACGATGTCTTTAAGTTTCAGACAGTACGATTCGATTGAGTCACAAGACGCCAAGCAGAGATTTGTGAACTGGCGTTCAAGAGTAGCAGCCCTAGAATTCTTATTGTTCAGAAAGATGGATTGAATGTGTTCCCAGACCTAAAGTGCAGTGGTGGTGGTGTTGTTGTCAAAGTTAACAACTCACTTTAGAAGATTGTTAGAGATCGTTGCATAGATCCATTGAATAACTAAAGCATCGATCGTTACCCATTGTTTATACAGGAGGCGTTGCTCCGTCGATATGGTCTACAACCTTGAACGTAGTGACGTGCAGTTTAAACAACTTAACCCACGTCGAGTAAGTGATCTGTGCTCCATCTAGAGTGCTTACCTATGTATGAATGCTATTGACAGAGTATGCATGGTGCAAAGATTTTAGATTTTCATTTTCAGCCGTGTTGTTGTTTGGTGGTAGATTTAGGGTTTAGTACGTATAAGGCTCTAATACCATAAAATTATTTATGGTATGGAATAATTACATGTCTTTCATTGATCAACTCATGCCTTTATAGAGAGAGAATACAAAGCTATAAATAAAGAAACAATATGCATCAAATATTATATTCAAACTAATATATATCTAATATATTTACTAAAAGCTTTTATATCTCTTTAACCATCATCTTCATCTCATTGCGCAAGAATTAAAACCAAAAATAATAATAAGTAAATAGAGAAGAACTATCCGGCCTATTCTTTGTATATGTTCTTTATACTATTGTACAAATCGTAAATTCAAAGTCACGAATTAGCATGCTTGACCATAAGAGGTCGATCAAATAGGTGCCACTTCAAATTCAACTTGTACAACAACTAGTTTGTTTAGTGGCACTCACTTCATCAATAACATAAATAATATCTTTTTTCCCATCAAAAACTTGCTTTGTTGCCTCATTTTCCTTGGCTTCAACCCTTTTTTGACTTGCAATCTCAAAGATTTTTGTGATCATTTCAAGAAATGCATCTTCCACATTCAAATTCTCCTTTGCAGATGTTTCCATGAAACATAGATCCTCTAGTTGAGCAAGACTTTGACCGTCTTCCGCGTCTACCTCTCTCGAGTCAACCAAATCGGATTTATTCCCCACAAGAACAATAACCATGTCACGACTTCCGTACTCTCGAAGCTCGTGTAACCATTTCTTCAAGTTCTCAAAAGTTCTCCTACGCGTTATGTCGTAGACTAACATTGCACCTAATGCGCCACGGTAGTATGAGCTTGTTATGGCTCTGAATCTAAGATCAAGATAACACAACCATCATTCTTAATAATCGTCAATTGAACAGTAGAACTTGTATTAAATTAAAATAGGCAAATTGGTCTAAAATAATTCCAACTAACATCTATTAGTCGAGAATAATCTCAACTAAGTCTATTCTATCCAGTGGTTCTAAATCCAGCTTTTTTAACCTTCAGTGATCCGTCATTAAGTGTATTTAATGGTTGTTAACTTTTTTTCAAATTTTTTTTCGAATTTCAAACCGTGGTTTTATGAATATTGATCGGGAGAAGGATACGAGTCAGTTGATGTAAACCTCACCTCGAACCGGTGTTCCAAACGACGAAACAATCTTCAATCGGGTGTTTAAACCCTAACGGTGCTTCAGTCTAATGTTAAAATTAAATTATTTGGAGCAACAATTGAAGGTAAGGTTTACATCAATTGACTCGTATTCACATCCCGATCAAAAACCCTAAAACATTGGTTTAAAATACGCAAAAAAAAAATAAGAAAACGTTAATGGATGTTAAGTACACTTAACGGTAAACCTAGAGGCCAAAAAGTTGGATTTCAGACCACTAAAGAGTATAAACTGAGTTGAAATTATTCTCAGCCAACAAGTTAACAAGTTAACGTTGATACTATTTTAGGCCAAGTTACATTAAAATGTTAAATTGATTTTGTGTTGCTTCAAGTTTTTTATCGGATGAAACACATGATTCAAGAATAATGAATATTTCGTACAAGATGATTTATAGAAAAGAAAAATGAATATTTTAAATCGAGGTTGGATCAGTGCGCATAACAATCATAACGGCACTTAGTTGGTACCAAATGTGAAGTTACTATCCGAAAATAAAGTTTATGTCGAACCATTATTTACTACCGTCCAAATTTTAGTATTTTACTACCGAAAACAAAGTTGTTAATGATGTTACCACCGAACTTTATCAATAACCATAGTAATTGAAAGAGTAAATTATAATTTTGAGTCTTTATAATATGCAAAATTATAAATTATGGTCTTTATTTTAAATTTTTACACTGTTAGTCTTTGTTTTAAATTTTTGCATTAGTTAGTCTTTCTATAAATTTTGCTTACGGTTTAGGGCCTTTAAGTTAACGGCCGTTAAATTCTACGGTTAAATTCCGTTATGTGCAATGTACATGAGGGTATTTTATAATAAAAGAAAGAAAGATAGAAAGAAAGGTTGTTGTGATTTTTTACTTTTTTTTTTTGGTGATAAGCAACATCAATGGTGAAGACCCATATAGGTATTTCACTTGGAAAGTCACTTATGGAGACATTTATCCGATCGGTGTTAAGTAACAAGTATTGTTCGTTTTTTTTTTATTATTAATAGTTGATTTGGGGGGTTTTTTGATTTGAATGGAGTAAACGGTGGTTAAAACTCCTATCGAAGGAGGTGATGGTGGCAGTTTACTACCACCACCATCATCAGTTCAACCGGGTGAACACAACCACATTCGCCGAGCCGGTGGCGACGGATTTGAACCTGGCGACGGTGGAGGCGGTGGTGGATATGGGGATGTGGGTGAATGATGATGATAATAATATATATATATATAACTGGTTTTTTCTAAATAGTTTGAGTAAATTACATAAGTGGTCCCTTAAATATAAACTATTTATTAGCTTCTGTCCTTTTAGATGTAAAATTACCAAAATACCCTCATTTGCATTGCACATGAGGGGACTTAACCAAAAAACGTAACGGCCATTAACTTAAAAGCTCAAAACCGTGACAAAAATTTATATAAAGGCCAACCAGTGCAAAAATTTAAAATAAAGGCCACAATCCGTAATTTGGCTTATTATAAAGGCCCAAAATTGTAATTTACTCTAATTGAAATTACTATCGAACCTCATGTAATGCTGCTAAGGTTTAATTTCAATTTACTTTTTCACAAATTTAAGGGGCTGTTTATTTCACCTTTTAATGGTTCAGTTCAGTGCTTAATCATTCAGATTCAGCGTTCAAAACGTTTGTTTTACAAAAAAAGTGTCTCTGAATGGTTCAGTTAAGTGCTGAATGGTTAAGAGATTGAAAGATGATAAATGGAATTGAATGGAGCGTATACCAAACTTACCATTACTTGAAGTTCTACCTCAATATCCCTCTCATTGATAGAACCTCTTAATGGTTTAGACCTCTTAATCATTCAGCACTTAATGATTCAGATTTGATTAAACAGCCCCTAAACCTGATCATAAGACACATTTTAGTAAAAAAATTTCATACTTGACCTCAGCTCGGACCCCACTAGAGGGTTGTTGTGCTAGGATCCTGCTACCAGGGATGCTACCTCTTAACCCCCATGGTCTATAGGCTTCTTAATCCTATATTTTTTTATAAGTTACACACTAACCATAACTTTTGATAATGATAACTTTAACCTTCCTATTTTTTCTACTTAAGATTTGATTTCTACTAGGTTTTACGCACGAGGCCTTGGTTCGACTCCCATTTCTGTGGTGGATTAGTCCGGCACCACGCTCCCCTAAAAGGGTAGTCTTTGTGGTGGTTGTTGTCGGAATACCTTCCAACTTTGACACCCGTGGGTCTGGTTAAAACAATATAGTTGTTGGAGTTTGTCAGGAGGCCCACTATTGGATGGTGTGGGTGCAAAATTTGTGTAAAAGTTAGCATTCTAAAAAAGTAAAATGTCATACAAACATAATGGACTTTTAATTTTGTTCCATTTAAGTCACTTGAAGCTTATTTTGTTTCAATTTAATAACTTAACTTTAAAAAGTGTTCTAATCCTAGGTAATTGACTTGTATAATAGGTAAAGATTAGAACACTTTTTAAAGTTAAGTTAGCAAATTGGAACAAAATAAACTTTGATTGACTTAATTGGAACAAAATTGAAACTTGGTTATGTTTCTATAAATTTATCCCTTTTAAAAAAACAACTTCGACACATTTTTTGTTTAGATTAGTTGTACGACTTTATAGCTCCACGTCCGACACCTTATACCTTTTTTAATCATTGCCTAACCACATTAATGTTAAAATTATTTTGACGACTATACATGTCTAAATTACTTTTTACGACCATCCACCAATGTTCGAGACATTATATATTTTTTCCATATATTCTAATAACATTAACGTCAAGAACACAATGTTGTAACAAAGTAAAAAAAACTCTATACCATACGTTAATATCATTATCATAACACGTTTAATGAAGTCACAACCTCAATATTTCCACCGTTGTAAGCAACAATGGTCAAAATCCTAGTTATTATCAAGAACAAGTTGCTCATCTTACAATATCTATCACAACATTTTTCTATAAAAAATGGGAAATGTATATCATTATAGTTGTTGTTTTATAGCTTATATTAAATGCAATAACTAATCAACGAAACATAAGAAATGGTCAATTCAACCCAATTTTGTTGGCAGTAAAAACTAAAAAGTAACATGTTTAATGTTTATCATTGGTAAGAAGAAACATATTTACTACACATGTGATCAGTTGTCTAGCCTGTGAGTTACACATCTTTCTACCTCTTGCATGAAAAGTTAAATACTACGTTTAACCTTAAATTTTATATATTGGTGCTTGTTGAATTGAAAACATGAAAGACAAGAAAATTGAGTTAAACACACCTTTCTTGGCCAGCAGTATCCCAAATTTGTGCTTTGGCAATCTTATCTCCAACCTTAACATTTCGATACGCGAATTCAACACCGATTGTTGGCTTAGTATCAAGATGAAACTCGTCTTTTGCAAATCTCGACAAAAGATTTGATTTCCCGACTGCCGAATCCCCTATCAAAACCATCTTAAATAAATAATCACACTCTTCGCCGTACAAACTACTACCCATCGATCGATCTTTGCGGTTCTTTATGGAGAGTAGAAGATTAATCAAGAAGAAAATGCAATATATTGAAAGCTAATTAAGAGGTTTTTAGTGGTACCAAACATTTGATAAAGACATGATGATTGTTGTGGGTGATCGTTCTTTGATTATGTCAAAGGCATGTTGTTTTAATCAATCAAGTTAAAAAGGTTTGGCTAGTTGGCCCATATATACTACTTTATATAAATTAGTATTTTTATCTTTAAAAAATATTAAGATACTGTTATTTGTTATTTGGTATATTGGTTTCTAATGATTATCACCTTTCGGTTTTTAACGGTCCTAACTATTCAATTGATTATCAATGGTTCCAACTTTTATCACTTTGACAACCAACGGTCCGTCGTTAATTTTTTTAACGCCGTTAAATTTTTTCCGAATTCAACACCGATGTTTTAGGCCTTTTGATCGGAATGATAATACAAGTCGATATATGTAAAAGTTTGCTAGAAAACGGCTCTCTGAACGATAAGTTTTACATCCGATTGAAGCATCGTTAGGTTTAAACACCCGATTGAAGCACCGTTTCATTCTTTGGAGCGTTGTTTCGATATAACTTTTCCATCAATCAACTTGTATTATTCTTCCGATCAAAAGGCTTAGACATGGGTCTTAAATTTGGAAAAAAAACTTAACGACATTAAAAAAATTTAACAATGGACCGTTGGTTGCCTAAGTGATAAAAGTTGAAAAACGTTGATAGTCAATTCAATAGTTGGAACCAATAGAAGCGAAAAAAGTATTAGTTGAAACCGGTAGAAATTAACATAGTATGTTATTATTATCATTATTATGTTCTTTGTTTTGTCATCATTGTTGAACAATATACTCGAGAATTTGACCGTAACTAAAGTTTTATTTGGATTTTTTATAACTTCTAGACAATATTCGTTTATAACTAAAAAGTTTGGATAAAAGATTTATATTTTTATCCATTATTTTGACTTTACATTAACTTCGGATCCAAAGCTTCACGTGACCAGAACGAAAATGTGTTGAAACAAAGATGTTGGTGACACACACACACGTAAAGAATTGTGACAATATCTATAATATTATTTTCTTAAAAATATTAACAGGTTTTATTCTATATTTTAAAAAGGCTCTATCTATTCACACACTCAACCTTTCTATCCATCCACCATTTTAACGGCCCGTTAAATACTTCACGGCCGTTAAATCTGTTTAACTGCCCGTTAAGCCTTTAACGGCCGTTAAATTTTTTTTTTTTTTTTTTTGCATTTGTAGTATAACGGTTTGTTAGGCCTTTAACGAAATTACAATAATTATTATGGCAATTAAATCATATTATTATAATATCAAATAGTTCAAAAGTTCCTAACATGTTATAGTGTGAAATTTGCAATAATTATAAATTTTATGTGACGATTACTTGGTGTTTCAAAACTAAAAAGAAAAAGGTTATGATAACCATATGAAATTATAAGGTTATAAAAATAAATTAAAAGTAGCTCTATGAGACATGTATGACGATAATATATAAGTTTGAGTTTCTTTGTGTTTGTCTTTTTTCTTTTCTCTTGTTCAAAAAGAGGGTAAAGAAGATATGTTGGATGAGAATATCCACGATTTAGGTCATATATTTTGCAGTATTTATTTTATCTTTACAATAAAAAGAAATAATAAATTATGTTTCTCATATATATATAAGGATGAATTTGAGTTTCTTATATGTTTCAAGTAAATAATCTAAATGATACATATAATTGTTTTACAAAATAGTCATTTTTGAAATTAAAAAAAAATTACCTATAATTTTAACTGCCCGTTAAGCATCTAACGGCCGTTAGAATTTTTTTAAAAAATTTTTTTTAATTTTTTTTACTTTTTTTTTAATTTTAAAATTACATTTGATGTATAACGGCCCGTTAAAGACTTAACGGGCGTTAAATGAGTGTTTGGTTAGATTGTTAGATGTGTGAATAGGGCATCCCTTTAAAAAATACAAGTAAAGATGCAATGTTTAAGTTTTAGTTACAACTTAGAGGACATGTTCGAGCGTGATGTTTTTTACTTCGCTATACACGTTACGTTGGTGTCTTGGTGATATTAGCATGAGGTGTAGATCACTCACGACATGACATATTTATGACTCTGTGCACTCGTTACATGGATGACATTAACGTGTGGTGCCACATGTATGTCTTTGTACAAACGTTATACTGGTATAATTAACGTATGTGCCCTCGTGCAAGATAAACCATTTGTAATTTTGTTACACGCATTATGATCGTAACACTGACATAATGAGACCGTCGGTAAACAAAACCATCGATCAGTCAATCATGAAACTAACTCGTTACTAGAGTGATTATTATAGTCATGCTTTGCTATTAAAAAAAAAATATATAAATCCTCTAAGAAAATTGTATATTTTAATGTACCTTTACCCGCAAAATGCATAAAGGCTCTTTTAGCAACTTATTTGACTAAAAAACTTTTTTTTTCTGGTGAAAGTATAATTGATTCAACCGTTAATTTGGTTCCAAGTCTTTTCTTTTTCCCTTCAGGATGAAGCATTTAATAATTTATGATTGTGATTCATCACTCCATTATCTTTTACTTTTAAGATTGCTAATTATTTGATCATTTGTTACTTACAAAGCAATATCTCGTGATCTAGCACACAAATAATAATTCGAAATTTGATTTATTATAATTTTTTAATATTATTCTATTAGATTTTAGTAATCGAAACTTTAATTTACTGGTCAATATTAATCTTAAGTTAAGAAATTTGCTGTATCACTCTCACCTGATAATTATTTTCATACAATGGTCTTCTGTTAAAGTTCTCTAAACAATGACTCGTACAAACCTTTTGTTTCAAATGGGTTGTCTGGTTGATTACAATTGTTTGATCTTCTTCTGCATGAGATGGACGAGATGGTCTAGGCCACCAATCTGGTTGCTGTAAATGTGGATAGGGTGGAACCTTTATGCCAACCAACAGAAGTAGACATAAAGATGTAATTTCTCCTTATGTAACTATCTTCAATGCGATGTCCAACAATGTAATGTTTTCGTTCCCTTATTAGTTCAACAAAAGTCAGCATCTTATTCTAATATTTCTCATGTTGGTAGATATTGTAGCGAGTGATTTCATCCTGATCTTGTCTCCACTTCTTCGCCTCCTCTTACCATCTTGTCCCCTCTTCATACTTCAATGTCTCTCGGTTCCATCTTACTTGATCGGGAGCAGACCATGTATCAAAAGAAGGTGAAAATCAGTGTATTGCCCTTGTGACACCCCTCTATCAACCATATAATACTCGTTTTTTTCATGTACCAACTCATCATCTTCTTCATCATTCACCCCATCATTATCTTCTTAATTACCAATTTGGCAATTTCTTCACTCTCTTCCATCATCTCATCATCATCGTCATGGACGGATCCAATGGGTTCACCGGAACCCACCGCGTCTCAAAACTTTAGCATAAACTATATAGAAAATTTCGGAGTGAACCCTTAGAAAACTTTGAAGTGAAACCTTCTTATATCATTTCAGTTTCCAAAGTGTAATATTGACTTATTGTATCACATTGTTATTATGTGATTAACCTAACCCAGTAACCCGATTCGAACCGTTAAATCGACCCAAATATTTTGTATGATTTCATTAAAAATTGAGCACCTAAAAATAGTGAACCCACTGATAAAAATTCTTAGATCCGTCATTGATCATCGTCATCATCACCTTCCACAACTTCTCTTGCAAAACGATGCTCCCGCTTACCTTTCATATCCTATAAGATATATGCTTCCTAAGTTTTTCTAAACTTGAATTCAGTATCTTTAATTCTCTAAATAGCAAACGGACATTGCACAGCTCGCCATTTCTTAGCTTCTTATGATATGAATCTTGCTATCATTCAGCAACCTAAAAAAAAGTCTACAACGTGGAATAACCAATCGTTCATAGATTCATGTGATTCCCAAAAATTAATACGTACCAATGGTTTAAATGAGATAGTAGGTTAACCACTGATGATAACATACACTACCTTTGGTGCATTACCTCATAATTCCTCGCTTCGATCTTATAACTTTTTCTTGGAATAGCATTCCAATTCAAGATGTGAGTTAAAAGCTTTGGAAGAGGTTTAAGATTTCTTCGTAACAAAATATATTTATCCCTAGGTTCTTTTGGTGCATTTACAAACAATTCCTACAACATTTCAAGCCATTGTCTTCCATGTTGATCTTTAGTACCAACTTCATTTAAATACTGCTAAGATCTAACAGGTTGATGAGCTTCGGTGTTAAATTGGCATTTTGTGACATGGTTAAAAGATAAAGTAACCTCTTCTCCCCCTCACTTTACCCTTCAACTTAGTTGTCATCGGGGGATTCTTCCCATCACCTTTAATGAGTATAGACATCCATTCCATAATCTGATCAAAATAGACATGGTTTTATCATTTTCATTAAACAAAAATGTTTCCCTCCAACCCAACCTGTCAAAACAGTCAATTAAAGCATAATTCTCAAAATCAAAAATTTATGTCTTCCTTTCAACAGTGATCAAATTCTTCAAGTGGCTAATCTTAGTAATTTTATCCGAAAATAATTGACATTTCCTCCTAGAATGGTGTTTAGATATGGTTTTGTCTTATTGGGTTTTCGTAGCAAGGTTTTTAACGAGACAACTTCACAAGCGTATCAAAGAATAATTTGGCTGTTGTAGGACTCAAGACCTGAGACTGTTTTATGAGGAAAACTGTCACACCCCGACCGATGATGGAAACCTCGAGGCGGACGTAAGTGAATAGATTGCTCGTAGCTCATGGTACTTAAAATGATTAAATGGAGTTAAATTTCCTGAATCTTGTTGTTCAAATAGATACATATAATAATTTAAACAAACTGAACAATTAAACATACTGATTAAATTATCTAGGTCGAAGAAAAGTCCTACATGTGACGCCTCTTGAATAACCCAACTAAACAGATCAGCTAAAAAAGTAGCTGGTGAGTAAACATAGGTTTGAAATACGTATAGATATAATGATTAAAAAGTCAACTCATGACGTTATGTCAAAACTTATAACTGCAAACATGTACATACAAAACAACAACGCATAATCGAACCTTGAATGAATGCAGTCACGTAATCACACAGATTAAGCTGCTAATGAATAGGATCCCAATAATAACTCAGTTATAATCACCCAAGAATCAGGGGTGGGTTTTTAGGCCAATAGATCTATTATTGGTAACCGTCGGTTTCAATTAATTAATGATTACACTTGAACAAAAACTGCTATCAGGCTATGAACATATATTTTGCAAGTAAAGACATAACATGAATTGATTTACTGATCAACATGAATAAATTGAATAACTGAAATCTGATTAATAAGTTCATATGAAATCACCCCAAATTAAAACAAGAAAAGCGGATACGAATACTTACTTGATAACTGCTCGTGAAATGAAATTAATGAAAACTTGAAAAAGGCACCGAGACTCTCCTTAAGGATCACCTAAGGAATGTCGGCTTATGTTAAAATGATAACTAAAAATGATTCAAGAATCTAGGGTTATAATCGGAATCTGGGTTTAAGTTAATTAAATGGTAAATAAAAAGAATAATAATGTAATCGTAATAGATTTTATAACAATGATTAACTAATTAATATATTGATTAAATTGTATATAAAATTTAACTATTTACCAAATTAAGTGGATTCATTAGTTCATTAAATGACATGACCATCGATTCGATAACTAAATAGTTATTTATGAAGATTAATTTACAAAAATTTACCCTTTAAATGACACCATTAGTATAGTTGCAGGTAAATAATAAAAGCATGAGTTGATCATAAATCTCAAGACTCCTAAATAATGTTTTAGTCTATCTGGTTAAGTCTATTTGTTAAATCTGTTTGTTAATAAAAGCATGAGTTGAATAATTGTTTGTTTTTTTCATAAACTCAATCCTTTTGTTAAACAACAAATACACCATGTCCAGGGACTCAAACCCTGGACCATTTGTTCCATACAAACAAATTTAACCAAATAGACTAAATTGAATATTGTTTATATAATCAGAAATGAAATTAATATAAACTGTTATTTGATTAAACTCAAATTCCTATATGAGCCCTAAAATCAAAATCATCAAAATTTCTTATGAATTCAATTCTAAAATTGAAATCAAACACAATATGCATGATTTATACATCATAACAAATTCAGAGAATGATTTAATTACATAAATAAATGATAATATAATAATATACAATTGGAACTATAGTTTGGCTATAAATTAAATCGTTTCATGTCATTCGTAATTGGAATTGGAAGAAGAAGATGGCTACGAATCGGTATGATATACAAGAAACGTTAGAGATGTGTAAATTTGAATAGCGTGATTAAGGTATGAACACTCTATACTATTATTGTTGTACAACATTTATTAGCTTATGTGTACGGATTTGGGTTTCTCATTACTTCGTAGTCGAAAATCTAATTTCGATAGCTATATAGATCTATCGAACAACTGATGCACCAAACGGTGTCTAGTGAATGTGATGAATTGACCAAGAGAATATGATTATGTGATGCATCGAATGGTGTCTATTGAATGTGATGAATTTACCAATTGAATGTGACGAATTGACCAAGTGAATGTGAATGCACCTAACGGTGTCTAGTGAATTTGAATTATTAAATGTGTACGTATATATTGACTGATAGTTATAAGTAAGATTGTACTATTGTATAGTTTTGTTCCACTGAGTAAAAACCAATTTTACTCAGGCGTGCATATTGTCCTTTATGTACGTAGGTTACAGGTTCATCCAGAAAGATTTGATCGAGGGCTCGGGAAAGTTAAAGACCAAGAGTTTTCATAAAAGAAAGTATTTTTTTGTGATGTTTTGTAAAATTTTTATCAAATAAATGTAATGTTTTATGTTGATTCATGAAATTTGGTTTGATTCTGATTATTGTTAAGTGACACGTCAGTCCTATTCGGGTTGGGGTGTTACATGAAGTGATGACCGGTTGATTATGCTAACGCAACATATCTATTAGACCCCGCAAGGCTTGATTTCAGTCCAGATATGTTTTACTTATCCAGACACTACAAATTTGTGACGATCAAAAGAAGCATATCTACACTATATTGAGACAATGCAACATGAAACAATAAATCAAAGACGCATGCATCAAAGATCAAGCAAGCCACTACCATGACGAAACTTCACAAACTCAATTTGTATGTTGAATTGAGGGTGAACTCAAATTTGTATGTTAAATTGAGGGTGAGTTATACATGTTGTACCCTTTTTCCTTAACTAAGTTTTGTCCCACTGAGTTTTCGTTAGTAAGGTTTTAACGATGCAGCATTACTGATCTTGTAGCATCAGTTAATATCAGTCCTAAAGAACCGAGCCAACATTCTCTAGGAGCATAATGTTAGTAGTGTATATTATAAAATGACTAAGGATGAGTCTTATAAATGAAGACTATTTTATGACTCGGTCCATTGTTTACAGGTTTTAGGGTTTCATGTTTACCTTAAAATGAATAAAAACCAGTTTCCACCTCTTAATCTTTGTTATTTACAATTGAAATCCTTAAATAATATAGCAAAATAAAAAAAAGTTTATGTGACATCTTTTCAAAACTTTTAGCTTATGTGGCATTATTTGAGAGTGTATATCACAATAATGATTTTTTTATTTAAAATATGTATATAAAATATATTATAATAAAACTAATTGTATTTTTGGTCCCCTAATATTTTGAATAATTCTGAAACATTTAAGAGTATTTATATATTTAACCCTTTACTACAAGGGGTGTACGTATATGAGTCAGTTTATATTTGATATGGTTTAAAAATAAAACTTATGTATAAGGTTAATAATAACATACAATTTAAGACCTGATTGTTTTATAAATATACATATTACATAACATTTTTATACGATTTAAAAAAAATAAACTACACCATAAAATTAAGCATTTTATTCTCTTTAATTTGAGTATAATATTGTTATACTTAAAATCTAATTTTTAAAAATATATCATGTGTGACACCCCGCCCGGTGGCGGAAACACCGGGCTGTCATTGGAATTGGATATCATAGTAAACAAAGCACATGGTATTTATTTATTAAAGTCTAATAATGATATCATAAGTTTGGAACATGAGTCTTAAATATAAACGACAAAAGTAATAAAACCGAAATAGTAAATGCAATTGTCTTTTTATTATTCTAGGTCCAAGGCAATCCTACGTCTTGGCAAAAGTAGCAAAACAATATCAAAGCATCACCTGAAATATGTGAAAATAAAGTTAGCTACACAAGCTAGTGAGTAAAACCCAAATTGAATAGTAATAGTATTGAAATCCGAGATCAACAAGATATGCTGCGCAATCCCACATGTATAGTAATTTCGTAATATCACCCTACCAGGACCCCTAGAATAGAATAGCACACCAACCACAATAGAAACCATAGTATCTCGTTTAGCCATTTGTCATGAGAACCACTCATGTAATGAATAATGATAACTTTTAATAACCGTCGTTTACCGTCTCGATATATAAGTCATCATTTAGCAATTTAGGGACATGGCATAGTATAGCATCATAGCATAGCAACATAGTATAGCAACATAGCATCTCGACATAGTAAACATGGAATTAGAAAGGCCGGGTTTAAATCACCTATCGATGTTGTACAAGCAGGTGGGTTTGTCAAACCATTAGCGCTAACATTGTACCGGTGGGATTACAAAGCAATAAAACTACTTTTAACTAACACATAAGATTGCATCAAGCCGCGAACTAGATTAACATATTTGTATGATCTCTTTTAGAAAACGAATAGAAAACGCAATATAGTAAAAGACATAATTCAGCCCCAAAATAGTAAAATGGAAAAAGGGGAGTGAGTTTACTCACCTGACCAATATAGATAATAGCAAACGCAAGAAAGTAACTAAATAGAATCGAGGATCGCCCAGATGTTAGAATCACCTAATTAACCGGGAAACCTAATTTAGAAACGAGACAAATAATATAGTAACTAGAATCAAGAACTTAGAAATTCTAGGGTTTTGGATTTGGGGTTTTAGGATTTTAAATTATAAATTGAAAATTAGGGTTTCAAAATATAATTTGGGAATTTAGGGTTTTAAAGTACCAATTGGGAGTTAGGGTTTCAAAATTCAATTTAGGGTTTTAAAGTCCAATTTGGGAATTTAGGGTTTCAAAAACCAATTTAGGGTTTTAAAGTCCAATTTGGGGATTTAGGTACGAGATGTAAGTATATATTTTTATAGTAAACAATTTCTAGTTTTTATAATTGATATATTATTTATATATAATCTTGAGAAATATATATATATAACTTAGAAGTAAGGGGGTTAAAAAGGTGAAAATTAAATAAAAGTGGTCACAGTGGGACTCGAACCCACGACCTAACGCGTCAACGACAGCGGCCTTACCACTGAACCAGACACGCTTTTTGTTTCTTAAACAGACGGAAATAGTTTTAATCTTTACTACACAAGTATACCCATTTCCATATAAACCCTAGATTTGAAAATCAACCAATTCGTTCTTAATTTGATGATTGAATCCAGAAGACCATAGGGCTTTTAATCTATACATTACAACGATCATTTCAATGTATTAAACTTACTTGTTTGATAACGACTTGAATCACATACGAAGATGAGCAAGAGCGGCGGTTAGGAGAATCAAACACCTAGTTCTTGTGATTTTTGATAGAAATTAAGGTAGCAGAGGGTGAAAGGGAGGTCGATAGGTTGTTTTAGTTGGATTGAACTGTCTCAAATTGATTTGGAACCGGTATGTTGAATTCGGTTTCATCTCGAGACTATTTTGGTGCTATTCATTGATTCTACAGTAGTTAAGTGCCAATTGAATGTTGTTTACGGTTTCAATTCATTGCAGTAGTAATTTTAAAACGTTAATTTAATGCCATAACTTCAGATTTTCAGTTTTGATGTTTGGGTTTAGATAACGTTTTGTTGAAATCGGTTGAACTTCAAATTGGTTGATTATTTGATGTTTAGGTAGTGATTGTGGGTTCGAAACTTGCTCTTACACATTTTATCGACTTTTAGTTGGATCAAAACGGCTAGAAAAAGGGCATTTGGTGCGTGCCGGAACGTCACCGGACTTGACCGGAGGTTGCCGGAGCTGGGTAGCCGGAAAAACGGGAGATTCACGTGAATTGATTTTTGATTTGCAACTATTTGCACTTTGGTCCTTGATGTTAGGATTATATTTTTTTTTAAGCTAGAAACTTTAATATAAGTTTTAAATCTTGACATTTTTCACCCAAAGTTAATTTACAAATTACATTAACTAACTAACTTAACTAATTTGAAATGTAACAATTATACAAGTGACGTACTTATAGTTTTAGCTCGTTTATGCCATTAAGAGAATACTTCGAGACTTTGAATCGTTTTTGTTTAATGTTTTCGATAATCTTCTTTTACGAGCTATATATATATATTTATTTATATACATATTATGAGATTTATTGTTCCAAATAATAATTATTAGATACGCGTGAATATTTTGCGATGTAAATACGGTTATTTAATTGAGACGGGATTAACGTAGAATTAAATGCGTTTATTCACAACAATAATAATAAACGTTACCTTTTGAAGAAAAATAAATACGATTACAATTGAAAGGATAACAACTTCGGGTTCGAGTCGGGCATTCGGGTTCGGGTTTGGGGCAGATGTCACATCATGTGTTCCGGTTTACCACGGTTTTGTCTCAAAACTGAATAGAACATTCATGAACATCCTTAATAACATCACTTGAATGTTGTGTTCCCGATCATAGCACGGACACTAAACTAGTATTCATTATAAGAAGATAAAAAAACATTAAAAAATACAAATACAAATTTCCATTAATTTTACACCGGAAATTACAACAGTATAGTTACAACCTCACAACAAAACCAAAATGAAGATGTAAAAGAATACACATATCAATAAAATCCTACTAGCATAAAATCTACTAATAACATATTGATATCTATATGTCTACATAGAATCAAATGAACAAAACTAAAAATTTACAAAACATAGAACTAGTAAAAACAACCAAAGCTCTAAGCAGCCGCGGGGGCAGCGACGTAGCGACTGTTACTCTTCGCCATTGTTGATGTTGATGTGTCTGCTGCCGTCAGCTGTTTAGCGACGGAACACTGTCCACAAATCCTCCAATAATCCAATGTCTCGTCGTTGTAAATTTCCCACCACTTGTCCACCAACATCTTGATATCTTTTCTGTCCATATTCACTTCTTTTCCAGTGAACCTCCACGGCTTTGATCCATCGGCGCAATAATGCACCACTTGCACCTTATCAAGCTCCACGTTCTCGGGGTGCCGCCATAGCATTGCCAATATCAAGTTGTATATAGTGGGGATGGGTTTGTATATGTCCTTAAAAAACATGTTCAAGAAATCTTGTTCGGCAAACAGGGTTGGTGGAGTGATTTTAACTGACGCCAGAAGGTTGTGGTAGGTGGACAGACTGGGCTCGAAAACGAACATTCCTGCGTTGAAGTAGAGAGGAGGTTTCGAGCCCAACTGTTCCTCCGGCCACTGAACTTTTTCTGGCGTCTGCTGACAGTATCCAATTTGATACTGGGGACTGTTTCTCCAATTTCGCTCGCAGAAACAGTCCATGACGGCGTAGAAGTGGCCGTCCGGCAAGTCGAATAGATGATCAATGTTGTCGAACACTTGTATGTCACCGTCCAAATATATCATCTTGTTGAACTCCACAAACTGTAAATTTATAACTTATGTTATTTTTTACCGGCTACTATTTCAAGCCCAAGTTATTTTTCAGTTTCAAGTCTTCAACTTTTGATAATAAAAAAAAACGTTTTGTTGTTTTGGCTCATGATTTGAATAATTATAAGACAGGACCATGAACATCTTTAATTTACAATAAAAAAATACTATTTAATCAAATCTAAATGATAATTATAGTAGCGACCAAAACTAAGTAGTCCCTAACTATACAGTCGCGAATCTGGTCGCAGGATTTATGACCGTTACAAAAGTGGCTAAAACTAGCGGTCCACAAAAAAGCAGAACTCGCATAATTTACCCGAACCGGTGTTTTTAAAAACCATGGTTTTAGTGCCCGGACATGGAACAGTCCCCACCCGTAGGGTATATATGGGTAGGTTAGTAAATTACTAATCAAAAACCATTTTTTGTGCCTGGAACCGGTCATCTTAATGCCCGGAAATCGGGCTTTTTTAAAGCCTAGAATCGGTTTTTCTAAAACCCGAAAAATTGTATAATTTACCTAGATTTGCTTTATATATGAGAATTTTTATATTTTAGCAATTTTTAAGTTACTTAGATATTTCACAGAGTTTCAAGAAAATAATAATAAAAGAAAGTTAACATTCGGCCCAATTTGATATATTTATCAAGGGCTCAAGGCCTAAGGCCGAATCCCAATTCAAAGGATCAATACATCTATTTATGTAGCAGACAAGTCTACAACCCAACAAGGCAACAACCAAATCAAACCAAACCAAAAAGACCGGGCTTTTTTAATAATTGAAGTCGGGTTTTCTCTATACCCAAATGCGGGGTTTTTTTAATACCCGATATCTAGAACCGGTTATAAGATACCCAAAACCGAAACCGTTTGCATAGGTTAAGTTTTGTAATAGTACCCACAACCTGAAATGTTTTAACATAATAACATGCATGAAGATGGAGAACAAGTTTTTTTCCCAAAACATAAAAACCAAAACCGGTTATAGATCCAGTGTTTCTTAAAACTTGAAACGTGCACCTCTAGCTAAAACAGCCTTGTATTGTCTTGTATTGTATCATACTAATTTGGAAGGTCGGTTGTTACCGGCTTGATAATTTTCAAAAATGGCCCATCCACTTTTGATATTTTCATGTTTTACCCTTGTACTAACTTTGACATTATTACAACTTTGACTTATTATTATTTTTATCCCTGACAACTTAGCCAACTGACAGCTTTGACCCCTTGTACTTTGACATATTTAGTATTTACGACTTTGACCCAGCTCCGGTTTTGACTTGGTTATATTTTTTATACTTTACGACTTTATACCGTAACTTATGAGACATAAATTTTTATCAACGTGTCTGGAAAAGTTACATAACAAGACTCAGCCATCCCATCACGCTGCTCGTTCTTTTATCTAGTTATTAATTTACTAGTGGGTAAATGATGCTTTGAAAACTCAAAAAGAAATGAATATAACTTTTAAATTATTTTTACCTCCCAGATACGAAGCTTTGAGTAATTAATAACATAATAAGCCATGGCAAACTGGGTCTGATTGTCCGGTGGGTACAATGGCTCAATCTCCCGGATGATGCACCCTTGTGACATCAATTTTTGCCGGTGATCCATCGGAACGTCGGGAAGAATGGCTACGAAGAGTGGGTAGACCGAGTTGGCCTTGCGGAGACCTTTGGCGAGAGCAACAACACCTTTCCAGTAGTCACCGTCGCCAGCCAAGAAGGTGACATAGGCGCGTCGAGGCGGGGTGTTGGTAGTGATATTGCTAGCAACTGGTGGAGCCATGTTTAATGTTGTAGGGGATGGTGAATAGATGAATGTGTTTGTGGTTATAGGTGACATTGAACTTGAGGATGTGTAGGGTTTATATAGGAGAATTGGTGGCAAAAACATTAAAAAAATAAAAAAAAAAATTTAAGGATGTGTCACTTGTATACTGTACTGGAGTTGGAAAGCTTTACGGAAACTTTTCAGACAATATTTCAACATAATGTTAACTCTAAATACTCATGCTATATATAATATTATTAAAACCTAAAAAATATATGGGCTTGTGGTAAACTTGTAACAAAACTTGAAAGGCTAAGACAAACCAGGGGCGGATGTAAAATTCGGCTTAACTTTTCGTGCGTAATGTAGAATTTGATGTTTTTTTTCGTTTTATGTTTAGAATACATCTAAATAGTTAAAAGGATATCCTAAACAATCAAAACGGATTTTTATTGACAATTTCGTTTGAAAATGTGTCAATAAAATGATAATATAAAAATAAATATCTGAATTCAGGTAAAAAAATTGTTGAATCTTGTTTGGGAAAAACTTAAATTTTAAGAAATTGTATAATGCTTCTACAAGATTGGAAATTGTTGAATCTTGTTTGGGAAAACATGTTCCTAGTATACCAAGAATGGAAATTGTTGAAATATTAAGAAATGAGTAAATTACCATTTTATCCATCGAATATGTATATTAATGTAGTATAGATATAGATATATATAGGTTTTTTAGAACGACGGTTGGTGCAACGGTCTATGACCGAAACACTCAGAGGTGCAAGGATCGGTATCGAAACCTCGTCCCTAACACCAATAGGTGTTTTTCATAGGCATTGGGGTTCCCCCATTACTGCGAATGCAACGAATGCTCACCATAACCCTCCTTACGGACCAAGTTGATCGAAGTCGAAACTCGTCAACCAACTGTTCCAGGGAAAAACCGGGCAAGAACCTTTAACCATACCACGTAAAACCCTTAGGCTTAGACACCAAGCCGGGTGGTAACTCAGGACGAGTTTCATTGCCAATATCCACCAAAAGTGACACTAGTGGAGATAGAACTTGAATCTCATATGAAGAACTCAAGTACGGGATGATATATATATATATATATATATATATATATATATATATGTTATTTAAGATTTTTAATTAGTATTCTATGGATACGGTTAATTGCAAAAAGGTATATTGGTTTTCATTGGTCCCAACTATCACATGTTGTCTTCTACCGGTCCCAACTATTGAATTGGCTGTCAACGGTCCCAACTTTTATCACCTTGGTAACCACTGGTCCCGTCGTTAAATTTTTTTAACGCCATTAAGTTTTTTCCAAATTCAATACCGATGTTATAAGCCTTTTGATCGGCATGATAATATAAGTCGATTGATTGAAAAGTTACCTTAAAACGGCGCTTCGAAAAACAAAATAGTGCTTCAATCGGGTGCTTAAACCTAACGGTGCTTCATTCGGATGTAAAAATATTATCATTCAGATAGTCTTTTCGAGAAAACTTTTACATCAATCGAAACGTATTATCCTTCCAATCAAAAGGTCTAAAACATCGGTCTTGAATTTGGAAAAAAACTTAACGGCGTTAAAAAAATTTAACGATGGGACCAGTGGTTAACAAAGTGATAAAAGTTGGGACCGGTAGAAGACAAAAGGTAATAGTTAGGACCAGTGAAAACCAATATACTTTGAAAAAAAATATAAAACGTTAGATATGGTTTTTTTTTCTTTTACTTTTTGAGAAAAAATATACACATGAATGTGTTTAACTCACCACCAACATCACTTCCTGCCACCATATTGATACCACCACCACACCAACAAAGTAGATTCTTTTTTGAATTAGGTTAAAAGCAAGTCTTTAGGTGGTTTTTAGTTTTTTTTATAAGACTTTTTTTTGTTTCTTAGGTGTTATGCCATCTCATAACGAAAGTCTCACCATCCTGCATTGCTCGATCCGTTTCTTCAAATGACGAGTGTTACATGATTTTTGAAACTTCGCTATCTCATATAGAAAATGAGTATTTTCTTGGCTGCTTCATTTTTTAAATACCATCTTAGTCGTTATCCCAAATAACAGAGTGTCTAGAAAGAGAAACCGGTACGTTCATGATCCACCTAGAAACCACTTGGCCTTTTAAATTTAACCTAATTCAAAAACAAATTCCAACAAAGTGTGTGGTATTTGTTATCACCAATGTTTTCATGATCGGTTCGGACAGTGAATCGGTCATCTTACTAGTTCACGGGGTTGGACCGGTTGAATCGGTTTGAACAATATAAATAATAAAGATATATATTTTTCAAAGTATTAGAACTTTAAATATAGGGTTATTGGATTTAATCACCTCTAACTATTGGTTATTGGCTGCTGTCACCTTCAAGTATCATTTTGGCCAATATAAATCCCAACTAAACATTTTAGTGTCTGTATCACCAAAAGTTAACCAATTCAAGTCACTTTTGTTAACTTTTGGTTAACTTGTAGTGATACGGATATCATATCACCAAAAGTTAACCAATTCAAGTCACTTTTGGTTAACTTTTGGTGATACAGATTATACCAAAACAGTTAGTACTGTCAGTATGGATTCAAGAACACGAATTATACCTTAAAATGAAGATGATTAAGAATTGTTGGAAATCTTTTAGAGAAAAAGATGAGAGAGGATTAGAGATTTAGTGTTGTTTGGTGTTTCAACTCATAATTCATGGTTAAGTAGGTGTTTCAACTATTTATTCATTGTTGTAGTCAAGGAGCATAGTTGAAGACTTGAACGTGATAAAGATACAAGACAAAAAATCTACAAGAAGATGTGTCGAAGTATCATTGGAAGACATTGGTTTCAGATAAAAAATCGGTGTATAAACTGTACTTTTTATTATTTTCATCCGGTTTTGTAAATGTTTATGAACAATAAATGAGATGTTTCAATTCATTTTCACCTGCAATACGAATGTGAGCCTTGGTGAAAAAAAAAACAAAAATAACTCTTAACTTTCTAGAGCACTCTCTAATTGTTTTCCACCATCTCCTTCATCTTTTCCACATATTCTAAACATACATGTATTCGGTGTTGCCTTAGGAGCGCGCAAGAGGCTCCCCCAACAATACATACGGCTTCAGTTGTTGACTCGGAATCTGTTTTAAGAAAAGCGTATTAAGTACGTGCTTCAGCCATAACTATCAACATCATTTACTTAGTGTTGCAGCCAAGAAGCATTGTTGACGACTCAAACGTGTTAAAGATACAAAACAAAAAATATAAATGATTGTGTGTCAAAGCAGCCCTCGAAAGAAATTGGTTTCAAGTAAAAAATTAGTATATAAAATGTAATATTTAATTATTTTTATTTGGTTTTATAATCATTATTATACTTAGTTAATTTCCAATGTAAAACCAAAGCATCATCATTATTTTTATTATTATTATTTTTAAATAAATTTGACTCATTGTTCCTACAAAATCTCCATCATCCTTTAACTTTTACAACAATTAACTATTTGCATCGTCATTTTCTTCTCAAATCCCTCACCATTTACTCTGTCGGTTAGATTTACCACCATCTCCCGTAGTTCACTTCTCACCACCATTAATCATGGCTCTGCTTGGCTCATGATTAGCCATAATCGTAACAACCACAGACTTAACATTTCAAAAGTTAAAAAAAAGCCACTTAGACTAATGGTTGAGCGACGGATTCAATGTCTTAACAAATACACACGAACTATTCCTAAAGTGATGTAGTTAGAAGGCTTATATACCAAAGTAGTGTGGTTATAAAAGTACATACATATTTTGAAAGTTTCTTATTTCGATCTCCCTTCTATTCTCATCACTATTCTATTAGATTTTCTTAATTCTTTCAAATATGATGATGTGTTGTTAAACATATGAGATTGATAATATATTTTATCACAATTATTTTTCTTTTTATTGTATAAAGTTTAAAGGTATTTTACAAAACAAGTGATTCGGATGCAAGAATCGGGTAAAAACGAGAAAGAAAAAAAAGATGAAAAATTGAATATTTTTCAGCCATAGCTGATTTTAAAACATTTAACATTTTAAAACATTCGGAGGACCTCCATGCAAGTTTTCCAGCTCTAAAACGGTCCTCCATGGACCATAGCCGATTTTAAAACATTTTAACTTGTTGACCGCATTTTGGAACCCATGAAGGACCTCCATGGCTTAATTTCCACCTCTAAAACGGTACTCCATGGCTGGAACGACAAAAAAACCTTATTTCACATATTTAAGTCGTTTTTTAGCCATTCTAGGGTATTACCTCTTCACCAAAAAACACTAAAAATGACTAGAAATCTTTGAGAGTTATTGGGGTGATCATTGGTGTAAATTGGTGTGGATTCAAGCTTTGATTGATATTTTTGCCTTTGATCTTGAAGATTTGGAGAATTTCATTGAAGATCTTGAAGTTTTTATGTATTGAAGGCTAGAAGTTACTGATATGAAGATCAAAGTGGTAGTAGATCTTGAAGATCCAAACCTTGATTTGAAGATTGGTGGCTAATTCGGGTGTGATCTACTCTTCTTTGTGCATTTTTACTTGATTTTTCTTAGTTATTGTTAATATGATCCTATATCTAGACATTTGATGTTGGAGTTGATGATTATGTTGATATTTGGCTAGAGTTTGTATGATTACTTAGGCATTATGAATGATTGATGATGATTTGATGATTTTTGGTTGATTTTAATATGTTGGATGAATGTTTTAAGTGAGAAAATTGGTTTATTCATGATTACGTATGTGGTTTGTGATATTTGTCATTTGATGATGTGTTGTCTTGATTATGGTTGATGTTGCATTACTTTAACAACTTTATGACAAAGATCATATTTTTAGTGTTAAATCATTATTTTAAAGCACTATATAGGTACATCTAGAAATAGATTACTCATAAGTTAAGATTGATTTGAGAATTTGAGCTTATGTGCTAGCCGGACTCGTTACCAAGAGGTGGGAATTTGTAGATTTCATCTTTTTGTTAATTGGTTTGGGTTAAATCACTACGGGGGTAAGTTTTACTTAATAAAATTTAACAACTTATGTTATCGAGTTTTAGTTTATAAAAAGTTGATTGATCCCACTATTTTAGTTTGCTGACTAAGTCAGTTTCTAGGGCAAGTGGTCTAGTAAACCAGGATGTGAGCCAGTTTATGATCTCTTAGACATCCGGAAGTGATTCTTAAACATTCCTCACACTGTGAACTTCACATTTATTTTAGGACTTTTAGCACCCCACGAGACCTTATTAGTAGGTACTGATGTGTGAGATTGCTTTAAGTGAATATATCATTCGATCTGTGTGTCGATATATCCAGAAATCCGAGAGTTGTCATATAATCATTAGAATTATTGCCTAACCAGTCATCTTTTCATCCATAGTTTTCTTTTAGCTCCTTTTCGTCTTTAGTTTTCATTTAGCTAAGTTTTTACCCTTAGTTTAGTCTTAGATAATTTTTCTTAGTCTAAAACTAACTTGTAAGGTAATTTTAGATAAATTGTCTTTTGCTTGTTTACTTAGGTTTAAAAATTAAAAATTCAAGTCTTTTACATCGGTTAAAATTCGTTAGAGATTCAACATTAGAGGACCCCAATTGTGTGGACTTCTTAGGTGTTTCCTTTTCTATGGTTAAAATCTGATTTTATGATTCGTACATTATCTTAATACACGACATGGTTTGCATTAGATGATTTCTTCAACCTTTTAGAAATGTATTTATAAAAGGAAATTATTTTTTGTTTTTTAAAAAAATTTAAATTTCTTTCAGAAGATGTTGTTTAATAGAAATATTTAATAGTGTTTTTTTAAATATAAAAAAGTATTTTATTTCTTTAACTTTGTTAAATAGATTTTATTATTTTTTTTGGAAGTCTCTAGATGGTAAATACAAATTGTTTTGTATTTCCTAAACTTGTTTTAAAAACTTTTTGTTGCAAAACGTTTGGTATTATTTAATTATAAAAGTTCTTTCATAAGAACTTTTGATTTTTCTAAATGTCCTCCATAAAATATTTGGTTTTTCACACGTCATTCACATAACTATAAACTGTTTGGTATTTTTAGGAACATATGTTATAAAATTGTTCGGTCTTAATATCAAATACATATTAAAAGAGATTTGAAAACAATTCTACCAACTTAGACATTATAGGCTTAGGCCCTGTTTGTTTTTGCATCTTTTCTCTGAATAGAAAAAACGTCTGATTCGGTCAGACGTAATCAGACGTGGGGCTGTTTGTTTTATTTATGGCATTAAGAGGTTCAGCGTCTGAAAACCTCTTAACCAAAAAAAAACATACGTTTGTCTCCGGCCTCCATTAACTCCTAACCCGGAGACTAGGCTCCATCTCCGACGAGTAGAGGTTCGTCTCTAGTCTCCACCTCTTAATGATTCAGATTTCAGACATTTGAACCACTTCTTAACATTCAGATGTGGTATTCAGATTCAAACTTAAATCTCTTAAAAAAACAAACGGGGCCTTAAAGGAACGTCTTCAACAGTTATGCCCAACTTCTTTCAAAATGTCACAATGATTTGTCTTTTCCCCCTCATTATTATCCATTTCATTTCGTAGTTTTCTTGAACAAGACGACTTTTTTTATCTCGTTAAAATCCGAATTGATAAACAATTCTCTAATAAATTATGGCTGAAGCCAATATGTTTCACATAAAATTCTTAAAGCCCTAGATAGAACAAGCAAATGCCTAAAACACACGCTCAATTCCACTTGATCTACATCAGTCAATCTCAAAACCAATTTACCTGGTGTTACTGTTAAGTACCTTAAATTTGGCTTCTCTGTAAATCACTAAAGTTTGTTTGTGTTTTAACCCCTATTTAATATTTTTACAAATGTCTGATTTTTTTAAACTTCAATTGGACAACTGAGATATGTATAAATTATGATTACTAAAACATGACAGTTTTTTCCAAATGTACGTGAATCATGTAGTGAAGAAAAACAATTTGCCACTTAATAATAAAGTTCTAACATTATTAAATTTAAGTCAAATTTAAAAAAATAATCATTAAACAATACCCATAATTTATACATGTTTCGGTTCCCAACTAATTTTTTTAAAATTCAAACATTCATAAATTTATAACATATGATTGGACCACTTAATGATATTTCAGTAACTTTACATAGAGAAAAAAGCTTCAAATACTTAACTAAAACAGTCGACAACTTAATTACATTTTTATAAAGTTATTACTAAAACTTACATCAATTTAGTAATAATATTTTTATAGCCACGCATGTAAATAATTTAAATCTAGAATGGAGGAATTGGTGTATACCGTTTTTGTTTGTTTCTCTTTTTCATCTTGTTTTTTTCTTTTGTATGTTTTGGTTATTTGTATGTTTCGACTGTTAAAAATTATTATTATTTTAAAAGATAATTTTAAAATGTACGTACGCCGTTATAAAAAAAAATAGGCTCTATCTAGCCATGTAGGAGGTGATTGCATGATCATGCGAGTTGCGTTTGTAAACACGTGTTCATTTTTGTGGTCCTCATTTTTCATTTCTAAGTATCTGGAAATGAGAACACGTGTCGCAATTATAGTGAAGGGTGATGGTTTGGACTATGCAAATTAGCTCATTCTTAGCCATGAATCCCACCTCCAAGTTTCTATGACATCTTAAGTTCTTAACCTCCAATTACCCAACTAATCTTCTCTATCTAAGTACTAGTTTAATATTCGTGTTACGTTCGAAAATATAACATCCAACTGATGAATCTAATATTAATAAAAAAATATAATTATTATTACATGTCACTTTGTAGTTAAACCTCATATTTATTTGTTCGCTCAAACTTTACACGTTAAATTACATTGTCTTTAATTAAGACAAAAACTTTAGAATTTTACACATTAGTTTTACTAGTATAAACTTTTCAAAATATAATTTGCAGGATGTAACAAAATCTTTCTAAATTTTCTATTTTTTTAATTTTAATAAGTATTTTTTATGGATAAATATATTTTAGTTATTTATTCGTTATTTATTAGCATGCATAATTATGATAACTTACTTTTATTTTTAAATATTTATTTAACCAAAATACTACTTAGTAAATTTAACTTTTTTCACTTTGAAGTATCGGTTTTATTTAAACTAACTCATGTAATACACAGGTTGATAAACTAGTTTAAGGATATTTATGGAGACACGAATGGTTTAAATCAATTTTGAGACAAAACCGTGTTAAATCGGAACACAATTATTTTAAAAAAATATTTTTTAGTATTGCAATATTATACTCATATTAAAGAGAATTAAATGCTAGTTTTATGGTGTAGTTTTTTAAAGTAATTTCGTATAAGAAAGTCATGTGTGCTTCAAAAATATCATAATCAAGTTATTTAAATATGAACTTTTATAAAATGCATTCAAATACCTTAAAATGTATTTAAACACTTTAAAAATGCATAAAACTTAGAATATTTACGTTGTGTTCCTGAGTTTACTTAAGGAGAAATTAGAAATGAAACAACTTCTTTTTCTTTATTTTTCTTTCTCTTCTTTTTTTTTCCTTTTCTTCCCTTCCCTTCTTTCCAATTTAAAAGGAATGTTTTTAGCCTTCATTCCACTTCCACTTCTCTTCTCTTGTCTCCTTAAGTGAGTCGGAAACACAACTTTTTTACTTTCCTCTTACTTCCTTCCATTAAAGAAAACTCTAGAACACAACTATTTTTTTCTTTTCTTACACTTCTCTTATTTTCTAAAATTTCCAAGAATTATTATATAAATTTTATAATTCTTAAATTCTATTATTAAGTTGTAAATATAGAATTTGAATTATTATTTATTGTTTACAATATTTGAATCAAACAAAGATACAAATTATAAATTTATTTAAAAAATTGTTTAAGGGATTTGTTATAAATTATTCTCACAACCAACTAATTAGCCAAATAACTATATTACTTTATTAATTTATTAATACCCAAAACACTATTATAACTATTACCAAATTTTAACTATTATCTTTCGATTTAATTAGTTTACTAATTTTACTACTGAAACTAATCGTATTATATTTTTTATATTAAGTTGTAAAAAAATATAACATTATATAAGTTAACTAATTGTCAATTGTTAAATCACTTAAACAATACGTATTTTTACAACTATTATAACTCATCAAACCAACTAAATGATAATTATTTATTATAATTTTTATCATTCACTTTAATAACATATTTTATAATTATTATCAAATCATTTGTATAATAATTATTTATCAGAATTATTATGATTCATTAAACCGATTAAATAATATTTATTTCCTATAATTATTATCACTTTACTTAAATAATAATTGTTTATTATAATCATTCAAAACTGATTGAATAATAATTATTTATTATAATTAGAGATTATTACATATTTCTCATTCTAAAACGTCTTAATTACATACTAGTTTAGTGCACGCGCTACACACGGGAACACAACACACAACTGGTGATTTTAAGAATATTCATGATGATTTCAATTAGTTTTTGAGACAAAACTATGGTAAAACTGGAAGACAATATTTATTTTTTAAAAATATTTTTTAGTATAACAATATTATACTCAAATTAAAGAGAATTAAATGCTAGGTATACAGTTTAGTTTTAGAAAAAATATTTCAAATAAAAAAGTTGTGTGTGTTTGTAAAACACTAGGATCTTTAACTGTATATATGTTATTACCAACTTTATCCCTAAGTATCATTTTTACTCTATCAAATACAAACCGACTTATGTATACCCCTAATAGAAGAGGGTTGAAAATGTAACTATTTTTTAATATTTCAAAATCCTCATAAGTATTGGGGGACCAAAATGTAATATGTGTTATTATAATATATTTTATATACATATTTTAAATCAAAAGATAATTATATTGAGAGAAACTCTAAAAAAATGCCACATAAGCTAGAAGCTTTGTATGGATGACACATACGCAATTTTGATTTTGCTATATTATATTAGAGATATCCACAATCCTTAATTTTTATTACATATTTCCCCTTCCATAAAAGTTGACACAATTAGCCTCTCTATTAATTCCCACAAATAAATATATATGTGTAAATGAGATTTAGACAAAAATTATTATTGTTATATCAAATAACAAAGCTAGATCCTTGACGAGCGCTTTAAAAAACAAGTGAATTGTAATGTCTTTCAAAAAATAAAATAAGATAAGCAATTGGTAAACATAATGGCCTAATAAATTTGATATGGATTGAAATTAAGGGAAACATGTAAATAAAATTTTTAATTAGTTCATTAAGGGTAAAATAGTAATTCAGTTAATTAATTTTAATGAAATGTGTAAATGTGTAATATATGTGTTTAATGAAGGGTAAGATGTAATTAATTTTTAGGGTTGGGTAAATATGTAATAAAAAACTTAGGAAGGGAATATATTTAAATGCCCTTTATAATTATTATCAACTCACTCATCTATACTAAATTGATATACATATTGGATGCACAACATGGTAATTAACTAGTTCCTTAAAATTACAATAATTTTCAATCTTGGTATACTAGGAACATGATTTTCCAAACAATATTCAACAATTTCCATAAATTTAAGTTTTTCCCAAACAAGATTAAACAATTTTTTTTACCTTAAATTCATATATTTATTTTTATATTGTTATGTCTATGACTTTTATTTTCTCATTTGAATGATTTGATATATTTTTAAAGTGTTATGTTTACGACTAATATACTGTTTGTTATTATTTAATTGAGATTTGTGAGACTCATGACATAGATAGACTACGTTGATATACACTTAAGAAAGCTAACAAAAGTACTATACAATAGAAGCCACAAGAGTATTAGTTAAATACTTAATTAACATAAACACACTTTGTTTTAAATTATCGTTAATGCCATATAAATACCGCTACTATCACGCATGTTTCCTACTAATATACTAATAATAGTTATTTGTTATAATTATTATTAATCATTGAATCAATTGAATAGTTATTTAAAAAATTACAAGTCTAATCTAGAAACCATAACACCTAAACTACAACAGTAGATTCTAAGTCAACTTAGATACATAACCTCAAGTTAATATCCTGAGGAGTCATGATGCCTAGATCTGTTTAATCTCATTCATATACTCAATTCACATGTGAGAATTTCATACTCTTTTTTAATGTTTTACACTTTAGGTAAAACATGTGACTTATATTTAGGGTTGGCAAATCGTGTCTTATCGTGCTTAACAGGTTTCTGACAACGCGAGTAATACAAGTATCAAACACGAAAATGACCCGTTTAACAAATGGATTTGATTGTTTGAGCATGGCAGTTATCTATTTTATGCACCAAGAAAGAGATGTGTTAAACCCTAAGCTCCTAATTTCAATTATATTAAAAAATAAGAAAATTACATGGTGTACTTTTTTGCTTAACAGGTCTTATCGTGTCTAAACAGGTGACCCAATTGCCAGCCCTACTTATATTCATATGTTTATTCCATTTATTAATTTATTCATTTCATACAAATTCAGCTCAATATACATGTCAGTTTACTTACTTGTAAATTTGTGTGTACATGCTTGAAAAATAACAAAAACATGATCACTAATTTATACAAACCTCCCGATAATAATTATATTGTCTTTACAAGTCCATCAATGATTTTTAACTATTTCATTTACATAGTTTGTTCATTACGACGCTTAATACGTGTGAGTAAGTGTATGCATTGAGTCCGTAGGTTTGATTGTGTTATATTTATCAAAATATGTTTACACACTTTTGCAAATTATTATGGTAATGTTGCATGTGAATTAAATCAGTCTCAACCATTCTAATCATATTATTATGTATTCAAATATCTATAAATGAATGCTCACCAGTTAAATTAATTAGTTGACATATACTTTCATATGTTTTAGGTCATGCTGTTTAGACAATTATGACAAGAATCATTTATCTAGGATCATGGACCTAGTTATTAATTGAACTTAGTAATATTTTGTTTCATCATTTATGTTTGACTTTTACTTGGATTGTTGAATACATTTACTATTATTTGAACTTGATGAACCAGATTTTTATACTATTGTAATCGTTTATGTACCATGAGCTATGAACAACCATTCACTTCGTCTGCATTCGAGGGTTCCGTTATCAGTCAGGGTGTTACATTCTCGACTAATAACATGTACACACGCCTATTGTTTTTATCTACATCCACAACCGTATCAACTAATTATATAATTTGTATCAATCAAAAGTTAATTTAAAATATAGGTATATTAGCAAAATAAAACTATATACAATATAACCGACATTTCCAAATGCAAACCTAGTCATGATGTCACATTAGATTTACATTCATTTTTTATTCTTTCCCCAAATACATTTTACCACAACCCTACCATATCTAATATTCTTACATGCAACCACTTTTAACTATTAAATATTTAATTTAGTGTGAGAGGGTAAAATAATCGGCCGGATGAACGTCCGTCCTCATGTGTGAACCATCAAAACCACAACCACCTCAATGACGCATGTGATATGAGGCCGATGACTAGGTGGCTAGGCCATGGGCACCCCACAAACAAGTGCATAATGCGTTGGGGACAAACTTATAAGTTACAACTTAACACTCACTGACCCAAACACGAATATGCACCAAAAAATTGAATTCAAAAAACACGTGTGTTTTAAGGGAACCAATCCTTTTTTTATATTCTTATTAATCATCTATTTTTGACGATTAAGTGACAATACTCAAGTACCCCACAACCCACTCATGTTTTTTAAAAATATTTTTTATTCACTTGTCTTATGGTTTTGTAAATGTTTTGTTTATTTTTTCTACTTAAAGATGAAGATGAGGGATATATAGTAACCTCTCTAATAAACCTTCCATCCTCTGTTTTCTCCTTTATTTATTTTCTGTTTTTTTTCTTTACGCTTGTCTTTCTTATTTTTCTTTATTTCTTTTTTCACCGCGGCTGGTTGCCACATGTTTATTAAGAATAACATGCATTTATGTTGGTTTGGTAATTAAAAAGGTTTTTGGTGTTGTGGGCTTGTGGCGAGTACCGTGGTCTCCAACGAAGTGGTGAGAGTTTGAATTATTCACGAGTCGTATTTTCTCAATTTTTTTCCTATTTTTAATGGTTAGCCCCTTCTGAATGGTTGTATTTGGTATGTCTTTGACAGAGCCGGCCCATGGGGTGTGCGGGGTAGTCGACCGCACAGGGCACTCGTTTGACGGGGGCATCAATTAAAAAAAAACAAAAAAATTATATATATATATTTTTTATAAATAAGCCTGTTAAAGCCCACTGCATCACTGCCCACTGCTGCACAAGCCCACTGCATAAGTTGAAAAGCCCACTGTCAGTTAAAGCCCATTGCCAGTTATATAATTTAGTGCGTTGATACTTCGGGTTGGAAGACATTTTTTTCTCGTCTCGCACAGGGCATCCAATTCCTCGGGACCGGCCCTGGTCTTTGAGATGGGTTTTTTCATGTGTTATTTACCTATGTTATTGTTACTCTTGCATATTCGTTTTAGTTCATGTTTGTTCTTAAATGCTTGTACTCTCCAACGCAAATGAATTGATGAACCAAATAAGGTAGGTTTAATTTTTTGAGTTACTGGATTTTAATAATCCGAACTTTAATGTATTGGCCGATATTAATTTCAACTTTAAAAATTCTCTATGACAGTCTCAGCTTGTAATTTATTTTTCTCTATCGAGCCTTTTATAACGGATACTCAAAAAATCTACCAGGCCATTTTTGTGTCTCATTAAAACCTTACCCGACCATTTTTGTGTCACACTTATAAAAGGCTCGTTGGTGGAAAATAATTTACAAGTTGGGACTGCCACAGGAAATTTTTAAGTTGAGATTAATATCGATCAATAAACTAAAGTTCGAATTATTAAAATCTAATAACCCTAAATTTTTTTTAAAGTTCGTAAAAACTAAAAACCAAGGAAGGCACCAACCACTAGTCGTACTTTAAAATTAAACTTGAGTGGTTGAGAAAAATATGTTTTTTTCTTATATTGTTTCGCTATTAAAAAATAATATAACATTATATTTTTAATTAAACTAAAAAAGGTGCTATCATATTATTTGTTGTTGAACGCATTGTTAAAAATTAAATTTTACCAACTATAGTAGACTAGAAACTAGTGTATTTCAGATGTTGAAATACTCCCTTCATCCCATATTTGATGTAAATGAGACTAAAACACATAGTTTAACAAATACTGAATTATTGTCATAGGATCTAACTATAAAATAGCATTAATGCCCTAAGTCCCTAACTTAAAACTATTGTTACTTTTTGTGTCAAATAATTAGGATAAAATTGGAAATTACACTAATATTTTTGGAAATGGACATTTAAATTGGGACAACAAAAAAAGAAAACTTGAACATTTAGGTGTAGTTTGTTTTGGAATACAAAAATTATATGTAGTCTGATTTCATCTGATTTTATGTCTACAACTGAAGATGTGGTCTGAATATCTGCAAGCTGAAAATATAATATTGTTTGTTTTATAAATCGGGTATCATCTGCATAAATTGCAAATATATAACTGTCAACTGGTGGTCGGTGAGTGGTGGTGACCGACAGTGGTGGCTGTTTAGTGGTGGTGGTGGGCGAGCGGTGATTTTGGCCAACGATGATGGTGGTGGTCATCGACAATGGTGGTGGATGGCGGTGGTGGTGGCTGGTGAGTGGTGATGACGGTGGTGGGTGATCGGTAATTTAGGTGGTGGTGGTGGACGGCGGTGGTGGTGGCGGGAGATGGTGGTGGACGAGGAGTGGTGGTGGACGAGGAGTGGCGGTGGCCGGCGGCGGTGATGGTGGACGAATAGTGGTGGTGCCCGACGGTGGTGGACGACAGTAGTGGTGATGGCCGGCAGTGGTGGGTGGTCAGCGATGGCGGCACCTGGTGAGTGATGGTGAGGAAAGTGAAAATGGTTTTTTGTGAAGATGTTTTAAGTAAGAGATCCATAGCTTATTTTTTAAGATGAAAAAAGCTGAGTTCATATCTGATTGATAAAAAACAGTCTTCAATGGCAACGTCTGTGTGTCTGCATACATTAGCCCCCTTGAAGATGTTTGAAGAAAAAATAAACACACCCTTAAAATGGAACGGAAAGAGTAGAAAGTATTAAATAAGAAATAATAAAACATGCTAAATTAAGAAAGAGAGAAGAAAAACAAACTTATTTAACACTGTGAGAAAGAAAAACGTTAATAATAAAGATTCATGAACTAAGAAAAAACCGGAAAACAAAGTTGAATATTAAGTTAAACATAGAAGCGATAAAAGTAAATTAGCGCTCACAATATTTGAACACTTGTACCTCTTATTTACATTGATTACACTAGTAGGGACCCTCGTGATGCAGCGAGGGTAGTATTGTCGGCGACAGTCGTCACTAAGTGTTTCGTGTAATATTTGCCATGAGCTATGAACGATCATTCATTTTTTTCGCCCTAAGGATTTCGCCATCGGTCGGGGGTGTGACATTTTTCTACCCACATAATTTTACCAAAGTGTATGATGCTTGTGTTTTGGAAACATTTTAGGTTATCAGCATCATGGTGATTAATAAACTTTATAAACATTGCACATGTAAAGTAACTATAAATTTAGCATTGAAATTATCAAGTAACCGAAGAAACCACTAATTCAATAAAGTAACTAAGTAACTAACGAATACGAAAATATAAGCGTTAAACAATGATTAGAGATCCATAAAATTAAGGAAAGGGAAAATTCACGCGTCGTTGTCCATATCGTGGGCTCATGCCTCGACGGAAGAATATTATCCAAATTGGATTTCTTCAATACGAAGATCATCATCTTTCAGTCAAATAGGAATAGTGAACCTAAACCTAAAACAATTAACAAAACAAGAGCAAATACCATAAAAAATCAATATACTTTTTGCTTTTTCTCATAAAGTCCCTATATATATTTTTGCACGTAAAAAACCAACGTACTTTATATTGTTTCTCATAAAAGTCTCTTAAATTTTTTTAAAAAAATAGAGTCCCTTAACATTATAAATTTGAACAAAAATATGTATTTTTTTAAACCAACTTAGAAATTTGTTATGGATTTCATTCTCATAACAAATTTTGTATTAAAAAAGGAGCACAAATTCATTTGAAAAAAATATATGTAAGTAAAACAACCGAAATGTGCCATTTTAAGTTGTTTTAAAAAAATAAATTTCACAATTTTGTTCAAATATGATATGTGAATGAACTTTAATGTTAAAAAAGGGTAACTTTATAAAAACATAACCAAGTTTTGATTTTGTTCCAATTAAGTCACTCAACTTTGTTTTGTTTCAATTAGGTAACTAATCTTTAAGTTTTGTTCCAATTAAGTCATTCAAACTTTGTTTTGTTTTAATTAGATAACTTATCTTTAAATTTTGTTCCAATTAAGTCATTCAAATTTTGTTTTATTTCAATTAGATTGGAACAAAACATTTACTAGGGACGGAAATGATACAACATGTGTAATGTTAAGTTGGGAGTGGTGAGACATAGGGCGTTAGTTGAGAGTGGCAGCGACAATACCCCATAGTTGGAAATATTAAAATCCAAAAACCTTATAATAATTGAGTAACGCATCAACATGTCAACATTTTAACTACTCCACATATGATTTTGCTTAGGTGTCACACTCTAATTTAATTTGATGGGGGACTTCAAGGCGAGTCATGATATGCTCCAAATTCAAAATAACGATATCTTCAAATTAAAAACTCACCAATTATCATGATTTATCTCCTAGGCCGATATGTCCAAATAAAAAAATTTACCAATTATCATGAGTTATCTCTTAACCCAATATGTGTCAAATAAAAATTTACCAATTATCATAGATCATCTCCTTTATTATAGCATATGATTTTTGCTAGAAAAATATTTTTAAATATCTAAACCGATTTAATAGTGGATATGTTAGAAATAAATTTGATATATAAATTTAGTTAAAACCTATAAAACCAAAATTCCATATAGTAAACGGATACTAGTCTAGTTAATTATATATGGAACTACTTACAATAATATAGGATCATAACAATTTGAAAATATTTATAACCAATGAATGAATGAAATTCGTGTTATGTATAAAATCCTTTTCAATATTTAAAATTCATAAGTACAATAACATAAAAATATTTAAATTTGATGTTTACACAAACGCATTAATCAGTTTTACAATTTAACCAACCAACCATTTTTTGGTCAAAGCATTAATCAGTTGTACACTAATGCAATAAATACTTGCACATTTTAATACACACGTCGATTTTGGGTAAAATAAACATCGAAACATTGACAAAAATAGAATGTCCTCACGGTGCTTTAATATTTTTTAAAAACATTATAGTTTAAAAGATATGATAGAAATAAATAAAAAAAAAGATAATCATGTAGGTAAAGGAAAAAAGTGTAACTACCGATTAATTATTTTTATCCACGTTTTAGAAATTTTTAGATGGTCACAATAACAATGAACGGATACGGAAACATACCTATTATCAACAACCGACTGAATTTTTAGATACATGTCCTAACTTATTATGCCAAATATTCCGGTAGTCGTCAAACCCTTCTCTTAGTATTGAACAACCCCATTAGGTATATACATTTCCTGCATTCACTCACACCCATCAAGTTGCTCGTGTGAAGCTTGCGCATGACACAAAATTTAGGAAAAAACATCATGATAGCATTAAAGATTTTTAGTTAATCGTCTTCCAGATAAAAAAATACAACTAAAACAAGAATATAGACTACCCTTTTATGCTTAGCCCCCATTCTAGAGTGCATTCGCATCTTCCATGTATAGAAATGAAACTTTTATCATATAACCGATTTTACATTGAAGTAAAACAACTTGTTATTAAAAAATATTTCCCATCACTAGTCATATGTGTTTGTGGCACATAAGTTCACCATAAAAGAGTGATGGTCAAAGTAATTCATATGTTTTTTTAATGATAATCATCGATGTACAACCCAAAATAATTAAAAGAGTAGAAAACAGACACAATGAATAAATCTAATTTTGGTCTATAGTTAGGAAAATATCTTGTCAATAACAACCATGAACATATCCCAAAATGGAGGAAATGAACTTAAATTTCTTTGTGTTGCCGTTAACGGTCGCAAAATTCAATATAACAAAACCAAAATCATACCATCATAAGTATAAAGGTTTTCAATACCACAATATCTATGTAAAAACAAACGTTATGATTCGAATGGTAATTTAGTTGAACATTAGTGTTGTTTAATTATGCAAGTTGGTACATGATTAAGAGGCTATATTTATTTAAAAGCGTCATGTATTTATACACTTCTAAAATTAACGGTTGGTGACCTATTTATTTTATATATTTTTTAATTTTTTTAACTTAAAATCTCTTTTGGTTTTCTTCTTTTCGTTTTCTATTTTTTACTTGCACTTGAATGTTTCCTTTTTAATGATCCTTTTTCTTTAAACTTTATTTAATTAGGGTATGTTTGGTATGGGGTAATGGAATGGACGAGAGAATGGAATGAACAAAGGAAAGAAATGAACAAAGGAATGGAAAGGATCATTCCATTCCATTACCATGTTTGGTTGTTTTAACAGAAATGAAATGAATCATTATATTGTTTTGTTTGGTATGAATGAAAAAGATAAATGAATGAAATAAAGTTCATTAAAAATGACAAAAATATATTTTCATGGTTATGGGTCGGGTCTTGGTTTGATCCATGTGTCAGGTCATGGTTCAATACATGGGTCAATACATGAATGAGGTCATAAATCAGATCATGGTTCGGGTTATGGGTCGAGCCATGGGCCGATTCATGGTTCGAGGAATGGTTCGGGTCACAGGTTGGTTCATGACTCGGTTTGTGATTTGGTTCATGGTTCAGGTCAGGGGTCAAGTATTCATGGCTTGGGTCACGGGTTGGTACATGGCTCGGTTCGTGATTCAGTTCATGGTTCAGGTCATGGGTCAAGTATTCATGGCTCGGGCCGTGAGTCGGTTCATGGGTCGGGTCATGGTTCGAAGCATGGGTTGGTTCATGGAGTCTTGGGTCGGGTCAAGGTTTAAGGCATGGCCTGAGTCATTGTTCTAGTCATAATTTTAAAAAAAAATATTTCATTCCTTGAAGGAATTAAAAAAAAGCATGGGGTGAAGATGGAATGAAAATGGAGTAATTTTCATTCCTTTGTAATGGTTCATTCCATTCCATTGACCAACCAAACACACTTTTTTTCATTCCGTCGCAATGGTTCATTTCATTCCACCTTTCATTCCTGCATACCAAACGCTACCTTAGTTTTAAAATGCTTATACGACTTTGCTATCTTTAATACCGTAACATGTGTAATTGAGCCGTAAACACAACACAACACGTGCATCAACTAAAACCCAAAGCCGCATCACGCGACGTCGCGACCTGAGTTAGAATCCTAGTTTTATACAAAGCGAAACTCAAAGAAGCTATGAGCAAAACACAATCAAAAAAAGAACATTGCCAATCAAGATTGTCGGTGACACGTGAAAGCTGCCTTGGTGGAGGATGGGCTTTCTCCCAGGCCTTTACCGACGGATACCGGGACATCCAAGGCGCCCTACATTATCCACATATTTCCCCCCTATTTTTCACAAATAAGAGAACCTCTTGATTTTACCCAAAACTTCCTATCCGTCAACTTTTTTTTTATTAAAAATCCTATCATACCTAGCTTTCCGCATGCACCATAAAAAATAAACAACGATAACATAAACAAGCTTATGTAATAATTGCCTGAAATAAGATCTTTAAATTAGTTACACCTTAAAAATTTAGACCAATAAAATTCTTCATCTCAAACTTGACTCGCGAAAAAACACAAAACAAACAAATGGTCCACTTTTTCATCTTGATCACCATCCGCGAAGCTTCTTTAAGACGAGGGAGGGTCACGACCTTCCCACTTTTTCCCGTCTGAAGTTTTAGCTTGTTGGTCGTTAGTTGAGTTTACATATATTAGGTTTAACCTCCCGAAACAAAACGTTATAAACTTTGACCCCCTTGATCAAAAATCATCCTAACTTCGCCAATGACGATCACCACAGTATAGCCATCTTCGCGACATCACCGCCTTCCATCCGAATACATTAACCTTGATGAGAACCCACTTCGATCTATCCTATCCCTGACTAAATCTGTACATTCTCCTAACAAAACAAATACATGTCTTGCTCGTGTGTTGCCACCACTATACCACTATCTACTCCACCGAAAATAAATTAAAAAAAAAACTTTTTTTTTCATTAACAACAATTAATATTAATATCTAATATAATAAAATGATTTGTGAATAAATACAAGTGAGAAAACTAAACTCGTACGAAAATCAAAATCCTTCATTATTCTCTCTCTCTTTCATCAACAACCGAAGTTTTGACGTTCATGGCGATGAACCGAAATCGACGAACAACTTCTCTCCGTGACACTGATACTCGTCTTAATGAATCGGATAAGATCGAAGGAACCGGTAGTTGGGACGCAATTGAGTGGACAACGATCGATGTAAATGTTTTTTTTCCAATTCTTCTAACCCTAGGTTTCATAATCAATCACAAATGTGCTGTTGATTTGTGTATTTGAGTTGAATTTATCAATTGTTTATGTCTGTTTGGTTTGTTGAATTCACAGCAGCCTGTTTCGAGACCTGTTCCTCATGGATTATCTGATTTTTTGTACGAAGCTGAGGAGGTTCTCGCGGAGGTAATTGTTTGATTTTCAATTCAATCGTTCGTATGTTTGGATTGATTGTAAATTTGTAATATGCATGTTTTATACCTGATAACGTTAATGTAGGGCTATGTATTTGGTATGCAAACTTGATTTCTTTTTCTGTTGTAAGTTTTGTGTTGCTTGATATAAGGTTTAGTTGTTAGTTTTCTAGAAATGTTGTAATTAATCTTAGTTTTTAAGATGAATAGTAGTTTGTGAGAATTGAGAGATTCACTGGCCTGCATATGACTGTTTATCTTGGTGTTTGAAGACTGCGATGTTAAAATTTCAACCGTGTCTGTGGAACTGATATCATATTTTCTGTATTGATTGTCTTGCTATAGATAAGTAGAAGTTCTATTTGTTGTTATGGTGTGTTGATTGACTTAAGGTTGATCATGTCTCTTAGAGAAGCTTTGTAAGTCACTATGTATGACACATGGTATAATCTGATGAGTATTGTTATCTTTCTTCATTATTGTGATATGTTCTTGAAGGCCTTAGATGTTTTTTCTAAGTTTAAACAAGTTAACAACTATAACATCTTAGAGAGTAACGAATAAAAGAATTGGATAGAGTAGTCTACATAGACTTCTGCAAAGAAGAACCAGAGTTGTGATGTCTCTTGCGTGTTTTGATATTGGAAGAATCGGAAGGATTGTAGCATGTTCCTTATTTTTGACCCTTTACCATGAACAAGTTGAAAAGATTTGTGATATCTAATGTGCAATATGTTGGACCAATCTTTTTGTGATAACTGTAAAACTCTGTTTTCTAAGTCTTCTATGAATCTGAATATCTTGTGATGAAATTTTAATCCTGAAAGAGGGATGCTAGTTCCACATCCATTCTGATGCCTTAGTAGAAAGCCAACAGTACCTACAATTGCTATAAAAGTCGACTGCAATCATGTGCACAAATTGAAAACACCAAGAATATATGAAAGGCTTGAATGTTGTAATTTTGGTATTCGAGTTTAGAGTTCAGAGTTCAGAGTGTCCTTGTTTTCAGTATCTCGTCCTATTTCATCCGCCACATTCTATGTTATTTTTTTTGTAAGTTTTGGTGACACCTGATGTTAGATTTTCATTATGTTTCCATGAAACCATAACTGCATATAAGAGTATATACCGGTGGAATAAACTATTCCAAAATTACTCTGTTGTAAAAGTAGCAGCGTATTTTAGTCTCAGCCAAACTGGTTGTATCGCTAAATCCTCCGCAACTGTCTTGATTGTAAACTTATTTGGAAATGGCTCTTTAAGTTGCTAAAATCCACTGAGCCATTCTATGTCACTTAATTTATCTTTATATGATCATCTATTATCTTATATTGGCATGCTCTTGAATTATATTAACTCCGATTTTGTTATGAAAATGCTTTTCTGAGTTTTCTTACTTTCATTTTAGGGGTATGGCGTTCTTGTTAACACCGATGAAGCAGGTACCTTGTTTGTGACCAATTTTCGTCTTCTTTTTTTGGTAAGTTGTCCATTTGTTGAAGTTTTTACTGCCTTGTACACAAAAATGGTATATGCTATGCAAATGCAGAATAGCTGATTAGTGATGTTGCTCAAAGGACATAGAAATAAAATTGGTTTACACTTGACATTAAACGGTTAATGTTATATTCTATATGTTTTATTGCTCCCAAAATCTATGCACGCGATGGTCTAGATCCTGTTAAAAAGCTTACAAAAAGTAAGAGTACTTATCGACTGCTGTCCACCCAAAAGAGTACAGCCATCGTCGTTTTTCATTGTTAAGTGTTCAGATCAGGGCTAGGCTAGGCCTATGACATTAGCCAATAGCATACTGTTTTAAGCTAGTTGATTACTCCCTCCGTCCCATTAGAAGTGTCAATATTTCCTTTTTTGTTTGTCCCATTTCATGTGTCCATTTCTAAAATTTACCGGTCAATTTCCAAATTTACCCTTAAAAACACAAATCTAACATAATCAAACGATATGATGGACCCACATAATATTTATTGTCAAGGGTGTTATTGTCAAATGGCAAACAAAAAACCAATAATTTAATATGCCTAAAACTTTGTGTTTTTCAAACCTAGACCCTTCTAATGGGATGGAGGGAGTATTATAGTTAGGTGGTTCACTCAACATTGTGTCACTCAAATCACATGTATGATTATTTGCTTATATTGATTTCCATGGTTTCTGTACTGCTTCATACAGAAGTATGAAACAACATATGCCATTTGGTCATACGAACTGCATGCATTAGTATTAGCGGTATTTGAAATTACTCTTATATCTTCTTTTTTGTCCGTCTTACAGAGTGAAGGATCAAGGGATATTATTGCACTAGGAACTATACCATTGGCCACCATTGAAAAGTTTAACAAGATTGTAAGTTATGAATTATCTTCATATGGGTTTGGAATGACATCATGATTCTAGAATTTATACCATTTATTACTATATTGCAATACTAGTTTTTGTATTCATGATATACTGACTTTAATTTCAATCTATTCATATAGGTATTAAAGCAGCCGGCGGGGCCTAGACAATTTGATAAGACTGCTTCACGAAGGCTTCTTCAGGTCACCGGTACGTTGGAATGCTTATATTCTTGTAATAGGATGTTTGGTTGATATGTTCGATGTCTGAGTTCACCTGGTAGTGTTTTCTAGAGACTTACCAGTTTGCACTATCTTGATGAAAATCTGTGAAAAAGGTATTGGTGTCATAAAGCTAATGGAGATAAGTTGAAAATTTAGGTTTAAGAGAATGCACTAGTATAATATATACTCCGGTTACAGGGAACTGTGTGCCGACAATATACTAGGAATGTGCGTCTCTTTACAGTATAGTTATATTTTTGATTTTGAGTACAATTTTGTTATAACTATAGGGCTTTTTGAATTTGTGTAAATGCATGTGAACTAAGAAGTCTATATGGTTATGAATGTTTGTTTTTCAGGAAAAGATATGAGGATTATTATATTTGCTTTTCGTCCTCGAACCAAACAGGTAAATTATGAAGAATGTCTGAGCGTGTTACTTTTTTAACGCAAAGAATGTGTTACTATCTACATGTATTTGATATACACTGCAACAGTGCAATCCAACTTGTACTAGTTTGATATATCTCTTCATTAGGTGAAGATATAGTCAATATGCACTTTTGTTCACACAACTTCATCATCACTTTTGGTAAACATAGTAGCTTTTGTATCGATGAACTATAGTCGATCCATAGTTGTTGGAAGCGCAAGGCCTTAAAAAGTGATGGCTAAGCATGGTGCATAGTATAAAAGTACCATTTTTAGGAGTTTTAGACATGTTGTAGCCGAAGCGTGGCCTGAAAATGCGCCTAAGAGCCTTAGAATATGATTTTCAAAACAAGGCTACAAGGCTGCTCTGGGCCGCGTCTGAGGGCTAAGAGTCCCTTGTGGGCTTTTGACAACAGAGAGAATATCATCTCGAAATGCATTAAAATATGGATGCTTATTTTAACTTTAGGTTAAAAATATCAATATGGATTATTCAGTGCAATACATGGTAGTCACTGCTTTAGCATTAAACTGCACTAAGAATGCGGGTGTCGACTAACTTTCTTTTTGGGTTTAGTATGGTTTGGTTTTGACAGGATGGTTGGGCCAAGGCCCATTATAGTAGGGACTTAGATTACAATTTTTTTTATAATAGGTTTATTTCTTTGTGTAGTGACCTGTTAAAGCTCTATATAACTGGAGTTTGCAGCTGTTCAACCATTAAAAAATCAGAATTCATATTTTTGTAATCATTCATTCTCAAGAACACTAATAAATCTGCGATTTTCACAGAGACGTGCTGTCTTTGAAGCATTACTAAGGTGTGCAAGGCCCACAAGGCTCTGGGATCTGTATACCTTTTCATCTGGACCATCAAGATTCAGCAATACTAGCCCTAGAGTGCGATTATTGAATGAATACATTCGGCTTCTTGGTATGGAATCAAATAATTCATCAGTAAGCATGGTCGAAGATGGTTCCTTCACATTGTCTAATAACTGGTGGAGGATTAGTGATGTCAATGCAACTTATGACATGTGTTCAACTTATCCGTTTTCTTTGTTATTACCAAAATCCATTAGGTGAGACATGAGATAGTTATGCTTAGTTAGTTGATTAGTTTTCCCACTTTCCATTGATGTCAACTTGGCATATTATCTTGCATGTGTTTGTTGATTTCTAGAGATGAGGAGGTGCTGCAAGCTTGTAAATTTCGTGCACGGAGTAGATTGCCTGTGATATCATGGTGTGATGCACGTAAGTACCAGATCCCAATAGTCACTACATTAGTATTTGAAATCTATTTTTGCACTCAGTTTAAGTTTCTTCTTGTCATTTGTTCCAGCATCTGGTTTTAACTCGTAACACATGCAAAATTGTTCCAATGATATGTAGGCACTGGAGCTGTCCTTGCACGATCATCCCAGCCATTAGTTGGTCTGATGATGAATATGAGAAGGTAAGGATAAACTTACCGCATTGCTCTAAATGGCTTGAGCAGTAAAATTTGGAAAAAAAATCGTCCTATAACCAATTTTTATGCAGCAATGCTGATGAGAATCTGGTTGGTGCTCTATGTACTCCACTTCCTGATGGATCCAAAGGACGGAGGTAAAACTTTTTTCTCTTTTATCCAGTATTTTTCTTTAGTTGTGTTGCATTAAAATTTCTTACGCTTACAACCACATGCTTCTCCATATTTCTTTACATTTCCCCTCATTTTCAGTTTTCGCTTTTCTTAATTGATGTTTTGTGCTCCCAATGTTCTTGCATCTTTTTGTTTCTGATGGAAATCCCTCTAATAAAATAATTATTCTTCACTTCAGGAAGTTATATATAGCTGATGCCAGACCCCGAAAAAACGCTTTGGCAAATGGGGCAATGGGAGGTGGTTCAGAGTCATCATCGAATTATTTCCAGTCTGAGGTCTGTCAAAGGTTTGAGCCAAATAATATGGTTCTTTGTCATGTTTAGCCTATCAGTTTAAAATTGCGAACTGGATTCTTTCTACATGTTTCTTTTTATAGATTGTATTCTTTGGGATAGATAATATCCATGCCATGAGGGAGAGTCTTGTTCGTCTCAGAGACTACTTGGATACACATGGAACTAGATCATCAGATGGAATGTCTTCATTCTTGGTATGCGGTCAACCACAAATCCTAACTTTAAGAATCTATCCTTATGAAAATATATTATATGACTGTTTTCCTCACAACAGAGACATGGTGGATCGACATGGGGTGGAGGTAATCTCAGCAGTATGTCTGCTTCTGTATCAACCCTTGGTGACAGTGGTTGGTTAATCCACATCCAGAATGTACTCGCTGGGTCAGCTTGGATTGCTGCTCGTGTGGCAATCGAGTCAGCATCCGTGCTTGTTCATTGCAGGTACACATCAGCATCCATGATGGTTTCAGATTTAGGACTTTTATCCTGTTATCCTATTTTATATTTTATTTCTGCATTGTTCCTGTAAATGGTGTTTATTACTTGTTAAAGAGCAGAAAGATATTATATTAATCATCGTCATGTAATTATGTTGAACAGTGATGGATGGGACAGAACGAGCCAACTAGTCGCCCTTGCAAGTCTGTTACTTGATCCATATTATCGCACCATCAAGGGATTTCAGGTATGTTCTCATTTGAGATGTTGGATATACGTATGTATGTATATACACATCATGTGTGTGTGTGTGTATCTCATCTTCTAAGTAAAAAAAGTATATTTAATCCCTATTTTTATGCAGGCTCTTGTGGAAAAAGATTGGCTTGCATTTGGGCATCCTTTTTCAGACCGAGCTGGAATGCCAAGTTTTTCTGGGAGTGATGTAGAACTACCCAGGCAGTCCTCAAGCGCAAATTTCTCATCATCACCTATCCGCCAAACACCTGGGTCATTCCCATCTCAATCTCCAATGTCTCAGGCACACACTTCAAACAATTACTCGCCAATTTTTCTTCAGGTTGGCCTCTCCAATCTTTTCTTTCAGGTTTTATTGAAATGCAAGCGTTCTTTTAAAATGTCTCTGGTCATTATCTTTACCGATAAGTTATATTTTGTTGGACAGTGGGTTGATTGTGTTTCCCAGTTACTACGAATGTACCCTTTCGCATTTGAATTTTCTTCGGTATGTAATTTCATTTCAGACTGTACTTTCTGGCATATTTCTGAACTGCTTGTCATAACAGTATTCATTATTGTCTTTGGCCCTACAATCTTGCAGGCTTATTTGGTTGATTTTCTAGATTGCACACTTTCTTGTCGCTTTGGGAACTTCTTGTGCAATAGGTAAGTACAATATCAAGCTGTATGCGAGTTGTTTTTAACCCCTTCTCTGCCCGTGGGTCAATTTGGGTTACCTAATGACTTTGATGGGCCTGGTCAACTAAGACTAATATATTGAATTTCAGTGAGAAGGAAAGAGAACAGTATGGTGTCTCTGGTGCATGTGGGTGTCTATGGATGTATTTAGATGATAAGCGTGCTTCAGGGGGTAGTTCTCACGTGCATTACAATCTCTTCTATGATCCATCTAAATATGAGGGCCCGTTACTTCCTCCAGCTGCAGCTTTAGCCCCAACATTGTGGCCCCAGTTTCATCTTAGATGGTCATGTCCTTCAGAAGCTCAAGCTGGAGAGGTTGAAACTCAATGTAGGAACTTGGTGGAGAGAATCTCTGAACTTCAAATGGTAATTTACACACATACTCTTTGCCTGTTGTCGGTTCCTTGCTATAATTCACTTTTGTACTATAAAATTTCTGTAACCAATCAGTGAATAAGCTGCAATCTTGAAGTGAACTCTTCACTTATCTTGTCGTTGACAGTAGCGGCCCTTCTGATAAAAAAAAAAGCAGGCTTGTTGATTTTCCAACTGTTAATGTGATAAATTGTGGTGGCACTTTCAACCCAAGTATGTAAAAATGGTCCAATAAAATTAGCAAAAAAAGAAATAGGTCGCAGTTTAAACAGGCTAAAAGTTTGCTAAATCCATCTTTAAATCTTCAATGAATGCTGTTGGAATAAATCTGTTTTAGTTCACATGTGAGAGGTTTTTTTTTCTAAGTTTGGTTTATTTTAGGTGTTAGTATTTGACTCAAATGGTTACTTAAATAGTTTATATGGTGTCCTATTTGAGTCAATTTGGTGTATTGTTTAGTAAGTCATTTAGTATAGATATAGGTTAGGGGTTAATGTAATGCAGGGCCGGTCCTGAGGATTTTAGTGCCCTGTGCGGGCCAGGAAAAAAAGGCCTCCTTCCCCGAGCACCATCACTTTAAGTTATATAAACCAATTATTTTTAGTTTTTTACTCTCTAGTTTCTTGAATTCTTGTCTCCAAAGATCCAAATCATCACTACTCCCCAATTCCTAGTCGCTGCCAAAAAATTAAACTTTTTTTCTGGCGGCCGTTGCTGTCGTATTTTTTCAACATCGAACAAAAAAAAATTAAGAGTTTTGTGGACTTGGGGCCATGTGGGCTTTTGAAAGTAAAAAAATGGGCTTTTGTGACAAATTCTCTAGCCTACACATAAGTTTTATAAAAAAAAATTATATATATAAAAAAAATTTAAAAATTTGGTGCCCCGTCGAGCGGGTGCCCTGTGCGGTCGCACACGGTGCACCCCCTTATAGCCGGCCATGATGTAATGTGTGTGGTTGTGTATCGAGTTTAATAATAACACAAGAAAAAGAGTATCTTTGTTAACAGTAGCTTGTTATATATCCTTTTTTCCTAGCTGCCAATAAGTGTTTGCTGGTTGACCCGATCCATTTTCAACATGAATTAATGTTACCCAATCTGCTCTAAGTTTAGAAGGTGTAAAATGTTTAACCTAATTTGTTCCATTTTGGTTATTTGATCAGGCAAAGGAAGTTGCAGAGAGGAAAGCCCGAGAAACAATAGCCACAATGGAAGCTGTTAAAGCTGAGATACGCAACGAGAAGCAAATCAGCAGCTCAGCCATGAACTTGGCAAGGAAAACCAAGAGAGAAAACACCATTATAAAAAGAGCAATACAATCTCTCGGCTGTAGAATACACGTATCAGGGAATGACGAGTGTACAATTGATATTGAAAGCAATCAACCCGAAAGAATAACATCTTCCCCTTCAACCCGAGAGACGGAAGGTAGTTTACACTCATATGATGAAAAGACGGATACGCCCATATCTGTTACCTTAACCCATGACGATGACGATGTTTCCGGAAACCCAATCCTTAGGGTTTGTGAAAACTTGTGCCCACAACGCACCCTAGACGGAGGGTGCAAGTGGCCTGATGCTGGTTGTGCTCAACTGGGGAGCCAATTTGTAGGTTTAAGAGCCAATTATGAAGCTTTTGATCGGTTATCTATCTACGACAGCTACTTCAAGTTGGAATGACTACAGGTTTTGTAAGGAATAGTAGTAATGTGGTGCTGACTACGGGATGTTGTACAGTTTGAGGCTCTTTTCAGGTGGTTTTGAAACATATATACAATTTACAAGGGGAAAGAAACACTTGGTACGTTATGCTCGATATTGTATCGGGTTGTAGGAATGTATAGTTGAAGTGGTTATTTTTTGTGTACAGAGATTGTTGTTAGATCATGAAACTCTGAGATGTAAAATCAGGCTGAATCTCTCATCCAAATCAATAATCAATGTTTGTGACGTTAATCTCGTTATTAAATTACGTTTACAAGCATAGACACAAGAAGGTTGATTTCTGTGTTTAACAACTTTTATGCTGTTACAACTTACACGTTTTAGTCCAGGATATGCTTTTAAGCTGAGAACTGGGTCTAAACGTCCACAAAACATAATATTTTGTTTGGTCACGGACTTAGGAAAATATAATCGACGAGTCCTAGTGAATTCGAAAATTAATACAAAGCAACACCGGAGTCTAAGGCATCAATCCCAGATTATAGTAGTCACAAAGATTTGACAACTCCACCACTTGACCACAATCAAGCGCGCCTTTCTTGCATCTTTCGGTGGTGGGTGCAAGGTTTAAAAGAACGGAAACGTGCCTCGAGGCGTAAACCCATGGTGGAAGTAAAAAATAAATACAAAAATTATATATCTTATAAAAACAAAATACTAACCATCAAACAAAGAACTTTCACAAATAAAATGCGGAACTAAAAGTTTAAAACCATGTATTGAAACAAAAGGGGCTAGAATTGCCATTGTTAAAACTTTAAATCACCCTAAAAAGGTGGTGTTGCCGGGCCGCCCCATAAACTACTACTTCTGTTTTTGTTTTGGCAATAAAAGAGGTCGTGTTGCCGGCAATGTGCTCTGGTGAGTGTAAGTGGAGATGCAACACCTTTCGCCTCAAAACAACGAATAAATACAGACAAAAAACAAAACAAAAAAACAGGAATGGGGTGAGAGAGGCTCGAACTCTCGACCTCAGGATAACTCAGATTGCTATGAGACCTACGCGCTAGCCAACTGCGCCACCACCCCTTATGTTATCTGCTTCATTTCATGTGTTTTTATCGAAACACAGCTCAAGTTGTATTTTGTTTCCTTGGGCTTTTCGCTGCTGTTTTAAGTTACAGGATTTATTTTCCCTACTCATTCATCTTCGCTTCGGTTCCTACACACTTGTCTTTATCTCCCTAAACCTTTTGGCTAATTAGCTTCAAGATTTTAGGTGCGTTTCAACTTTTATTAACTTCTCTCTTTAATTACTGATCATGCTTTGTTTCAACTTTTACTCCCGACTGGAAAATTGTGTTGTAATTTGATATTGTTTCTTCAACTTCTTAATCAGTTTGAAGCAGCTTTTGTGTCTCTATTTTGTATGATTAGATAAAAAAAGTGTTTTAAAAATCTTATGTTTGAATTTTTGTTTTAATTTAATGTTAACACAACCCTATTGACATTATGGGTTTTTTTGTTAAAGTTGTATCCTTTTTTTCAAAAATTGGGGGTTTATGATTTGTGTTTTTTTTTAACCAATTTGTATTTTACTTGTTACTGGATCTTGATTTGGGTTTCAGATCTACTACTCTTCACTTCTTGCTTTCAATTTCTGTATGATTTACTGATTTAGTGTGTAAATAAATATGTAATATGTTCTTGATATAGCCTTTGTTATACAAATATTTATGGCAGGTAAAAAATTTATTATATCATAACAAGGGGTATCATTAAATTTTCTTGAAATATTGTATTCAAAAGTTCATTTTTGTTTTTTTACCATATAAGATAATAAGATACATAGCTATATATGTGCTAATATTAGCTGTTCTTTATTAAATATGGGGGAATAATAGTTCCTCAATGTAAATGTATGCTTTTTCTTACAAATTTTAATACATTCTTAAAAGCTTGTTTCAAATATTAACTGCATATCTATTTGACAATTGACCAACTTGATTTATGTGTTGTATATGATCATTAGGATTGTTAAAAAATATATATGTATTTAGATCATTAAAAGTTTATCTCAGTTTCATCTCTTGTATCATATTTGTTATAGGTAGCATAATACAAGATTCAGACACGTTTGGTATCGGATAAACTCTTTTGGCGAAACAGGCTTAAAACCTCGCAACCCAAACACTCCACCAAGATCTGTAAAACATGGCTTCTGATCAAACCTTTTTCCATTATGCCATCATAACCTACTTCCTAATCACACCACCAACATACCTCTCGTGCCGTTACACCACTGCCCCATATGGCAAGCACCATCGCAAGGGATGGGGTCCCACCATCCCCCCATCCCTTGCCTGGTTCCTCATGGAATCCCCAACCCTTTGGTTTACACTCATTCTCTTCCCAATCGGCCAACACCGTTCAAATCCCAAATCAATAACCCTAATTTCACCATTCCTTTTACACTACCTCCACCGTACCATCATCTACCCTCTACGTCTCTGCCGCAAACCCTCCCATGGCTATCCGGTCAGCGTTGCAGTTATGGCGTTTGTGTTCAACCTGTTCAATTCTTATTTGCAGGTCAGATTTATAAGAGTAGTTAAAAACATCCACATAGTGTATATTTAGTTTAAGCACTTAAGTATATATTTAGTTAAGGTTGAGAGGACAAAAGAAACTTTGACACTCAACTTTAAAGAACAATAGTTTTGTGATTGTTTTTTGAAAATAATATAATAAGTTGATAATAGATAAAAACTATACTATTCATTTTATAAAAAAAACTGTGACAAACATCAAAATATCAAAATACCAAACTTTTGTTTGACATAACCAAGTTTCAAATTTGTTCTAATTAAGTCACTCAAGTTTAAAAATTGTTCCAATTAGGTCACTCACTTACATATTTTATTCAAATTATACGTTTTAACATGTTGTTTTCGCATGTTTTTTTACGTTTTCAGTTAGGAATTATTTTTTACATTTTTTTATGTAAATTGTAGATTTATTTTTTTATTTTTTAATATAATTAACATTTTTTCTAAATTTTTTAATATAATTACATATATTAAATATTCCAACCTACACATTCTCTCCTCAATTCCTTTATTGACACAAACAAATACCAACAATTGCTAGTTTTGAAGGTTTAGTCACCCAATTTAAGTAAAATATGCTTGAGTGACCTAATTAGAACAAAATTGAAACTTGGTTATGTATCTATGACATTTACCTTTTTTTTAATTTAACAAGATAAAAATATACTGCTCATGGTGTCAAATGTTGGTAAATGTAAATATTAACAATTATTCTATATACAATGTATGAGTTAAATACTTGCGTTTAGTGTAAACAGATGTAATATAAGAGAGAAAGAAAGTGAATTATACAATTGCATAATTTGTTTATGTATTGTGTTTACATGGTTCTTATTTGTAGGCTAGATTCGTGTCGGAATACGCCAATTACGACAACGATCGGTGGTTTTGGTGGCGATTTGGTATCGGGTTAGGGGTGTTTTTGATTGGGATGATGATAAATGTGAAATCGGATTTGAAACTGGTGAAACTGAAGGAGACTGGGGGCGGGTACAAAATTCCGAAAGGGGGATTATTTGAATATGTGAGTTGCGCGAATTATTTTGGGGAGATTGTGGAGTGGCTGGGTTGGACGTTGATGACGGGTTCGTGGGTTGGGTTAGGGTTCTTGTTGTATACTTGTGCGAATTTGGTCCCGAGGGCGTGTGCGAATCACGAGTGGTATTTGGAGAAATTCGGCGAGGATTATCCTAAGGGGAGAAAAGCCATTATTCCGTTTTTGTATTGATTTGTAGAGATGTAAGGCTTTTGTTCTTTTTTGGTTTGTATTGTCATATAGTTTAATTCAAAAAGTTATTGATTGTGTTACAACTTACATGTTAAAACCAATGATATGTTAGTAGATGGTTTAAATGTAACATCTAATAGTAACAAGTTACATGGTACAAATAGTCAAACAACATTAAAACAAATGAACAAATAAGTTCCTACAAGGTTCATTGCGAAGCACTATATAAAAACAGTCAAAATGAACAAGTTTTAATATCAACATCTGACAATTTTAAACGCACATAAATTTAGAAATTATTATAACTAATTTCGAGTAAATTCACATAGCAGAGATCAATCAGCAATACAAAATGATGATTTAAAAGCAAAACATGAAACGATAACAAATTTCATCATTCAATTGACCAATTTCATAACAACATAACCATTAACCAACAGCTTTACACAAAATCAAACCGCAAAACGAACCAACAACCCCTAATAACCTACTAAACCCTAACCGCTTGTAAACTTAGTAACAGCTTTTGTGCCCTCAGAAACAGCATGTTTAGCCAATTCACCAGGAAGAACAAGTCTCACTGCAGTTTGAATCTCCCTTGACGACAATGTGTTCTTCTTGTTGTACCTTGCAAGTCTAGAAGCTTCCTGAGCAAGCTTCTCGAAAATATCGTTAATGAACGAGTTCATTATCCCCATGGCCTTGCTTGATATACCGATATCAGGATGAACTTGTTTCAACACCTTGAAGATGTAGATCTTGTACGTTTCAACTGACTTTTTGTGCCTCTTCTTCTTCTTGTCAGTTGCAGATGCGTCTTTTGGAACCTTTTTCTCCGCCTTTGGCTTCTTCTCAGCTGGAGCTTTTTCAGCTGCTGGCTTCTTCTCTGCGGGTTTTTTCTCTGCTGCCTTTGGTGCCATTGTTAGGGTTTTGAGTGTTTTTGTTTTGTTTGTGAAAGAGGGAGAAATGGCGTGTTTGAAGTATTGCGTTGGGGTTTGTTTATATAGGAATGGGAAGTGGGATTTGATTGGTGGAAATGAGTTGATGCGGATTGGTAATATGGGCCGTTGATTTGTAGGGGTTAGTGATCGGAGGGTGGAGATTGAAGTGGGTTGGATTTGTTTGAAAATTTTTGGAGTTTTTGCGCGGGGTTAGGAATTGGCGGATTGTCTCGATGGCACCATCACTCGTTTATTGTTTGGACGTATTTTTTTGGCAAATTGGCTAAAAATAATCCCAACTAACACCTATTGGCCGGGAATAATCCCAACTCAGTTTATTCCCTCCAGTGGTCCCAAATCCAACTTTTTTGGCCTCCAGTGGTCCGCCGTTAAGTGCACTTAACGGCCGTTAACTTTTTTTTGATTTTTTTCGAATTTCAAAACAAGGTTTTTTGGATATTGATCGGGAGGATTATACGATTCAATTGATGCAAACCTTACTTCGAACTGGTGTTCCAAACGACAAAACGGTTTTCAATCGGGTGTTTAAAACCTAACGGTGTATTAACCGGATATCAAAATTAAACCATTTGGAGCAACAATTGGAAGTAAGGTTTACATCAACTTACTCGTATTCTCCTCCCGATCAAAATCCTTAAAATATCGGTTTGAAATTCGAAAAAAATAGAAAAAAAGTTAACGGCCGTGAAGTGTACTTAACGGCGGACCACTGTAGGCCAAAAAAGTTGGATTTGGGACCACTGGAGGGAATAAACTGAGTTGGGATTATTTTCGGCCAATAGGTGTTAGTTGGGATTATTTTAGGCCAATTTGCCTATTTTTTTAAGTAGGTTTAACACTCGTGTGTAACATACGGGTTAAATAAAAACATTTTAAAAAAATTATAACAATTATATTTAAAAAATTATAAATATTTTTGTACTATTAATCACAAAATTTGTCTCATCAACTTTGTTACTCAATTTTCCCTCTCAATATTTCAATTATAAAACAAATTACGTTTTTCCACCAAAAAATTACCCCCTAAAACCTTGATTTATTAGATAGATAGTTTCGTGTCAATGGTCACTTTTAGAGCTAATTATACGGATGGTTTTTGTAATTTGACCTTATTTTTTGTATGGCCTCTAACTTTTTAAAAGTATAAGGATGGCTCTTACATTTCGTATTTTGTTGGGTCGTTGATCTTTAGAATGAATGAGCGTTAAAGTTCTCTGTTAAGTAGGTGTCAAAAAACTATTTTACCCTTGGTAAAACACAAAAACATATATCTTTCTAATTGTATTTATTGATTGTATTATTAAATACTACTATTGTTTAAATATATTTAATATAATTATAATTTATAGTTAAACATCATCACCACCGGACATCCCACCACCAACGACTGTGCAACACCACCGCCACCACCACCAGGGTTCCCGGCCAAATTACCACAATCAATACACCACCACCATTACCATCCATCTTCTTCATGAGCTCATCAAATCACCACCATACCATTGCCATTGTATCGCAAACGAGGTCAAGGCATAGGGTGTGTTCCCTCTAGCTAACCACCTAACATTACCACCACCTGATATGACAAATCGCATGTTGTCAGTCCTAGTCCTACTACACATGTCCTTAGACTAACGGAGAAAAACTTGATTGTGGTCAACACATATCACGAACAAGTCAAACCTCCTTGCTAGAGTCTCACGGGTCAATATCAACAGGTTCAGAAATTTGAAAACAAAAATCGTGATTCATTCTTCTACGGTCATCCTCCTCAGAATCACATTATCTTTAGTCATAATCAAACCGGCTCCATAAATCAATGTTTTAACGCTTACCCACCAAATTACTCAACAACTCAATCTAATACAAGGTCTACAAACATGGATCTTAATGCCAAGAAGGAGAAAACTGTAATTGATGATTCATCTGAAAACGAAGGTGAGATACTGAGATGGATGAAGATAATGGCAGTGGCGGTGGTGCCGACGATGATGTCGTCATAGAGGAAAAAGGTTGAAGATGAAAGCGAATGAGGGAGGGGGAAGGGTAGGGCTGGGTTTTAAGAATGTTTAATATATTTGATAATTTATTATAATATTAAATGAGATACAACTTGTTATTTATATAATTCTTGTCTTTTAGTATAGGGTTAATTTGGTTATTTCACACACATTTAACTGGAAAACTTAACGACAGTTAGTGTCAAGGGCCAACAACGTAACAAAATGCGAAAAAGTAAGGGTCATCCTTGTAATTTCCGAAAGTTAGGGGCCATACTAGAAACAATGCCAAACCACAAGGGCCATCCGTGTAATTAACCCCTTAGTTTTAAGTATTAATAAGAGAACATGGATAAATATCATTAATTTTGAGATAAATCATGGTAAAAATTGAAACACATGTAAACATGTAAATTTTTTGACTGGTTAACCCATTTGGCATCTCCAATAAAAGGATAAAATATGTAAAATGATGATTTATGAAGAAGCTTTATACTTAAAAAAGACATTAGCGGTGCCTATCACACATTTGTAGAGTCAGAAAGTTATTCCTACAGGAGTTCAATGCTGAAATGCCTCGTCCATTCTGCCCGGTCTTCTTTGGACAAGGTAATTGCTGCAGAAAAGAACATCACAATCAATGGATCGATATTGCATTTTGAAACTAAAAAAGATTCATGTTCATTGTAGAAAAACAGGAAAAAAATATAAACTGGTAGCTGAAATACTAGGGTGGTTTATCTTTGCAATTGCTATTGATAATAAATATGCAATCACTTAGACAAGTTATCAAGAATCGTTCAATAAATATTTAAGCAACATACATTGTTGAATATCTATGTAAAAACTTCACCAATTCTACTAACCCCTTCAAATGGGAACATAATGAGCTCAAATAAGAAACTAACTAATTAACAATTATATTCTAACAAGGTCATCTGAATCATAAACTAGCAGTTATCTACTAAACCCCTTCAAAAACAAACAATTTTCTATCACTTAAGGGGAAAGAATGAGGGTATATACCGAATAATTGGGGCTAAAAAAGTTTACTCATCTTCATTTGTTATCTTAACCGTATAAACATTTGACCTTGCATTCTAATGAGCATAGTGTCTTTTGTTGTATATTTTAACCACACTTATGATAACTTTTATAAATCTAATCTAATGGTTTTAGTTTTATAATTTAATTATCATATTTATATTTTTTTTTTGAACAACCATTTTATTAGAACCTAGCAAGGAGCTAGCAAAGAAAAAGGATTACATATAAGAATGAAAATTACACCAATTCTTCCATTTCAAGTTCGGCATTTTACATCTCGTTTTCATCCAAAGAAACAAAAGAGATTTGATATCTCTTAATATATCACCGGAAAACTTCGTTGCATTGTCAAAGATTTTCTTATTTCGCGCTTTCCAAATGCACCACAAAGACGTAAGAAATATTGTATAAATAATGGCCTTTTCGCTCGATGTCATCTGGAAAGAATCAATACCACCAAGCAAATTTGATACAGTTTATAACATCTGCCCCGATTCGTATCCAGACCCGAACTCGGTACGATTACCAAAAAAAAATCTCTAAACTATTGTGAGAAAAGGGCTCATCATTTAGTTGTGTTTTATCTAAATTATTTCAACTAATCATTAGTTAATGTACTTAATGTTACAAAATAATATGTGGTTTGACAAAAGAAACTAAAATAATTGTACAAAACAAATTTCATACAATTAATAAGGTTTTATGGAGATTATCATCTAAAAAGCGAGAAATAATAAAGGTAATTAGATCAAATGTAACAAAACTAATTTTATAAAAATGATAAGGCTTATAGAGTTAGTAGTGTAGTTAGTGTTTTATTTGGCAAACTAACTTAAAGAGGGGTGATTGTGCAAATTAACAAAGTTGAATTAAAACTTAGCACATGAAGCAATAACACTCCAAACCTAAGGGACTGAAAGTGTAAATATGTTACTTTCTCAGTCCCGTTTTAAATGTTTAAATTTCTTTTTTTGGTTGTCCCATTTTAAATGTTCATTCCAAAAATAAAAATATCATTTCCAAGTTTACCCCTAGTTAATAATCTAATAAATCAAAGTTTTAGGGGGCAATTTTTAGGGGCAATTTTTCTATAAAAAGAAACTTGGGAGGGAAACTAAGTAAAGTTTTTCACCATGCATAAGGTGATTGAGATAAATTCTTAAATATTAAATATTTATAAATCTTTAAACATAATGGTTATAATTTTTGTATAATTATTATTACTTAACCCGTGTGTATCACACGGGTGTTAAAGCTAGTTTAACATAAAATATACTTTATGACTAAAAGACAAAATACTTTAATGGTATTTTTGTCATTTTATAGGTTAAAATTTATCTAATATTTCAAGGTTTTAGGGGGTAAATTTTTAGGGGGAAATTCTTTTTAATTTGTTCTATAATAGGAAGTTTTGGAGGTAAAAATGAAATGAAATTTTGCACCATGCATAAGTTGATGGAGCAAAATCTTTAAATTTTAAATACTTACAAATTTTTAAACATAATAATTATGATTTCTTTAAAAATATTATTACTTAACCCGTGTGTAACACACGGGTATTAAACCTAGTAATATAATAAGCTACTTTTTCTTAATCTTTGTGTTGCGAGTCTCATGACACTTAAATTGGGACGGTTTTTCTTAATCTTTGTGTTGCGGGTCTCATGACACTTAAATTGGGACGGAGGGAGTATAAAATAACCCCCCTCACCCCTGATCACCCGTTTCACAGGCAGAATATTCCGGCGAGTCCGGCACCTCCGGCGATGACCAAAACATTATCAAATCAACCGTTCTCTATCCATTATCAGTAAGATTCGAACTACAATAACCTATATGAACTCGTTTCTATGGATTCATCATCAAATTGAAACCCACTCCGTGATACTCGATGACTAAAATTCAAAATCCGGCTAATAAGCAGATGAGGTCAAATTAAACCAATTCAGATCATGTAATTTGTCAAAATGAGTCTAACCATCAAATTAGTTTAACAATGAACTCGATTAATCAGTTGAATTATGCTCCTGCAAATCCGAAACCCACATTCAAACAGCCGTAAATCGATCAAAACTCTCCCTTGACTTCACTGAGTCTTTCTGCAAACATCAAATTACCTTCAACACACACATAAACGCCAAATGATCTTCATCTTCTTCATCCTCTACTTCTCAATCGAACAGTATCTTCGGGTTGTTATTGCCTTCAATAAACATAGGGCTTTTAATCATCGTTCATCAAAGAGGGATCCTGCAACTTTAATTGTGTTATCATCATCGTCTTCATCACCAATGAATCTTGTGGCTGTTTCATTATTTTTCCTCTTAATCTTCTCCAATTGATCATCAATTCATGTAAATTAACACATCACTATACTCATGATCATATCATGGTGATAGTTTATTTCGATTTCAGATTTCGATTAAGGCCCAATTGGTATGATTTCGATCTAGGGTTTTATGTGAGAATGGGGTTTAAGAAATAGTATTTGATAAGAAATTTCGTTTCAATCACAATAACAAAATTTGTGATGCCCTGGTAGTTGTTCTTTCTGAGTTGCAGAAGGTTCAGGGTTCGATCACTAGACTTATGTTTTTGTTGTTATTGTGTTTTTTTATTGATTTTTTGACTTAAATATATTCTTATTAACTACCAATAAAGTTCTTCAAACCAAAAACATTATTAAATGTTTCACAAGTTGCAACTTCCAATGTGGTATAGTGGTAAGAGGCTTGGATTCTCCAAAAGAGACCCAAGTTCTAGTCACACTGCCACCACTTTGGAAGGGGCAAATGGGGGCAATAAAGGGAGACTTGTGGTAACACAAGTTCGATCTCTGAGCCAAACGGGTTTTACCACTAGCTTGCCGTCGTGCCTACGGGCGGACAGGTTAGTGGGTTTCCCCCGAATTGGAGTCGGGTTAATAGGTGGGTTTCGGCTACCCAGCGCTGTCTGTGTTCGCAGAGCGTTTGGGGTTGTCTTTCGCCATTGGGTTACCCCGGGTAGCCGAGCCTTATTCGTTTCGCTGTCCAAAAAAAAAAAATTCACAAGTTATGTTACGAAGTATTTTAAATTAATACATATGAAATTTATTTTATAAAACTAAGGTTTTATATTTATGAAAATTTCTTGAGTTTAAACGTTAGCCACATAATACGTTTAAAGTTTTGAAAGTCTAAGAAAACAAAGTTATTTATAAAAGTTTAATGAGTAATATAGATAGATATGTTTTATCAAAGTATATGAATATAAGACGAGACTTCTTTTTATACGTTTATAAGTTTCTTTTACAAGAAGTTTTGAGTTTTAAACGTTTAAAACATATAATATGTAAGTTTTATTTTATTCTTGTGGTCGAATCATTTTAATAACTTTATACGTATAAGACCTCTTTTGTAACATATAAACTTATAATTAAAACACGTTTTGGTTTACTTAGGACTATGATCATGGTATTATTTGATAAATTAAATTTTTATAAATAATTTGGTAATCATATTGGTCAAGACATTAAATAGAATAATAATTTTAATGATTTCATAAGGGTCCAACTTTATATACAAATTAGTTTGGTGTATTTTCTGCTTAAATCATTGTTATCTAATTTATTGTTATCTATTTTATTTAAATCAATAAATTCACTTAAACCCAGATTCTCAGTTAGTCCCTAGATTTTCAGTTAGTTTGCAGATCGTTCTAACATAGGATAAAATCCTTTAGGTAATCCTTAAGGAGTATCCTGGTGACGTTTTCCAGTTTTATTCATTTTCATTCGATCAAGAAATTATCATGTGAGTATTCATAGCCCTTTTTCTTGTTTTCAATTTGGGGTGATATCATGTGACCTATTTAATCAGATTTCAGTTATCAGATTTCAGTTTATCAGTTATTTCATGTTATCATTTAAAACAATCCATATATGTCTTTACTTGCAAATTACGTGTTCATAGCCTGATAGCAATTTTTGTGCAAGTATAATCATTTATTTGTACAAACCGACAGTTACTAATGGTAGATCTATTGGTCGAAAGGACCCATGATGCGTGTAATATATATATAAAATAATTAACTAAAAACACCTAGTTTTAAATTTATAAAAACCAAGACAAACAAACTAAATCACACACAACCGGCAGTGGACCGGTCGAATGTAATATAGCGTATGTAAGTCCGGGTGTCGACCCACAGACTCTATATACTACGTTAAATTAACTAATAAAGACTCGACTGACTAAACACGACTTAAATAAAAGATTTATTTGAAAAGGGGGGTTTTTTTTGCTAAAAATAGAAACTTACTAAAAATAGAAACTTTCTAAATTAGGAAACTTACTAAAAATGAAAACTGAGAACTTGAAAGACGGATTTAAAGCAGATGAGAGAAAACAAACCACCTAGGCTAGAATCATCGTTAACTTCAGTTATCACTCACGTTGGACTAATGGTTATGGAACCGGGATCTAAATTTATTCACTTAAAAGCTTTCCTAATTAAGACCCTCGACCCTTCTCGAGAAGAAACCTAAAGGATAACTATTAAGTTATTAGCACACCAGTTATAGGATTAAGTTTCCTCACAGTTACCTAATCATAATACGCTTAATTGACCCATACTAAAGACCTATCTCACGATATAATCCTTAAAGCCATTTGAACCAAATCATTCGATTTAACAAGCAAGATTGGTAATTAATACTAAGCCGGAATTTTCACAAAAACCTAAACCTAGCAAATCAAGCAACCGAGACTTATTAATAACCTATCACCTCACGGATATCTAGGTTAGCTACACGTTATTATCGATTTCACTAATATAATTAATCCTATGGTTTTATTGCAAATCAACCATAATAATCACAACGCAAGTTAATGACTAAACGAGCCCTATTACGTGACATAGACAATCACCAAGAACACGTGGATTAATAATACTAACTCAATCAATGCAACTATATATCATGCATCAAACAATAATAAAGATTCAAACTTTAATTAAACGTAAACCACAAACCGAATTAATCCAACACAAGTTCAAAATAACATTAACGATTCATCATAAAGCCTAGGTAGTTCTAAAGAGTTTAGCCTACCATAATCAACATGAAAAACACAAGTTTAATAGTATATGACATGGTAGAAAAGAAAAGAAAACAATGGAATGAAAGAACCCGGAACGTCTAGACGCAAATCTTCAATCCCGTGCTCTCCCGTAGCTTCGTTTTCCCGACTCTAGCCTCCAAAACCTTTCAAATCTGCTGTTTCTCCACTCCAATTCGTCCCCTAGGGTTTCTAGGAGGCTAGGGTTTCATAATGAGTGTTTATATAGCGAACTGGGCCTAGAAAAGCCCAAACTTTCTTCGTTTTCGCGTACCGGCTCGCTCGTAACTCCGTTTCGCGCCCCGTTTTCGCCTACGGATTCGATTTTTCACGATCTTTCTGTTTCTTTATCAACATGGGACCTACGAAACATAAAAACGTTAGTTGTGCCAAAAATGATATATAAACGTAACCGAAACGACACAAAATGTTAACAAACTTAACACGGGATTTATGTATATTTATCATTATATCAAATATCCCCACACTTAACCTTTTTCGTCCCTGAAAAAGCATGCACATAGAATCACAACTAATTAAGGCTTCAAATTTCATTACAGTTTCTCAAACAAGAACCGAATTCTGATAAACAGTTATGCGTTTACATAAACACCCTAACACTAGCCAATTAAGTTTCCCCTTATGTTTAATTTCAATTTAATTAGATCATTTGTCTACAAGGTCTCACACAGAGGAAAAATAAGTCAGCCCGATTATTGTTGCTTGACGAGGCACAGGATAAACCACAAAGGTTTTCCTACCAAAATAACCCAAAGAACTTAACTAAGCTAAGAACTAGTGCCATATTAGGGTGAATTTTGATGGATGAAGTTTGTGGGTATAGACTGTTTATTCTTTTTTTTTCATAAAACAAGATCACCTCACCCAGGGGTGTCGTATCCAAGTCGCTATCCCGGAGGTAGAGCACATGAGGTCTTGGATCACTTGCCTTATATTTTCTTTTTCTTTTTTTTTTTTTTTTTTTTGAATTGGCTCTTTGAGCTCTTTTATTTAGCAGCTACTTTGAGCGCTTTTCAGTACTATACCCGGTGGACATTTGATTTGCGGATGCGCCACTTCTTTCACAAGAAGTGTGTTATAAATCCTAAAATGGCACTACCCCTTAACCTATTTAAGTTCTAAAGCCTACAATGGTGCCTAATTTAATTTAGTTAAGGCCTTCCTATTTCTCATAAGATGACAACCCACGAGATTCACGACAATTAACTTTCTATTATTACACTTAGGGAAACCATCTCAGCTAATTGGGTTACCAAATGTTTATCCAAATTCATCTTTGTTTTAAAAACTACAACTCATTTGAAAGCCAAAATCAGTTTACTATCACTTTCTATTAAAGTGCACAACTTAAACAAAGACATTTTTCAATTTTTTCAATTTTTTTTGAATTTTTTTTATGACTCTATAAGACTCAAAACAAACAACTAAACAAACTAGAAATGACTATTTCTCATCCCCACACTTAAGTTCTACATTGTCCTCAATGTAGAGATAGAAAATATCTAAAAAAAAAATAAATTGCAAAAATAAAAGATAGAAAGGTGAATTGGAAAGGACTTAGCTGGTTTTGTGAAACGCGTAAGCTCCAAGTCTTCATTCCAATCATCGGCTTCGATCGTATAGCATTTCGGTCGCGATCGAGCTTCACCGACACTCTCGAGCTCCATCTTCATCTTCACAAATACAAACTCACCCGAATGGAGATTGAGTACGGGTGAGAATGATTTAAACCTGCAAAAACAAACACAAAATACCCGAGCGTAAAACTGACTCGACAAAAATAAAATAAAATAAAAACAAAACTAAAAACAAAATAACATAAGAACTGACTCGATAAACGAAACTTATGCAAACTCTACAAACTAGTAAGAAACCTCCCCACACTTGAACTTAATCAGGAGGTTTCTCCTTAATCTGAACTCTATCCAACCCGTTCAATTCCACCCGATCCAGATAAACACTTAAAAACTTGCAAGTGAAATTGAGAACAATTTGGACAATTGATTGTAAAACTCTAAACGAGTCGGACCACCAACATTTAAACTTGCCTGGAAAGAATCGGATTCGGGTCATGTAACTAGAAGACCGATCATGCTTAACTTCTAATTTTTTAATCTTTATCCTAGCCTGAACCCAACTCTTCTTCTTTCTCTTACTTGCCTTCTCCCGTGATTTAGGTATACTAGGTAACGTTTCATCCTCTAAATGTTTCACGGGCCGGCTGTGGTGTTCCTCTTCTATCACCACACTTACTTGATGATCCCCACACTTAGTGCTTTCATAGGTTGTAGGGTCGATCATCTCTACTGGTTCATCTTCTAGGAGGCTATCTAAGTAAGCTAAGTCACCCTCGGTATCAATAATACCTAAATCACTATAATCGGGTAAACTATCTAACTCTAGATTTAAGAACTCATCCTCCTCAGACAAACAAACATCTAACTCATCCTCATCTAACTCACAAAATAATTGCAAAATATCAAAAGAATCTGAAGATTCAAATGTATCACATGAAGAGTCAAATAGTTCAAGAATATCAGAACAAATTGAAATTTGGTCAGAACACTTACCTGTTTCGGAAAGATCATCTTCATTATCCAATTTTGCATCGGCATACTCCACTTTCGGTTTCTCGTCATCAGTGGAGATATCCGGTTCTTGAGTGGCTTCGCATGCTGCCATCCTTAGATTAGCCAGTTCATCCGTAAGCCTCCCATTCTCTGATAAATAATGTAGTTTCTCCGCCGAACTCAGTGAGTGCCATCGAATGTTCATGACCTCCTGCACCTTCATTAGTTCTGCTTTCACACTTGAGCATTTGTTCATTTCTACTTTCTCTAACTGACAAACTAGAGGTGGGACTGAAATGTCCATTTTCGTCTCCGGTTGTACTTGGAATTCCTGCAACATCTCATCCTCAACAGACAAACATGAAAAATTTAATGAACCCGATGACTCGAGTTCATCCTTAATTAAGTCAACTGATACAGGGATATTAAAATCAAAAGACTCAGATTGGAGTTCAGAAAACTTACCTGACTCAGGATCATGATGCATATCTTCACAATTCAATTCCCACTCATCTTCATCATCACTAGACGAATCATCTCGGACGGAAAAGTCATAGATTCCGGCAGGTGGTAAATCCTCATCATCTTTAACTACATATCTCTCCATGATCTCTGGCTGTTTCGGCACCACTGGTTGAACTACCTTATATTTCAAAATCTCCTCCGTAAGGAATCCATAAAGCTCTATGAGATTTGATTTATCCTCTGGAGTACACTCATTCCAGCGATTCAAAATCATGTCCTGCACCATCGCAAATTTATCCCTGAGTTTTTCTTCCTCCTTTCTTCTCTTCCGAATCCTTTCTAGCTCCTCTGAATACCTTATTTGAGCTAATCTGCATGTCATCTTCTCCTCATTAGTCATATCATCCCAACGAGTAGCAAATAAACGATTGATAAACTCTATCTCTCTTGTAATGGTTTCTTCAGACATTGGCCCCTGCATCACATCCATCTCAAAAGAAAAGAAACAAATAAATTAAAATGATAAACTGGACTTGCACAACACAAATACAAAAACAAAACAAAATCCAAAGACTAACTAGATTTAAAATCAAAGGAAAATAAAAACTAGACCCCTACGACTCAAATAAAACAAAACAAAATAGCACGTGTATAGCAATTAGGTTCTCAAAAAGTCAATTAACGCAATTACCAAGAGTCCCCGGCAACGGCGCCAAAAACTTGATGCGTGTAATATATATATAAAATAATTAACTAAAAACACCTAGTTTTAAATTTATAAAAACCAAGACAAACAAACTAAATCACACACAACCGGCAGTGGACCGGTCGAATGTAATATAGCGTATGTAAGTCCGGGTGTCGACCCACAGACTCTATATACTACGTTAAATTAACTAATAAAGACTCGACTGACTAAACACGACTTAAATAAAAGATTTATTTGAAAAGGGGGGTTTTTTTTGCTAAAAATAGAAACTTACTAAAAATAGAAACTTTCTAAATTAGGAAACTTACTAAAAATGAAAACTGAGAACTTGAAAGACGGATTTAAAGCAGATGAGAGAAAACAAACCACCTAGGCTAGAATCATCGTTAACTTCAGTTATCACTCACGTTGGACTAATGGTTATGGAACCGGGATCTAAATTTATTCACTTAAAAGCTTTCCTAATTAAGACCCTCGACCCTTCTCGAGAAGAAACCTAAAGGATAACTATTAAGTTATTAGCACACCAGTTATAGGATTAAGTTTCCTCACAGTTACCTAATCATAATACGCTTAATTGACCCATACTAAAGACCTATCTCACGATATAATCCTTAAAGCCATTTGAACCAAATCATTCGATTTAACAAGCAAGATTGGTAATTAATACTAAGCCGGAATTTTCACAAAAACCTAAACCTAGCAAATCAAGCAACCGAGACTTATTAATAACCTATCACCTCACGGATATCTAGGTTAGCTACACGTTATTATCGATTTCACTAATATAATTAATCCTATGGTTTTATTGCAAATCAACCATAATAATCACAACGCAAGTTAATGACTAAACGAGCCCTATTACGTGACATAGACAATCACCAAGAACACGTGGATTAATAATACTAACTCAATCAATGCAACTATATATCATGCATCAAACAATAATAAAGATTCAAACTTTAATTAAACGTAAACCACAAACCGAATTAATCCAACACAAGTTCAAAATAACATTAACGATTCATCATAAAGCCTAGGTAGTTCTAAAGAGTTTAGCCTACCATAATCAACATGAAAAACACAAGTTTAATAGTATATGACATGGTAGAAAAGAAAAGAAAACAATGGAATGAAAGAACCCGGAACGTCTAGACGCAAATCTTCAATCCCGTGCTCTCCCGTAGCTTCGTTTTCCCGACTCTAGCCTCCAAAACCTTTCAAATCTGCTGTTTCTCCACTCCAATTCGTCCCCTAGGGTTTCTAGGAGGCTAGGGTTTCATAATGAGTGTTTATATAGCGAACTGGGCCTAGAAAAGCCCAAACTTTCTTCGTTTTCGCGTACCGGCTCGCTCGTAACTCCGTTTCGCGCCCCGTTTTCGCCTACGGATTCGATTTTTCACGATCTTTCTGTTTCTTTATCAACATGGGACCTACGAAACATAAAAACGTTAGTTGTGCCAAAAATGATATATAAACGTAACCGAAACGACACAAAATGTTAACAAACTTAACACGGGATTTATGTATATTTATCATTATATCAAATATCCCCACACTTAACCTTTTTCGTCCCTGAAAAAGCATGCACATAGAATCACAACTAATTAAGGCTTCAAATTTCATTACAGTTTCTCAAACAAGAACCGAATTCTGATAAACAGTTATGCGTTTACATAAACACCCTAACACTAGCCAATTAAGTTTCCCCTTATGTTTAATTTCAATTTAATTAGATCATTTGTCTACAAGGTCTCACACAGAGGAAAAATAAGTCAGCCCGATTATTGTTGCTTGACGAGGCACAGGATAAACCACAAAGGTTTTCCTACCAAAATAACCCAAAGAACTTAACTAAGCTAAGAACTAGTGCCATATTAGGGTGAATTTTGATGGATGAAGTTTGTGGGTATAGACTGTTTATTCTTTTTTTTTCATAAAACAAGATCACCTCACCCAGGGGTGTCGTATCCAAGTCGCTATCCCGGAGGTAGAGCACATGAGGTCTTGGATCACTTGCCTTATATTTTCTTTTTCTTTTTTTTTTTTTTTTTTTGAATTGGCTCTTTGAGCTCTTTTATTTAGCAGCTACTTTGAGCGCTTTTCAGTACTATACCCGGTGGACATTTGATTTGCGGATGCGCCACTTCTTTCACAAGAAGTGTGTTATAAATCCTAAAATGGCACTACCCCTTAACCTATTTAAGTTCTAAAGCCTACAATGGTGCCTAATTTAATTTAGTTAAGGCCTTCCTATTTCTCATAAGATGACAACCCACGAGATTCACGACAATTAACTTTCTATTATTACACTTAGGGAAACCATCTCAGCTAATTGGGTTACCAAATGTTTATCCAAATTCATCTTTGTTTTAAAAACTACAACTCATTTGAAAGCCAAAATCAGTTTACTATCACTTTCTATTAAAGTGCACAACTTAAACAAAGACATTTTTCAATTTTTTCAATTTTTTTTGAATTTTTTTTATGACTCTATAAGACTCAAAACAAACAACTAAACAAACTAGAAATGACTATTTCTCATCCCCACACTTAAGTTCTACATTGTCCTCAATGTAGAGATAGAAAATATCTAAAAAAAAAATAAATTGCAAAAATAAAAGATAGAAAGGTGAATTGGAAAGGACTTAGCTGGTTTTGTGAAACGCGTAAGCTCCAAGTCTTCATTCCAATCATCGGCTTCGATCGTATAGCATTTCGGTCGCGATCGAGCTTCACCGACACTCTCGAGCTCCATCTTCATCTTCACAAATACAAACTCACCCGAATGGAGATTGAGTACGGGTGAGAATGATTTAAACCTGCAAAAACAAACACAAAATACCCGAGCGTAAAACTGACTCGACAAAAATAAAATAAAATAAAAACAAAACTAAAAACAAAATAACATAAGAACTGACTCGATAAACGAAACTTATGCAAACTCTACAAACTAGTAAGAAACCTCCCCACACTTGAACTTAATCAGGAGGTTTCTCCTTAATCTGAACTCTATCCAACCCGTTCAATTCCACCCGATCCAGATAAACACTTAAAAACTTGCAAGTGAAATTGAGAACAATTTGGACAATTGATTGTAAAACTCTAAACGAGTCGGACCACCAACATTTAAACTTGCCTGGAAAGAATCGGATTCGGGTCATGTAACTAGAAGACCGATCATGCTTAACTTCTAATTTTTTAATCTTTATCCTAGCCTGAACCCAACTCTTCTTCTTTCTCTTACTTGCCTTCTCCCGTGATTTAGGTATACTAGGTAACGTTTCATCCTCTAAATGTTTCACGGGCCGGCTGTGGTGTTCCTCTTCTATCACCACACTTACTTGATGATCCCCACACTTAGTGCTTTCATAGGTTGTAGGGTCGATCATCTCTACTGGTTCATCTTCTAGGAGGCTATCTAAGTAAGCTAAGTCACCCTCGGTATCAATAATACCTAAATCACTATAATCGGGTAAACTATCTAACTCTAGATTTAAGAACTCATCCTCCTCAGACAAACAAACATCTAACTCATCCTCATCTAACTCACAAAATAATTGCAAAATATCAAAAGAATCTGAAGATTCAAATGTATCACATGAAGAGTCAAATAGTTCAAGAATATCAGAACAAATTGAAATTTGGTCAGAACACTTACCTGTTTCGGAAAGATCATCTTCATTATCCAATTTTGCATCGGCATACTCCACTTTCGGTTTCTCGTCATCAGTGGAGATATCCGGTTCTTGAGTGGCTTCGCATGCTGCCATCCTTAGATTAGCCAGTTCATCCGTAAGCCTCCCATTCTCTGATAAATAATGTAGTTTCTCCGCCGAACTCAGTGAGTGCCATCGAATGTTCATGACCTCCTGCACCTTCATTAGTTCTGCTTTCACACTTGAGCATTTGTTCATTTCTACTTTCTCTAACTGACAAACTAGAGGTGGGACTGAAATGTCCATTTTCGTCTCCGGTTGTACTTGGAATTCCTGCAACATCTCATCCTCAACAGACAAACATGAAAAATTTAATGAACCCGATGACTCGAGTTCATCCTTAATTAAGTCAACTGATACAGGGATATTAAAATCAAAAGACTCAGATTGGAGTTCAGAAAACTTACCTGACTCAGGATCATGATGCATATCTTCACAATTCAATTCCCACTCATCTTCATCATCACTAGACGAATCATCTCGGACGGAAAAGTCATAGATTCCGGCAGGTGGTAAATCCTCATCATCTTTAACTACATATCTCTCCATGATCTCTGGCTGTTTCGGCACCACTGGTTGAACTACCTTATATTTCAAAATCTCCTCCGTAAGGAATCCATAAAGCTCTATGAGATTTGATTTATCCTCTGGAGTACACTCATTCCAGCGATTCAAAATCATGTCCTGCACCATCGCAAATTTATCCCTGAGTTTTTCTTCCTCCTTTCTTCTCTTCCGAATCCTTTCTAGCTCCTCTGAATACCTTATTTGAGCTAATCTGCATGTCATCTTCTCCTCATTAGTCATATCATCCCAACGAGTAGCAAATAAACGATTGATAAACTCTATCTCTCTTGTAATGGTTTCTTCAGACATTGGCCCCTGCATCACATCCATCTCAAAAGAAAAGAAACAAATAAATTAAAATGATAAACTGGACTTGCACAACACAAATACAAAAACAAAACAAAATCCAAAGACTAACTAGATTTAAAATCAAAGGAAAATAAAAACTAGACCCCTACGACTCAAATAAAACAAAACAAAATAGCACGTGTATAGCAATTAGGTTCTCAAAAAGTCAATTAACGCAATTACCAAGAGTCCCCGGCAACGGCGCCAAAAACTTGATGCGTGTAATATATATATAAAATAATTAACTAAAAACACCTAGTTTTAAATTTATAAAAACCAAGACAAACAAACTAAATCACACACAACCGGCAGTGGACCGGTCGAATGTAATATAGCGTATGTAAGTCCGGGTGTCGACCCACAGACTCTATATACTACGTTAAATTAACTAATAAAGACTCGACTGACTAAACACGACTTAAATAAAAGATTTATTTGAAAAGGGGGGTTTTTTTTGCTAAAAATAGAAACTTACTAAAAATAGAAACTTTCTAAATTAGGAAACTTACTAAAAATGAAAACTGAGAACTTGAAAGACGGATTTAAAGCAGATGAGAGAAAACAAACCACCTAGGCTAGAATCATCGTTAACTTCAGTTATCACTCACGTTGGACTAATGGTTATGGAACCGGGATCTAAATTTATTCACTTAAAAGCTTTCCTAATTAAGACCCTCGACCCTTCTCGAGAAGAAACCTAAAGGATAACTATTAAGTTATTAGCACACCAGTTATAGGATTAAGTTTCCTCACAGTTACCTAATCATAATACGCTTAATTGACCCATACTAAAGACCTATCTCACGATATAATCCTTAAAGCCATTTGAACCAAATCATTCGATTTAACAAGCAAGATTGGTAATTAATACTAAGCCGGAATTTTCACAAAAACCTAAACCTAGCAAATCAAGCAACCGAGACTTATTAATAACCTATCACCTCACGGATATCTAGGTTAGCTACACGTTATTATCGATTTCACTAATATAATTAATCCTATGGTTTTATTGCAAATCAACCATAATAATCACAACGCAAGTTAATGACTAAACGAGCCCTATTACGTGACATAGACAATCACCAAGAACACGTGGATTAATAATACTAACTCAATCAATGCAACTATATATCATGCATCAAACAATAATAAAGATTCAAACTTTAATTAAACGTAAACCACAAACCGAATTAATCCAACACAAGTTCAAAATAACATTAACGATTCATCATAAAGCCTAGGTAGTTCTAAAGAGTTTAGCCTACCATAATCAACATGAAAAACACAAGTTTAATAGTATATGACATGGTAGAAAAGAAAAGAAAACAATGGAATGAAAGAACCCGGAACGTCTAGACGCAAATCTTCAATCCCGTGCTCTCCCGTAGCTTCGTTTTCCCGACTCTAGCCTCCAAAACCTTTCAAATCTGCTGTTTCTCCACTCCAATTCGTCCCCTAGGGTTTCTAGGAGGCTAGGGTTTCATAATGAGTGTTTATATAGCGAACTGGGCCTAGAAAAGCCCAAACTTTCTTCGTTTTCGCGTACCGGCTCGCTCGTAACTCCGTTTCGCGCCCCGTTTTCGCCTACGGATTCGATTTTTCACGATCTTTCTGTTTCTTTATCAACATGGGACCTACGAAACATAAAAACGTTAGTTGTGCCAAAAATGATATATAAACGTAACCGAAACGACACAAAATGTTAACAAACTTAACACGGGATTTATGTATATTTATCATTATATCAACCCACCCCCTGATTCTTGGGTGATTATAACTGAGTATCATTATCATGTGGACCCCCATTATCATTTGTTCAATGTTTGATCATGCGTTGTTATCTTGTATGTACATGTTTTGCATTTATAAGTTTTGACATAACGACATGAATTGACTTTTAATCAGTGTATCTATATGTATTTCAAATCTATGTTTACTACCAGCTAATTCGTTAGCTGACCAGTTATTTTTACATGATTTCATGAATTGCGCGCAATTAATTGGACTATTCAGGATGCGTCACATCGATGACTTTTTTGAACCTAGTTAAATAAATTAAATCATGTAGACGTTTTCATTTGTTTCTATTTGTATTGTTTGTTGGATTATCATTTAGTCTTGTTGGGTAATTGGATTTAATAATATTTAAACTATTTTAAGTACCATCACCTATGAACAATCATTCACTTCCGTCCGCCTCGATGATTCCGTCATCGGTCGGAGTGTGACACAGTTGTTGTTGCAGGATGAGGTATTTTACACCAAGAATAAACAGCAAATCAAACTTGATAAGCAACAGAGCAATTAACCAAAATATGATCGGTGTTATCATCTTGAAACCCACATGCTGAACATGAGTTATCAATACTCACACCCTGTCTAATAAGAGCAGACTTAGAGGCAATCCGTCCCATTATCGCTTCCCACACAAAAAAATTCACCTTACCCGGAACTCATTTAGACCAACGGAAACATGAAACGCTAACTGGAAGCATGACATCCTCAATAGCCCTTCTAACAGTTTTTGATTCAAAAACTACCGCCATATCCATCCAAGAATCAATGGAGAGGCTTAGCTTGTTTAGATCTTCCCAGTACTTAGTTATATTGTTCCATGGCCCCGAAATAGATTTTTTGAGCGGGAAAGTTGATCATGAATTACGAGTGTGATAGATGGCCGAAATGCATATACTAGCTGTTTGGAAAGTGCTGAATGGTTAAGTGCTGAATAGTTAAGAGGTCTGAATGGTTAAGAGGCCTGAATGTAGGGATGGCAGTCAGACCCGGACCCGATGGGAAAACCCGAAACCCGATACATTTGGGACGGGTCTGGGTTCGGGTCCATGGGTCTAGGGTCGGGTCTGGGTCTTAATAAAAAACTTTCGCGGGTCTGGGTCGGGTCTGGAATTACCTGTTAGACCCTATTACCCGACCCGATTACCCGATAACACGGACCCGTAGACGAGCTAGCATACCCAAAAATAATTTAATATTTTTCATATATATGTTTAATTGTTTTTTATATTACGTTTCCTATAATCCATTAATGTTTTAACTTTTAATCGGGTCTGGGGTTAGGATTACTTAGACCCGTCCCATTATCATCCCTACCTGAATGGTTAAGAAAATCTGTTTGGTTGAACATCTGAATCAGATTTTAAAATAACAAGCAAATCTTAAAATTTTTCAATTACTTATTTTCTTTCTTTTTTTTTAAATCTAACCTCTTATCCACTACACATCCAAAAAAAATCTTCAAAATATCAACACACCACCCAATCATATCATGCCACATACCCATCTTCCATCCATGACCCTTCCTACTACAAAACCCTCACTAACTTTTTTTGGTTTTAAATCTACTCGCCATCTTCATCTCATGTTCGTCTTTTTTGTTTAAACATGCTCGCCGTCATCTTCTGTTCGTCGTCTTCGTTCAACTCCACCCACCTCTGACCCGCTCAGCGTTGTCCGTTCAGCGCCTCCTCCTCTGAGCCGGTCAGCGATGTCTCATTCAGCACCTGTTACCAAACACCTCTGAACGCCTCATCCTTTGAATCGGTCAGAGGTTCATTCTCATTAAGAGGCAAACAAACAACCCCTTAGCCCATAAGTAATATCTCTCCTTGTTAAATCCCCAAAGCCATTTACACAAGAGTGCCTTATTAGCAACCCCAATCGATCCAATTCTCAAACCTCCAAATTTCTTGGATGCCAACATCGTGTTCCAAGCAAACCAACAAATTTTATATCGTATTTATATCAACATCTTAAAATAACCATTTCAATTGCTTCCTTGCTCCAACAATTAAAAAAGATGAAATGGGTCACCTATTTTCATTAGTTATCTCCGATATATAAATTTACTTAATAAACACTCCCTTCACTCTGACAAACATAAAAAAACATATTTTGTTGTACATTTTAACCACACTACAATATTGCAACTAATTAAGTGTAAGGAACTAAACATAAATGCTTATAGATAACATTTTAACAAATTAGTTCAGAAACTAAAATCTATCTTAAATTGAAATTATAACATATTCAACAAAACAAAAACTGAACTTTTTAATATCATCAAATTCAAATGAGTTTTCATTACATTCCAACAACTAACTTCAATTTCCAAATCTTTACACCAAAAACCAACAAACCCTAACCGCTTGTAAACTTGGTGACAGCTTTAGTCCCTTCAGAAACAGCATGTTTGGCCAATTCACCAGGAAGAACAAGTCTTACAGCAGTTTGAATCTCCCTTGACGACAATGTGTTCTTCTTGTTATACCTTGCAAGTCTAGAAGCTTCCTGTGCAAGCTTCTCGAAAATATCGTTAATAAACGAGTTCATTATCCCCATGGCCTTGCTTGATATACCGATATCAGGATGAACTTGTTTCAACACCTTGAAGATGTAGATCTTGTACGTTTCAACTGACTTTTTGTGCCTTTTTTTCTTCTTATCAGTTGCAGATGCGTCTTTTGGAACTTTTTTCTCCGCCTTTGCCTTCTTCTTATCGAGTCTTGAGGTGACCCGGTTTTCGAAACAGTCGCTTGGGCTTCCAGCTGTGGAGTTCCGGGTGTAACCGCTTTCTCTGACGGTTTGAATCATTGCCCCTTAGGTCCATGGTAACCAAACCAAATAGAGGTGTGCACGAGGAAACTTGAAAATTGCCGCTAAAAAAAATGAAATACCAAAAATACCCTTCATGTTTCACACATGAAGAGAATTAACAACTGAAACAAACGTCCATTCATGATAGAAACCATCAACGTTACAATATAGAAAACAAACTTAAGACCATATATAAATAAAAGTAAACCATAGGAACCATCTTTGTAAATAACTTTAAGTTTAAATACTAAAACAAACATGCATTGTAGTTTTGTAAGTATTATAAAAAGTATGATTTTTTAAGAAAAAATATTTAAATTAAATCAAACCCAAACCTTTAAACATGGGTAGCAACCTCTTTAAGTTGCAGACAATTACAAAACAATTAAACCAGAAACATTAAACAGCCATACAATCGCACGTACACAACAACATTAATAACAGATGATTTTGAATCAATTCACATAAAAGAGATCAATCAACACAATAAAAGAAAATTAAAGGCAAAAACATAAAACATCAACAAATTTCATCATTCAATTGAGCAAAAAAAGCCTTTTCATTACCAATTTCATAACAAAATAACCATAAACCAACAGCTTTACACAAATTCCCCAAAATCAAACCCTAATTTCACCACAACCTACTAAACCCTAACCGCTAGTGAACTTTGTGACAGCTTTAGTACCCTCAGAAACAGCATGTTTGGCCAATTCACCAGGAAGAACAAGTCTTACAGCAGTTTGAATCTCCCTCGACGACAATGTGTTTTTCTTGTTATACCTTGCAAGTCTAGAAGCTTCCTGAGCAAGCTTCTCGAATATATCGTTTATAAACGAGTTCATTATCCCCATGGCTTTGCTCGATACACCGATATCAGGATGAACTTGTTTCAACACCTTGAAGATGTAGATCTTGTACGTTTCAACTGACTTTTTGTGCCTTTTTTTCTTCTTATCAGTTGCAGATGCGTCTTTTGGAACTTTTTTCTCGGCTTTTAGCTTCTTATCAGCTGCAGGTTTCTTCTCTGCGGGTTTTTTCTCTGCTGCCTTTGGTGCCATGTTTAGAGTGTTGAGTTTTTCAAGCTATTGTGAAAGAGGGGGGAAATGGTGTGTTTGAAAAAGTTGTGTTGGGGTTGTTTATATATGAATGGGATGTGGGGTTTTATTGGTGGAAACGAGTTGCTGCGGATCCGGAATATGGACCGTTGATTACGATTGGAGGGTGGAGATTGAAGTAGGTGGTGTGATTTCACGCGTGAATAGGATTTTTTAAATAAGAGTAAAAGTAGCTTCCAATTCACATGTTTATCGATGTGTTTGTTTGATTTCGTTTATGTTCGCTACCTAGTTATTTATTTTTATGTTTTATATTCAGTTAAACACCTTCCACTTATTCACTAAGCAAAGTATTTATAAAAAAACAAATTATGAATCGTGGTCTTTATTTTAAACTTTTGTACTGGTTGGCCTTTATATAAATTTTGTCACTTTTTTTGCCTTTAAGTTAACGAACGTTAAGATTTTCCGTTAAAGGACCATTACTAATATTATTATCATCCTCTTCTTCATCTCCATAACCACCACCATCACTACAGCCACCACTACCACCTTCATCTCCGGCCACCACTATCACCTTCATCTCCGGCGACCACCACCACCATCTAAGCTTAAGAACTTATCATCTTTGAATCTGAGCAATAACAAGTTTTTGGCAAGTTTTTAATCTTCGGTTCACGGGGTTTAACCGAGTTAAAAATGAGTGGTTGCAGGTTTTCGGGTGAGTTTCCGGCTGGTGTAACGAGTTTTCTAAGGCCCTGTTTGTTTTTGCCTATTTTCTCTGAATAAAGGAAAACGTCTGATTCGGTCAGACGTAATCAGACGTGGGGCTGTTTGTTTTTTTTCTGGCATTAAGAGGTTCAGCGTCTTAATAGCATCTAGGTTCGATTCCAGTTAGTCTTTCACTCATCTGAAAAATGTTTCAGTTTGTGCTTCTCTAAACTCTTTGTTGCTGAATTCGAATCGTATTTCCGGGCATATACTAGAACCGGTTTAAAAGATCTTGAACTTAACAGACTTGGATCTTTCTCCAAATAACTTAATTGGGGAAATTCCGGTGAGTATTTCCATCATTTCTAAGTTGAAACATTTTAACCTTAATTTCAAGGAACAATCTTGAAGGTGAGATACCAATTACCAAATATGATGGCAGTAATGTGTGCATGAGGAAATCATGATGATGTGGTGGTGGTGGTCGCCGAAGATGAAGCTGGTAGTGATGGTGGTGGTTATGGACGTTGTCGGAAATTCTGCCGGAAAAACGTGGCTGTGAAAGGGAGGAAGATGAGTATTTTCGTCCCTCACGTTTATATGTTTGGCATTTTATGTTTTACAGTAATTAAAGAAGAGTTTTAATATTGACAAAAATGGCCCATGTTAAAACAAGTTTATTCCTTTATAATAAAATGACTAAAATACCCTTACATTAACTGGAAAAGTTAACGGGCGTTAGCCAAAAGGCCTAAAAGCGTGACAAAAATTTATATAAAGGCAAACCAATGCAAAAATATAAAATAAAGACCACGATTCGTAATTTGGCTTATTATAAAGGCCAAAAAATGCAACTTACTCTTATAAAAATACTTATAAGCTTTCAATCAGTATTTTATTCATTTGTCTTGTTGTGTTAATGAAAAATATTCAGGAACTGTTCGCGAACAACTAAATATCAGAACAATACAAACATAACTTCATGTTTGGAAATTATACGTGAACAGTTCATAAACAACTTTAAACGCTAATAAACGAACACGGACAAGCATCGTTGTTTATGTATAGTATATGGAAAATCGTACATTGACCATTTAAATTTCAGTTTATGTTAAAATTTGAAAAAATTCTTATTTTTTGTGATAATTAAGTCGGCCATGTTAAGATACTTAAGTTAAGTATATTATTTTTGGTAAACTTTTAGTAGTATTTGTAATGAAAAATTCACATTATATTTTTAAAAAATGTGTTTGTTTGTGTTCATTAATGTTCGTAAATGTTTATTTTCATTTGGGTCATTTACTATTGGTAATGTTCGTGAACATTTAATAAACACGTTTGTTTCCTTAATGAACGAATACGGACAAAAATCTTGTTAAGTAATCATCTGTGAATTATTTATGAACACGTTCATTCCTTAACAAACGAACACAGAAATGTCCGTTCGTGTTCGTCAATTCGTTTACATCACTTCTGATTAAGTTGAAAGTTCAGAGAACCAATACCTATAATAGCAATACCCTAAATTTGCATTTTCCTTGCTCTTTGAAATTGTCACATATCACCAGAAACAAAAAATAATCGCATCACCTAATAATTACAAAATGCAGTCGTAGTTTTTTTTTTTCTTAACGGCAAAATGCAGTCGTAGTTACGTTCTTTTGTTAAGTTGTTAATTAACGAACGGTTCACAAACACATAATCAAACGGAAGTTTAGGTTTGTGTTTGTTTATTAATAAATTTAAGATGTTCGTGTTTGTTTGTAAAGGAGCCCAAACAAACACAAATGAACACTAATAAACACAATTATACATTAGCTTAATAATACAAAAATAATTGTTAATGCTCATAATACGATATAATTCAAGCTAAACTACTTAGCAAGTTAGCATAACAAATGAATAATAGTTATCCAAATATACAAAACAACGAACACATTACCAAACGTTCATTAACATAAATGAACGAATGTGGACCGTGTTCAACCATTCTCAAAATATCTTGTTTGTGTTTGTTTGTTTATTAAAAAACGAATTTCTCGCAGAAAAATTCACCAAACATTTGGTTCGTTTATTACCCTATGTAAACTTAGGAGTGCCCACAAGATAAAGTCTTTCAACCTTCAACCCCTTGCAATGAGAATGTGCACGTCACTTATTCGATTTCAACCCTTTTCAGCTTTGGAGAGTTTTTTTGAAAAAGGACGTTTTCTTATGTTTCTTTATTTTACTTAATATATTATTTCTTCTCACTTCTAAACATGTAAACATAGTATATTTCTTTTAGTTTAATTAAATGCTTAGAGTAAATTATATTAAATATCTTGTAAATTTCACATTACGCCCTTAAACTAAGAAAATAATAAAAACCGTCGTTGATGTGTATATTTTCTAACAATTTTTATCTTTTTAACTAATGATCGTTAATTTTGCGGTTAAATCCGTACATTTGAGTTAAAAAAACGTCATTGATGTTTACCTATTTAATTTTCTGTGACTTACACATGAAATTCTTCCTTAATGTTTACCCTTTTTCCGTCTTTTTTACTATTATTATTTCAATTTTTTTCTTTATAGTTTTAGACTTTTTTTTTAATTTAGTCTTTTATTTATTTAACTGTTATTCTTAGTAACTTAATGAAACTGTTTTAGTTTTATAATTTAATTATTTTATTTAAATCAACAACTTGTAAGATGAGGCGAGTTGAAAAAATTTAAAATGAGTTGACTAATTTTCATTTGTTATCTTCCCGTATAAACATTTGACTTTGTAAGTATTTCTTTCACCTTATAAATACTCCCTCCTGTCTATTGATCATTAGCAACAATGTGTCTTTTGTTATACGTTTTAAGTTTTAACCACACTTATGGTAACTTTTATTAATTTAATAAAAAGGTTTCAGTTTTAACCGCCTTATGATAACTTTTTCATATGCATCTTGGTCCAGAGATAAAAAAAGGTAAAATGGTTATTTTCATTAGTTGTCTCCATTTACCGCCATAAAAACACTCCTTTTACTCTAACAAACAATATTACATCTCGATTAAGTACAAGGTGTATGAACATAATAACAGTTTTTTTTTTTAATTTTAACAAATTAGGTTATTAACTAAACAAGATAACAAAAACTAACCTTTCATATCATCAAATTCAAATCAGTTTTCATTACATCCCAACAACTAACTTCAATTTCCAAATCTTTACAACAAAAACCAACAATCTCTAACCGCTAGTGAACTTGGTGACAGCTTTTGTACCCTCAGAAACAGCATGTTTGGCCAATTCACCAGGAAGAACAAGTCTTACAGCAGTTTGAATCTCCCTCGACGACAATGTGTTTTTCTTGTTATACCTTGCAAGTCTAGAAGCTTCCTGAGCAAGCTTCTCGAATATATCGTTGATAAACGAGTTCATTATCCCCATGGCCTTGCTTGATATACCGATATCAGGATGAACTTGTTTCAACACCTTGAAGATGTAGATCTTGTACGTTTCAACTGACTTTTTGTGCCTTTTTTTCTTCTTATCAGTTGCAGATGCGTCTTTTGGAACTTTTTTCTCCGCCTTTGGCTTCTTCTCCGCTGGAGCTTTTTCAGCTGCTGGCTTCTTCTCTGCGGGTTTTTTCTCTGCTGCCTTTGGTGCCATTGCTGCTACGGTTTTGAGTTTTTGTGAAAGAGGGAAATGGTGTGTTTGAAAATGTTGGGTTGGGGTTTGTTTATATATGAATGGGAAGTGGGGTTTGATTGGTGGAAATGAGTTGATGCGGATTGAGATTATGTATGGACCGTGGATGTGTGATGATTAGTGATTGAAGGGTGGAGATTGAAGTGGGTTGTAAATGTTTGAAATTTTTTAGTTTTTGAGCGGGATTAGGAATTGGCGGATTGCCAGCATGGCACCACTAATAATAGGTTGTTGTTTTTGACATGTTTATTTTCATTTATGTCAGACTAAAATTTTTGGTTTAGTTTAATATTTTTAGGTTATGTCCGCATGTCCGGCTGCCTTTGAATCTGAGTGATTAAGAGACTATACTGGTTTAGAGTGTTTGGCTAGCCGGATAGGTTTGATCGAATCAGACAACGGGTTGTAACGAGAATTGCGACGAGTTGTGATCAAAATATGACAAATCGAGTGAGAGGTGCGACCAAAACAATTGAGTGAGAGGTGGGACCAAATCTTATTGAGCTATGATTTATTGAAGAAATTGAGGATTTGTGAGCCTTGAGCCCCACTATCTGTTAACGTGTTAAAATAAGGAAAAATGACTCTAAATGCAAGTTAATATATTAATGAGACTTAGATAAGTTTCGAGATCCAATTGAATACTCGGAAATCATAATAGCGATCAAACAACGGATGTTATAGGAATGGGGTGCTCGGGTGGGTATTTGGCTTTTATGACCAAACTACCCACATGAGTCGAAAATGTAAGTATGAAACCGAATGTAAATATAATCTAATGAAATGGTAATGACCTTTCCAAAAGACCAAATGTTTATAAATATATGTGGGAAAGTTGTGACGGACTAGAGATATAACACTCAATATTTCCCTTAATTGGTCGGTTAAAAAAAAACTTATGTGCACTTGGATCACAATGAATGATCCAAGGCATGGTGTAATTAGACATGTGAAACTAATCTCTTTTTGATCCTATAAAGGTATAAAAATGATAAGAAGAGCATGGGTTCGTACTACTTCAAAGTCAGATGAGCAAAAAGGGCCTTCGGAAGTGGCCCGGTCCTTTGTTGTATGCATGGTTTTCAGGTCTTATTTCGTGACCCGATTGTCGTGGTTTGTTTCTAATTTGCATAAATGATTTAATAATATAAACACTAACCTTTTTGGGTGTCTATGGTAGGTTGAACATGATGGAGGTCCTTTGTTGTATGCATGGTTTTCAGGTCTTATTTCGTGACCCGATTGTCGTGGTTTGTTTCTAATTTGCATAAATGATTTAATAATATAAACACTAACCTTTTTGGGTGTCTTTATGGTAGGTTGAACATGATGGACCATGGATGAAATAAATCAAACTAAAAGACCATAAATGAAACAAGAGCAAACAGCATGGACTATCTATGTAATTAACTCATTTTAATAATTATCTTCTTTAAATTTAAATTTCAATCGAGACAATGTGCTTTTCGTACACCATTTTAACACTAGTAGGGTACCCACGCGATGCGGCGACGGCGGTGATCCACTGACGACAATAGTTTATAACAAGATACTCAATCGTTTTTTATTAATTAATGAATAGCTCTTGGCTTTTATCTATTTCATGAATAACACGAACATGAACATATCAGTTATAAACATATTACTTTAAAAAGCAAGGCTTACATATTACTTACTATTTCACGCATAACATGAGGTTCAAAGGTTGTCTACCTCACTTGTATTTGAACTGGAATGCCAGGCGGAGGTATATAAAAACAGATCATGGACATCAATTCTAATTCTTTTTCGCCCTTCCTAACCTTGCTCGATCCAATATAAAAATAAATATTTATGTGTCAACTAATTGTAATGTGATGAGATCATTTTTTTGTCATAAGCCTTACATGGCTCATTGACCGCATCACCATGCTTAAACCACCATTCACAATCGAAATCACATCAAAAAGTTTCTTGATTCAAGTAGATTATATGATATAATGACATACTTTAAAAGAAACTATATATTGATTCATGTCTGAGTATTGTTTGTCAAGTAGATTACACGTCATAAGCCTTACAGTGCCATCCAAACAGCCCATTTAATACCTTAAAAAAAACTATATATTGATTGATATCTGAGTGTTGTTTGTTAGTTTATGCTGTGAAAACAGTCAATAATAATGTATAAACAGAACACATTACCAATCATAACATACTAATTCATTATGCACATCAAAGCAATTAATAAAAGTAGACTTTTAGAATTGTATCCCATATTGCAGCTGCATAGTAATGAAAACTAAATACTAAAAAACCCATAAATCACCAATAAACAATAGTGATGTAAAGGACAGACTGATCATATGTTTTCTTACAACAATTTTTTATATGACGTAAAGAACAACCACGAATCCATCCTTTCTTATGTCTGGTTGATTCTTGTATAACATTAAGTACCCTAACGAATACATCCTTTAAATGAAGCCTTATCACCTCGTTCATAAACATGTGTTAACACCAAGATTGTGGTCCAAGTAAAATCAACACTTTCAGCTTCTGGTAAAAAACCAATTGTCAAGGACATTTTTTTGCAATGACAGCAACTAAAATTGTGTCATTCACAATTGCAAACCTCTTGTAGTAGCGTAGCCTTATTTATAAGTGTTTTTCGTTCACACCAGTGGATAGCTTAAGTGGTTTCTTTCTATGTCCTTATCTGCACACACAAATCATTTATCACGTAAAAATGAATTTTCGACAGCATTATATAGTAAAAAAATGGAGTCAAAAAATTGCAATAAATATGTAGTCAAAACTGCTGCAAACATTAGTCAAAATGCAGCCATTATACACTAAATAAAACTGATTTTTGCAGCAAATTGAAGCAAAATTGCAGACAAAACTGCAGCTGAATTACAAAAAAACACAGCCATATTGCACAGACAAAATTACAGCCAAAATCCAGTCAAAATCGCATTAAGTATACAGTCAAAACGGCTGCAAAAATAATCAAAATGCAGCCGTGCAGTAAAAAACCTGGTTTCTGATTTTTTGCCAAAATGCAATCAAAACTGTAGCCAAATTACATAAAAAAGCGCAGCCAAAACGCATAAATAAAAAAAATTCAAAATGCAGCCAAAAAAGCAAAAAATGCAGCAAAAAAATTGCAAAAAATATGTAGTCAAAATTGTTGCAAACTTTAGAAAAAATGCAGTCACAAACTGTTGCCAAATTGCATAAAAAACTGTAGCCAAATTGCATAAAAAAACACAGCAATAAAAAATCAAAATGCAGCCAAAAAAACAAAAAATGGAGCAAAAAAGGTCAACGATATAGATATCAAGCATCAATGAAAACGCAAAAGAAAATTTATATAAAACACAAACTCTACCTTTCAATCTTTCTATGCTTCTCAACTGAATTAGCTCCATTTGCTGCAAATCAAAGAAAATTTATATAGATATCAAGCATCAATGAAACCGCAAAAGAAAGTTTATAACGATATCATGACCCGAACCAAACTGATTTGAACGACATAGCCAAGAAGTGAAAATAATAGTCCGAGAAAAGTAATTCAACAAATCTTCACGATGAACAATTGAATTCTGAATTATAGAACATGAACCATCAAACTGAAACTATGACATACTAATAGCTAATCAACAAAACCAATAGAACATATTTTAACAACCTGCACTCTTAAAAAACTCAAATCAGCTTCAGGTGTGTCGCCATTGAATACAAATAGCATGAAACACAGTAAATGGTAAGATCAGTTTATTACCTGTTAGTTGTCGCCGGATCAAAGGCGTGAGAGTTGTTGAAGAGTCACCAGAGAAGTCAAACCAGATCATCAGTTGTGAATCTGGCACAACCTCCACCTACATTACAACCAAAATATATTCATATAAACCAAAAATGCAAAAGTAAACACCATCTAACAAAAGACAAATAAACATCACATATTAAAACCTTTCTATTAATGTTCCATCGTTTCAAATGTCGTTTAGTTATTCATATCCTTAGTTTCCAACCAAAATAATTGTTCCATAATATAAACTTTTTAGTTGTTTCAAACTTAAAAGGCAAAAACAAAAGACGTTGGCAGCATTAACAAACCTAAGACATATGAGAGGTAGAAACACATGAGAGGGGAGGCTTGTGCGAACGTATGGCTACAGCGAAGACCAGCAGGATGTGGCGGGTTTGAATGAGAGCTGGAAGTGAAACCCTAAAACGAATTCAAATAGCAAATGTTGAAAAACTGCACATACACACATAACATAACAGTAACTGATGTATGTGTGTGTTTTGATGTTCAAAAACTGCTACTGTTTCAACACGACCAGCAACAACAATTGTTTTTTTTTCATTTTTTTGAAGTATTTATGGTTCACAACACATACAACATACACATTCATACAACACAGCACATTCATACACACACATACAACACACAATCATACAACACAACACACACATACACTTTTTGTTTCAAAAATCACAACACACACTTATCTTTAGTATTTTTTTAAATCAAAACACACACTTTTAAGCAAAAATTGCCCAAAAAACTCAAATTCACACAAATCACAACAAATCATTACACATTCAGATCCCCCCCCCCTTTTCATACATCCATACACATCACAAACATGTGTTTCTACTGTTATATTTATAGCATTTAGATGCTAATTATAGCATTCATACAAAAAGACACAAAACACATTCATACACACGAAACACATTCATATACACTCAAAACATTTAGTTTCAACATCAAAACACACGCATTTAAACATACATCAGCAGATGAAATCTTTAAACATACATCAGTAGCAACAAGAATTGTATTTTTTTAGTCTTTATCACTCCCAACATAAAATTTAAAAGAGTCTAGAAACATACATCAGCTGCTGTTATTATCAATTAACACACAACATTCATACACACATTCATCTATACTACACAACTCTTACACACACACAAATTTAGTTTCAAAAGCTGCACATTACAAAAAAGAAAAAAAAACTGCATATACACACACAACATAACAGCAGCTGATGTATGTGTGTGTTTTGATGTTGAAACTGAATGTGTTATGTGTGTATGTGCAGTTTTTGTAGGTTTACTGCTGTTGTTTCAACTCAACCAGCAGCAACAACTGTTTTTTTTCATTTTTTTGAATCATAACACACAACACAACACACAACACAACACACAACACAACACACAACACAACACAACACAATACACACATACATTTTTTGTTTCAAAAATCACAAATTTACACAACATACAACACAACACCACACATTCAGATTCCCCCCTCATCTTACACACACACACACTACACATACACACACAACATAACAGCAGCTGATGTATGTGTTTTGATGTTGAAACTGAATGTGTTGTGTGTGTATGTGCAGTTTTTGTATGTTTACTGCTGTTTCAACACAACCAGCAGCGACAACTATAATTTTTTTATTTTTTTAAAGTCTTTATCATTCCCAACAAATTGTTAAATGGACTATTTTGCCCATCCTAAATGCTTATTAATGTAGTATAGAAGATACCTAGCAACAGAAATATCTAAAGATTTTATTGTCAAGCCTACTATGTATATTACATCTCAATCTTCTTACTATTATTAACATTTGCATTTGCCAAAATTCAGACACAAGAGTAAACCTTAAACCTCACCAAATATCTTATAAACAGTGGCAAGACAATTTAAAGCAGCTTTTCTAAGTTCACCATCTCGTTCTGCAGTTAAACTTGCAACTATTTGCAATGATTTTAGCTGGCCACTTATCTGCAAAAAATGTAAAAGACATGAGCAACTATTTGCAAAGATTTCACCATCTCTAAGTTCAACCATTAAGTTTGGTGGATCATATACCTCAGACCCATTATTATCCAGCAAAAATCCAACAAGATCAGCACACTCAATTCTTGCCCTGTTATTTCTAGAGCGCAGACCTTCCAAAATGTAAGGCAAAGTTTTTGCTGCAGAATAGCTATGTATGATCTGCTTCATTAGTTCCCGAAATTTTTTCTCTCAGTTTCTCAATGTTGTGACCAGTCTGCATAAAAGAACACTTAAAATAAAGCGGAAATATACAACAAATAAAACTGTCAAGCTAGCATTGCCGTCTAACTTATTTCAAATAGATAGATACTGTACACATAAATTCCCTTAGATTGAATCATGAACATAAAATTAACAAAACCATCCATAAGAATAGAATATTTAATAAAAATATATGGTTGAAAAACCTTCTCCGCCAAGCAAGGCAAAAAGATGAAAGCTTCAGATTCATTCAGGGTGTAGTCCTCATTTCTTAATGTGTCAAAGAGCTCCGGGAGGAATTCCAACACCTATAATATAAACGAATATAAGTTTTAAACACAAAAATAATAAACATAATGAATTTGATCAAACAAGAGGGCATAATACCTTAAGCAAGCAAGATGTGTTGGACTCACAGAAGCGCAAAACAAACCACTTTAACAGTACATCTATAACTTCAATTAAATCTTTAGCAATGGTTGGAAGTGCCCTCTGAAGCATCTCAATCCCATCAACTTGTTTTTTGAAATCTGTGCTTAAAAGCCGTCTATGCAAATCTTCCCTAAAGAACTTCATCAGATCGTTCTGTTTCAAAAGAACTGTACTCAGAACTGAAAGACAACCACAACATATTGTCATCGATTTTGATAACTAACCTCTAGATCCTGAATCTGCTCCAAACGCAGCTCTTCAAATTTAAACCTACGAACCACAATTCTCTCTCTTTCATCCTGCAAGCAGATAAGAATATAATATGCTAAAATACTCTTGATACTGATAAATACAAACGGTAAATGGACTTAGAAATATACCTTGTTAGAGTCCCTGACATTTAGTAAAGCTTGTGACTGGATGTTAATATCTTGAACAGACATTATAGGTTCTGGTTTTGAGAGCTTTGAAGAAACCGCTCTCTAAACAGGCATTATAGACGGTTGTTCAGATAAAAATCTATTTCATAGACAAATATGAACAAATTATAGCAGTTATAGTATCTCATACCGAAGAAACAGATCTGATTCCATGCTCTGACGCATAACCATTTGATTTTCCCACCTTTGAACCAGTTTTGGTTGATTGACCAGAGGTGAAAAGATCGATTTTGAGGAGAGATGGAAGACTGGAAGAGGATTGAAACCCTAAATTTTTAGGTTGCCGCTTTGGATCGATGTTTGTGATAAAACCCTAGCAGAAGCAGATGCAGACGACTTTGGATATAGCAGCGACGTGTTTTGATAGTTTTGGTGTGTTGATAGATAGGGTTTTAGGTTGAAAATGTTGAAAGTTTAAGGAAATTGTTAAATGACTATTTTGCTCATCTTAAATGCTTATTAATGTAGTATAGATAGTATAGATAACAAATTAACGTAAACCTAATCCTCTTGGATACCATTGTAACAAAACAAGATTAACTTAAGCATCTTCCATTAATTAATGTGATATATTAAGTTGAATTTGGTAAATTGACGAGCTTTTGATTTTAGAGCATGATTGGTGGATTCACGAGCCCTGGGTTGGGTAACCTAGACAATCGTCTAGGGTCCAATGATCCTAGGGGCCCAAAATTGTTATATAAATATATTTTATTTATTTTTAAAGGTAGACACTGAGTTGCATATTTAAGTGATTGTGTTTAAACCGACAAACCCATTTTTTGTAAAATAGGTAGCGCTAATGGTTTGACAAACCCACCTACATGTATTTCAAAATAGGTTTGACAAACCCACCGGTACAATGTTAGCGCTAATGGTTTGACAAACCCACCTACGTGTATTTCAAAATAGGTGATTTAAACCCGACCATTCAATTTCAATGTTAAAGGTTAGTATGTTACAAGTTGCTATTCAATGTTACAAGTTGTTATACTATGTTGCTATGCCATGTCCCTAAGTTGCTAAATAATTATGGATAACTTAAATATCAAGACAGTTAGATGACGGTTGTTTGAAAAATTAACTTTAATTAATACATGAGTTGGTTCCTCGTGATAAATGACTACAAGTCATATTACAATGTTTTCAATGTGTGTTCAAGGTGTCATGGTCGAGAATGATATTAAATAGTTATACATGAAAGATTGCGCAGTATAATTATGATGATCTCGGATTTCTATATTATTATGTATCAATTTGTGGTTTACTCACTAGCTTTAAATAGTTAACTTTATTTTCACATATTTCAGGTGATGCTTGATATTATTTTGATGTTTTTGCCGAGACATAGGATTGCCTTGTACCTGACTAACTTAATAATGATAATTGCATTTATTGTTTCAGTTTTATTACAGTTTGTCGTTTCTATTTAAGATTCATGTACCAAACTTATTATCTCATTATTAGACTTAAAAATAATTATCATGTGCTTTGTTTACTATTGATATCCAATTTCTATGACAACTCGGTGTTTCCGCCACCGGGTGGGGTGTTATAGGTGATACAATCAATATGTGTTCTCTTGAGCCACTAATGCACAATAAGATAAAAGCTAAATTAGGCGAACTTCATTCATTCTCTTATACCAATTCCAAATTGGGTGCATAGTGTTCAATATTTGAGCTTTGCTTGAGAACAAGCAAAAGCTAATGTGTCATGATATTTAATTGTAACAACTGACTCGAACCGAACCTGATTCAAATCTAAACCCAACCCGTTTCGGTATCTATTTTATATTTCGCAAGTTATAATGAAATACATATACATTATTCATTATTTGTACTTGTTAAATTAAATTTATAACTTATAAGTTTGATTTTATAAAATATAACGTTTATCGGTTAACTTGGTTAGTTAAGTTAATGTTTTAATTAACAACTAACTATAAGGGGTTAATATGTAAATCATGAAACTTATATTAAAACCTTTTAACCATAACCAGCACACAACTTAAACAGGAAGGACCAAAGCTGTAATTATTTTAAACCAACCCATTCCCCCCTGCAAATCCGGCCGCCACTTCCGGCCAGCCTTCCGGCGACTCCGGCAAGTCGCAAATAAACCAAATCCACAACTTTTGGACTCGAATAAACCGTTCCTCATCCTCATCTACAAGGTTCGAACCTCAAACCAACCTAAATCCCAGTCAAAACGCGATTTTCATCAATCTAAATCAAAACCCACTTAAACCGGCCAAATCTAAATCCAATTCAACCAGATTGATCAACAAAAATCAGATTGACTTAATCCAAAGTACTTGTATAACAAATTAGAAAGATTTGGACGACTTTTATCCGTGAATAAGGCGATAAATTATTCAAATTGAGCTCATCTTCAACCGAAATCAATTCAACTTCGATTCAATCCTTTGAACCCTTTTCATTCGAATATAAATCATCACAAACACTTCATCGACTTCACCTTAACTCTCTGCAACATCAATTTTAACTCTAACATACACACACTGTCGATTTAATCCATTGTTCGTCGTGTCTCTGTTCCTCAATCGACCACCACACTTGGATCGGTTTTAGAACCTGATTTCTTGGGGCTTTTGTTCGTCATACACCAAAGAGTGTTTCTGCATCATTGATCGAATCGAATCAACCCTCTTGGATCAACAATTGAACTCACATCAGCGCCTCTATTTTTCTTATTAATCTTCAGCAATTGTTCATCAAATCAGGTGATTAAAGACATCTTTAAATTCTTTATCATGTTCTGATCATCATCTTTATAATTAATTTCATTTACAGAATTGATTTGGGGTTCAATTGATACGAATTCGAATCTAGGGTTTTATATAGGAAATGGGTTTAAGCAGATGTCAGATTATAGTGATTTCGATTCTAATAATTTCAACTAAACGTCATTTGTGCTGATGGTTTGTCTGGTGATCTTTGAAGCAGTAGGTCCAGGGTTCGAATCCTGGACTGTGCGACAATTTATATATTTTTCTTTTTTTAGTTTTACAAATTAGATTTCTTTTATTAATTTCCTATAACCACTTTAGTATTATTATAAAGTTATTTATAAAAGTTTAATGAGTGGTATAGATATATATGTTTTTATCAAAGTATATAAATACAAGACGAAACTTCTTTTTATATTACCACGTTTATAAGTTTTGTTACACGAAATTTCTTGTTTTAAAACATACAATACAAGCACGTTCTATTTTATACTTATGGTCGAATCATTTTAATAACTTTTTATAACATATAGATTTATAATCAAAATACGTTTTGGTTTATTTACAACTATAATCATTGTATTATTTGATGAAGTAATTTTTTTTATGAATAAATTTCTTGGTAAACATATTGGTCAAAAGACATTAAATGTAATAATAATTTTAAAGATTTATACGGGTTCAACTTTAAATACAAATTTGTTGGTGTATTAACTATTTAGATCATTGTTATTTAATTCATTATTAACTATTTTACTTAATTAATAAATACACTTAAACCCATGTTCCAATTACAACCCTAGACTCCTAGTTAGTTTTCATATATCATTCTAAAATAGGATAAAATTCTTTAGGTGATCCTTAAGAAATATCCTGTTGACATTTTCAAGTTGCAATCATTTTCAATCGATCAAGAAATTATCATGTGAGTATTCATAGCCCCTTTTTACGTTTTATGTTTTGGGGTGAAATCATGTTTATCATCTTGTTACTTTTATTCATTTTATTTTATCACCTGATACTTTAACCGACGGTGATTGTAACCTGTTTTCATTTATTTGGTTTAATTGCCTGATATGTTAACCGATGGTAATTGTAACCGTTTATTTATTCATTTTTGTTTAATTACCTGATATGTTATCCAAGGGTAATTATAACCGCTTATTTGTTTCATTTTAACTTAATCACCTAATACTTTATCCGAGGGTGATTGTAATCACATTTTAACTAAGTCACCTGATATGTTATCCGAGGGTGACCGTAACTACATTTGGTTTAATTATCCGATATTTTATCCGAGGATGATTAAACTGGCTTTTCAATTTGATCATTTTATCAACGTCACTTAGTCTGTGTGATTAAGTGAATGCTAGTTGTAATGTTTGATTGTGCTATATGTTTACCTTGTGTGCTACACCTTGCATTTATAGTTTTTACAGAAAGAAGGAAGGAAAATTCGCAAAGGGAAGAATACAGAAGAATCTATGTGCTGTAGAATGAGAAAACGAGTTAACACTTGAAGATTTTGAAGAATCAATGACTTACACATGCCCATGCCTTGCAAAATGAAGAAAAAAGACAACTCAGGAGAAGGGAACGACCATGTGCCCGACCAAAGTGTCAGATTCGTACTGACACAAAAATATGGAGCAGAGTTTGGTGGGAGGCACGACCCCGTGTCTAAGGAGACTATCGGATCCGTACTGACAAAAGAGAATGGAGCAGAGTTTTAAGCAAGACACTCCCCCGTGTGTAATCCTATAGACTGCCTATAAATAGCATCATTGGCTCGTTTGCAATGAAAGCACCTTTAGGGCCTCCACACACATTTTTCAATGTTATTTTATGCATTTTTAGTGTAGTAGTTAGGAAGCTAGATCTTTGCATGTAGCTTGAACCAATTCAACAACTATCAAATCTTGTAATCACGTTTAAGAACATTTATGCAAGTTTGATCTTTGTTGTCTCCCTTGCCATTTCGTTGATCTACTTAAGTGAGATGACTTTTTATGTTTTATTTTACTATAACTAATGTTTTAATTCTACTTTGGTTGTATGTATATGTTTCAAGTATTGTTTTAAATATTGAAGTGAGTTCTCTAGAGTTGGTCACTTACTTCCAATACTAATACTCTGAGTGTTTATGATTCTCACATCCATGTTGTCTATGTCTCTGTGGATAAGTGGTGATACATATAAGGGTGGTTATTGGGTCGAAATCAAGAAACTAACTTTTAGAAACTTTTTTGCTTGGTATTTCGGATTTGAGTGACAAGTATGAGGTATTAAGGTTATCACTTTCTTTTAATACTGACAAATCAACAAAGTTTTGGAAGATTCGTTCTAATTGTTGGGACAACAAGCCTAAGCACGATTGTGCCACTTCCACTGAGTACATTTATCGTTTTCGGTATCGTGACGAACCAAATCTTGTTACTATTGGTTATAGTTTTATAAATAAGTAAAAAGTCTTATGAAATTGTAACCCTTGTAGTTTCCTACACCCTCGTTGTTGAAAATTTGACAACAACCATGAAACGATAAGGTTGTCAACACTTTACCAACATGTAAATTGTATGAACAAACAATAGATCCCAAAAACTAGCCCAGAAAGAAGGATTAGGGTTATATGCATACTATAAGAAATTGAGTTTTAACAACTGAAATCAAGCACAAGGCTCTGATACCATGTTGTAAGTCAATTAAAAACACTTTATTAATTCAAAAACAATATTATCAACATAATAAACTTAATTCGTTTGACACAAATAAAAAACATTGAGATATAGATCTTCGTCAACCATACAAACTACAAAGAACATAAAGTGAATATGATAAACTATAAGGCTTGAATGAATAGTCCCGATACAAGGAATATTAGATAGGGGGATGAGGTGGAGAGTGCTGGTAGAGGTGATAAGGTGAAAGGTGGTTATAGATCAGGGAAAGTCATAAATACCAGTAAACATTCAACGATTTAAGTTGAGTACAAAGAAGAAAACAAGCGACCATGGATTAGCAGTCGAGGTATTTGAATTCGTAGAAAACGAGAACACTACCTCATAAAACAAGAAAATTAAAAAAATCATATGAACATGTCACGACCCGGGTCATATATCTAGTTAATGACCAACCTAGAAGATAGAGATGTTGATTTAGCCCAATCTTATTAACTCACTAATACTTTGACATCTATATCTCCATCTAGAACAAGTCTCGACTGCAACGTGCAACTGTTTCCCTCATCTACAATTCATTTCTTCTATACAACTTAACTTCATCTTCTTGTCAACTCATAAAACTAGGGTTTAGGTGGATAACTTTCATTTCCGAAATTGATGATGGGACCAATTACGTTAGCTCTTCACTCCAACAACTCATCAATGTCGTCATCAGGTAACTTAAATAATTCTTTCATTTTTACTGAAATTATGTTCTGTTCATCATTTTGAACTTGTTCTGCGATTAATGATGAGGTGTAACCGTGTAACTGTGTAAGTGTAATTCAATTCGTGCATGTTTGGATGAACATGTGGCTTATTGGCAGATTAATGTGGCTAATTGTTGTTTATTGCTTGTTAGTTATGATTTAATGAAATGGTTTGATAATTAATTCAAATGTTAGAACAAGTATGAATTAAGAGAGTTTGCACATTTTTGTTATTAGTAGCTACCAATGGACTTAATGGTAACTTTAGCTTGAAAGCATTTCAGGGAAACAAACTATTTTGCATTTTATTGGACAATAATGTGTTTCAGTGTAAGGTTCATCTGACCTTAAAAAGTCAAACCTTAACTTCTATTCGGATGGGGAGTTTGATCTTGTAGTGTTTTGTTTACATATTTTTACACTTGTAAAGGGCTATTACTAATCCTTTGTTTGTCTAAAGTGCCTGCTTTTTATATTAAATTTGTTTCAATTTAAAGTCCTGATGATGCAGAATAATGTCATCAAGTTTTCAGTTCACATGAACAGTTTAAGATCCCTTTCTTTAGCCAAATCCACTTCATTTCAAAATTTTAACGAGTGGACGTAACAGAGTAATTTTTTCATGACCCGAATGAGCGTAACTTTCAATGTATAAACCAAAAGTCATGTTGTTTTTGAGAAGTTTACAAGCAATATTACACATTTCAATTTATTTGAAAAACATAGTAAACGAAGCATGGTAAAGCGTTGCGTTTATAGTTAGATGATGTAGATGATGTTACTAGATTAAGCATCTCGAGTAAATTTAAGCCATCATAGATTTGTACAGGTTCATATTCTTGTCATGAAGATATAGATATTGTCATATTTAAAATACCTCAATCAAATTGCCAAGTTGATTTTCTTGTCATGTAGATATATAAACCAACCTGGTTAGTGCCATTTATTTTGTAATTCATGTTTGAGCAGGTCTGTGGTTTTGCAGATGTAACAAATGGGAAAGCACAAAGGTTGCAGTTGATACCAAAAAAGTCTTTTGCATCAGTCAGCTTAGGAGAAGAAAAGACGATTGATTTCTTACGAACCGTATTTGGTATTGCTTTAATATTAGTTCTTTTATTAACTTATGTAGCAAGACCATAGTTTCTAACCTTCTAGTTACCGAGTATGAACTCTCTATGATCCTTACCATAGTTATATGTTAAATCTCGCAACCTTGAACCTTCATATATGTTACTCTCTACACCTTGAAGTTAACGAACATCTAATCATCAATAGTGTGATAAAAGGTTCTTACTCTTAACCAAACTAAATGCTCCTTTTTAGGGGAGAATTGCGTTCCAAAAGTATAGCTATTAAATATTTTAAAGATTACAAATGGGCAAACTGGTAATTCTAGATATGAGTCGAAATATGTGGAAATGTTTATGTTTTAACTATTCTTGGGATAGCGCAGAGGGTTTCATAGCAGGAGGTACAGCTGGAGTTGTTGTTGAAACAGCTTTATACCCAATTGATACCATAAAGACCAGACTGCAGGTATGTTCTAGAACGTTCCAGTGCTCCACTAAAATATGGTAGCAATATCCCAAGATGATTGGTTTGAGAAATGTTTGCTCTTAATAATAACATCTTTCTGCTGGGAAAGGGGTTTTAAATATAGATAATTGATGTGTTTTCTGCCTTAAATTTATACAAGTTATTTTCCTCAACTGATATATATTATGTAGGCAGCACGTGGTGGAGGAAAGATTGTTCTCCAGGGGTTATATTCAGGATTGGCTGGAAATCTTGTTGGTGTATTACCGTAAGAATAAATTACTGTAGTGTATTTCTACTCTAAACTTTGAAGTTCAAAACTGACTTTTAATTTTTATTCAAGTTAAGATTGCTATATATGCTTTTAAATCTTAAGATCATATTTTTTTAGTCTGTTGTATTTAACTTCTTTCGATTTTGTTTATGTAGAGCCTCTGCCTTGTTTGTAGGCGTTTATGAACCTGCAAAAAAGAAACTGTTGAAGATGCTTCCTGAGAATCTTAGTGCTGTCGCGCATCTGGTAAGTTTTTACCATCTACATTTCATGAGACAATAAAGCCATAAAGGTGCCAGCAATTGTACAGAATTAGAATATTGAGATATTTCACAAAGATGTATCCTGGATAGAAATGAGAAATAAGCTTTATTGCTTACAAAACTTGTTTTATTGATTTTTATGCCTTTATGCAAGCCTTTTTTTATACTTTGGAAGTTGCCAAATATTTTGTAGACCGCAGGTGCAATTGGAGGAGTGGCTGCATCACTTGTACGCGTTCCAACAGAGGTAATTTTTTATATGTGGCAAAACTGGTTGTTACTGTAACGTTCATAGTGATTTTAGATCAAAACTTCTTATGTGTGGGTTAAACCCCCGTCTCTTTAACACTTTATGACCATTTTTTGTACTTTTTGAACAGTTTATAAATGTGGTTACAAAACTACAGAACTAAAATGATGATATAGTTTTTTTTGACATAAAACAGTTTAGCACACTAAAAATTTGTAAGCGTTTTGATATTTTGATGCGACTTTTGACATCTTTAACTTGGTCAACCAATACAACCCGAAGGGACTCGTTTCCATACAAATGGTTGCAGTTGCCTCCACGCTTCTTATCTGGCTTTGCTAGGGTCTACTAGAATTTTCCTGCTTATAATTTGAATTTGACAAAATAGGTTGTAAAGCAAAGAATGCAGACTCGTCAATTTTCTTCAGCTCCTGATGCAGTCCGGCTTATTGTTTCCAAGGAGGGTTTTAAAGGTCTATATGCGGTATGAATCTTTCTTTGAAGTATACAGATTACAGACATATGCACCATATTTATTTTTTAAATTGATGTTCTGTTCTATCTTCTTGAATTGTTGCAATTGCACTCATAAGTTCCATGAAAATTGTAATGTATGACTTGACATATCGTTAAAATGTTTGGCTATCTGTCCAGTATCTAAATTACCATCCACCGAAGACAAACGAATTTTCAGACCCAGTCAATAACTTCAGTTCATTGACATTGTAACGATGATAATAGAAACTTTTAACTTCAAATATTTCTAACTGTTGTAATCTTTACAGGACATTCCATAAAAAAGAATGTTCACCTTTATACGCTCATAGCTTTTATTTTGTTTTAAATAGAGAAATGGTATTCGAAATTAAGAAATAATCGTGAATTGTGACCTTCACATTGGTTAAATTTAGGGATATGGATCTTTTCTCCTACGAGATTTACCTTTTGATGCTATCCAGTTCTGTATATATGAGCAACTTCGAATTGGCTACAAGTTGGCTGTAAGTATATTCTGTAAATTTTAATTTTTAGATTCATAATTTTAAAATTATCCTTGCATAACAAGTCAACAATAATCCTAAAACTGTTATGTTCTATACACAAATTTTATTAGCAATTTACTTTTGCCAGGCACGTAGGGACCTCAATGATCCTGAGAACGCAGCAATTGGTGCCTTTGCTGGTAATTATGCTCCCTTTCAAATATACTAATAATAATAAGAATGACACTTCCATCACATGTGAGATATACTCTATAAAGATTGAAACAACATAGTTCCATAATTGTTTCGACGGTTTTGGAAATGTCTAAATTACCCTCTATAATATGCTAAAATGAGGGATTGTGTTGTGGTAAGGATTGTAATTGGCAAATAGGAAATTCTTGAGTGGAAGTTTTAAATACCAAAATCTTGCACTTGCATTTGACTTCGATATTCAACTCCTCGCCAGTTATGATTATTATTAATTTATTTTTTTGTTGCTTTTTTTGCAGGTGCAATTACCGGTGCTATAACAACACCACTTGATGTCATAAAAACTAGGTTAATGACTCAGGGATCAGCAAACCAGTACAAAGGGATAGTTGATTGTGTTCAGACAATCATCAAAGAAGAAGGGCCTCCGGCCCTTTTGAAGGTATGTGATCTTCATGATCTCGAGAATATTATCTAAAGTCCCCTCTGGTCTATATAGAAGTTGAGAGAGTTTAAAATACAAACTTGTTTTTTCGTGCGAAGTGTAAAAGTTAATTACTTAAGTGTAATTTACACTTGTGTAAGTGTTCTCGCGTGAGAATCGTTAAATAATTACGCAAGTGTAAATTACCCTTGCGTGATTAATTTTCACTTCTCAATATATACAACTATATTGATGGTAGTTGTGCTACTAATCATATATTTTGAAATTAAGCTATTTAGTAGATTGTATGTATTGGATTAAAATACAATTTGTACAACTTTCGTCCTCTTTGTGACCCATTTCCTTTTTATCTATTATTTTGTTTCATTCGACCTCTTAGAGATAAAACATAGTCTAAAGCGACCCATTCTTTAAGTAAATCAGTCGAAAGTACCATCTCGTCCTACTTTGACATTAGAAATGTGCGTGTGTTTAATTTTGTAGGGCATCGGGCCACGAGTGCTGTGGATAGGGATTGGAGGTTCAATATTCTTTGGAGTTTTGGAGAGAACAAAGAAGATTCTTGCAGAACGGCAACTGCAACCATCTGACCATCAAAGTTCCGAACCTCCTAAGCAAGACTAAAGATCACAGTATCTATACCCACCCGTTGATGCTCAATTTGCGGTCTAGTTGTTTATTGTGTAGGGTTGCGTGACAGCGGGACGGTAACATTCAACTCGCAAAATGTCCGCCATTTTTATTATTGTATGTAGCAGGATGTTGTGCTTGACAATAGGGTTGCAACATAAGGCAAGCTATATTAAAAAAGAAATGAGAGATCCACTAAATAAGTTTTAATGTAAACAATATTTTTGAATGTCACAATGGGGGTGTACAAAAAATAGTACATCGTTGTAATCTTTTTTAATTCTCTAAAATATAAGGGTTAATATCTTTAAAAATTAAAGGGTTATTGGATTTAAACACCCCCAATTATTGGTCATTGGCCGTTGTCACCTTCAAGTATCACTTTGGCCAATAACACTCTCAACTAAATACTTTGGTGTCCGTATCACCAAAAGTTAACCAAATCACTAACGCCATTAAGTTTTGCTGACGTGGCACAGTGACGTGTCCTATCTCTCCTTACGTGGCACGGTGATATCGACCAATGATCAATAGTTAAGGGTGTTTAAATCCAATAAGGCAATAACGCAGTATTTATCTATATTTAACTAGGAATTGACCTGTGTCACGTGATGCGACGACCGGGTTCTAGTTGGTGCATATGTCATGTCATGTTTGTGACTTCGTTACATGCGTTATGTTATTGATTATCTCATGCAGTTATGGTGTAATACTATGTCATGTACCTTGCAACGTAATGCCGTCAAAGTAATTAAAAAAACTAACTAAAACAAAAGAATATACAAAGAAAAAAAAGTTTAAAAAGAAGAAAAAAACAAAAATATCTAGCCCTTGTGTAGATGTTCAATGCACATCATGACCACTTGATCCAATATGACACTGTTAACTACGATTTTTTTTGTACAATATAATGGTATAAATAAATTTCCGCTTTTATGGTGTTTATGGATTAAATGTTGTCTTAATTCTGCCCAGTCATCAATTTTATTAAATAGGTCGCTTACTCGGAAGTTCACTTGAAAAGAGGATCGAGACAGGGCGACCCTATTTCTCGCTTTTTGTTCTTGCTGGTGATGGAAGCGTTTAATTACTTTGACACGTTACATTGCAAGGTATGAGGCATTATACTACACCAGAACGTGCATGAGATAATCAATAACGTAACGCATAGTCACAAATATGACACGACATATGCACCAACTAAAACCCGGTCGTCGCATCACGTGACACAAGTCAATTTCTAGTTAAATATAGATAAATAATGGGTTATTGCCTTATTGGATTTAAACACCCTTAACTATTGATCATTGGCCGCCATCACCGTGCCACGTAAGGAGAGATAGGACACGTCACCTTGCCACGTCAGCAAAACTTAACGGCGTTAGTGATTTGGTTAACTTTTGGTGAAACGGACACCAAAGTATTTAGTTGGGAGTGTTATTGGCCAAAGTGATACTTGGAGGTGACAACGGCCAATGACCAATAGTTGGGAGTGTTTAAATCCAATAACCCAAAATTAAATAAAGTAGTTAGTATTTCTAACTTAATATAATACAAACTAAAGTTAACTAAATTCTTGCATGTTAGCCTTTGAAATTGCTTGACATGCAATTTGTTTGATCAATTTGAAAGTGCTATTTAAATAAGTTACAACTCCTTTAAACTTGAAAAAGATAAAGAGATCTTGGGTTATAAAAAGACTTGGTTTTCGGACTAATAACGAGCATGGAAATTAATGTTGGACTTGACGTCCAGTCATAGGTATTGTGGCATCTCAGTTCCAATAGCTCCAAATACTTATTGGGGACTTCTATCTGGGTGGGGCCTTGGCTCGCCACTCGTGACGCTGGAAAGGTGATGATATTGGGATGTTGTCGGTAAAGTCGATGAGAAACATTTTAGAGTCAAACCGACTGGCATTTAACTTTTCACCCTTATCAAGGTCACACTCGGTCCCTTAAAAAATTCGTTGCTTTGGATGGAGAGCCTTCTTAAACTTGTAGCCAAACAATCTCTTATTACCAGATGAGTAAATATCCCTTCCCTAGAATATTCGATATGTTTTGAAGCTATTAAAACCTTATTCATGCTCTTAAAGAGTGCTTGTTTGCGGCACAAGTATGGGATGAAATCCATAAATGGTGAGGTCTTCACTTTGCGTTGAGTCTCCATCAACAATATACTATCAACTGATCATTTAAATGAGACGATAGACCTAAAGAATGCATTATACTCGATTTTCTTGGCAACTTTATGGTTCATTTGAAATGCTCATAATGATTTTATTTTCTCGTCTAAAAGATCGACAGTGGGCAAAGTGATGGATTAGATCAAATTCCATACATATGCATGGATGAAGAACTGGACAAAGCTAGGAAGATTTTTTTGCCATGAACATACAAATAAAAAAGGTCGATAGACCTCACACAGTCACACTTTAGTCCCCATCTTTGTTTTATTTACAAGATTGTACCCCATCCTTTTCTAACACACTTTTGACATATTTACGATTTTAATCTCTAACTTTAATTAATTATCATTTCGACTCCTAATGACTTAGTCAATTTACGACTTTAATATGTTACTCTACTTTAACATATTTACAAATTTAACATTCCGAATTTGATTTAGTTATCGTTTTGACCATTAAGTTTAGATATTTAGTTGCCTTTTAATATATGACATACTAGGTTAACACCCGCGTGTTCACGCGGATGAAACGGTAAAAATGAAAAAATAATATGTTTAATTTTTAAATAAGTAAAATAAAAAATATGCAAAGTTCTTGTAACATTTATTTAAAATTAAGATAATTTTAACTTTTAAACAGTTAAAAAAAGTGCAAGCCACGGATGAAATGATAAAAAAAATAAAATTAGTATAAGTTTATATTCAAAATAGTTAAAATAAAACAAAGATTCCAATATTTTAATTATTTTGCTCAAAATATGGAAGGATCATAAACAATATAATAGTCATTAATTACACTTAAATGGTGAGGATTAATATGATGGTGACAAGTGGCATTGTATGGAGGCAAGGCTTAGCAATTTATTAGAAGAGGAGATGAGCCCTCTTAAATCTTAAATCTTAAATCTCGTTATTATTATTATTATTATTTCCTAATATGAGTTTCGGTGGAAAATGAACTTTTATCAAATTGCAGCTGCATACACAGACAAATCAGTGTTCGCTTAGGCTTTAGACGAATGTTGTATTACGATAAGACACGAGTACACGCACAAAACAAGACGGGGACAATTAGCAAATCGGCGCCTTAATGAACCAATATGCAAAGAGGCATAAGTAATCACTTTCGCCTTGCAAATCAATAAGCTGTAACATACTCATACAATTCCGGTGGTCAAACGTCACTCAGAGTCAACTAACTAACTTGATTAGAGAAAATCAAATAAGGAATGAATCAAATCAAAACATGAAAAAGAAAACTGTTGTAGATGGATCGGTTTGGTTTGGTTTGGTTTGGTTTTTTTCACGTAAAATAAATTTCTGGGGACAATCCAACTGTTCTTAGGATTACCAAGTAGATGTTATATGAAAAGAATGTGTAAACAAAACAGAAATCACCGGTTTTGAAGGGCCTCGATTGCCTTTTTCCACTGATACCCTCTCTGTTTTGGATCCTCAAATGTCATAACTTTCTTTGGCTGCATCATCACATATAAAAGTCAGAAAGGAAAACAATAATGTAACGATAAGTAGAGGTGGCAATTTGGACCCGTTTGCTTATGAATGGGTTATATTGTTTAACTTGAAACGAGCCACATGGTTCAAACAAAAAATTTTTAGCCAAAAGGAGAATTGCCCAGAGTCTTTATAATATAACATATATACCATCTTAAATCGTTTTTATCTAAAAAGTAGGTTACTATAGTAATTATATAGTTATTAATCATAACAAATTTATTATTCTTAAGAAAGAACATAAAAGTGATTGTGGGTTGACACTTGACCAGACCCAACCAAATTCAACAAGTACTAAAAACCTTGTTTTGTACAGTTACCCAACCGACTCTGACCTTCTATCTTCCCACCTTTGAGTACTCTTTTTGAGCATTTTGAATTTAGTTAAAGGTTGGGAATGGACTCACAATGCAAATTTTGAAACTTGATGGGCTTGTAACTTGGACGTTAAGGTCATTGGGATCATCAGACCAAATCATAGTTCCTTCTTTTCCGGCAAGCTTAGATGGATCCACGTATATCAAGTTTGGCTTGTTAGTCAGGATAAGTTGTACTTTCTTACTCGAGAGTTTCTGCAGTTTCTTGACCATTGAGATCATAAGAATGGACTCACCTGGCTCCAAAAACTGTTGCCTGATGGGTCAAACAAAACAGTATTTATCGTCCAAATTTGCTCATTTCTCACAGTTTAATTTCACTTGCAAAACAAATTCGAGTATGATGGTTTGAAAAGTCAACCAACAGAAACAATGAAATCTGTAGGAATATCAAGTGTAATGGCACAATTATTTACCATTTTGAATCAAAGGAATCGATTGAAGCGAGTTTAGTTATATGGCTTGCATCGGTGGAAGAGGTGACATCAGCAGCGGCGTTTCCTGTTCCTGTGACATCGCCAATATGTGTTGGGTTCCATGATGAATCAGGAGCATCATCACTTCCACTTGAGTGATTGCTGGTGGCACCCTATAGAAAGTTGAGATGATACATTTGTCTGTTAGTAACTGTTAGAAAATAATAATCACATTGAAGAGATTCAAGAAGAGGCCAAAGATCTCCATAATTATAAATATTGATCTTTCATATATACGCGTAATCCAAAAAATACCGACTTTACATATAACAGTGAACCAATTAAAAAGAACAATAGAAATACCTTCTCCGGTACAAGCTTAGGAGGGCATTTTGACCGTATGTCATTCCAATCAATTCCTCCAAAGAAAGGATGATTCTTTAGTGAAGTATAGCCATCAGGTCCCACACCTAGTCTTTTTGCCGGATCAGTATCCTGCATCATTTTTTTGCAATGCATGTCAGTTTAAATGACAAGATTAAAAAAATATTCAAACAGTTTTAGCATCTGGTATTCATGAATGGCAATAACACGTAAACAAACAAACAAACATACCCAGTCCCACTCCTAATAAGGTTTGGGAAGGTTAAGATGAGGGCAACCCTTACCCCTATTCAGTGTGATGGAGAGGTGCTCCCAGAGAGATCCCCGACTCAAGAAAACAAAGGGAAATAACAGATAGAGGTGGCAATTTTGAACCATTTACTTACAAGTCACAAATGGATCGATTGTGCTGTGGTTTATCTTGCTCATGTGAAAATAAAATTTAGGTAAAAGTGAACAGGTCAAATGAGCCAAACGGATTGCAAGTCCCCCAAAGTCTAGTTTGAATAAAACAACTTCCTAAATTATTTTACTCAAAGCCTTGTATTAAAACTGTGACAATATTGCTTTTGTAATTATAACTAACCCATTAATTATTTATAAAGAAATTAAACATGAGCAAAAAGTCTTCGTGGGTAAATCTGGATTGACCTGTTTTAGCCTAACAACACTTACCCAACCTACATATCCGCCACCTCTAAAAGCAATCATATTTAGTGTCAACAAAACACTAGATAGAAAAAAGACATGGAATCACATACCAAAAGGACATCACTATTCACAGCTAAAAGACATACGCAAGTTACAAATTCACTCACCAATAATTTATCGATCAGATCTTTGGCATCTTTAGAAAAATAATCAGGAAACTTGATATCTCGGGCTATAATTCTTTGAAAAATTAGCCATTCACTTGCATCTTTAAATGGAGAAGTTCCTGATAGCATCTGAAACAAGGTGCAGCCAAGTGCCCAAAGATCATTTCTGCCCAGAATTTTTTAAAGATAGCAAAAAAGAGTCATTTTACAATACTAGAAAAAAAACTAGAGCAGCAGTTGCAGGTGAAGAAATTAATGGAGAAGAATAACTCTCACCCAATAGTCGCAGGTGAATTATTTAATACTTCGGGAGGGACATATGCAGCTGTCCCCACAAACGTGGATGCCTTTTCTTCTGAAATACGCCATCATTAAACTCAAGGTTATAGGGTCCCCAAATAGGCAAACACCTTTATAAAACAACACACGCACACACACCTGTTGTTGCGTTTGGAAGGACTGTTATCTGGCTATCTTGCATGGGCTTTACACTACCGAAATCAGCAATCTTAATATGTCCATCTGATGTAAGAAGCAGGTTCTCTGGCTGTAATTAAAATGCTTGCCACAGTTATTGCAGGATATCGGTCTTAATGTAAACAAATAAATCATAAACCTAGGGGTGTGCATGTTTGGTACAGAAAAGGGTAAACTCATCAAATCAAATCAATTTGACCAGTTTGGCAGAAAAAGAGAGCTATATAATCGGACACTCAATTTAAAACGCTTTAAAGGAGTTGTTCAGTCAATCCTAATAAACTGGTTAACAGCTTTTCCTCTTATGACAGGGGAACTCTTGTATTATAAAATTCATGGGATATGATAAGATCCTTATGACAAAACGCTGATGTAGGCCAATTACTGAATCTGTTAACATTGTGTTCAATTTTTCTTTTCATGTGATCATTGATTTGCGGTTGTGATTATCAATCCTAGTAGTCACATTATACAAAAAAGAAAATATATATAGGCATATAGCAATACCTTAATGTCTCGATGTATCAACCCCAAATTATGTATATATTCAAGAGCATCCACAATTTCAGCTGCATAAAAGCGAGTTTCATCCTCTGTCAAACGGCCTTTCTGTAAAAACCAATTCGACAGATATATTAGATGCGAGACAAATAAATTATACAATTAAAGTTAAAGATACCCAAATAAATTCCGGGATGGAAAAATAGTTAGTGAGTTTATATCTTGATTAAACATTGTTACACGTATAAAACTGTGATATCAGGAAATGTAAAATTTCAAAACTTGACTGTTCGTTGACAAGGAAAACTTAATAGGAGGACGGGTGCTGGTGACATATAGATTAAATAAAAGTTAATTTTATATACCAAATCAACATTGCTCGATTATCAATTATCCAACATGCGGTTCCAAAAAAAATTCATTTATCCAATATAATAACTTGGGTTTCTTATGCAGCATGTACGAAATCATTTGAATGGTATTATATAAGGCATAAACAGACAAGAACTAAGAGTTCATATACAAAAACTAAGTATTTACTTAACAGCAAATATAAATATAGAGATATCCAACTCAACCCATCTGCTCATGAACATGCCGATTCGGATTGTGTTTCATCTCTGCGCTCAAATGTAAATTCCAAACTAATAACTAAAAGGTTGAATGTTGCCAACATGTATTTTAATGCATACAGCCATACAACCTTACGAATTGCTTTATAATAAAAAACTAGAATGTTATTGTACTAATAATTTTTTGTAGATATATTTGACACCAATTATAAACTAAAAAAGTGACGAAAATGTAAACAAAAGTGTTTCATGGCAACCCAACCCGACCTGCACCAAAACACATGTTGTGACCTGCTACCCACCCCGAGCATTTTGACACCATTATGTTGACAAGTGCTGAACAACTCTCTAGGTCAGTTAATCATGTCGATCGTTCAGCCACTGGTTTGAACAACATTATTTAAACTGGGTTTTTGAGACCGTTTTTATTTCATAATTGAATTACAACTTGTCAAAATAAAGTTTAAACTCCGGATTTCAGAGGATTTACAAGTTACACCACTAAAAGAGGCAAGGCTAGGTTAAAAGTTGAAACTCGATATTTCACTTACCCTGGTTATTTGATCAAAAAGTTCTCCACCTTCACAGGCTTCAAGCGCCATATCTTCGGTATAGAACCAAATGCACATGTCAATATATAATCACAAGAGAAAAGATCCGAAACAAAAAGATAAAAAACAAAGGAATTTTATCATGTTTAGAAGAGTAATAAAACCCAGAAACTGTAAGCAGGATTTGCTTACATAGTGAATAAGTGTCTTGGAATGTAAAATGGAGTTGCACTATTCCAGGATGATTCAGCTGATCCAATACAATTCTCTCCAACTTCACATAAGCCGTTTTGTTTTCTTTTGTTATGAACTTTTTATCCATGATCTTTAAAGCATACACTTTCCCCGTATCTTTCTTTTTCGCTCTCACAACCTAATGATATCAGATTCTAATTATAAGCAAACACCAAGCTGCAATTAATTCTCACAGTAAAGAAGTAAACCATCAAACTCCTAGAAGCCAAAAGAAAACAAGATAAGTTGAAAGCAAGAACAAACAAAAATTAACACTAAAGGAAGAAAGATACAACCTGCTACTTCTAACTTAAACAACCCCTCAAACTAATGGTTAATATCCTAATTCAAGTCTCATCATAAGTTCATAATAATTACATGCTTTCAGACAGAGGTTCCATATCCTTTGGCATAATAATAACAGATCCCTAAAATACTAAACGCCTTAAATCGCATAACAACACAATTATCCAACAAGATTGCTTATAAAAATACAAATCAATAAGTAAAACAAAATTTGCATAAACAAATCAATGAACAACCAAATCAAAGAAACATTTTCCAAACTAATCAAAATTAAGATACAAGCAACCAATTGATAACTCAAACCAAATACAATAAAAATCAAACCTTTGAATAAGAACCAACACCATAGATCTTCCCCATTTCAAAATCCTGGATGGTAAAATTCTCTTGTGGAGCCCTAAACTTAAAGGTCTTAGCTTTATGAACCTCATTGTTGCCTGAATCATCATCATCATCCTGAATATTTAACTTCTCCATTTCACCCGCAACCATTCCCATCACCTCTCTTTTAAATCCCCCATCATATCAATCAAACCCTAGAAAATCAATCACACCCACGCAAACGCTCCCTAATAACTTATAATAATAATAATAAAAATGGTACGTAGACGGACAACAAGCTGAGCCGCAAACCCTAACCTGCGAAAAACAATATGGTGAATTAGAATTATAGGTGCTTCAACAAAGGGCGAAATAAATAAAAAAAACACGAGATCGATCAGACTCACCTTTGTTTTTGTTTTTTTTATAGATGTGAATCGAATTAATAAACGGTAGCAAGCATGAATTGAAGCAAATGGATGATGATTTGTGGTGTAAAAAAAACCCTAAAAAGTGAAACTGAAAAGGAAAATTGGCGATTGAACGAGATGATGCTGCATTGGTAGGTTTTGTGTTATCGTTTAAACATTATTGTTGTTTGTTGAATGATGAAATTGAATGATGATTGAAGATGATGGATGATGAAAGTTAGAGCGAGAAAGTAGGGGTAGAGAGAGAGAGCAAAGGACACGTGTCGGTTACGTGGATGCTTCAAAAGAATGGAAATTTACACATTGGAAACATAAATGAAGATGACACTTTGATCTTCTTTACTTTTACAACTAGATATATGTCACCTCACACTCCCTTGTTATTAACGTCCTATAAAATTATATTGGATCACATACCAAAAAATGATATAATAAATTAAAATTGAATGTTTAAGTTGTAAGTATTAACAAAACTTAAGTCAGGGGTCAAACCATAATCCGTTATTGCTAGCATCGGAATAGACGTGGTTCATTGTGATGTTGTTGTAATTTGAAGTTGAATGCATTTGCTTTTCATTAAATTTAGTCTGTGTATGATTTTAACGGATGTAATGACGAAAATTTGACGGTATTCACATGGGTCATGCAACGCATAAGCTCTGTATAATTCTAATTATTTTCAAATGTGGAAACTGACATCTCGTAGCTAAAAAACTCCAACGAGTAAGGACATGCATTAAGCATAAAAACTTTTAGGGCCTCTTAGAAAAAATATATGATCATTTTATAATAGAGTTACGAAAGGTATAAAGAAAATTTAACATCTACTCATTCACCACCTCAAGAACTATTATTTGCAAACAATAGCTCCAATGCTTGGTAAATATAAAATATATGGACCAATCCGTAACGTGGGTAACCACCAATATTACTCACCCAACAATTTACTTTTACTCTTAAATTACATAAATACGTAACATTTAAACAGTGCATGATAGATTATCAACTAACGACTAAACAGTGCATGATAGATTATCAACTAACGACTCAAACCCACAACCTTTAACTGAGATAAAAACACCATTTACCACTAAACATAACCCCACCCGGTTAATAAAGTGTCCAAACTAGCTCCATCATGGGATGGCACATTCATCAAAAGTTATACTACTATCCTGGATTTTTATTCTTTATTCATGGATTAAATAAAACATAGCTTTATTAAAATTAAAATTAAATAATATATAAACATATCCACTTATTTTCTATCATAAATAATTATTAAGGCTTATGTACAAAAACCACTCTCCTCACTCAATCTACAAATCCCACCCATCATTTCTCCTCTTGAACTCAACTTTTCGATCAACCACTCCACCATACAACTCTGTAAACTTCTCCAAACACTTGCTTCTAACCCGATAATGCGCCTGCGTGTTTCCGCTAATCGCAACACCTGAAAACTTAGACGTGTCAATAGCCCAAGCAGGTTTCACGTACTCCACTGGCGGGCCCACTAACAGGCCCGCTAGTGTTGCATTCGCATACAAGAAGTTCATCAAAACATCCTCACAATTGAAAACCTCATCCACCATATTCCGCCCCACCTCCGCCTCTTTCCCCCAATACCTCTCAAACGCCACGTCATGGTCCACAAACGCTGCCCCGGTCAAAATCATGTTATACCCATTGTGTTTCCGAGCGTGTTTCTCGGGCCGATACTCTAACGGTGACGGTCCAGTTACTAGACGCGGGTAAAACCCGACTAGCCGTTGAGGGTTTTCTCGCCAAATTTTGAACGCACGTTCGAGGTCGTCACAGTTCATCATGATATCGTCGTCTAGCTCGAGAACGGCTTTGGTTTTTATTAACGGGTCGGGCTTGAACCGGTTGTTTAATGAGTTTTTACCCTCGACCCGAATCCTAACCGGAACCATGGAGTCGAAACTGTTTGGATCAGGCGGCTTCCCCTTGTTCCAAACGACCACGATTTCACGAACTGAGGGGCATCGAGAGTAATGTTTTACGTACATGTTCAGGTTCCAAATCCGAGCATCGTATGTCATTGCTAACAAAGTGAACTGAGAAAACCGGTCGTTAACAGGATACGGTCTTTCTGCACCGTCTCCTCCATAGATGTACCCGAATCCAATACACACGATCACGACCGATAATATCAGTAGAAACGAGAAAATAAGCTTACCTTTGTAAGTATTCGGATTAATAACAAAGCGTATCCTTAACTTTAATCTTTCCCATGCTAAACCCGTGCTGTTTTTCTTCTTAGACCCGTGGGCAATCGGGATCAAACATTTGACCAACCCGAGTAGCCAACATATGACATAGATGACCGAACCAGCAGCTACAATTAACCCGCACCCAACCATGCGTCTCCTAGTTACGTCTCCAGACAAGATCCGATCCCCGTCTGTAACCGCAACCCACTGCCCGGTTCTTAACCTGTGAACATCGAGGTGATGAGATCTGGCCCCGTTCCATGCATTCTTACCTTTTGTCGGGTTCTCAATCCCCAAATCAACTTCTACTTCTTTGTAATTGTTTGCTGTAAGAACTTCAACTTTGAAAACACGTACGCGTTCACTGTGAGCTAACCGATAAAGCTTCCCGTTGTGAAAAAAGGGCCGACCCCCGTTTCGTATTCTTGAAATGGGATTTTTCTTGTGTGCGGTCCATGGACCGAATGGTGATCTACTATACCATATTTCAAGATTATTGCAGGTTACTTGACCCTGATAAGAACCAAAAATCCAGTACATTTCTTCATGTTGTATGATAAATGTATCAACGAGCGGGCGGTCCAAGATGATCTTTTCAAATTTCCACTTTAAAGGAAACTGTATCGCCTTGTAAAGCCGAACGTCCCGTTTACCACTTCCATCGGGTAGCATGTATATCTTTAAAAACATGTTCAACAACATGAAAATGTTAGAAAAACAATACTTGTAATCTTATCGCGAAAATGCTAATATTTCATGAATGACCTTTTACTTATGGTTAATTACGAAATGACCGGTGCGAAATTATTATATGCAACGTTACAAAGTGTTTAAAGGATCTTACTTGACGATTGTAGTCGAATACATATGGATGTGAAAGATCCCAATCTTTATTCAATGCTACACCCAATTGTTCCCAAGTTGCTCCATCATCCATGCTTCTAGCAACCGCAATATCTCCTTGCATCGTTATTGGATTCTTAGTTTTGAAGAACATGTAAAGCACATCATCCTGAATCATAATTCAACGCTAAAGTTAAATACAAGTACATAAAATTAAAAATAACAATGCGATGAAACACGACATGTTTATTCGTGGGCCATTAGGACCATTAAAAGTGTGACACTAATAGCTACCATGACAAGCCCACTTCCACTACCCTGATTCAAAATGAATCGTAACTAACTAACCAAGCCGACATAACACTACCAATGATCACTTGTATACCAAGTAAATACAACTCATATAGGCTTAGAGTGTGTTTGGATGTGTGTTTTAAACGTAACTATATTGGGACCATAAAAGTCAAAATAGTAATTAGTTGAGTAAGGCATGCTTGTATGTGTGTATGACAAGTTGCAGGTATTAAATAATCAAAAACTAGATAAGGAGATTAAATAGCCACATTATATAGGATAACATTTCAATCGTTTCTAAGTTGTTGTTTAAGAAGCTAAAAGCTAAAAACTAAAGAAGAACAATCTTTTGAACATAGGAGAGATATCATGGGAATGAAAATTACTCGATTAAAAAGGGGAAATAAATTTTTTTTAAACCTTAGATGATCACTATTGTTCCTAAGTGTTACGAAATTAAGTTACCTATGTAGTCAATGCGCAAATGGCTCACCTAGGCGAAAGACACCAAAAAGGTGCTAACATTGATAACTCTATTACCAAAACACATTAAGTCCATATTCAACTCCAAAACCACTTAAGAGGCTGTTTGACAAAATTTGAATAGCCTCTTAAAGTGGTCTAAACCATTAAGAGGCTCAATCAATGAGATGGATGTTGGGGTAAAACTACAGATATTGGTAAAGTTGGTATATCCTTCATTCAGCTCCATTCAGCATCTCTCTGTCTCTTAACCATTCAGCACTTAATTGAACCATTCAGAGACTCTTTTTTGTGAAACAAACGCTCTGAATGCTGAATGGTTAAGCACTAAACTGAACCATTAAGAGGTGAAACAAACAGCCCCTAAATCACATATCTAGACATCACCAAACTAAGGATAGGCGAATTGACAACGTCAACCTCATAATATTCGATTTAAACAAACCCAAACGCCGCCTTATAATTAAAAAATCATATAAAAAAATAACAATGAAATTACCTTAGCATAAAGAAAGGGTTGAGCAACAAAGTTACTTGGAAACCCAGAGTTAGTAACAGAAGCACAAGTCATAATTGGGTTTGCAACAGGCCATGCTGCACTTTTATTGTCCCATATATTCACCTGCCACATTTAAATCAAGACCCACTTCATACAACAAAACCCCACAAAGATGTCCTCTCTTTTTAAAAAACTAATTATAAGATTCAAGTATAAAATCCAGGAACAGTGTCACCCACTTTATATTTCACAAAATCCAGCAAAAAGATATCAATTTCTTTGATCACAAGAAACATATTACACCCTCTTCAAACACCAAACCCAATAAAAATTCAATCTTTATTAGATAATCATAGGTTTCAAATATAAACAACCAAGAACAGTAAACACCCACTTCATATATCACACAAAACAGCAAAAAGAACTCAACTTCTTTGATTCCCAACTCAGAAAAATCATCTTCAAAACATCAAATCCACAAAAAAAAGTCCAACTTTTTTTTAATATTCATATGATACAAATCCAAACAACCCAAGAACAGTAACACCCACTTTGCCACTTCATGTATCACAAACTTTCTTTAATTCCCAACTCACAAAAATCATGGCATAGTGTCATACTGTGTGACATACAGAAACCAACAACACTAAACACTCACTTAACCTAACAAAAACTTATTTAAAAAAAAAGACAATTTCTTTGATTACTTTGGTCCCAAATAAATCATGAACCATCATCATACATACACCAACAAACATGAACAGAGCTTTTAAGAGGCTGGGAGGGGCCACCGCCCCATATTCTTTTTGTCGTCAGTAACTTAAATTTTAGGTCCGATAGCTTAAAAATTGACTTATGCCCCCTATTTTATATGAAACTTTTTAACCCTATATAAATGGTCAAGCTTCGCTACGGTCACAAACCAAGTCTAATATTCTAAAAGGTTACAAAACAGTAAACAGTAAACAGTAAACACTCACTTGCAACAACAAAAAACCCACAAAACAATCAAAACCAAAATGCATAACAACAAACACAAACTGATAAAAAACTTACATCTTGAATAGGTTTAAGAGAAAAAGGTGAATCACCATAAAACACACCAATTCCCCATGAACCCTCGTTATCTTCTTGACAACCAATTGAACCTTTAAAACTCAAATTAGGGTTACTAAACAAAAAGAAGATATAAAAAACCCCAAATGAACTACACAACAGAAACGATATGAACAAACACTGCACACTCGATGATGATGATGATGTAACGCCACCGCCATTGTCGTGCACGCGCCACCGCGGACCGTGGGTTTTCTCCGATGAACCGACGGTGTTTCCCACAATCGGATTAAAACCCATGTTAACAACAACAACAAAACGGCGGCGGCGATTAGAATTTAGAAACGATGAATGATTGATAAACGATCGATGATTGGTAAAATCTTGAAAGGGTTTTGAAATTGGGTTTGAATGCAAATGGTGAGATGAGATTATGTGTGAAGGGATTGAAAAAATTTGGAAATTGGATGGTGAAGAAAAGGTGGCAGACACCCACGCAATGGTGATAATCGGGATAATGTGACGTGCATCTATGTCAATGTTATGTATATGTGTAATTTTCATTTGAGGAATTGTTTTCGATTTATAGGTTTAGTTTTATCAACTTTATTGGCTTTATATGTGTCAACAAATTGACAACATGAAGTCATGAACACGTCTCGGAGAATGGTATTGTTATGTGTAGTAGACAGGGGCGGATGTAAGTATTCCCGAGCCGTAGCCCGGGCCACGGTTCAACTTTTCGTGCTTAATGTAAAATTTGATGTTTTTTTTTTATTTTTTTTGTTTAGGATACACCTGAACAGTTAAAAGGCTACCCCTAAACAATCAAAAACAGATTTTTAATAGTAATTTTGTTTGAAAAAATGCCAAGAAAATGATGATATTGGTTAAAATGGTCTAAATATTGTTAATAATTTTCAAAAAATGTTAATAAAACTCCAAATATTACTAATGATACGCAAGAAAATGATGAGTTTGTATGAGTGTGTGCAAAAAAAAAAAATTTTGTACAAGTGTCACAAAAAAATTTCTAGAAGTGTACGGCAGTTTTTTTCAAGGGATACCCCTGGAATTTTATGCTAGCTCCGCCACTGGTAGTAGATATGTTTAGTAGGGGTATTTTAGTCATTTTACATGTAATTAACTGGATAATGTAACAGGTGTTAGTGTCAGTTGACATGTGTTGATAGTACGTTTTTGAAACTATCTTGGCTATCTATTTGATCATTGGAAGTTATAGGCTAAACTTTAAGTTAGGGACTATGTGTGTTAGCATAATGGCATCGTGGTGAATGATAACAATGTTTAGTTTTTTTGTTTTGTTTTTTTTAACTGTTAACTTACATGATGGTTATACTTTACTAATAAATTTACATCAATTTGATAAAAATGACATAATGAAACTTGGACACGTCACACATGGCCTTGAGGTTGTTGGATGGGCGACACTCATGTTTATACTTTGGAGGGCTCCGTAATTTTTTTTCCTTCTTTCCTTTATGTATCGGGTGTGGGTTAATAACTAAATTACACTTTGGGTCATTTAATCGTATTGGTCTTAAAAATATTTTTTTCAACCTTACACCTAACATTTTAGTTTTAAATAATTTTTAGACCCGAAGCTAACACCATCCATGAATCTCCGTTAAGGCGTTAACTTTAGTCGCATGTTGCTCACATGATGAGCAAATTAATCTTTTCTCCCCTCCACCCCTTTGGTCATCTTAAACAAATACGCATACCTCGTCCCCCACAAGCAGATTACATGCCCGATTAAAACCCTAACAAATTCCTTTCCCTAATCAACATTGAACCCAACCTCTATTAAATGGACAATCCATATAAAAAAATTAGTTTACAAATCGAAATTGAAATGTTTACGAAACACATGTGTCAAAACCACAACTTACTCGTGTATGTTAAAAAAGCAATAACATATCCTAGAGAGAGTTCGATTTTAAACAACTAAGATTAAAAAAGTAAAAATCCTATAGCTTAAAATTTTTAATTGTTAGGAAATAAAACTCTAGTTGTTAGGAAATCAAGCTCTAGAACAAATTAAAAAAATAAATAAATAAATAAATAAGAACATGCAACATACATGAGTTTCTTGGACAATTGGGAAAAGACTACATGATCCAGTTTTTGAGCAACAAACTAATTTCCTTGCACTTTAGGCAATGTGTATACATATATTCATGCAAGTATCAAATGTTGATGTGCACATGGCAAATATAAGTGGCTCGAATGGATTGAAACATGTTTGGATATGAAATTCTCCTAAATGTGTATGTTCATATAAACTAGTTATCACCATGCAACCGAGTCTCGCGTATGTGACTTCGTCACACATGTTGATAAAAAAATCCATGTCTCGCACGTTACGATGAAAGCCGGAGATACATCCAAACTTAGATGTCAAAATGACAACTAAGTCAAATGTGAGAGGGGCAAAGTTGTAAATATATGTCAAAGTAGAAATGATAATAAGTCAAAGTTGTAATTTGACTAAGTCATTAAGGTTTAAAATGATAATAAGTCAAAGTCATAAATATAACAAAATTGATTGTGTAGGTTAAAAGTGTAAATAAGCTAAACTTGGAAGAGTAATAGGAAAGGTTCACAGACGTTGCCTACTAGTATTATATAAATATAAAGGCAATGCATCATAGAACTAAGTTGCAACGCCGAATGTGCTTTCATAGAAAGATTGACCGGTATGATGTATTTTTTTTTCGTTAGTAGATCTATAGATGTTTATTTTGTGAAACTTGAATTGTTACATGAGTATTGAGTGATCATTTGTGAGGTAACTTATATAAACGAACACTTTAGTAGATTTGTTATTCATGCATGTAATAAATAGTTTTAAATAAACAAAACTAAGGTTAGGTGTTATAATCAAATAATCAATATTGAACTCTTAAGTCAATTTTTACACAATAAGTGAAATTATATACATTGGCAAACTCCAAGAAATGCTCTTATATTCGTTTCAATTGTGTGTGTATTAAAGAGTTTTGCTTTTATATATATACATGCAATTACGTACACCAAAAGTGGAAATAATTTTATACGGAGTATTCTTTTAAAAGACAAGGTCGGTGATCAAATCCGACCTTGTCTTACGATAAACACTATGATGTTTGGATATAAACTCAAAAGACAATTTGGTTGGGCGGTAGATTGGGTTTTATAAATTGCTTAATCAAAAGTGAGGTCAGGTGTTTGATTCATTCAATGACCTGTCTAAATTTTTAATATAATTTGGTCACGAGCTTAAATAAAACTATTTTTTTATATTCTTAGTCTGCAAGGTTATGTTAATGTCACCACCACACTTCAAAGTTTCGATCTTTATTCTAGAGTTATATTATCAACTTCGTCATCATAACACGTGTGGAACCAACGTCTACTAATTTTTTTGACAACTTTTATGACTTTGACTACCCGGATTTGATGATTTTAGCTTCTAAGTTTGAATATATATCTTCGTCTTTTAATATATGACGTATTACGACGTTACGGTGCATCAACACACGTGAAAAAATCACATACGTTAGACCCGGCCGCCGCATCGTGCGGCCCGGCCTTTTAACTAGTTGAAAATAAATTAAAAAAATCAACAAAGGAGAAGATTGATAAAAGCCCTTAATTATTATTCTTTTTTTAACTATTCGAATTCGGTGCTTAATCACACTGTTTTCCAACAGTTTTCACAAATATACGACCACAAGTTTTAATTAATTATTTTCAATGTAAATCACATGTTGATGTCTTTAAGATCATGTTAGTGTTAATATTTTGGTTACGCGTGACACTTTATATGTAATTAAATCTAACACTGCTATAAATATATCTTTTATTTTTCTAGTATACAAAATACCTACTACATCGCGACTTCACGAGGTTTACCTACTTAATATTGATATCAACTCTAATTAACAATGTCGGTGGGAAATGTTGTTAGTTTTACTCTACCTCTTCATCCTTTTAATATTTACCTTTTTAACTCTCAACTTAACTTTGACATATTTACGAAGGTAACCCCTGACTTTGACTTATTTAGCCTCCGAAGACTTTACCAACTTTCTACTTTGACCCATACTTTCTTTGACAAATTTACGACTTCGACCCGCTGACTTTGACTTAGTTATCATTTTGGCATCTAAGTTAGAATATATACCTGTTGTTTAATTTGTGACGGATTACACGTGCGAGACATTAAACTTTTGCTATCAAAGCGTTTGACGAATTCACATACGCAAGACTCAGTCGCCGCATCACATCACCCGGTATTAAAACTAGTTGATTCATAAATTAAGAGGTAACACTACTGGATTACTTGCTATTCTTAATGACATTTTTATCTTATCATATGTTTTTTATTAACATGCCTATTTATTTTGTAATCCAACCCGAACAAAATATTTGACCGACACCGAAAAATAATAACATCTACTTATCTCAGTTGTTAGAATCCAAGAACCAAAAAATTCTAACACCACATGAAATAACTCATGGTCATGGCTCCGCAATTGTCAATCGACCCCTAACGGGACGCCAAACTAATTCTCACCTGGCAAACTATTTTGCCAAAGACGACGATTGGTATTCTACAAACCCTAACAGGATCGAGTGTTGTTACGAGCTCTAGCTTGAACTAATAGAAATTATTACCCAAAATAGAAGTTATTAGCGGGTCCAATGATCACACTGGCTAGTATCTTTGCCACAGAACCAACTTGATCAAAATCCCAAATATCTTGCTGGTCCAAACATGATCCACATACCAAATTGGGGGTACATGATAGTGAATTGTGGTCCAATCGAAAAACGTCGGTTATGGATGATCAAAATTCAAATCCAATATGATCATTTAATGGACCATCTACCCATTAATTAAAACCATGCATTTTGGATTCATGTGGTAGAAGTGATTTACACCATACATAATGGACTTTGTCTCAAGTGCATTTATAACTTGTATAGAGTCATGCTAACAAGTAACAACTAAACAATACAAGTTTATAATAAAAATAACATGAAGACATGACACGAATATTAAAAAAGTTCTAAGATGGTAAATTTTGGTGCTATCAGTGTGATTTTAGTATAAATATGATGAAAATATTTATTAGACTATGGGTTCTTTAGTGGTGTTATCTTGCGTGAAGGTTGAAGTTGTATGAACTTTGATTAATTATCATAAAGAACTGACATTAATAGTAACTAAGGTTATCAACAACTTTAGTGGCAACTGATTTTTAGTGGAAACTTAGTTTAGTTGCAAAACAAGCGTTAAAATTCTAGATCAGTGAAAAATGCGCAAACAATGACAACTTTAATCTGTAACAGCTAGGAAAGCCATGACAATGGACATAAATTTAGATTGGTGAAAGTGGGCGAACAATGACAACTTTAATATGTAACAAGTAAGAAAGATATGGCAACATACATAAGCCGTAACATTGTGAATAGTGGTAGATGGTAATAGAGTTTTCCTAATGCAAGGAATGGGGTTTTCCATTGTTGCGAATAGCTAAATCGTCAAAAGATGTGCCTTTTCATATAGAGTTATGTCGATTTAACAAAATATTGTATTTATTCAATGCCTATGTGACTGATGTTTTGGTCTAGTTTAAATATACAGACTTTACCTAAAATTTGTTTTTATATTTTTGTAAAACTCTTTCTGTTATATTTGATTATTGATTTCGTATACGTGAAATACTTTAATACGAAAGTGTGTACACATTACAAAGATTTATAGGATAAATGCGAAATCTAAAACACACAAACTTAGTTAATTAAGTTGTATGGTTGGAAAATTATGATAATTGAATGAGGTTTAGAAAAAAAGTATAGGAAAGGTAATAAAAACCTAGATAGTGTTATAATGAAGTTGAATTTAATCTAACTATTCAACTATTGAAACAATATATGAAAAAGTAACCATAAGTTCAAACTAAAAATGGCATAATTCTAGTTGGTGAGATCCATGGGGTCGTGCCCTCACATGGTTTAAAGTATGTGGGTGAAGTGATATAATGGCTAAGGTTGATATCATGTGGTCCAATGCATTTACTAACCACAAATCTCAATTCGTATCCGTTATAGAATATGCCAATCAATTAACAAACGTCACAATATGGTATGGATAAACTTAGTTGTGATTGACAGAACAATGTACATGAATTTAATTTTTAACATGTTAGTTTAATGCCTCTTGAATTTTGAGTGTACCTTCTAAAGTCATTAAATCCAATGTATCTTGTTTTTTCTTTTCTTTTTATCTTCTAAACGTAAGCGCAGTAGAGCTCGGGTCCGGTAAGAACACTCGTGTTACTCCTTCTGACAACGACAACGGGTTCGTTTCTCGGGTTTGTGAGGTCGCTGAAGCCGAAGGTGACTAATCCAATTTTGAGTTTTAGTATAGTTTTTAGCTAGTTACGTAGCCGGGCCACACGATGGGACTGTTGAGTCTTACCTGTCATGTTTCAACTTCAACTTGTGCAGTGTATTACAACAGCATAGACAACAAGGTCTCGCATTTGTGACTTAGCCACACATGTTAATAAAGAAAAGTTATTTTTGTCTAAAGTGTAGACATCAAAACTTATGATCAAAATGATAATTATGTCAAAGTCGGACGATGAAAGTTATAAATATGTCAAGTAGTGGACCAAAGTTATGAATTTAAAAATTAGGGACCAAAGTGGTGAACTTGAAAGTCACAAAAAGACAATCGTAGGGAAATATTGACGAAAACAAAAACTGACAGAACTAAAATTTAAACCCATGACAGCTAGCTTTGAAGCCTAAAAGGCTAAAACCCATGACCGTCACACCGACTCTTTATCATACTATGTTAAAGAATTTAAACCACCCACATATGCTGACATGCTTGGATGCTAGACATGTGTGTTTTTTCTATTTTTTTTAATACATAAATTACTCATGGTTGTTAAAAAAATCTAAATACGCAGTTATGTTTATATGTTTTTTTCTTTCAAAAGATGCTCATATACAATTTATTGAAAAAGTATATGTTTTAAAATTAAAACGTCTTTAGTTTTGTAAGGGGTTTTGATCTTATTTTATTAAACATTATCTTTTTATTTATTTAAAATGATTGGGGTTTTGGTAATTTAGGTATACCCCTCCAATTCGAGTAGTGTTCTGTAAATATGAGATGAAATGTTTTGATTAAGAGTTCGCACTCTCAAATAATTTGGGTATATCACTCTTCACCCTTACCATGGAAAGAAGAGTGGGTGTGTTTGGTTCGTCTTGATTTTACTTATTTCAACAAAAAAATGAGAAAATATGTTACTCCTTTTGCATAACCGATTGGTTCTCGGTTAGTCAGTTGTTTGCCGGCTTCGGGTCAATTAACCGTTTCTTTACCATCCACAAGTTCAAATGGTTGAAACAATAAATCTAATAATTGGTTTTATGGAGATTCATTTATTTTTTTAAACAGATGATGACAATTCAGGCTCAACGACATACTTATTCGTGACCAGACATGTCCATACCTCTTATGAGATTTCAACCATCAATCTTTAATTTGACGCTCGAAGATGGTGTCAACCCGTTCCATGAGAAAAACAATTGGCTCGTAATACCCCTAACTTGCATATGTCTTGAAAACTCAGTAACAACCTTTGTTAATGATAACAATATTTTAATATTAATGAGATTTGAACATGTGATCTAAGGCTAGGGGGTGTACTCTCACCCATTTCACTCCACATATACAACACATCAGCTCCAGTGCTCCACGTCACCTCCATAGCACCCCACCTTTTCCCATTTCATTTCACTTCGCTTCAAGGGTGAAAATGATTTCAAACCCCTTTCACTCCACATCACCAATTTATATAAGGGTTATTGGATTTAAACACCCCCAACTATTGGTCATTGACCGTTGTCACCTCCAAGTATCACTTTGGCCAATAACACCCCTAACTAAATACTTTGGTGTCCGTATCACCAAAAGTTAACCAAATCACTAACGCTGTTAAGTTTTGCTGACGTGGCACGGTGACGTGTCCTATCTCTGCTTATGTGGCAAGGTGATGGCGGCCAATGATCAATAGTTAAGGGTGTTTAAATCCAATAAGGCAATAACCCATTATTTATCTATATTTAACTAAGAATTGACCTGTGTCACGTGATGCGACGACCGGGTTTTAGTTGGTGCATATGTCGTGTCATATTTGTGACTTCGTTACATGCGTTACATTATTGATTATCTCATGCACGTTCTGGTGTAGTATAATGCCTCGTACCTTGCAATGTAACATGTCAAAGTAATTAAATGCTTCCATCACCAGCAAAAACAAAAAGCGAGAAAGAGGGTCGCTCTGTCTCGATCCTCTTTTCAAGTGAACTTCCGAGTAAGCGATCTATTTAATAAAATTGATGACTGAGCAGAATTAAGAAAACATTTAATCCATAAACACCATAAAAGCGGAAATTTATTTATACCATTATATTGTACAAAAAAATCCTAGTTAACAGTGTCATATTAGATCAAGTGGGCATGATGTGCATTGAACATCTACACGAAGGCTGGATATTTTTGTTTTTTTCTTCTTTTTAAACTTTTTTTTCTTTGTATATTCTTTTGTTTTAGTTAGTTTTTTTTAATTACTTTGATGGCATTACGTTGCAAGGTACAAAACATAATATTACACCAGAACGTGCATGAGATAATCAATAACGTAACGCATGTAACGAAGTCACAAATATGACACGACATATGCACCAACTAAAACCCGGTCGTCGCATCACATGACACAGGTCAATTCTTAGTTAAATATAGATAAATAATGGGTTATTGCCTTATTGGATTTAAACACCCTTAACTATTGATCATTGGCCGCCATCACCGTGCCACCTAAGCAGAGATAGGACACGTCACCGTGCCACGTCAGCAAAACTTAACGGCGTTAGTGATTTGGTTAACTTTTGGTGATACGGATACCAAAGTATTTAGTTGGGGGTGTTATTGGCCAAAGTGATACTTGGAGGTGACAACGGCCAATGACTAATAGTTAAGGGTGTTTAAATCCAATAACCCTTTATATAAGTATAGATTTAATATATTCAATACATAAATTAAATTACAATTTCATTAAGAATATAAAAAACATAATAAAATAAAAGAAAACGTAAAAGACATAATAAAAAAACTAAAAAAACATCGATTATTGACCGCACAAACTTCTTTTTGTGTTAGAGGGGTTGCGTTAGTTGTGGTCGACATCTTATTTCTATGTTTGCATTTCGGTTTCGCGGTTGAAGACGATGGTTGTTGTGTTGATATACGTATCATCTGAACCGAAAGGATCAATTTTGTGTTGTTTTATGGTGTGTTGTATAAAATAAGATTGTGTGATGGTAGGAATATTTGTTTGTGGTGTGTTATATTCAATATGTTAGTAATTATAAACAAATAATAAAAAGAAAAAATAACAATGCAAGCCTCTTCATGTGTGAACCAAACCACAGAGCCATTTTCACGCCCCTTCACTTTCCCACCCGGGATGGTGTTATAGGCATGGAATCTTTAAAAATAAAATCCTTACGTGTAGCCATGGAATCTTTAAAAATCATCATTTCCTCTTCAGTTTTTTTTCATAAAAAAGATATAGAATCTAAGAACCCTACATTCGTTAACATGAACTACTGGAAATGTTAGTTTCAGTTATTTTCGGTTTTTTGTTTGGTTCGTTGTCGGCTGATCGAGTTCTGGTTTGGTTAATTCGGGTTTCTACACACCCATAAAAATATCATATATTTGGGTAGTTGAATGAGAGGAAGAACAAGTAAAAGTTGAAACCTGTTATGTTTAGCACATCTCGTTTGAAAAATATAATGTAATTTATTGTTTCTGATTTCAAAAAGAAAGAGAAACAATTAAAATTCTATGTGTTTTCTTACTTACAATCTATTTCTCTCCAAAATCGTCAATTTCAGATACAAAGTTCGCACCACCTCATTTCACAAAAACATAATGATCACAATCTTCGTTAGCTTGTTTTCAACTTTATCTCATTTAAATAGTATTCAAAACATAATGTTAGGAGGTGTTTGATGACCTCTTGATGATTCAAAACCTCTGAACCATTAAATATAAAAAAAATGCTGAATGGTTAAGATGTAGCTTCTGAATAGTAAAACATCACCTAATTATCATTAAGAGGTAGATTTTTGCTAGTTATTCAGAGGCTACCAAACAACCACTTAATGCCTCACAACTCATAACTTACATTACCTATTCTACGGATAGCCGACGGATCTCCCCTTAAACCCACCGAGTAACACCTTCCTGCCACCTTCTCTAACACAACCAAATCGTTTTTCCGCAGAACCCACACTTACGATACGTTTAAAAACCCGGCTTCCGGTGAACCGCATGCACCCACCCTCCCTCCGCTTCGTCCACGCTAATATTGAAAACGAGACGCTTGTACTTTCATTTATGAACATTTTGCCCCCCATAAAAACAAAATATGCTTATTCACCCCTTTTAAAAAGGCAGCACCTATTCACACATCCTAAATTTATTATCCACACATCCTCTATAGGAACCGTATTGGGCAATACGGTTCCTATTGTGACAATATGGGTGTATTGGTCAATACGGTTCCTATTGGGACAATTGAGGTGTATTGTCCAATACAGTCATATTAGACGTTTTAAGTTCTTTTATTTAATACATTTTACATTTTTACCAAAAAAACTTGTTTGATATAAAATGATTTTAGTTTTTTTTAAAAGAAGTTTGTTTTTTTTATTATAATATGATTTTGCTTTTTTAAATTAAGTTGTTTTGTTTTTGGGTTATTGGATTTAATCACCTCCAACTATTGGTTATTAGCCGCTGTCACCCCTAAGTATCACTTTGGCCAATATAACTCCAAACTAAACACTTTGGTGTGTGTATCACCAAAAGTTAAAAAAAATTAACCAAAAGTGACTTGAATTGGTTAACTTTTGGTGATACGGTGTCCGTAACACCAAAAGCTAACCAAAAAATAATCAAAAGTTAACCAAAAGTGACTTGAATTGGTTGAATTTTGGTGATACGGACACCAAAGTGTTTAGTTGGGAGTTATATTGGCCAAAGAGATACTTGAAGGTGACAGCGGCCAATAACCAATAGTTGGAGGTGATTAAATCCAATAACCCTTTGTTTTTTTTACGTTATATTGAAATCGAAACAAATTAAACATATATTATAATTGATCAAACAAAAATTATCTAAAATATACATATACTGAAAGTTTAAACAAATAATCCTCGTCTATCATCAATCCTCATACTCCTCGTCAGACAACCCTATTTCATTATTCGTAAAATTTAGGGGACGTCTAGTAGTGGATGTGCCGGAAGCCTATAAAAAGTTTAAAAAAATACCCATTAGCAAACATTAAATTGTTTTAGAGTCATAAAAACAAAATAATATACCTGCATAGAAATGTCAGACCCAGGAAAGAGCGGCATGGTCTAGCCAGACTGAGCTATGCAGTTAACTCGGCCGAGATATCGGTGATATCTCGGTGATATATCGTATATCGGTACTTGGGTAAAATATCGGTACAAAATATCGGTAATAATATCGGTCACGATATTATCGCCGATATTTAGCGATATTTTACTGATATTTTGGCTTTAAAATCTCGGTCATATCAATGATAATATCGGTTTGGGCTTTTTGATCACATTTAGCCTCATTTACTGATATTTGGTTACAAAATCTCGGCCATATCAAGTACTAGGAGCAAAAGATCACACTATAGAGACGATCATGATGAAGATGATAATACAATTGAAGTGGAAAATCTGGATGACTTGGATGATGTGTATTCGGAGGAAGATTTCATAGCTTACAATTAGTATTAATATTATGAAATATTGAAAATTTTGAGTTTTGGACTTTTGACTTTTGATTTATTATTAATAAGATGTAGGTTCTAGTGTTTTATGTTTTATCTTATATAAATTTATGCATTATATTAGAATTACCGATATCTCACCGTGATAACCGATATATCACATATCGGTCCTCGACCGATAACCGATATTTTTTTCGCATTAACTGCATAGAGACTGAGTAAAGGACGGCCCAGGATGCTAAAAGAATTTAAAAAATATATGTTACATAACAATAAATTGCTTATATTAGGGGTGAGTATGAAACCGAAAAAACCGATCCGAAACCGAAAAAACCGAAAACCCAAACCCAAAAAACCGAACCCAAATAGAAACCGTGGGTTTTGGGTTTAATTTATAAAAAAACCGAACTTTTAGGTTGGGTTTGGGTTTTGTTAAAAAACCGATCCGTAAAAACCGAACCGACCCAATAATGTTTATGTATATGCTAAATTTCATATATGTAAGACCCATGACCTATGTTATGTAAAAGCCTATATTGAATACATTATTATATGATCATATTACATTTTATCTATGATTTATTGGTGGTTTTTTGCCGAAGCAAAATGACATTCAAAATTTTGTTTATGGTTATCGTTTAAAATGAGTAAATTTTCTTTTGAAATGTGGTTGATTTTTAATGTTTAAACTTATGGAAACATAAATTTAAACTTTAGTATTATAACATGTTTTCTTGAATCATTAAATTTATGTTTATAACTTGTATTTAGTACTAAAAAACAATAAATTTAAAGCCAAGTTGAAAAAACCGAAAAAACCGAACCCAAACCCAAACCCAGTCCGCAAACCCAAAACCGAAAAACCCAAAACCCATGGGTTTTAAAAACACAAAAACCGACTTTTTGGGTTTGGGTTCGGATTAAGTCAAAAACCGACCCAAACCGACCCATGCACACCCCTAGCTTATATATAATGAAATAAAATAAGCTAACATACCTGGATAGACGAGTCGGGCTGACCAAAGAATGATGTGGACGGCCCAGGCTGAATAAACAACGACATGAACGTGCCGGGCTGAGTAAAATACGGCATGGACTGGTCGGGCTGCTGTGATGAGGATGACATGGAAGGGTCGGGCTGATGCACACGCTATGTGGGTTTTGATTTCTTATTGTCAAAAGAATGTTAGCTGGCTTCAAGTTTTGAGAATGAAGAATCTCCACCAACTGTTCTTCGTCCGGGGTTAGTCTCCTTGCAAACGCGTGACCCTCGAGAAGTTGTGAAGCTTCATGGTTATGTTTCTCCTCTTTCACCTATAACCTCCAATCATCACTCTTTGAGTTTAATCTTCCCACCAGACTAAATGGATAGCCAATCTTTTTGCTACCAGAACGTCGTTGTGTAGCTGTGCTATTGTATTCGGCACCACGGTCACAACACAACCATATCTTTGTTATCCTATTATTTTCTAACTGATCTTTTTTTGAAATAGTTCGTTTGGTCACAATGACAAAATTACTCGCAATTGCCCTTTGGTAAACCCAAGCTTTCAACTCTTCAACGGATCTAAATTCCTAAAACAAAATGAACTTTCTCTCTAAAATGTATTGAAGATTTGTAAACAATATATATAGCGTATTTCATAAAAATAAAAACAATATGATTCATTCGGGTTTGATTGGTTCGAATAATCGCCTACATCAAAAAACGACATCTTGATATGATTTTTTTAAGAAATATTGTTTTATGGTTTTGTTTGAAAAAACCCGTCAAAAAGTGCTGGGTATGTAGGAGACAACTGGTTGAACGGTAAGAATCGTATTGCCCAATACGGTTCCTATTGGGGCTTTTGAACTCTCCTTGGGGTGTATTGCCCTATACGGTCCATATTGTGGGCATAGGAACCGTATTGCCCTATACGGTTCCTATTGCATTTAATGATTTTACCCTATAGGAACCGTATAGGGCAATACGATTCCTATAAGGAATGTACAAAGAAATCAGGGGATGTGCGGATAGTATCACCCTTTAAAAAACGCGTTTAACTCCAAAAAGCAAAAGAATCATAAATCAGATCTCATCACCGTCACTCTCGAAAACAACAAACATCACACACACATACGTACACACATACATACATACATACATACATACATACATACATACATACATACATACATACACACTGCATCTACAACAATCACAACTACAACAAACAGACTGTGTTTATGTGTTCATAATCAATATCATCATCATCATCATCATCATCATATTCACCATTTCTGACTGAATCAATGTCAAAACTGAGTTTCCTCTGTTAGATTTCAAAACCATGGGCCAAAATTCACCCGGTCCACACGACGGAGACGATTCCAACGGTACCGGATATAATCCGATCAGAGACCGTTTCCGGTTGAAGAGAAACCCTAAACCTAGCTCTAAACAGACTAAACATGTACCGAAAACATCTTCTGGTTCCAGCATAGGTTCTAGCTTATCAGATCGGCGTCGATCTCATGTTCATGGAGCTCGATCTGTTGTTGCTCGGAAGCTGTTTTCAGTTAGAGGAATGAACTTGTTTTACTTGTGTATGTTGATTGTTGTTTTTGCTTTTGCGTTGGTGTCTATGGTGTTGCAGAGCTCGATAGGTGCTATGGTGTTCAGGCAAGGTGGTGGTAATGAGAGGATTGGGAGGAGTGTGCGTGAAGGTTTGAAGTTTGGGAGCTCGTTGAAGTTCGTTTCGTTGAGGTATGAGAGAGGTTTTGAGATTGATCGTGTAAGGAAGAAGCCTGTTGTTGGAGTTCGATCACCTAGGCTTGCAATTGTGAGTTTGTTTATGTTTTTGTATATTGATGTTTGCAAATTAGTTAGGTTAAGTGCTTTGTATTGTGTCGGTTTTGGTGAAATGATGAATGAAGAACAAATACAAACATGAAACAAACGGAACAGGGGAAATTAGAAAAATGAAAGAAGTTTAGGTTGTATTGATAGAAACCTTGTTATTGTTATATCAGATCTAAAGCAGCAAAAACAGTTTGTAGTTGTCATTCTTGCATCTTCTAAATATTTGTTGCAAATCGCATAATAGCATATGTCCATGGAAGCTTAAAAAGGTTTTCTGGGGGCTAAATCTGTGTTATTAACATAGACAGTTTGATAGAATGACCGCCTAAATATGGATGCCATGAAAAACAGGCAGTAAAAATCACAATAGTCTACAAAAAGGAAGGAAAGATGTTTAGTCACCTGTTGCAGCATAGAATTTTGTTTCCTCACATCCTCGTGCAAAGAATTAGTTAAAATATGGCAAATAATGTTACATTTGTAACTTTGTAATTTATTAATTAATTATCAGTCTTGGATTTCATAGGTGTGGCTCTGTGGTAAATGATGGGTATAAGTAAATTGTCTTACTGGAGCTGTTAATTTTCAGTTCTTTTAGGTGAAATATACACTGTCTTGGAGTTCCTTTAAACCATAAGGTAGATCCGGTGTCTCATTAGGATACTTTGTACGTATAACATCACAACAAATTAAATTGAAGTTAATTGATAAATGACCTGTTTCCTTCTTTTTGTCTGTTTTAATGTAGTTCTCTTGTCCCTTGCCAATTGTTTTGGCGTATTGGAATCTATATTTGTTGGCGTATTGGAATGATTATTCAATATATTTGGATTGTTTAAAGTTATTGTTGATAATTATTGCTTCCACATTGCTTTATACATTCTGGTCTACTTAACATATTTCATGCTCCAATGAATTAGTGTGCAATATATCCATGAACACTCACGATCACATATTTACAACAGTGTCTTGTTTTGATTATTGTAAGATCTTAGGAAACATGAAGAATGATCCGTCTTCCTTGATGCTTCTTACTTTGATGAAGAATTTGCATGGATCGGGTTATATGCTTCAGGTAATAATCTAAAACTCCAGTACCTCTTGCTAGCTCCCTATCTATTTGTTGATAGCAGGTTTATTTCTCATATGTATAACTTTGTTGTTTAACACAATGCATTTAATATCAAACGTTTCTTTTTCTGTCAAATTTGTATGTAGAGTTAAAGTGTTCTGTATGGAATATGAGGTAATCTGATGATAGATAAGATTACCGAAGTGATTTCCACTTTTAAATGGTGCTTGACCAAATATTAAATATCTATGCTGGTTTGTCCATTTTTGTTAATAATAGTGTGGAATTAGATTACTGAGTCACTTCAACGTTTCATCTTTTAATGCTTCTTTCGTGCAGACATATGCTACGGAGGATTTTAAAACAAGACCAGTCTGGGAGAAGGCTGTTGGCCAAGTCTCGGTTTTAAGTCCTGAAAATTATGGTCATATTGATTGGTCGATGTATGCTTTCTCTCTCTTCCAATGCAGTATTCAACAGCATGCTATGATTATTGTGGCTGATGCAATAACACAGTGAACTTTTTATGGATATTTAAACAGGAACCTATAGTTGCTACTTTATTCATGTTCTTTTCTCTGTTTGAAATAGTTCTATTATGTTGAAGGAAACATTAATGAAGTTTTATGCTATGCTATCTCTATTGCTGCAGATTTGATGGCGTTGTTGTAAATTCTCTAGAAGCACATGATGCTATTTCAAGGTAAGGGGTTGTTGATATGTATTATTGGAATCTTTGTGAATTTGGTTTTGCTCCTGTGTTCTCCTTATCCAGGAAACATTTTCCGATCCTCATGAAACCATGTAATAACATGAAAGTCGAGTGCAATTTTGTTATGAGCTAGTACACCATTAAATCAACAGTTACAATGAATGTGAATTAACAAAAGATATTCACGGACATTAAAATATGAACAGTATTCTACAATACAATCTTTCCATAACAATGAAAACTTTTCTGAACTAATGAGAGCAGATTCCTTTTGGTTTGTTATTTGTTGATACTATGATTTGTGAATTTTATATTTATGCAGCCTTATGCAGGAGCCCTTCTGCTCTCTGCAACTTATCTGGATAATTCAAGAAGACACCCTAGCAAATCGTCTTCCTTTATATGAAGAAATGGAATGGGAACATTTAGTTGCATATTGGAAGAATGCTTTTACAAGGGCCGATGTGATTGTGTTTCCTGATTTTTCTTTCCCGGTAACTTCCCTATGATCCAATGGTATTGCATTATCGCAATTAAATATTTACTAATAGGATTTGATATAGTTTAGGCATTCTTACATTTTCTCAAAAATGATTCATGCATGTATCAGATGTTATATAGTGTGCTTGACACCGGAAACTTCTTTGTGATTCCTGGATCACCAGTAGATGTGTGGGCAGCTGAAAGATATCAAAAAGCCAACTCCAAATCTCAGTTGAGGATGAAATATGGTTTTGGTGAAGATGATATACTTGTTTTGGTTGTTGGGAGTTCTTTCTTTTACAATGAGCTTTCATGGGATTATGCAGTTGCGATGCATAACTTAGGACCTCTGCTCACCAATTATGCAAGGGAAGGAGATGTTGGACCATCATTTAAATTTCTATTTGTTTGTGGGAACTCCAGTAGTGCCTATAATGATGCTTTACAGGTATGCTGTTTAATTTCGTATCTTTGTGATGTATAAAGATCAACCTTTTAGCGTAGTAACACTTTTCATTTACAAGTTTTCTGCAATTTAAGTCTATTAGTAATAAAATCTTGAGATTCGGGAGAAGATCTATATTGCATCGAGAATCTTTAAATGTATGTGTACTCAACAAACCTTGCATTTCATCATTGTAACTGTCATTCAGTGTTTTGCATCTCAAAAGATGGTAGTATGAGTCTAGAACTGATTAGACTTAGAAATAGGGTTGCTTTTATGAATGGGAACATTTATGAATGGTAATAATATGAGACATCTCTTGATTTTGGGTAATTTCTTTAAATGGATATATATTACAATTTACTTTGATAATTCTCTTGTAAAACTTCCTCAAAGATCCATTGAATTGGATACTTTAGTGATGTTATGAATTTTTTTGGTTTTAAGCTATTATAATTAATGTGATTAATACTACTTAGAGCACTCTCATTTTATACTTTTTGAGTTTTTGGTATAAGTCATTGTATTTGAAAATAGTACTTTTGATAATGATATATTTACAGGATATTGCTGGCCATCTTGGTCTTCATCGTGATTCTGTTGGACACTATGGTTTAGATGGTGATGTGGATGGGATGTTATTAATAGCCGATATTGTTCTATACGGTTCCTCTCAAGAGGAGCAAGGATTTCCTTCATTACTTACCAGAGCCATGACATTTGGTGTCCCAGTAATTGCCCCTGATTATCCCGTCATAAGAAAATATGTAAGTTAATATTTTTTTAATAATTCCTTTCTGCTGTGTATGTAGGTTAGGCATGGTTAAGATATGATATTCCTTGCTCTTTTGTATAAACATCTCTCAATGCTCAGGTTGTAGACGGGGAACATGGAATTATTTTTTCAAAAGACAAGCCTGATGAGTTGATGAAAGCTTTTTTACTTCTGATATCAAAAGGAAAACTATCAGCTTATGCCCGTACTATTGCTTCCTCAGGGAAGCTTCTTGCTAAGAACATGCAAGCATCAGAATGCATTGGTGGTTATATGAAACTTCTATATGATGTTCTTACACTTCCATCAGATTCCATTGTGCCAGGACTAATTTCCCAACTAGAACAGGTAGAATGGGAATGGGATTTGTTCTCAGAGGACATAGATCAGTTGTCCAGTAATATGAATAGTAGTATGACATCTTTGAATTTAATTGAAGCTACAAGAAATACAAGTGTTGTTTATGATATTGAGGAACATATGATCCCATTACTGGATTTGAGAAAAGCATTTCAGAATGAATCTAAGATGATGGTAGATGATATTCCAACTGAACTGGATTGGGATGGTTTACATGAAATAGATAGTTTGGAAGAAGTTGAGAGAATAGAGTTGGAGGAGGTATGATCTTTAGATGTGGTAATTTCAACCCATTGACTTGTGATGGGTTGGTTGGGGTTGTGGTTAAGCTGATAAATAATAAAAAAGTTAGCTAAAAGGGGTACAGGTCTAATAGGTTGAAAGTTGTCCAAAATCGAGTTTCTATGCATAGTAGAACCTCTAAGAGAGTTTTTGTTCAAAGATCGAGATAATTATTTCCATAATATAGCGATAATCATAGATAACATTCTATTATAAAAAAACTTATAAAATGGAAAAAAAGTGTTTCTGAGTCAACTTAACCTGGCGAATTCTGACCTGTCACACCATCTGTTGTCCCACCTATCTTGCCCCCTCTTTTTCTTATGCCTAGCACTTCTCTTGATGAATTGGTAATGTATCTAAACAAGTTATCAATTACCATTGCATGTAGATCGAGGGAAGAACAGATAAAAGCTATGGTGTTTGGGAGGAGTTATATCATGATGCTAAAAGAGCCGACAAGTTAAAATCTGAAGCAAATGAAAGGGATGAAGGGGAGCTAGAGAGGACAGGCCAACCTTTGTGCATTTATGAGGTTTACAATGGAGCTGGAGCTTGGCCTTTTCTGCACCATGGTTCCTTGTACCGTGGGTTAAGTCTTGTAAGTTACTTCACAACTCTCATAGGATTTTTTATATGGATACTTTTTTATCTGCGCCTGCTCTTCACCATCAGTCCATTCCACTTTGATTCAGGGTTTTAGTTTTGTATGTTTTTCAGTCTACAAAATCTAGAAGACTGAGATCAGATGATGTGGATGCCGTTGGGAGGCTTTCCATTTTAAATGAGACTTACTACCGAGATGTTCTCCTTGAGATGGGGGGCATGTTTTCAATTGCAAATAGGGTTGATAATGTTCACAAGCGACCCTGGATCGGATTTCAATCTTGGCGTGCTGCTGCAAGGAAGGTAGACCAGAAACAACTTTTGTCCAAAATTCCTGAACTGATTTTATTGATAACTAGCTTGCGAAATTTGGTGTAGACTTGTAGTTGTATATATTTTAATTGTAATCTAGCTTCCTGGGTAAAATTATTTAGGTTTTATGCTTTAAAAATACGACTTGGGCAATTTTTGTCCCGTTTGATCGGTTTTCTTTTTTAGCTTTTCTTATTCAACCTGTTTAACATGACCTAAATCGGCCCATTCATATGTAATGGGCTGAAATTGTCACCTCTTACTCATTTATACCTTTTGTCACTGTTTTTCCCATCACGTTAATGTCTTTGTCATCTAGAGGAATGAGTTTTTGATTTTATAGTTAAATTAGTAATAAATTAGTAACATGTGAAATGATGTTGCAATTCCTCATTTTCTTTAATCTTCCAGCTTATGGTCATGTGTATTTGCATGTGGACACACACACACACATGTTAATGTCTTTATATTTGTTTCAGGTATCATTGTCCTCAAAAGCTGAAAGGGTTCTGGAAGGAACAGTGCAACAGAAACATAGAGGAGATGTAATATATTTTTGGGCACATGTAGACATGGATGGAGAACTTGCAGGGAGTGAACATGTTCTATCATTTTGGTCTATGTGTGACATCTTAAATGCGGGAAATTGCAGGTGTGTTGATTTTTAAACTCATTATGACATATAGGGCAGGTTCATTTAGGATCACAAAAACGTGAGAACTAGGGAACCGACATGGGCTCTTAGATAAAAAAAGATTGAGGGTCAAGTATGTTCACATGTGAATAAAGGCGTAACTTTTGCATGGGTATGTTCACATGTGATCACTTAACTCGTGATCAGTTGATCCTTCTTTTTTTTCGATTAATGGCCCTGATTGGTTTCTCACTCTCAACTTTTTTGTTGTTCTCAATTGAACTTTCTCCTTGACAGGCATATGACCTTGCATATGATTTATTTTATCAATCAAATAATTAATGCCCCCTCAATGACGGCCAATTAATATCATAATAATGGAGTGAGGTAAATTGGGGTCAAAGTTTTACCAAAGTACCAAACAGGGGACTTCTGAATTCATTATGGGACAGAGGGAGTGTGCGATGACATTATTCAGGAGTGCTGGGTTTTGGTTAATGCATCAAATATACTATTTTGATCACAATAACTGTGTGCTAATTGACCTATGCATACCCTATAACAAATGCCTTTTGTGTGGTAAGGATGGTAGTCTAGGGTAGAGGTGATAGTTTTGAACCGTTTATTAATGAACGTGTCTATTTGGGTTGCGTTCTATTTGAAATGGGTAATAAAAAATAGCTATAAGCTGAATGGGTTAAAGTCACCAACAAGGAATTTTTAATGCATTGAATCTTTTTCATTTAAAGATTTAGATAATTATTGTGGTAAAAAACTTTCCATATTAGTTGGTTTTACCTAATCATTTGTTATAAGTACATTGGACGAAAAAGTGCTGCCGTGCTGGTCAACTCACCTTGACCTGAAAAGGTGACTCGTTGCCTAACCCATCCCCATGTGCCACACTGCCACCTATACCCGGATTTAACTTAAAAGAAAAGTAATATTTGAACATTTATAAACACAACAGTACTTTCCTTTCATTGTGTGCAGAACGGCTTTTCAGGATGCTTTCCGTCAAATGTACGCACTGCCATCATACGTTGATGCCCTTCCCCCAATGCCTGAAGATGGCGGTCACTGGTCTTCATTGCACAGCTGGGTGATGACAACTCCGTCTTTCCTAGAATTTATGATGTTTTCCAGGTAATCTCATCAACATTTGACTTTACCATATCCAAATCTTGCATCCATATGAAGGATCGTTTTACTTACAAGTGAAAAATTAGACGGTACATTAAAATAAAAAAAATTGAGGATACCATTTTAAACAAATATAATCAAATGATGGTGTCTACACTCTACATGGCTCAGTGCTAAATCAAATTTCTTTTGTTACAGGATGTTTACTGATTCTCTGGACAGTTTGCACATGAATGCAAGTACAACCACTGAATGCATGTTTGGATCTTCACTTAGTGAGGTAAATAAGAGTTTTAGATATCCTGTAGGCTTTTCATTTAATATTCTACGCGTCTTGACATGTGAAAAATTTAGAGCTATTTAGACCAAAAGTACGGATGGATTTTGGCTAAATCATATCAAAAGTCAAAACTGGTTAAAAGAATTTTTTAGCTAAAAGTGGACTAAACGTGTTTCTCAAGTTGATGCTGCCGACCCGTACTACAAAGTCACCTGTTTCAACCAGAACCTATTTTGACTAAAGATGGACTCACATATTTGCCACCTCTAGTAAAATACAAAACTAAAGACGCGTATGCATTTGCTCAACTCATTGAGACCTATTGGGAACAATCTGTTAGTCTGATATCCGTTTTGTTTTATAAATACAGAAGCAACATTGCTATTGTCGGTTATTGGAACTATTGGTCAACGTTTGGGCTTACCATAGTGCCCGAACCATGGTTTACATTGATCCAAATTCAGGATCACTAGAAGAACAACACCCTGTAGAACAACGTAAAGGGTACATGTGGACCAAATATTTCAACACCACTTTACTAAAAAGCATGGATGAAGATCTAGCCGAGGCGGCAGATGATGGTGACCACCCATACGAAAGGTGGTTATGGCCAAGAACCGGCGAGGTACATTGGCAAGGTATATATGAAAGAGAGAGGGAAGAAAGATATAGGATTAAAATGGACAAGAAAAGAAAACAAAAAGAGAAAATGTTTGAAAGATTTAATATTGGATACAAGCAGAAGACACTGGCTGGGTAGAACCGCCGTTTTACGTTTTCGGTCTAAATTCTTAACCGTGAAACGATTAGATTCACTTTTTGGTATCCCAGTGAATCGGAATCTGTTCCGGGTCGGTTTTGCTGAGAATGGAGATTGGTTTGTTATACAGGAAAGGGAGATTGATATTGATATTGTAAGTGTTGTTTACTGGTTGGTATACATGCATCTGGTGGTACAAACAGAAGAAGAAATACACGGGTATAACCGTATGGAGTGACTGATATTCATTTAGTCAAAATTATTTTTGTTATTTAGGTCAAAGGTATTTTTTTCTGGTATCCTCGATGTATATACTTGACAGCAAATTTTGTTTTCATATCATAGACGAATTTTCTAAGGGGAAAATCAGTCACGTGTATGCAAATGGACTAAAGCTTGTGTCGGTGTTTTGTCATTGTCATTTCACATGGACTTAACGGACAAAGTTAACCTCAGTGTTATAGATTGCATTAGCGTGAAACATGCAAAGTTTATGCATGCATCTGCATTTTTTTCAAAATGGGAACTGAACTTGAAACACGTGCGCAAGGCTGCAAGCCTAAGGTAATGGATGTTACTTGACTAATCTATGGCTAAACGCCCACCCTAAATACTATACTATTCGTAACGAACATTTAGGGTCACCTAAAAATCCTTAACCTTTATTTGACGTCTCCATAAAGTCATATCACCGATCATGTTCACGAAGAGGTGTAAGTCTAACAAAATTTGTTTAATTTTGTCACCGATCATGGTCTACATCTGCTCTTCTTCCTCTCCGCTCTAAGGGTTCGCCACTCCTTACTCGCAAGATCCCCTTACCTGCTTTGACGTGCCCAAATCATCTAAGTCTCTTCTCCCTTATCTTGAAATACCGCTACCCCTTACTTTTACCCTAAAGACCTCATTCCTTATTAGGTCATTTCCCATGTTCCCACACATCCATCTTAGCATTGTCATCTCTACTACCTTCATCTTTCTTACATGTCTTCTTAAGTAGACATCAAGCCGTTCCATATAACATAGCCGGTTGGATTATAACTTGATGGGATTATACATATACTAGATTTAACACCCGTGAGTTACACACGAGTAATAATATTTATAAAGAAATAATTATCATTATGTTTAAAAATTTGTAATTTGTAAATATTTAATATTTAATTATATTGTTTCACCAACTCATGCATGACACTTAATATTTTCCCTCTCAAACTTCCTATTATGGATTAAAAAAATTCCCCCTAAAAGTTGCCCCCTAAAACCTTGATTTATTAGATAGATTTGTATTAATCTTCTATACCTTCTAATAAAAAAAGGTTTTTGATGCCACATGGCATGCCATGGAGCTATTGTTGGAATCATTTTTCCGCTTAATAATATATTTACACATTTAATCCTCCTACTATTACACAATATACAACCATCATATAATATAAATTTACCTATTAGTTATAAAATAATTACCATATTAGTAATATATTTTTCTATCAATTATAAAAATAAATATCATATTCTTACAATAATAAAAATATCAATTACTAAAATATATATCAATAATATTCCAAAGAGTTGATTTTTGTATTAAATACTATTTAAACATTGTTTTTGTCTAATAAATTAATTTATCGGTCTTTTAACTTTGTAGTAGAGCTCATGGTTTGTATCAGTACAAGTTGTCATCCAATTGTATGATTTTGATCAGATTTTATGATTTTGAATCCGTAATTTGTCTTCTAATTTTTCTTATATGGGTTTTGTTTTTTATGGTGTTAGGGAACGTACTCAATATGGTAATGATTATAATGTAATGCTTACTCGTCATATGATTCTTTATTTATTAGGCTCGATAATAATAAAATAATTTTAGTTATTCATTCCGTGTTACACACGAGGTATAATCTAGTTAGTTATAAAGAGTGGAGTTATACTACAAAGTCCAATTTTCTTAGAAAGTCTAAGAAGCCATGAGATGATGACATGTGGCACTCCCTTAAAATTAGAAGGAAAGGTAAAGATGGTAATGTCTCTATATTTTAAGTTTCACCCCATTTTTTAAACATCCATAACTTTTATATACGATATTATTTTTTTAAAAAAATTGCACCATAAAAACGAGCATTTTCTTATATTTAAAACGCATATAATATTCATATATAAAAAACAAAAAAAAATTCACGTTTTTCAGCTCATTGTGTTATTTGTCAAGTCATGTGTTATTTATTCATGTCATTGTGTTATAACACAATAACCTAATGAAATAACACAATGATCTGAAATAACACAATGACCTGATGAAAAAAATATAACACAATTACCTGATGAAAATATAACACAATGACCTGATGAAAATATAACACAACGACCTGATGAAAATATAACACAACGACCTGATGAAAATTTAACACAACGACCTGATGAAAATTTAACACAACGACCTGATGAAAATATAACACAACGACCTGATAAAAATATAACACAAGTACCCGATGAAAATATAACACAATGACCTGATGAAAATATAACACAACGACCTGACGAAAATATAACACAACGACCTGACGAAAATATAACACAACGACCTGATGAAAATATAACACGACGACCTGACGAAAATTTAACACAACGACCTGATGAAAATATAACACAACGACCTGATGAAAAAATAACACAACGACCTGATGAAAATATAACACAACGACCTGATGAAAATATAACACAACGACCTGATGAAAATTTAACACAATGACCTGATGAAAATATAACACAACGACCTGATGAAAATATAACACAATGACCTGACGAATATAACACAATGACCTGACGGATATAACACAATTTGAAAAATATAACACAATGTCTTGACTAATATAACACAATGAGTTGAAAAATATAACACAATGACCTAACGAATATAACACAATGAGCTGAAAGTTCAAAAAAAAAATTCGTTTTTTATATATCAATATTATATGCGTTTTGAAGATAAAAAAACGCTCATTTTTTGTGTAATTTTTATTAAAAAATATTGTCGTATGTAAAAGTTATGGACGTTTAAAAAAGAGGGTGTAATTTGAAAATGAGACAAGACTAATACCCTTGGCCTACCATTTAAAGTTCTAACTATTTACCATTATGCCACCTTGTGTTTATGAGCCATTAATCTTCATTTAATATTAGATCTAATGGTCTAAATACTTCTTAGACTTTCTATGAAATTTAGACTTTGTATTTGAACCTAATTCTAGTTATAAAAGGCTTTCGTTACAAGTTTTTTAGCTTTTAAATTTTGTGTGTTTTCATTCGGGAGTTAATAACTTATTTTACACCGATAAAACTTTAAAGCTTAACGTCCATTTAAATCAAAGACACCAGTGTTACCACTTAGTAAAAAATGAAGTCCATTAATTTAACTAGATGTAATCATTGGCTCGCACAATGCGCGAGCCCTATATGTTTCTAGTTACTTTTTCATGTTTGGTTCACATTTATTAAACATACACTCTGACAATCACATCAACTGCTATCTAAAATACACAAAATACAAATTATTTATATGAGTTTTCAATAGATATAATACAAGTTGCACATATGTTGACGTTGTCTACCCACGACACCATAACAGCACCAACTATCGCCGCCTACAACCATCTTATCGATCTGCCCGACCAAACCGCTAGCTACCACTGTCAAACCACTCATCTATCCATCGCTAAGCGACCCATCGGATTTTTTTTCGTTCTATCTCTCTCTTTCTTTTCTTCTCCTTGTTCAATCCCAACAATATTCTTCAATTATGCAAATAACAATATTTAAGAGGGACTAAAAATGTAAACTATGCAAATATTGTGGTAAAAATAACAAACTAAAAAGTTAACTATAGAATTTCACAAAAATCATTTGGTTTTTCAATTAAAAGGAGAATTAACTTTTTAAAGTTAGAGCATGCAACACGAACAATGAACACAACACAAATACCATCCATGTAATTAACTTTTGTGTTGTTTTCTGTAACTCTATACTAAGTAAAACAAGGATATTAGTTTTAAACGGTCTCAATTATCATCCTTGGACTTTGCCGGCTGCAACTAACGAATTGGCTGGTAATAGTCTCAACCCTTATCACTTAGGCAACCAACTTATTGTCGTTTAAAAAAATATATAATGATGGTAAGTTTTTTTCAAATCTCAAACCGACAATTTAGGACTTTTGATTAGAATGAGAATACGGGTCGATTGATGTAAAAGTTACATTGCAACGGTCTGGAATTCAAAAAAACGTTACGCAGTTAATTTTTTTTCTTGACGGCTGTATGTTGGTTGTTAAAGTGATAAAAGTTGGAATCGTTACCAGTCAGTTCGTTATTTGAGACCGACATATACCAAAAGGTGACAATTAGGGACGTTTAAAACCTTATTATAACCATATTTTACTTTTAAATTACTTTACATATCTAGCGAATTCAAACCCCGACATGTAAACCTCAAATGCGAAATAACAGAGATGACTGATAGGATTGTATTCACGTATGAGCCAAGTTTAAGAAACTTTTACAAATATGAGACGAGTATGATATTAGATAGGGTTAAATGCATATTTCCCTCTCCAAAATATTTTAAATGCATATTTACACAACCAAAAAAATCAATTGCATATTTCCCTTATAAATAACTTTAATTTGCAAATATACCCATTTTTAAAAAGGACATTTAGTTAACATTGGGTATATATGCAATTGATTTTTTTAGTTGGGGAAATATGCATTTAGGGGGTTTATAGGGGTAAATATGCAATTGAATCTTAATACCCAACTCATCTATTGTAATATATGCTTATTTACCCAAATCAAAGTATTATCCTTTTATATTTCCCTCTTTCCTTTTCTAACAGAGTAATTAACTTATTTCATAACCTTTAGTTTTATATTCTAATACTTCTTATGTTTAAGGCTGTAAATGAATCGAGCGAGGCTTTGTTCGTGTTCGTTTGTTAAGGTATTAGCGAACTAACGGACGGTTCACGAACACATAACCAAACGAAAATTTATGATTGTGTTCGTTTGTATTTGTTTGTTAAACTTAAAAACGAACCTAAACAAACATATATTAGCTTAAATATACAAAAAACCATTATTAACACCTAAAATAATATAATTACCGCTAAATTATTTAACAAGTTAACATAGCAATAAATAGTTATTCAAAAAAAACTTGAAAAAGTCTAAGGGGTTGTTTGGCAAAATCTGAATCATTAAGTGCTGAATGGTTAAGAGGTCTGAACCATTAAGAGGTTCTATCAATTAGAGCTTTAGACTTTAGAGTAGGGTTGGCATATCGTGTCAGACACGACACGATAAGACACGAACATGATAAGACACGAACACGATAAGGTCAAACACGAAAACGACACGATAACTTATTGTGTCATTTTTTCCAAACACGAACACGAACACGATAAAAAGCAGGTTACACGATAAGACACGATAAAAACCCAATTTTAAAAAAATTAAAATTTTCAAAAAAATTTATAAGTCTTAAATAATAAATATGACTTAATATGATAATTCTTAAGACACAAAACAACAAAATTACATAAAAATAATATTTAACCATAATAATACTTGATAAACAAATATGAAAAAAAGATTACAAGTCTATTAAAGTTCATCTCCACCTCCATTCTCCACTAACATTTCATATAAATAAATATTAGCAGGTGACCTATCGTGTTAACAGATCCTTAACCTGTTAAGACACGATAATTAACGTGTCTTTATCGTGTTAACCTGTTAATGACACGACACCTGTTAAGGTCAAACACGAAACCTGTTAATTCCGTGTCGTGTTATCGTGTCCGTGTCAGAAATTGCCAGCCCTACTTTAGAGGGATGTTGGATAAAACTTCAGATGAGTATAAAGTTAGTATATCCTCCATTCAGTTTCATTCAGCATCTCCCAATCTTTTAACCATTCAGCACTTAACTGAACCATTCAGATGCTTTTTTTTTTTTTTTTTTTTTTTTTTTTTTTTTTTTTTTCTGAAACAAACGTTCTGAATGTTGAATGCTGAATGGTTAAGCACTGAACTGAACCATTAAGAGGTAAACAAACAACCCCTAAGTTCCCGAGTTTTTCATATATAACATAATTATATATTTCCCTAAAGTACTTAACAAATTAGAATAACAATATATAATTCCCGAACACATTACCGAACATTCACGAACACAAATGAACAAACATGGCTCCGTTCATGTTCGTTTGTTTATCTTAACAAACAATATTTTATGTTCGTGTTCGTTTGTTTATTAAACAAATACAAAATAACTTTACGCCAAACAGTTCACCAACAATTCACCGAACGTTTGGTTCCTCTTAACCATTCAGCACTTAATAATTCAGATTTTTTCAAATTGTCGTAAATGTTTCATACACTGTAATTATCATATTTTATGGCAATGAAACGTTTTTATGCTGTCAAATTTCATAATAAATCAGACAAAGACTGGGACTTGAGAACAATCACTTTCATTTTTTTGTGTAGGGTTTCAGGTCACTTCTAAAACCCTAAAATCAACTCGCTCAAATATCCTTTCAGTTGCAGGTAATTAATACACAAATCTATATCTTAACTCTACAGCTTCAAATGTTCATCGATTGATTTATATGTTTAATTTGACCTAGCAATTCGTTATTAGGAAATTGAAGTTAGTTAATATTGGATATAGTGTACACTCTTTTGAAAATTGTTCGTTTGTTTTTGAAAACATCTGTGTGAGCATTATCATATAGGCAAATACTGTTTGATGTGAGTGAGGTTAGTAGTGGTTGAAACATCTTCATTGTTGTTACAGTCACCATAACTTCTAGGTTTCCAACTTAGAATTGGGGCTTGGGCTCGGGTCGAGTCGAGCTAACTCGTTTATCTTAACGAGTTTAGCTGTAGAGCTTGAGCTTGGTTTATTCTCATTCTCATTTGAATTTGTTATTATTTACACATTGATATATATTAGCAAAAATATTCTTTTTTAATTTGTTTATCTTAACTCATTGATATATGATAGTTTATGACCATCCTTTATATTTTTATATATGTTTTTTTTCATTTGATATTGCCAAAGTAGCCTTATGAGTATGGTCTGTTTGGATATATGGCTGATAGAGGGATAGTGAAATTTAAGCTTTGACAATATATTATAATTTGTATAAATATTTTAGGCTTAAATCTAAATAAGCCAAGATTGGCTCCGCTCGTTTTCAAACGAGCCAATTTTGGAGCAAGCTTTGAGCGATTCATGAGATTTTTGAGCCGCCCAACTTAGATGTAAAATGAATCTGGTGCAAGTGAAAGTGCTAATGATGATATGCATAATCTTTACATATGTGCTAAGTTAATGCAGTGGGATTGTTAGCATGTAGATCCTGAATCCATATATATATATCAACTTGAGTGATCTTTTTCAACCTTAAGAATAGTTCATTGATGTTCACTATGTAGGTGTTTGCAAGTAGCAACGACTGTTGGTCAACATTTTGCTGACTCAATGCACACGGCACTAGGATCTTGGCTTGGACAAACATATGCTCTAGCAAAGTTTGATGATGCTTTTGATGGGAAGAAATCAGGAATTCGCCGTTCAAAAGAGGAAAGGAAAGGAATGATTGTGACTTTTATTAAAAGGTTTTTCACTTTTCTTTAATTTTTTGGTATAAATTTACAATAGAATGATAATATGATAGTATTTAAGATAGAATTAGTTAGGGATGTCAGCTTTTGTTTATGTCATGTATTTATCTTAGTAGCTCCAGAACGTTTTAGTTTATGATACTTCATTTTAGCTATTAGGATGGGGTTCTTCTAATGCAAGCATCAAGCTTAGTGTCACTTTGTTTTAGTCCCTGATACGTGATAAGGCTATATACATATGTAATTTTACATGAGACTCAATAACTATCTTACATAGTGTGGATTAAAATAAATCAGTCTTAATGACCCTATCAAGTAAATTTGATTTATAGAGGGTTTTATGTTAATTTTTGAATGGACTATCTTACCTATTATAAATAATCACTTTTTGTAACCCTAAGTGTTATTCTACAATGCTGTTATTTTCTATTTAAGTGTATTAATTTTGTTTTGCTTAAGATGGTCCTTGGGTCATTGAGTCTCACCGTCACATAATAGTTTATTGATCTGAGTTAAACAAGTTAGAGTAAATTACACGAATTGTCTTTGTGGTTTGGTCCAAATTACAAATATCATTGCTCGTCGAAACTAATCAACTATAGATGTTTTCATACCTACTTTTATTGTTTGCTTTCATTTTTAGTCCCTAGTCCGTTAAGCCTTTAGACAACGGCCCGAGATCCATAAAAGTGAAAGCGAGCAGAGAAATTAGGGACGTGATCCGTATATAGTTTCAATGAGCTATGATATTTTTAGTTAAGGCCAAAGCACGGACGGATTGTAATCTACTTAAAAGTTTTTATGAAATGAAAAAATGTAGATAGAGTACATTACACAAGTTGGTCTTATGGTATAAAGGAAACTCTAAATTTGGTTTTTGTGCTTCAAAAAGTACATCTATTGTCCATCCTGTTGTGGTTCGGTAACATTTTGGTCCTTTTTAATTAACAACAATTAGCTCTATCATGTGTATTACACATGATGGGGATTTCGTCATTTCAATAGAATTACTTGTTTTTTGAAGACATTCTTGATGCTGTTTTCACCACTTAAATCACAAAACAAAAACAAATCTTCAAATTAGGATTCTAAAACAAATCTCATAAACCAAACCCCTCAAATGTAGGGATTAAAGGTATAATTTTTTTAAAGCACAAAGATCAAACTGTAGTTCCCATATACCATATGAATGATTTTTGTAATTTGCTTTTCAAATATTAATTAAAAGGTCCTGGCTATGTTCTGTTGGTCTACAGGTGTGTTTGTCAGTCTTCAAGTTCGGTTCTAGCATATACCGGAAACCAAATAACATATATGATTGTTGCAGATATCAGAAGAGTAACAATGGAGATTTCCCATCACTCAACCTTACACGCAAGGAAGTTGGTGGGTCCTTTTACACGGTTCGTGAAATAGTTCGAGAGATAATTCAAGAAAATCGAGTGTTGGGCCCGCCTAAATCACCCCGAGGGGATCAGAACATGGAGAAACTTAATAGCTTTTTAGAACACCTTCCATTGGACTCAATGTCAGCTGATCTCCATGTACCAATAGTCGACACAGAAGAGACTCAAACTCAACCTGAAGAACACCATCCATTGGACTCAATGTCGGTTGATCTCCATGTACCAATAGTCCACACAAAAGAGACGCAAACTCAACCTGAAGAACACCATCCATCGGACTCGATGTCGGTTGATCTCCATGTACCAATAGTCCACACAGAAGAGACACAAATTCAACCTGAGTATGCATTTGTAAGTGAAAAAGTGTCGAATTCGAGGATCGTCACTGAGCTTCATCAAGGGAATAGTGAAGCATTTGAAAAATCAAAGAATACAAAATTAACAATGGAAGGAAGTACGTGGGAACAAAAGGACGAAGTAAATGAAGTAGTAGCAGATGAAACTCAAAATCCTCAAGAATTAGAAGATGTAGATAACAACTTGGAGGAAGAGATAGCGCATCCATTACAAGAGTCAAAATCAATGTTGGCAAGTCAAAATGGTCAAGAACCTTCATCAACTAAAGAGAACCTAGGTTTGAATGTTAATGGCAGCACCGATGTTAAACTTGAAGACACTTTGCTTGCGGAACAAAAAGTGAGTTCTTTTCGACCATTGTTTTCTGTGTGCTTGTTTTCTTGTAGACTTCATATTGAAAGTACCCTTTAAGACAATGCTTTAATATCAAATCTGGCCACTGGTCTGGATGCTATGCTTCTTACCTAGTTGATCTTTCTTGACGCGAAATCCATGAAAAATATCCTCGGTAGTTAGTCGAAACAGGGTCAGGTTTGAACGCGTCATCTTAGTTATCAAGACCGGCTTTGGTAAATCTGGTTAATATGCCAATATTACCTTTTCCTTTTTAATAAATAAGCAATGCTATAATTATGATTAAATAGCAATATTATTACAATAAGAATCTGAATCATTGAACAAAATATTTCAGAGGTATGTGTTAAAATAGACTTTAGGTGAACTTTCACTCGTTTGACCATGTCTTTTTTTTTGAATTTTTTCTTGGCCTATTTGACCACTTTGAGATAAAACACAACTCACACCGAGCCATCCAGAAGTCAATGTGTGAAAATTGCTACTCATATTTGCAAACTGCAATGTTCTTACAGTGAAGTATATTTACTAAATACCTTAATCAAAGTTATATATTAGAGTTAGACCATTGCAAATGAGAGGACACATTTGGGAGTTGACTAGAGTACTAGAGTAACCACATTAAGAAACGCGACACACTTAAAACATGTCCATTTTATTTTAGTGTAGTAGAAGTTTAATGTAATACTTGAACCTTTAAATTAGGGTTTCTGAATTTAAATAGTTGGTGAATTTTGTGCATCAATTTTGTTTGTGTATTTGGCCTATTATCGTAAGCTGCCCCTATGTGTGCTATCACGAATACGAATTTCATAGATATGCTGCATGTTTTTAGACGTATGTTTGATGTGTATGATCTTGCAATTGTAATCAACGAAGGCACCTTTTTAAAATCCATTTTAACGATTTAGATAACATGTTTATCTGCCTGTTCTTAGCAGACCATAAATGGTGCCAATGTTCAGAATCATCACAGCAAAACCTCATGTAATGCGGTACAAGAGCCAACACCTGATGAAATAAGTGCTAATTTAAACCAATCTAGTGACCATCCTGGTGCAAGTTCCCAAAACAGAAGAACCAATTCAACATTGAATAGAGTTGACCTGTAAGTACATTATTGTGTGTGTCTCACCACCATCTTTAGCCCTAATAATAGCTTAAAAGCATATCGTGACCTGAGGCTGGCAAAATGGGTGGATGCTGTGGTAGGTAACAGGTCGTCAAAACGAGTATTTATTTCGTCTGGGTCATAAGTGGTGGGTCCGGCTTGATAAAAAATACTTCGCAAAAAAGTATTTAAAAATTTCTAAGTAAAACAATTTTATTCGCTGTCTACTATTTGTTTTGGAGCCGAGGGTCTCTCTGAAAGCAACCTCTTTTTCCTCGTTGTCTACTATTATATGCATGAAAAGTACACTTTGAGTAACATTCGGCCCATTTCCCTGCATTAATTTTGGCTATTTGATATGTTAAAGATATTAAGCAACTCAATCGACCCATTCATTAGTAAATAGGTTGAATTGTTGAAATTGCGACTTATATTGTGATCTTTACTACAAGTTATATGTTTTTGCTTCCTTGCGTTTCTTCTGCTTTAAATCTTTCTGTTATGTTGATTTTTTAAGCAGGAAGTCATGGAAAGCAGCATCAAAGAAATCTAATGTCCGGGAAACTCACCAACTCGTGAAGTTCATCAGGTCGGTTATTACCGCATTCGTGAAGTTTTGGTCGGAGTAGATTGTTTTTTTTTGGCTGAAGTTTGGGTACATTTAGAGTGAAATGAGAGCCCCTCACCTATTTGTAGTGTTATTTCTATCCAAAATGATCTTGGTTTGTAATGTGCCCATTTTAAAATTTGAGGCCATGCTCTCTTTTAGGGACTTGAGGATTGCGTCCAAACGAACAAACATCCGAGCTCATTGGAATGATGTTTCGAAACGTCTCTTCAATGAGCCCAAGGATTGTAGAACAAGCTATGCGCCGGTCCTGTTTTTTCTCAGGATCGATTTCCCAGACGATGTTATTGATTATAGACGTGGAATACGTCTAAAATCAATACGAGAATACTCCGTGATAATGAAATACAATACAATCACACCAGACACATATTACTATCAATCGTAACTTCTATTAAGAATAACATTATCTAGTTTTTAGGTTGCGAAACTTATCAAGGTTTTGCATACAGGTGTCATGTGACATCCATCGGGGTATGCGAAACCAATATCTAGTTCGATCTGATCTGAAACCGATAGTTAAATCAGTTTCGGTGAAACCGGTGCTAATTCGATCCATCAACTTAAAGCCGGTTTGAGGGTATGTCTGTTCAATCCGTTACAACTGAACCCATCTGGATTATAATCAGTTTCCGATCTGAACTGGTTTCCTCCTTATATAGTTGTTTTTAGTTTGAACACGTTTAGATTGGTCTAGCTCTGACCTTTTTTAACTTGATCCGAACCGGTTTGACACAAAATGTGGTTTTGTACAGTGAAACTAAAACTCTTTTCATTGGAGAAACACTATTCCAAATCCTTGGTGGCTTGATATCGCTTGGTATATAGGATATTAAACTAGTTATTAGTCCTGTGTCGCACGTTGTGGCAGCAACAACAATGAAGTGTGAAAAAAAGTTAACATCGAATATTCACCCACGAGAACCTCAGCAAAGATGCAAACACGTAAGGAAGTGAATACGAATACACTATCACACATAAGAAAATCCAACGTTGACACATTAAGACTCTAGCATTGCCAAAGAGCTGCATGGTAGCTTTAACGTGGTAAGGGGCTTGTTTGAAAACCTTATAGCTAATGCCGTAACATTGCCTAGAAGTCGCTTACGGCGGCGAAAACAACTTGGTTAACAACCTAAAGATGAGCATAAGAAGTCGAGTAGATCGATCTGGTTATGAGAATCGAAACAAACGATTGTTATGAGGCACTTATTCGAGTTTTTTTTACCTGCATGTAACGTCATAGTAATTAAAAAATAAACAAAAATAAAAAAAATATAGTAAAAGTTAAAAACAAAAAACAAAAATCATATCTTGCGAGAATCGAACACATGCCAACAACGTTCCAACCAAGCTTACTAGCTTAGCAAGAACGTATTTAATGTATAAAATGTAAGAAATGTAAAGTTTACAAAACACGTATGTACGTTGTTATGTTATACGAGCTTCTTTAGTTTTTCAATACTTAGATTAAAGCATTTTCTCATGAGCTTTTTAATATAATATTAGGAAACGATATAGTGTGATATCTATCATATTATTAGTATATATCGATTCCTATATATATGGAGGTAGTTAGGGTTTTATGTGAGGCTTATATATAGAGACATAATGTATTGTGGTTTGATCATGATGAATAATACCATTGAATACTTTCATGGTATCAGAGCCACGGCTTTAAAATAATCAGTTCTTTTATTTTCTCTTCCGTTTATCGTTGTCAATCAGCCCTATGGCCGGCAGCGGTGACCCAATCATCCCAGTCACCGAAGTCGGTGAATCCTCCCAAACATCTAAAGACCTTTTACACCCTGCTTTCATGCTCAATAACATCCACACCAAGGTACGCACTCTTGACGGCAAAAAGATAACGTACTCGCAATGGGTAAAATTGTTCAAACTCCATGTCAAGGCTTACAAACTTGCACACCACATCGACGGGACTCCGCCTCCAGCCGAAGATGATACAGATTTTTTACGTTGGTCACAGATTGATGCGTTGGTTGCACAATGGCTCTATGCTACGGTCTCTGATGAGATCTTTGCACGGGCTCTTGATGACGACAAATCCGCACGAGAAATATGGTTGAAAATTGAAGAAATCTTTCTCAACAACAAGAGCTCACGGGCCTCTGCTCTTGAAAACGAATTCACCAGACACACCCTCACCAGTTGCGGCGGTCTGGATGATTACTGCCAGAAACTCAAAGATATCTCTGGCCAACTCGCTGATGTTGGACACCCTGTCACAGAGACGCGATTAGTTCTCCAACTGGTAAGGGGCTTACCTGTTGAACTTGACACCATTGCCACTATGTTAAATCAAGATCCACCGTCATGGGATGACGCTCGTAATCGAATCCTCATGGAACAACAACGTCAAAGTGCTCGGTCGGGTTCGACAAGTCGGGAAGCTGCACTTGTTCATACCTCGTCATCATCGGGTCACAACCCAAACCCAACCTCTTCTGATTCACAAAAATCCCAACATCAATCGAACTATAGAGGTAACAATTTTGATCCAAATTACCGTGGCAGGGGCCGTGGTCAGTGGCGTGGTGGCCGCACTCGTGGTGGTCGTGGAGGCAGGAACTCATCTCAAAACAATTGGCAACAGGGCAACAATTGGCAACAGGGAAATAATTGGCAACAATGGAGCAATAATGGGCCACAACAACAACCACATCAACATCCGCAGCATTGGGCCCCTGCCCCCCCTCCATCACCTTACCCATCTGCCCCTTTTGGGCCACCACACACGCAACAATACCCCCATCAGCAACAACATCAAGCAGGCCCACAACATGCAAATCTGGCCCAGTATAACCCGTCTGAGTACTACACCCCGTCGAACCTTAATGGATTAAATCCGAATGATGTCGGTACTGCCCTCAGCAACATGCATCTACACTCACCTGACCCAAACTGGTACATGGATACAGGCGCCTCATCCCACATCACGTCTAATGCAGGTAAGATTACTACTCCCATGTCCTATTATTCTCAACCTATTTTTGTCGGGAATGGTCAACAATTGCCAATTAATGGGTCCGGGAATGGCTTTTATAAAATACCTAACAAAACTTTCACCCTCAATCACATTATCCATTCACCAAAAATCATTAAAGACCTATTATCCGTCAGAAAATTTACCATTGACAATCTCGTTTCTGTCGAATTTGATCCCTTTGGTTTTACTGTTAAGGATCTCCAGGATGGACGCCACCTTTCCCGCCACAATAGCACGGGGGACCTCTACCCGCTCACTCCGCCTGCTTTCATCCTGCTCTCATCCAACAACACCACTCCATGGCATAATCGACTCGGACACCCCGGATCGACGGTGCTAAGCTATCTTAAACGTTTTTTGAATTTTAATTGTAATAAGACTATTTCATCTTTTTTTTGTCCTTCTTGTCAACTTTCAAATAGTAAACGGTTGCCTTTCTGTGATTCAAATTCTATTACATTCCGTCCATTTGATATTGTACATTGTGATTTGTGGACATCCCCAGTTTTGAGCAATTCGGGCTATAAGTACTACATGGTTTTAATCGACAATTATACTCACCACATTTGGGTATACCCGCTAAAATACAAATCTGAATCATTCCCAACTTTTGTCAAATTCCATGCATTTGTTAAAACTCAATTCAACACCACAATTAAAAGTTTTCAATGTGATCTTGGTGGGGAATTTGATAACAACAATTTTAAGAAATTTGCTCAAACAAATGGCCTTGTGTTCCGGTTTTCATGCCCTCAAACATCACAACAAAATGGGCGCGCCGAACGTATGATCCGTCGCCTTAACGACATCATACGTGCCCTCCTAATTCACTCCCACCTTCCACCGACCTTTTGGGTGGAAGCTCTTCACACCGCCACCCACCTTCACAACATCCTACCCACAAAACGCCTTCACTCCCTTACTCCGGCCTTTGCCCTTTATCACCGCCACCCTACCTATGACCACTTGCGCGTCTTCGGATGTGCTTGTTACCCAAACCTATCTGCTAAACAAACACATAAACTCGCCCCCCGTTCCGTACAATGTATTTTCTTGGGGTACCCACCAGATTTCCGTGGCTATCGTTGTTATGACCCTCTCACAGGCTTTGTTCACACCTCCCGTCACGTCACGTTTGACGAATTCACCTTCCCGTTTCAAACATCCCAAAGTACACATAATTACAACTTCTTGGATGATGATATCACTTACCCCATCCATCCCTCCTTTCACCCAACCACCGCCTTTCCTCCCCACCCGTCGACCACTAAACCCACCACACCTACTGGCCCTCCTCTTGACCCTCAGCCCACCAACACACATAATCAGCCCACTCCCCCTACTAGCCCACCTCCTCAAACCAACACCCAGCCACACACCCTGCCCAAAACGATAACCTGGCCCAAACTACAGCCCAAAATCCGAACCAAGCCAATAACGTGGCCCCAAATCCAGCCCAATCCAACACTAACTCGGGTCCACCATCCACCGCAAATCCGCCCCCTACCCCCACGACACACAACCCTCACCCTATGACCACCCGTAGCAAAGCCGGTATCCATAAACCGAACCCAAAATACAACCTTGCCGCTACCTCTAACATATCCCCTCTCCCCACATCTTATATAAAAGCATTAACGGACCATAATTGGCTCAGGGCTATGAACGATGAATTTAGTGCGTTACAGGATAATAAGACATGGGAACTAGTTCCTAGACCGGCAAACAGACCCGTCATTCGTTCTATGTGGCTCTTTAAACATAAATTTAAATCTGATGGATCCTTAGACAGATACAAGGCCAGGTTAGTTTGTAATGGCAAATCACAAACAGTTGGGGGGTCGACTGTACGGAGACGTTTAGCCCAGTAGTCAAACCAGCTACCATACGCACGGTACTCTCATTGGCTGTGTCTCGTTCTTGGCCCATCCATCAATTGGATGTCAAGAACGCTTTTTTACATGGCAACTTACAGGAGACCGTTTTCATGCAACAACCGCCTGGCTTCGTAAACCCGAAGTTTCCGAACCATGTTTGTCATCTTAAAAAGTCTCTATATGGGTTGAAGCAGGCTCCTAGGGCATGGTATGGCCGATTCTCCACGTTTTTGTTATCTTTGGGTTTTCGAGCTAGTATGTGTGACACATCATTGTTCACATATCGGAATGGGAATCATACGGCCTACCTTTTGTTATATGTCGATGACATTGTTCTTACAGCGTCCGATACAACTCTTCTGGCACGCATCATTTCAAAGTTGTCAACAGAATTTGCTATGACAGATTTGGGCCCACTGCATCACTTTCTGGGCATTACGGTTACACGGGATAATGGAAACCTATTTCTGTCTCAATCTCAATATGCTCGAGACATTTTACACAGAGCTGCAATGACATCTTGCAAACCATGCAATACACCCGTAGACACTAGCTCCAAGCTCAGCGCTTCAGACGGGACCCCTTTACCTGATGGCACCCTGTATCGGAGTCTTGTTGGGGCGCTCCAATATCTCACGTTTACTCGCCCAAATATTACCTACGCTGTTCAGCAACTCTGTTTATTTATGCATGCGCCCACTGACTCTCACATGGCATTTATGCGACGGCTTCTCCGTTACATACATGGGACTCTTCAGTTGGGACTACGCATTTCCGCTACGGCTTCAACCTCCTTAACTGCGTATTCGGATGCGGACTGGGGCGGTTGTCCCGACTCTCGACGATCAACTTCAGGTTTTTGTATCTTCCTCGGGGATAACCTCATCTCCTGGTCTTCTAAGCGTCAGGCCACTATGTCACGCTCCAGTGCCGAGGCAGAGTATCGAGGTGTCGCAAATGCAGTTGCGGAGGCTACTTGGTTACGAAACTTGTTGCTTGAATTACATGTCCCCGTGCGCCGAGCTACAGTTGTGTATTGCGATAATGTATCAGCAGTTTACTTGACAGGAAATCCGGTTCAGCATCAACGTACAAAACATGTGGAAATGGATATTCACTTTGTACGAGAAAAGGTTCAAATTGGTCAAATCAAGGTTCTTCATGTTCCATCTTCTCTACAGTATGCGGATATCTTCACAAAGGGACTCCCGCGTACGCTGTTTGAGTCCTTCCGATCCAGTTTGAACGTGTGTTCTTACACATGTTCGAACTGCGGGGGACTATTAGGAAACGATATAGTGTGATATCTATCATATTATTAGTATATATCGATTCCTATATATATGGAGGTAGTTAGGGTTTTATGTGAGGCTTATATATAGAGACATAATGTATTGTGGTTTGATCATGATGAATAATACCATTGAATACTTTCATATAATAGATTAAAAAGTTAGATAGATATTAAGTGTTATACATAAATTAATCATTTTTGAAAAGACAACACACACCGTCTTATCTACTTTTAAACTATTAAGATCATGCCGCACGTAGCAGCGGGCGGGTTATGCAGTTAGGTCTTGCATATGTGACTTAGTCACATGCGTTGATAAAAAAAAGTCTCATGTCCCGCACGCTACGACGCAATACCATAACGTGACACATATTAAAAAGCCATTAAATATAAAAAGTTAGATATCAAAATAATAACAATATTAAAGTCGTACCATATGTCAAAGTGGAGTAAGAGATCAAAATCGAAACTCAACAGGAGCTAAAATGACAATTAGTAAAAGTCGGAGATTAAAACCATAAATATATCAAAAGTCGGGGATTAAAACTGTAGTGCTTATTAAAAGTTATGATTCAAAATAATAAATATATAAAAATCAAAAATCAAAATTGTTATAATACCAAACCTAAAGATTGAGTTAAATATATCGAGTTATGAAATTTAAAGGACTAAATAACAAGTTTTTTAACCGACTTTGTCACTTAGTATATAGAAATAGAAATATAATAATATGACATAGGCGTAGAAGTTTCCAAAGTAAGATTTGTAGGTGTGAGTGCCACTTTTTGTAGATGAGGAGGTATATATAGCTAGGTATGGTTAACTTTGTCATCTAGCTTTTGGAATATGAATCCACCATTTAACTTGACTTGTAAGTTCCATACATTATCATCATCGCCTTCATTCACTTTCATCATCTTTACTCCTTCTACACATCTCTTTCTTTCACATCTCTGTCTTAAGTTATTGGCCCCCAATGTATTAAAAAACAATATAAAAATCATACACATATAGTCCTATCAACTATCCCGCTAGATTATTTGTTTTGAGCCAAAAAATCATACACATATAGGAATGTTTTTTTGAAATCCTTGTTCGGCCTAACTAGTTTTCATTTGAGATTTTTTTGAACGTTAAATGTAAGTTTCTACTTCGGATGATAGATGTTATCTTAATCCTGTTCATTTATCCGTTTTATTTAAGACTTTATTATATAAACGAGACTTGATATAAAACTTATTTGAGACTTGATTAGTACACATAGCTATTAGTTAATTATTTTTAGGGCCAAGGTTTTGCTATTCAAAAGGGGGTGGCGGCAGAACTTGTTGCCCGTTTACCTGCCACTTTATTGTAAATACTTTGATGTTTAATATATTTTAGAAGTTATTGAAAAAAAAATTATTTTTAACGATGATTTGAGACATTAATCCACTTGATTATCTTCTTTTCCCTTCAAAAGAATATCCAACTTAAGTTGGTAAAACCCATGGTCCAATATGAACCCTTATTTTGTCATATGTTAAGTTTAAACTCAATGCCTCTCAATTTTAATGAAGTATTGGATACCTCATGTCAAGCATTTGGATTGAAGATTATTGGCAACTATTATTTGTTTAATGAAAAATTCGCCTAAACTAATATCAACTCCACCTATTGGCCGAGAATAATCTCAACTCAGTTTGTTTTCTTCAGTGATCCACCGTTAAGTGTACTTAACAACTGTTAACTTTTTTTCGAACTTCAAACCGATATTTTAGAGATTTGATCGGGAGGTGGATCCAAGTCAACTGATGTATACCTTACCATAAATTGTTGCTCTAAATGATTTAATTTTAACATTTGACTGAAGCACCGTTAGGGTTTAAACACTCGATTGAAGACCGTTTGTCGTTTGGAACACCGGTTCGAGGTAAAGTTTACATCAATTGACTCGTATCTTTCTCTCGATTGATATCCATATAACATCGTTTTGAATTTCAAAAAAAATCAAAAAAAGTTAATGGCCGTTAAATGCACTTATCGACGACCACTGGACGGGAGGGAATAAACTTAGTTGGAATTATTCTCGACCAATAAGTGTTAGTTGAGATTATTTTATGTCAATTTATGATATTTGGTTAATAATCCAGAACTAAGTTTTGATTTACTTATTAGAGTTAACTGTCATTTTAATCCCTGACGTTTTTCTGTCTTTGCCATTTTTATCCATTTAAATTTTTTTGTCTACACTACTCTATTGTTTTTTATTTTTTGCCATTTTCATCCACTTAGTTAACTCCGTTAGCCTACACCGTTAACCAAGCTCATGTTCATATTTTTAAAGGGGGTAAGTTGTTTTTTTATTTATTTTAAATCCCTTCAAAACATATTTTAATATCGAACTATAAAATTCTAACCCACCCACTTTTATTCTCTTCATCCATGTACTTATACTAATATAACTTATTATTATTATTATTATTATTATTATTATTATTATTACTATTACTTCGCACAACACAAACCACTATATATATTCATATTCTAATTCTTTTCCATCATACTTCTTAGAGGTTAAAATAATAATTAAGTCAAAGTTAATGGTAAAGTGAAAAAGAATTGTTGGTGAGCAAGTCGAGTGGTGACACATGCCCGACAGCAAGTGGTCATAACTCATAAGTTGCCAACGGTAACAATGATTACGATAATAATAATATCGATTACGATAATGATTTATGATAACGATAACGATAATATCAATATTAACAACAACAAAAACAATATATAATATTAATAATAACTTTATAAAAACATAACCAAGTTTCAATTTTGTTCTAATTAAGTCACTTAAGTTTAAAAATTGTTCCAATTAGGTCACTCACCTTCATATTTTATTCAAATTAGAGGTTTTAACATGTTGTTTTCACATGTTTTTCTTTACGTTTTAGTTAAGAATTATTTTTTACATTTTTTGATGCTAATGTGAAGTGGTAATGTGAATTGTAAGTTTATTTTTTTATTTTTTATTATAATTAACATATTTTAATTTTTTTTAATATAATCACATATATTAAATATTTCAACCCCTACATTCTATCCTTAATTCATTTCTTGACACAAACAAAATCTAACAATTGCTCGATTTGGAGGTTTAGTCATCCAATTCAAGCAAAATATGCTTGAGTGACCTAAATAGATCAAAACTGAAACTTGGTTATGTTTCTATGACATTTCCCCTAATAATAATGGTAAATTACTATTTTGGTCCAATGGTACTACTGTCTTTTTACACAAATTTACCTGGAAATATGGATGACCATTAGTGGTGTGGACTGAAATATTAAGTTTGTGTGAAAACAGTGAACTAAAATAGTAGAAAACAAACTATTAAACAAAATCCGTGATTTTAATCAAACTTCGGGGACCAAAATAGTAATTTACCTTAATTTAAAATATGTTTTGAAGGGATTTAAGTCTTAAAAAAACCAACTAACCGCCTTTAAAAACATGAACATGAGCTTGGTTAACGGTTACACTAACGGAGTTAAGCAAATAGATGAAAATGACATAAAATTAAAAACAATAGTGTAGTGTAGACAATATTTTCTTAAATGAATGAAAATGACAAAAACATTAAAAACTTAGAGACTAAAATGACATTTAACTCTACTTATTATTTGTTATTACTTTTTGTCCAGGTACCATCATAAATGTCTTAAACATATAAACATAGCATACTCTTTACCTTTCTTCATTTACAAGTCATTTTTATTTGCGAAATGTGTACTTTTCTACAGCGTGCTTACTTTAATTTCATGTGTTTACTTTCTTAAAATATAGATCAAGATTATACATATCTAACACATTTCTTAAATACATAATCCCAGAACAAACTATTAATTTTTTAACAACAATTCGTAGATTTTTTTCATGATAATTTCACAACATTAACACATTCGCTGCAAGATTTAAACTCAATTATGATTTTTCAAACACAAGAATAATACAAACACATCATCAATTTCATTGACAAGAAACAAAACATCGATAAATTCACTACAACCTCCCATCGCAAGATTTGAACTTATGCTTTATTGATATTTATTTATTTAATGTATTAAATTCGTTACTAATACACGTTTTGCATCTAATTGTATGGACAAAAGCAACCGAAGAAACAGCTCAACAAAATCACTCAACAGTCTATCAAATTAAACATAATATTATTTTAATCATCAGCAATTAATCAAATAGTAATGAATAACTGATGAATAAACACACAAAATCATCCTGTAAATGTTTGTTCATCAACGATTAATTGTTTATGAAACGAAGATACAATAATTTGAAATTCAAAAATTCAATCTCCGATCGACGATACAAATTCATAATCACGAAATTCAGATCTACAGTAGAAATGCAAATTAAGCTAATCAATTAGCAAAATAAATCGAATTAATCTTCAAATTCACAAATCAAAATCCACAATTCAGATCCAAATATTCCTAATTCAGATCTTCATAGACACAAATTAGAACTTATATCAATCGAATTGACATGATTAAGAAACAGAAACGTGTAAAAAATCTACACACGAAGCTATATAAACCAATTCATATATCAATATATCATCACAATTCATGATTTCATGAACTCGAAATTGAAATTGAAATTTACAAACGGCACCTCTTTTTGGATGAATTTTTGTTGATGATATCATAGCTTGACGCGAAGAACGTATCGATCTCATCGTTAGCAACAGTTTCAAAAAACTGAAATTCATGCAGCTTTCGTTTACACGAAGGAGAAACGTGTCTTCGTTTTCTAGGCGCCGGAGGACAGGTGAAGATCGCCGGAATTTTGTGCTCCGGCGAGGTCGGCGTTACACACTGTGTTTCGCATGATTTTTCCGATGATGATTCATGTTGCGGTGGTGATGGTGGAAGGTTGAGTTTAAGTGATGATAATTGAATTTCCGGTAGCCGGAATTGTAGATCGGAGGACATGGTGGTGAAATGTTTGTTGATTTAGAGAGTGTGTTGTGTGTGTGTGTATGTATGTAGATGTAGGTGTTAATATGTATAGGTGTAGTGTGTAGTGGCGTGCTATGTAAGGTAATGGAGCCATAGGGGGAAAGAATATGTTGAGGGTAGTTTGGTAATTTATTATACATTTATACTTTACAAAACTATAATAGTGAAATAGTTATTTTCAGATGTATTGGTTTTTAACGGTTTTAATTTTTATCTTTTGGTTTATACCAATGTTTTCAGGATCGGATCGGACACTGAATCGGTCGCCTTACTGGTTCACTGGTTGAACCGGTCAGACCGGTCGAACCGGTTGGATCGGTTTTGAACCATATAAATAATAAATAATTATATATGTTTTTTTAAAGTATTAATATAACTTAAAATATAAGTCAGATACTCAGAAATAACTTTTTAAGTTCTAAACTTCAACACAGAGACAATATTATCTAAAGTTTAAAGGTTAAACCTTAACCAAACTTAATTTAAAGAAAAAATATCACAAATCTAACCAAATAAAGTCAAATTTTTTAAAAAAATTAATTTTCCGAACCGATCCGAACCGGTCCGAACTGGCCGAATCCCGGTTCAACCGGTTGACCGGTTCGAACCGGCCGATCCTTTGTACTAAAAACGAACCTATACGGTTCGGCCCGGTCCACCCTCCGAATCCCGGTTCGACCGGCCGAACCGATCCGAGCCTGACAACATTGGTTTATACCGGCTCGGTGGCTTCTATCGAATTGTCTGGAATGGTCCATTTTTTTTCACTTTGACAACCAAGATGTTGTCGTTAAAAAAAATCTTAACGCTGTTAAGTTTTTTTTTCCGAAGACCGATGTTTTAGAAATTTTGATCAGAGGAGAATACAAATTGACTTATGTAAAAGTTTATCTTGAAACGATGCTCACAACGACAAAATTTTTACATCCAATTGAAGCACCGTTAAGTTTAAACACCCAATTGAAGCACCGTTTCGTTGTTCGGTGGGCCATTATAAGGTTACTTTTACATTAATCGACTCGTATTCTTTTTCTTATCAAAAGCCCTAAAACATCGTTCTTGAATTCGAAAAAAACTTAACGGCATTAAATTTTTTTAACGACGGTTTGTTGGTTGCCAAAGTGATAGAAGTTATGACCATTACCAGCCAGTTCAATAGTTGAGACCAGTAAAAATCAAAAGATGAAAGTTGAGCCTGTTTAAACTAATATACCTATTTTTTATTATTATTTCAGTTTTGAATGTAACTTGTATTGGAACGCAGGTAGAAACAAACATGTACTAATTCAAGGCACAGGATCGATGAACAATGAATAACTTTATTATTGCAAGAGAAAACTCATTCAAAAACTCGTTACAATAATTCTCTATTGTTTGTCCATACCAAAGCCTCTACCTAAGCCTTATATTTATAGTTCTAACCTATACGTGTTAGACTATAATACAAATAGCTAAACCATTATTAATTCCTAAATTTTAGGGATTTAATCGACCTAGTCGTATCCTACTCAAACTCTACAAACTTGTAGATTTGGTTTAGGAATTAACTTCAACACTAATAGTATAATCATAATTAAAAAATATATAACAATGTTATAAAAGTTTAAAGTTTTTTTCTGTACGTTATGAGGACTCGGTTTTAAATAAGGTTTATATCAGTGTAGGTAGAATTAATCACGTCGTAACTGTATAATAAAAATATAAAAAAAAATTAAGTTGTGAAAAGAGTAAAATGATTATACGTGACATGGGGGCGTTTTGGGTATGTTTGTAGGGACCTAAATTTGAGTAAAATTTATGTTAAGATGTAGGTAGAAATAATCAGGTTCTAATGATATATTTAAAATTTATATAAATAAAAAGTATTTTATATCTGATGTGATCAGTTTGATTTAAAAAATAGCATAAAAATAGAGGAAATCATGAATATTGCTGATCAATGTTGGATATAACTTCTTTATTTATGTGAACTAAAATAAATATCCGCTTTAAGATCTCACTAAATATACTTATTTATATTCCATTTTAGAATGCATGTAATAACTGAGACAACTATCCATATTATATTACCGTTTCATGTCATTTATGCATATATTTATACACATATTTGTTTCTTAAATTGTGAAGATAAGAAATTCATATTTTAACATAGGTGCGTTAAATGTTCAATTAATTAATATTATTAGATGAAATAAAATGAACCTTTTATTATGATCAACGTTTTGAAAACCGGACCAGACACCGAACCGTAATTTTAGTTTTATTGGTCAGACCGGGGATGGACCGTGGTTGGACCGGGGTTTGACGAAATATACATTTATCAAAATAATACCATAAGAATTCTAATTTAAACACAACCTAAGTTCAATAATATTAAGTTATAACACAAAAGTCATAAATCAAACAGATTTTAACACCAAGAACCACAAAAAAGTTACAATTTAAACAAATTTTAACACCAAAATAAAACCAAATCATCATCATCATAAGTTCTAAGTTCAAATGTTACGCCACGTATCCAATTTTTCATTATTAAATAAAACTAATTCATCATCTTCATCACTCACAACATCAACATATTGAGTTTCATCACCTAAAACACAACAAATTATAGATATAAACATAAAATCCAAGAAAAAACGGTTCGATAGCGGTTCAAAACGGTCCGGTTCGATAACGGTTCGAGCGGTTCGCAGCGGTTCACAAACACCTATCAGACCGTAACCTATAGAACCGTGATTCTCAAAAAATACGGTCCGACCGGTCGGACCGGCCGGTTTAAAAACACTGATTATGATAATAAGTAATTTTTAAATGTAATTCCTAAAGTTTTCAACCACAATCAGCTTTGATAATTAATTAGTGATAACAACAGTTTTGAAATTGGTGGTCTCAAATACATCGTGTCTTATCGTAATATGCATGTTAAAGACACCGATTAACACAAGTATCAAACACGAAAATGACCCGTTTAACACATGGCATTGATGGTTTGAACGTGACAGCTATATGTTTTATTTATAAAGGAGGAGAAATGATAAATCCTAGGCTCATAATTTTATTTATTTTAAAACCTAATAAAACTACACAGTGTATTTTTTTGTTTAACAAGTCTTATCGTGTATAAACTTGTCACCCAATTACCAGCCCCACCAAGGAGGTAGTGAGAGTAGATCCAAGTTTTAATGTGTTAGGAAAATAGGTTTACATTCACGTGAATAAGTGGTCTTGAAGTGGGAACATAGGTCCATGTCTAAATTCGGTCTTGAAACCCTGACCTACGTAAGTAGCAATCTCGCGTGTTGCTGCAGCCTGCAGACCTCCTATTGACTCTCATCTGTAGGCGGAAAATTGTGTTACATGCCAGAAAAAAGGGGTTATCTTTAGCTTTCGGGTATCGTTCTTGATTATATCATGACCAATGATGTTGTTACTTCCAACATTAGGTTATCCTACATCCTCGTCCTTATTGAAGGACACCATGACACAACACCTTATCGATTGAAAAGTGGGTCGTCTCATCAAAGGATTGTTTAGTCATTTCTCAAAGCTACAATATAGAGCCCATGGAAAGCTAGAAACGAATGTATTTTTAGGAGCACTACTCCAACCGCCAATTCCGCGTTGGTGTAATAAAAATCTTGAGTTTCCAATTCATCAAAAATAAAGCTAGGATGAACTGGTTAGGTTAGACAAAATGATGAACCTTTAAAGTTGTCAATGACTTGTAATCTCTGTTTTGTACTTTTAGCTTTCTGTTAGTTGGTGTTCTTTCGGTCATAACGTTTTGCTAGTGACTGTTGTCTTAATAAAATCACTGTTCAGAAAAAAAAAACTTTCGTGTTAGCTTTATTTTCGTATAATATATCCGTCCTTAAAAAAAAATACATTTGTTTATTTTGGGTAGAATCTACATAAATTTATGTGTCCAACTTCAACAACCTTGGATTTCGAGCATAACCGTTAAAGTTGAGGGGGGGGGGGTGTGAACGACGGTTAGGTGATGATTAAAAAGTACATATTTTATCAACCGTCGTCCTTTTCCACTTTATCGCCTAAACATATATATTCTCCCTCATTTTCTTTCTTTTATTCCTCATTTACTCTCTTTTATTCCTTTTTTATAAAAATAAATTTATAATTTATATATTTGAGCATAAATATTATTTTTTTTTCTTTGGTTATTCAACCGCTTACTTCTACAAATAATATTATGATATTTGTTATAAGTTTAAAATACTTGAAACCGATTTTTATTTATGTAAACAGGTTTAGAAAATCCAAATTAGAAAGGTGAAAAGTAAGAGAGATACCTTTTTGCATATAGAAGTAACACAACAAAGTGTGTCTCTTACTCAACCTTTTTTCTCATGTTTGATTGCTCATTAACAAAAGGAATATATATCAAATAAAGAAATACCGAAATACTCCCCCCGTCCCATTAGAAGTGTCCATATTGCCTTTTTTAGTTGTCCCATTTAAAGTGTCCACTTTTAAAATTTATTGGTAAACTTCCAAATTTGTCCTTAATAACATAAAACAAACAATATGATGGACACACAATAATATTTATTGTCAAGGGTATTATTGTCAAATGACAAGCAAAAATACCCATCATTTAATGTGCCTAAAACTTTGTGTTTTTCAAATTAGGACACTTCTAATGGGACGGAGGGAGTACATATTTTTGGAACCGTTTAATTTGCATATATGAACTATTTATGGGGTGGGTTTTTAGAACTGATTGAAGCACCGTTATATTTAAACACTCGATTGGAGCACCATTAGGTTTAAACTCACCCCCATAAAGCTTCCTCCTTGTACAATATAAAGTTATTATTATTATACGAGCTGAACTATAAGTAAATAACATGTTAGAGGTCATCATATATATCATACATTCTACGCAACATGGAATGAAAGTTACTCACATTCGCTTGTTTAGTTGCTTTTATAACAAATAATAAAAAATATGGTATAAATGAGATCTATTTTATATTTGAATAAATATAAAGTCAATGTTTTTAACAAAAGATTTGAGCGGGAAAAAATATATCTAAGATGCTTCAGTGGATGTCAAGTATCCTTAAAAACCTTCTTTTATTAGTATGTATAGATTATTATTATTATTATTATTATTATTATTATTATTATTATTATTATTATTATTATTTTTGTGTGTGTTTTGGGTACAATATAAAGTTTCTAAATAAATACGATTTATTAGGAAGTAAAAGAGTTAACCAAATAAAAGATACTATTTTTTATAAGTAGTGCAATATATATTTGTATTGAAATGTCTTCTTCTTCATCTTTAACGTCTTCGTAGCGCATAGTTTGCGAGTTCTTCGTAGTATATTCCGGGGGATAGTCCATCCTCAAACTCTTCTTCGTGTATTTGTGGTTCCGGTTCGATTTCGTCTTCTAAGGTCGTTCAGTCTTGTGTTCGATCCACTACGTCCAAATGATGTTTAAAATAAATGCACTTCTCCATCGCCTTCGGAGAAAGTTGGGTCATCCTTAATGATATTACCATGCCACAAACAGAAAAAGCGGATTCCGAATTGTGATGCCATACCGAGAGAGATAAAATTGAAAGAGATGAAAATGAGAGTATTTTGAGCGTTTTTTAGCAGTTTTTGCTTTCGTTTTACGTTTTCGAGTGGGGTAATGAACCGAAACATCAAACACACGCACACAGACACACACAGATAGGGTGAGGGTCATTACAGTTGACATTTTTATCGTGAGAACAAAAAGAACAAATCCTGACCATTGATCAAGTTATGGAACCAGTGCGTGTGAGGGGAACCGGGTAGGAACCAGTGGTTCTGGAACCCAACCCACTGGGTACAATTCCCACCGGTAAGAACCAAAACCGGTTCCGAGTTATATCCACCGGGTGGGTCGGTAACCAGGTTTCTGTGCATGGCTCTGTAGTTTGACCTAACCAGTCAAATCAATACAACAAGTTTTCAAGAGTACTGGAAAAAGTCTAGGCCCATTCATTTTATCATCTTAATAGGTACAAAACTGCCCATTGAAGTCAACCCCTGTTGGATATTTTGTATAAATGAGAGGTCAACTCTCAAGTAGTCGGTTGGTAACCGAATGCAGCTCCGAAACTCGAGGCTAACGTTGTTGTAACCCGACTCGGTTGAAACATCTAGAAGAGACCTTGGGTTTTCCAACCCTTAAGTTAATTGGTTTTATGACAATTCAATTGTCATTAGTTGCTAAGTTTTATGACAATTCAATTGTCATTAGTTGCAAGACTCTTGCACTTTCTTATCTATAAAGATAACAACAAAAACCATAGCAACTAGTTGAGTTTTGAATCAACACTAAAAACCAAAGCAACATATATATATATAGTTCAACAATCTACAAACAATCTTGATCATCTCATGTACCTCATCTTCTTCGGTTTCTTTTCAGGCAAGTGTTCAAGTCCGGCAGTACGCTGCTTTCGTCCGGTGTACCCTGGGAACAGACGACGAATCTGTTTAAGGGAATTGTGTCAAACACAAGCCCGGATCTTTCTTTCTAATATCTGTTTTGCAGGATCATCAATCTCATTGTTGTTTACATTGTTGTTCAACTGAAGTTTACTAACCACAATGGTTTTGTATCATTTGTAACTTGTTCTCTACATGTATTTCTGATTTGGCTTTGTACACGGTAATGTACTAGTGAATTTCCCATGTATAACGAGAGCATCGTTATAATATTAAGTTGATTATTTTAATAAAAGTGAACTATTTTCCAACAAACTTAAACAGATTTTATGAAAATTGTTTGTTACAATTTTAAAACCTTTAAAAGGATTTGGGTTCACAAAAGATTAAAATATAAAACTATTTGAGATTTTAGTTAAAATCAATTAAATATATTTTATTGGGAAATAATTTGTGTTAGTACAAATTTTGTGTTTGGATTCTATATAGATTGGAGTACAATCTAAAATCCTAACTTTGGTGGTACAATTCAAATGGTTTGATTCAATTAGCTTGAATTTAAAATGGTTGCTAATTGTATATTTTCTAACAAGAGTGTTAGAATTGGTTTGGTTAATAAACCATACGACAAAAACGTTTCAGAACGTTTGGTGTTCTAACAAGAGTGTTAGAATTGGTTTAGTTAAGAAACCATATGACAAAAACGTTTCGATAGACGTTTGGTTATCTAACAATAATGTTGGAATCGGTTTAGTGTATGAACCACATGACATTAACGTTTGGTATAAACGTCTAATTATCTAACGTGAGCGTTAGAACCCGATTGATTATCTAGCATGAATGTTGGATATTAATTTGGGAATTGTTAAGAATGTTTTGTGTAAACGTCTTTTCATACCCAACAAACGTTTTAGTGATTACTAATTATATGAAACAATATGTGTTTTATAAATAATGTTGTGTGTAAAAGTTTACCATCTAGCATGTATGTTAGAGATGGTTTGTATTTCTATAACCATTTAGAAATTATGACTCTTAATAGTTATGAATGACATTAATAATAATTTGAGTCATTAACATGAAGAGATGGTTCATGTTTCTATAACCATTTAGATATAATGAGTTTTAATGGTTATGAATGTCATGAATAATGATTTAAAGAATTTAATCTAAGAGATGGTTCATGTCTCTAACCATTTAGATATAATTGGTTTTATGATGACATAAATAATGTTTTGAGCAATTGATATGTGCGAGGTGGGTTTTATTATATAAACCGGAAAGTTCAACAATTATGTTTTAATCGTTTATCTTCTAACATGTGTGTTAGAAACGGTTTGTTGTGATGATCAACATATATAAAACGATTATGTAATCGTTATAATATTTAATAAATGTGTTAGATTGCATTTATTGGTATTCACTATACGTTTTATGTAAACGTGTAGTTTCTAACGTGCTCGTTAGATCTTGTTTAATTATCTAACAAGAGTGTTAGATATGATTGAACTAATATGGTTATAAATGTTTTATGTAAATATTTGGTTCAATATTGTGAGATAATTATATTTATAAAATAATTACATATTTGGATGATGTTTGTGTAAACATTGCATTTCTAACATGAGGGTTAGAAATAATGTCATAATCTCAAGTTGTTAGTACGTTTTGTGTAAACGTATAACTTCAAATAAATATGTTAAACTATTGGCTTATGGAAAGTTGGAAAAATATATATATATAAGGTTGGAGTTTGAGATCTTGATTTTTTTTTTTGGAATCAAATGATAAACATACAATTATATATTTTGCAAAACCTTAGAAGGAAATATGTTTTGGATTATTTTATAACAATAGTTTTGCATAAAATATTAACACAGTTTGTTTTAAAAAAAATAATCTCTAACAACTTTGTGTTGTTGTTATATATATTTTGTATTGTTTGAATACTGTTACTTGAGATTAGTAAAGAGTTACACAACATATTGTTATCCGGACAGTTGAGTGACTGTTCAAGAGTATAGTTTCAAAAATGAAATGAGGATATGACGGCATGAGATTTTACTGAGGGAGTACCTCTTGAAAATCAAATAAATATGCCATTAGATTTATTCCAAGAATGTATTAAATGACACAGATCATTGCGTGTCATGGATAGTTATTATTTCAACAGCTCTCGTGCTATTGGAATCATAGTCGATGGGATTAAAATCGACTAACTATGGGTATATGTCACTAAAGGTGATCGTCATATAAGATGTTGAAAGTGTTGAAGATTGCAACACAATATGATTTTATTTGTTAGAAATCATTTATATATTCAACTAAATTATGATGAATAAATTCTTGTTTGGTCGGATTAATTTGTTCGATATTGTATAATTGACGTGTTCAATATCTTAGGATAACACATGCAGTTAATACAATGAAGTAATCGAAACACGTGTGACATGCATAATAAATTGATGTCTATTTAAATGGGTAGTGCAAGAAGCACAACCGCAACTTGTGAGTTTAATCATGGATAATGATGTAGTCATAAGTGAGACATCAATTTGAAGACATATATATTATTGTGGAATTTTACTTGGTGTAATTTGTAACACATGATAATATATATATAAATATATATATATATATGTTGTCATAAATTGAAACGGACTCATGCATGATATGTATATTATCATGGGAAATGAAGTACATGTAGATGCGTTTACCATCTTCAATGTTGATTTAAATATATATATATATATAGAAGACGTGATCTTCATGAGGGATAATATACTAAGTATATATACTTTCAAATCAACAATGAACATCGCGTATGAGACTTTGTGAATTTCATGTTATGGTTATCAGTCTAGTATGATTGTATCTCAACATAACAGTGAACCATTCGTCGATGATAAGTTATTCTCCAAAATAACTCTAAATAAGATTTTTGTTAAAATCTTTATGAGTCGGTGGTGAAGCGCTAGACATCAAGCGCATAGATGTTATATTCCTAAATGAATGATGAAGTTTTGTATAGTTTGAGTAACATACATATGAGACATTCTCAAATACTGCAGATTTGAGATGATGATTTGTTTAAACCGTGAAATGAAATTCTTGTTGGAATGTATGTGATGTTGGTTCTTAGGGCTGTGAAAATCAGAATGATGCATCTTCTGTTCACATGCTAGAGTATTGTAGTCTAAAGCATGCTAGACTAGTACTATTTAATTATGGTGCTCTATGGAGACTAATTAACATGAAACATTCGCATACATATCAGAAGAATTAGTTGCGGAAACAAATCAAATAATGACTTTCATTCAATATAAGGAAATGATATAACTTGAGGAGAACTCAAGTCTCTAGGTTTATCCTAGATGGGAAACTTAGATTTAAGTTTCAGAAGGTTAATGAAAAACTTATGACCCAGGTAAAAAGTTCATGACTAAGGCATGTGTTGCTATAGTTAACTCAAAAGCTCATCTAAAGCTTTGTAGTTTGCCTTAGTTAACTCAAAAGCTTATCTAAGCTTTGTAGTTGTCAATTAAGCATTCATGAACTCCGTGATACAAAGATAGGGTCTTGATCAAATCATGATCATCAACTTGGTGTCATAAGTAAAGTCACAACTTGATCAAATGGCAAGAAATGTGGGGGAGAAGCCATTTAAGAAACAATCCTTTCAGGATATGTGAAAATGGTAATTGATCCGAAAGTTTGTTGATGTTATTCAATACCACTTAAATGTGGGGGTTACTTGCATTTGATATAAGAATGTGGAATGTTTAGCAATATGGATTTTATAATCCAAGTTAATATTGCAAACATGTGAATGCCAATTGATTAGTTAATGATCTAGTGACCGAATGCATATAGTGAAGATCTATTCACTTAAATTGCATATTGGTGGTCACTAAAATTGCCTATTGGCATAGTGAAGATGTATTCACTTAAACTGCATATTGGTGTTCACTTAAATTGTATATTGTAAACTAAAGACTACAACTAATGGCCTAAGGTTATAGTCTTGAAAAGTGACAATATGCAAGGTTAACTTAAGAGTAAAACCACAGACGGACAACCAATCTCGATTGTAAACTATTATGACTTGACGAAGTCAAATAAAATAGCTTGGATCCAAGAACCTGAGGGTTAATGCGAGATTGAGTTGTGGAATGAGACTAAAGCCCGTGAAAAGCTAAGTTTATATGAAGGAAACCTAACTCGGTTGACTGGAGATCCCAAGATCCGAGTTCAATAGGAAAACCTACTCGTATGAACTGGTAAGGTCACTGTGGGGGTTAACTAAGAAAGAAGAGTTAACTGATAAAACGCCCACGTCTTTTAAAAGGGAGTCTACTACAAGGATCTAGTAATCTTCCTAGCTAGTCCATTCCTAAAAGTGACAGGTACGAGGCTAAGCCTATGGCTTTTAATGATTCGACTAATGTAGTCACATGTGATGAATCACCTATGTTAGAGAGAAGTGGGGTCGCTTCGAATGGAATTGGAGGGCACAATTCCTAGAGCTCTCGCAGAACCAGGAACATGTTCATGACCATAACGAACATAACTATGAGGACTTGACTTTGTCAGGGAGAGTCTTGTGTGAAGTGTATTATCGCCTACACAAACGGCAGACGAGTTCAAAGACATCGCGTTCTACTCAGAGCCAGTAGACTAAGTGCGTTTCATAAGCGAAGGTTCAAAGGGTAACACCTACCTATCGTATGCAAGATTCAACTGCTGAAATTTAATCAGAATGATGTTTGTATTTGAGATCGACCTCTATTTATGTGGGGGATTGTTGGATATTTTGTATAAATGAGAGGTCAACTCTCAAGTAGTCGGTTGGTAACCGAATGCAGCTCCGAAACTCGAGGCTAACGTTGTTGTAACCCGACTCGGTTGAAACATCTAGAAGAGACCTTGGGTTTTCCAACCCTTAAGTTAATTGGTTTTATGACAATTCAATTGTCATTAGTTGCTAAGTTTTATGACAATTCAATTGTCATTAGTTGCAAGACTCTTGCACTTTCTTATCTATAAAGATAACAACAAAAACCATAGCAACTAGTTGAGTTTTGAATCAACACTAAAAACCAAAGCAACATATATATATAGTTCAACAATCTACAAACAATCTTGATCATCTCATGTACCTCATCTTCTTCGGTTTCTTTTCAGGCAAGTGTTCAAGTCCGGCAGTACGCTGCTTTCGTCCGGTGTACCCTGGGAACAGACGACGAATCTGTTTAAGGGAATTGTGTCAAACACAAGCCCGGATCTTTCTTTCTAATATCTGTTTTGCAGGATCATCAATCTCATTGTTGTTTACATTGTTGTTCAACTGAAGTTTACTAACCACAATGGTTTTGTATCATTTGTAACTTGTTCTCTACATGTATTTCTGATTTGGCTTTGTACACGGTAATGTACTAGTGAATTTCCCATGTATAACGAGAGCATCGTTATAATATTAAGTTGATTATTTTAATAAAAGTGAACTATTTTCCAACAACCCCTAGAGTTAGAGGTGCACAAATCGGTTTTTTTTAAGAACCGGTTTCGGTTCTTGTTGACGGTAAAGGAACCTGTTCTTACAAGAACCGGTTCGGTTCTAGAACCGGTTTTGGGTGAAAAAACTAGAACCTAGTAACCGGTTCCGGTTCCTAAAGAACCGGTTCCGGTTCCCAAAGAACCGGTTCCGGTTATTAAAAAACCGGTTCCGGTTCCTAAAAAACTGGTTCATGTTCTTAAAAAAACGGTTTTTTTCAATGACATGGGCCGGAACGTTAGGTTGATGCAAATCTTCACCCTTCATTGGGCTTTCATTTAGAGTTTATGGTCATAAATTTGTTATATTATTTTTAACTAAATAAGTAGTAACATTAAAAACTTTAAATATTACAAGCTATATAGCTTAACATTAAATAAGTAACAACACTAAAACATACCGGTTTTTTCAAGAACCGGTTCTTCCAGGAACCGGTTTTTCCAAGAACCGGTTTTTTTAGGAACCGGTTCCGGTTCTTTTGGAACCTATAATTTGGAAAAAATAGTAGAACCTATTCAGAACCTACGGTTCGGTTCGGTTCCGGTTCGGTTCTACAAGAACCGGTTCTTCTAAGAACCGGTTTTCGGTTATTTGATCGGTTCCGGTTCTGGTTCCGGTTTTTTTGTGCACCTCTACCTAGAGTAGATATAAAGCATGGGCTTAATTTGCTTTATAAAGATCGATCCTAGGCCCGCTTTAATTTTAGTACTAATGTAGAATGTTGGGAATCGGCCTATTGGGTATGAAGACTTTGCCATATTTGAACCAAGTTCATGATGGATAAACTTGAGGCTCAGGTTTGCAAACCTTAGCTTAGATCCTTGTCTAAGTATCCTCATTTCTAAAAGCTTGATGTGAACTATGTTGTATATATGAAAATGTAGCATGGATAAAAAAACCAGGTTTTAAAATTTATGAAATGAAAAACCAAACAAGCTCGCAAATACGACAAGTGCACCGATCGTGTATAGCTAGCTTAGGAAGACTGAGTATCGAACCCAGGGGATTTGACTTTGGCTACCTTCAATAAGGGATCGTCATCGACTCGTAACCAATGTATTTTTTGACCTTTAGTTTTTAGAAACTAATTTAAACAAATAAAAGCGAAATGATCTAATTTTAATATAAAAACAAGATTTAAACTAAGAAAAATGAACTAAAGCAAATTAAGTAGAGTTGTAAGCGAACCGAACAAACATAGAAAATGTCATGTTCGTTTGTTAAAGAATTAACATGTCCATGAACTGTTCACAAACACTTATAAAACGATATTTCTTGCTCATGATCGTTCACTAAGGAAACAAACGTGTTTACAAAGTGTTCACTTACACTTGCGAATTCTTTTCCTCCCTTGACTTTTGATCCACGTGACCCCCCTGCGCACAATTAAAAATGTGTAAATTAACAACTGCACCAATGTTATTTAACTCCATTTTGAATTTTAAAACTATTGATGATATATTCACCTATTCAAAATATCTTGTTTAGCTTTTTTTTTTCTTTAATATCTCAAATCAGTTTTAAAAACGAATTTATGATACAAATAACATAAAACTTGATTAAGTTTTCATTCATCCATCTTAAGTTTAGTGAAGATAAACCAACATAGCTTGTTAGACTCTAATTATATTAAATCTTTATTTTTTTAGTTTATGGTCTCTTAAAAGCTCAAAGTATAAATATAAATCGATTAGGAGTAGAAACCGACCTAAACTAACTCAAAAGTATAGAGAATATTTATATAAAATATGCATATTTTAGACCATATCAATGTCAAAGTAGAATAATGGGTCAAAGCCGCAAACGTGTCAAAGTTAAATTGAGGTGGCATAAGTGAAAAATTGACTAGGTATAAGAACTAAAATAGAAAAATAAGATGACGGACATATTTGTCATTTTGAAGATTGGGATCACCGAACTTTAAAATTAGAAGTTTTTATAATATATATATAGGTATTAACACTAGCTCCTTTTCTTATGTGCCATTGTTGGCGATCTCTCCGCTCAGTGGCGGATCCAGAACCAAATATCAGGGGTATCCTACAAGATAATTTTTGCTCAAGGGTATCATAAATTTTTCAGGGGTATTTCTATACTTAAAACCGTAAGAAAAAATTGTATCCTAATACAATTAAACTGGTGAAAATTGTACTTTGTAACGAAAGTTAAGGGGTAGCACGGGATACCCCTGGGTTCTTCATAACTCCATCCATGTCTCCGCTATAAAATCAACGGACAATGGACACCGAATTTCGATTCAATGAGTGAATGTTTTGCATTCTTATTCCCCCTTTTTTTAATAAGTTACAAAAAGGACCCTCTAAAATGGTTAATTGCATAAATGGCCTCGAGGATAATAGTTGTTGAATTTGAATAGAGGAGCAAGCGTGAAAGCATGAAGGAATAGGAATGTGTATAACAAATTGAAGAGGTTGGAACCCATGTGAAAGAAAAGAAATCGAACGAATAGGCGCAAAGCGCATCACCAAAACAAGAAAAATAAAAGAGGGTTAAACAAGCTTTTTTTAATGACGTTAGTGGTAAGGACCGAAATGACAATAAATTCAAAAATTGTGTACGTATCTAGTAAAAAGGTTCAAAAGTGTAGTTTTATGCAAAATTTAACAAGCCAAAGAGAATTTTAGCAATCACTAACGGAATTTTTTTAACGGAGTTAGTGTCAGGGACTGAAATGAAAGTATCTTCAAAAATTGTGTACATATGTAATGAAAATTTTAAAGTGTAATTTAATGCAAAAACCCAACAAACCACAAGGACCATTTTGACAATCAACTCTTCAATATACCTTAAATAACTTTGAATACATCGTTATAACATGTTTACTTTTATCCAACTTTTTAATTTAAATTTTGTTCATAACAGACCAATGTCAAATACAATATACCTTTGTTTCACTCTCCTCTAAAGGCATATAAAAAAACGTACAACCTAAACAATACTCTCCACATTAAAACTGTTTTTGCATGATTAAGTGAACAGGGATGTGAAACAGGTTTTATAGACAAAAACTGACCCCAAAGCACAATACAAATGGTACATGGTATTCAAAGAACAAAGCAACATCACACTATAATAAAATGAAAGAGATGATCATCTGAGACTACTTGGGGGAAAATGTCGTAGCGGGTTCTCCCTCAATAGCTCCGTCTCCCTGTTTCAAAACAAAAGACGGACTCAGTAAATCAAACTTGTCTCAGTCAAGCCAAAAACTGGTTACACTTTTTACTTACTTTTTAAGGTCTTTACCATCATCGTTGTCAGTGAGCTGCACGCGTCCACCCCCGTTGCTTACAATATGAGATCTGAAAAAACACTTGCAATAATCAATGAAAATGTATAAACAACTCTGCACACTAAACAAAGAGTTTCTCAACATTTAAATCTTCCTACTTGACATTTTTCATTGCAAAAAAGATGTAAACATTCTTTTTCTGATGACACATTGATATTGTTGTGTGTGTGAATGTGGGAAGATGCCTAACTTCTTTAGCAGACAGTAACAAATATAGGATGCACTCACCCTGAACATTCTTCTTCATCTACAAAAACCTCAATGCAGGGCGGAGGGGGAGGGGCGGTTCTGCCAAAAGATCTCTGGGGAATCTGAAACGTTAGGAAAAGATCAATCAATTATGATTATAAGAAACACGACCGACATTGCAAATTTGTGTACCTACCTTATTTGACGTCCACTTGGAAGGGATGGCGTTATTCTCTTTATTTCTCTCAGCTCGTGCTCCTAGAGTATGCCAAGTGGAGGCCTTCAAGGATGATTCCGATCCTTGCAATGAGCTATTACCCGTCTCTTTAAAAACCTTGAGTGAACCCCCTTGACCCCTAACACCAACAAAAAAACAACTCACAGTTTACATTTATTACAAACCATGTTACACTCATTTGTCCTTACCCTTCTTGCTTTGGTCTTTTCCGAGCAATATCAAAACTATTTTCTTGAGTGCGGTTTCCTGGCAGGTGGTTAAGAAAAAAAGTATATGTTAATGACTAGAGGAAACATATTTTAAGTTATTGTATCTAACAAATAAGTAAGAGATAAGAAAATCACCAGCGTCTCCACGGGCCAAGATGGTTCCGAAGCTTCTCACAGGTTGGCGAGCCTCCAACGTTTCCTCCTGCAGATTTTTAAACCTTAACATCAATACAAGTCCCAATCCAAATTATAAAAAAGCAGAACAGAACAAAAATTTTCATCGACATACTTGAGTGGGTTTTGGTCTGGTCATGGAACGAGCAAAAAACTTGTTGTAAGCTGATTTTAGCTTCTCAATAGGCTGAGCATTCCTATTATTACAAGCAATAAATTTGGTAAGAATTTGGCGATGTCCATAAAAAGGGCCATATTGGAACTATGCTAAGCAATGTCAAGACGTTTTCTTGGAAAATAAGGATTATGAAATCGAACATGGAAAATTATGCAAATTGAGATATAGAAAAAATGAAGAAGAAGAAGAAGAAGAAAAGGATATGGTGGCATACCTAGAAATACCGGACTCGTAAATCTCAGTTGCGGTTTTGATTTTATTCTTGAGCTCGAGATGATTAGCATAGGATATGTAAAAGAGAGAATGTGTGTGGCCGATTTGATTTGTATCAAGAAAAGTGTAAACAACTTGGGCGTCATTACAACTGTCAGCCTGCAATGTAACACAATGCAACGAGTGTTTGAGTGAATAGATAGATAAAGAGGTGAAGCGAAGAGGAAACTTACATACTCCAACCAGACTTTAAGATAACGAAGATCGTTCTTATAGCGATCATCATGCCAAAAGGTTCGAACACATTGTTCGATGATGAGAAGCAGCCCGGAGCAGTCGCCGGCAGGAGGAAAAGCATCTTGAAGCCACTTGATACAACTGAAGTAAAGTATTAATTAATATTATTAAAAGAAAGAGTAGTAATTGTTAGAAATGAAAAAGGGGAAATGAAGTTAACTTACTGGATCCATGGTTGAAGGGGATCTTGACCTTGATACTCATCAATGGCTTTAATCAGCTTCCTAACAAACAAAACAAAATCAAAAGAATTGAATTAAAAATGAAAAAGAAGTAAAGAAGATAATAGTTATTCACCTTCGTGTTAGAATGAGATGGTTTTTGATGTTGAGATCAGAATTAGATTTGAGAGAATGATTGAGGAGTTTAACATCACGTCCTCTCTTCAAAGGTCTAACGTTCTCTTTGAAAAGCTCCCATTCGTTGCCGCTGCTCTTTTCTTCTTTAAGAAACACACTCTCTGGATCCATCCTAAACCCTAACCCTAACCCTACATTTCATTTCAAAATTTGAATTACAGTGATGGATACACATATATATACTAAATCAAATCTTGATTTAGAACTTACCGGAGTTTTAACAGATGGAGAGATCCGTCCGGCTGCTGCTATTTCTTCACTCTCACTCCGATCAACAGAGACAGAGATGATGTGATGATTTGTGTAAGTGCGTGCGTGCGTTTGTTTTTTTGAACAAACAGAAGAAGATAACTTTGGGTGGGGGGGTTTTAGTGCTGTTTAAATTCTAAATTTACACCTTCTATCCCTCTAAATTAATTAATAGCTTTAATTCAAAACTTAACATAAAAGAGTGAAGATAACTTTTGTTTTGACACTAACTTCAAAAAAATTATTCCATCTGTTGTATTTTAAATGTCTATTTTTTATTTTTTGGTTGTCTTAATTAATATATTCATTCAAAAAATAAAAATATAATTTTTAATTTTACCCATAACTATTTAACACAAAAGCTACTTTATGACTAAAAGACAAAAAGACTTTAATGACATTATTATTATTTTATTGGTTGAAAATATATAATAATCTGATTTTGTTAAACTTTTTATTTAAGTCCCATGTCACTTAAAATAGGACGGAGGAAGTAATATTTATTACTAGACTCTAGGTCCTAATAATGTATTTATATAAAATTTTCTCTCTATGTACCTTTTTCGTCAATTTTTTTACCTTTCGTTTGAATCTTTTGATTTTCAATTTAATCTTAAAACAAATAGAGTAGAAAGAATAAATTATTTAGTAAGGTTTTTATCTAGTTATTAAAGCTCACAAAAGAGATGGCTAGTTTATATAAGAGTTAAGTGCAAAGTAAACTCTTGTGGTTTACAGCTAATAGCACTTTGCAACCTCACTCGAAAATTTAATCCCTTTCCAACCCCGTGTTTTCTAAAGTGGGTTATTTGCACATCTTCATTTAGTTGATTGTCAGTTGAGCATCCAAATGATGATGGAAATACCTATTTACCAGTCTCTTTTTTTAACGACATTTACCGATCTCTTTTTAATTAATAAAACCCTCACCATCTCCATTGATCAGATTCTTAGGTCTTCATCTTCACCCTTCTTTTTCACTTCGATTAGATTCACCCTCCATTGATCAAATTAGGGCTTTATCTTCACCCTTCTCTTCTTCACCGATGATTATGACTTCATTTTCTTGTTCTAAGTACACTAAAAATTGTAGTCTTTTTTGTTAAATTGCTTGTACATTTTGATTTGTTAGTTCTAAGTTTTTTGATTTTTGAGTGTTGGTGCAAGTTGATCGAATTTCTTGTATAGTGTTGTTTCAAGTCGTAAAGTCATAGAATTATTGTTATTGTTTGCTTCTGGAAATAACATATATTTAGTCGCCATCATGATGTACTTTTAATTTTAATTGTTTTCGTGTTAATTGGTTTGAAGTGGGTGGATTTTTCGGTTCTCTTTAAAGTTGAAACATATTCATGAAATGTGGGTGGGTTTGTTACCAAATCGATCGTATTCTATGAAAGCTTGTGTCTAGTGTATGTCTAAATGATAAAATTAAGGTTGTAAGGTGTAATTAAGTTTTTAAAGTGTAAAAAGTCATTTTTACCCTTTTAAAAACGGTTAACTGACAGTCGACCTAACATAGGGGGTGCAAATGACCAGTTTTAGAAATCACTAGGTTGCAAAGGGTCTAGGTTTTCGAGTGTGGTTGTAAAGTGCTATTAGGTGTAAACCAATGTGGTGCAATTTGCACTTAACTCTTTATATAATTTGATATCTTGGTATACGAGGGCCTTTTTTTTCTAGCTCGCACATAACACCAAAATTCTCAGAACCGGCCCTCCATCGGTCACAGGCCAGTGCAACAACCGTTATTCAAAAAAAATAAATTTTGCATTTATGTAGTTGACATGAGTTTTAAATTCTCCAATAAACTCACCAAGTTAGCCCGAATTCCACATACAATGTTTACAATCACTTGCTAACAATTATTTACTTAAATAATGTTTCAAAATATGATTTAATGCAACTTTCTAGATTCTAAGAACCTCTTACTTTTAAAATCTGACGAAGAAAGATGGTTTAAAAAATCAGCGAAGTTTGTGTCTCGATAAAGTATAGGATTGGACTCGTCAATGAGCTTTGCTGAGGGCGTTACATTATTGTTTACATGTAGACTGTGCAACGAGGCTATAGAAAGTCGAGACCTTGTGGAGTTAACTGCCACCCTATGCACCACACTCTTGTACCTTCCGTTGCTAAATATCTGTCACAATAACATACATTTGTGGACATGTTAAATATTGCCATCTATCTAATAAATCAAACTTTTAGGGGACAATTTTTGGAGGTATTTTTTTTTCTATAATAGGAAGTTTGAGAGGTAAAATTTAGCTAAATTTTTCACCATGCAAGTTGATGGAGCCAATTACTTAAATGTTATATATTTACAAATTGTTAAATATAATAGGTATAATTTTTTTATAAATATTACTATTTAACCCGTGTGTAACACACGGGTATTAAACCTAGTCTATATAATAATTCAAGGTTTTAGGGGGGGTCATTTTTAGGGGGAAATATTTGTTTTATAATAGGAAGTTTGGGAGGTAAAAATTGTATGGAATTTTTTCTCATGCATAAGTTGATGGAGGCAAATCACTAAATGTTAAATATTTATAAATACTTCAAATAATGTTATAATTTCTTTATAAATATTATTATTTAACCCGTGTGTAACACACGGGTATTAAACCTAGTATATGGATATATCAAAATATCTCTTTTGCTTAAATTAGATGACTAAACCTCAAAATCGAGTAATTATTCGAATATTTTTATGATTAAAAATGAATGATTCATTTTTTATGTGTTCTCACATTATTTATATATGTTCGGGTTAGCAGAATTAGGTTCAACTAAAAGTCTAAAACCTATAGAATGTCTAAAAAGACATATTAGCCATTAAAGATCTAATATTAACTGAAGATCAATGGCCTAAAAATACAAGGTGACATAATAATAAATAGTTTAAACTTTAAAGGTAAGCCAATGGTATATTATCTTTGCCTCATTTTCAAATTCCACCCATTTTTAAATGGTTATAACTTTTAGATATGACATTATTTTTTAATAAAATGCAAATTGTCCTAAAATAATCCCAACTAACACCTATTGGCCGAAAATAATCCCAACTCAGTTTATTCCCTCCTGTGGTCCCAAATCCAACTTTTTTGGCCTATAGTGGTCCGCCGTTAAGTGCACTTAACGGGCGTTAACTTTTTTCTATTTTTTTTTTCGAATTTCAAACCGATATTTAGGGATTTTGACCGGGAGGAGAATACGAGTCAGTTGATGTAAACCTTACCACCAATTGTTGCTCAAAATAATTTAATTTTGTCACCCGGTTAAAGCACCGTTAGGGTTTAAACACCCAATTGAAGACCGTTTTGCCGTTTGGAACACCGGTTCAAGGTAAGGTTTACATCAATTAAATCGTATCCTCCTCCCGATCAATATCCATAAAACATTGTTTTGAAATTCGAAAAAAATAAAAAAAAGTTAACGGCCGTTAAGTGCACTTAACGACGGACCACTAGAGGCAAAAAAAGTTGGATTTGCTACCACTGGAGGGAATGAGTTGGGATTATTCTCGGCCAATAACTGTTAGTTGAGATTATTTTTGAACAATTTGCCTTAATAAAAATTACACTAAAAATGAGCATTTATTTTTATCTTCAAATCGCATATAATATTGATGAATAAAAAATAATTTTTTTTTCATGTTTCAACTCATTTTGTTATTTCGTCAGGTCATTGTATTATTTGTCAGGTGATTGTGTTATATTATGTCATTGTGTTATATTATAACTTGCTTTCTAATACAAATAAAACATAATTTATAACACAATATGTCAAATCTTATAATTTGTTTTCATTGTTGACATAACTAGGGGTGTAAACGAGCCGAGTCGAGCCCGAGCTTGGCACTAATCGAGCTTGGCTCGTTACATTTTTCTGAAGCTCGAGCTCGGTTCGAGCCCATAACTTAGGATCGAGCTCGACTCGTGAAGTGTATTTGAAGGCTCGAGATCGGCTCGAAAAAGCTCGAGTCTGTTTTGCCAAGGTGCTTAAACGAGGTCAACATAAGAAGCAATGAATGATGGCAGTTGCAAGGAGAACGATCGAAAGACAGTGTTGATGAACCAGTGGTGGCGAGGAAGATGGCCGGAGGGAAAGGGTAGCAAATCGGAGATGAATGATGGTTGATGACGTTGCAGATCTACAATGTATGATGACGGTTGCAGATCTGTGATGCTTGATGGCTACCATGGACGATTAGACGATGGTTACTTGGGATGAATGACTGTTGAATATTCTTGGTTATGAACTATGGTTCTTGCCTCTTGGTAATTTGGGTATAAAAGTTATTGAAATGTGATCTGAGAGAAAAAAGAAAAATCGGGAAGTGGAAAGTGAGGCTTAAGCATTTTTGGTGTTATATGAATAAAAATATTAAAAATTAATAAAAATATTATTAGGCTCGATAAGGCTCGCGAGCTTTAGCGATCTTTGGATGCTAGGCTCGAGCTCGGGCTCGTAAACTAAACGATACATATTTCAGGCTCGAGATCGGGCTCGAGCTCGTTAAGGCTCGACTCGTTCGAGCTTTTTAGCGAGTCGATCCCGAGTAGTTTGCGAGCCGGCTTGACTCGTTTACACCCCTAGACATAACCATATGTCATAACATAAAATCTCAAATCCATTACTTGTTTTATTTGTGTAACATTTAAAATATCTTATAACTTTTTTTTTCATGTTTTAGCTCATTGTGTTATTCGTCAAATCATTCTGTTATCTCATAAGGTCATTGTGTTATTTCATTAGGTCGTTGTGTTATATTATAACTTGTTTTCGAATATAAACTAAAACATACATAATAACACAACATGTCGAATCTTATAACTTTTTTTCATGTTTCAACTCATTGTGTTATTCGTCAGGTCATTGTGTTATTTAGTCAGCTCATTGTATTATTTGTCATGTCATTGTGTTATATTATAAGTTGTTTTTTAATACAAATAAAATACTTCATATAAATAATAACACAATATGTCAAGTATTATAACTTGTTTTCATTTTTCACATAGCCAAATGCCATAATATAACATCTCAAATTTGTTACTTGTTTTATTTGTGTAACATTTCAAATATATTATAACTTGTTTTTTATGTTTTAACTCATTGTGTTATTCGTCAGGCAATTGTGTTATTTTGTCAGGTTGTTTTGTTATTTAGTCAGGTCATTGTGTTATATTATCACTTGTTTTTTTTAACGGCAAATGTAAGACCTGATTCGGAGGATAGATGTTATTTTAATCGGACCCATGTATCCGTTTTCCAGTCAGGTCAGGACCGCACCCCAACCCCCACAGGAGGAAACTCATATTTGATGAGAAAACCTTCTGGCCCAACCTAGAACCTTCATTTTTTCATTTTTTTGTTCCAAGTGGGACTTGAACCCAAGACCTTCTCACTTTTATATGTCTTGGGTACCTCACCTTAACCACTTAAGCTAAGGATCAATGGTTTTTATCACTTGTTTTTTAATACAAATAAAACATATCTAATAATACAATATGTCAAATCTTATAACTTGTTTTCATTGTTGACATAGTCATATGACATAACATAACATCTCAAATCTATTGTTTTATTTGTGTAACATATCAAATATATTAAAAGTTGTTTTTTTTTCAGCTCGTTGTGTTATTCGCCAGGTAATTGTGTTATTTTAGATCATTGTGTTATTTCATCAGGTTATTGTATTATAACACAATGTAACATAATGACATAATATAACACAATAACCTAACAAAATAACACAATGAGCTGAAAAACGCGAAAAAAATATGTTTTTATATATAAATTATAAATATTATACGCGTTTTAAAGATAAGAAAACGCTCGCTTTTAAGGTGCAATTTTTTAAAAAAAATTAATGTCTTATATAAAAGTTATGAACGCTTAAAAAATAAGGTGGAACTTGAAATATAGAAACATTATCAATTTTACCCTTCTTCTAATTTTAAGGTAGTATCACATATTATCATCTTATAACTTCATAGACTTTGTAAGAAATTTAGACTTTTTTAGTATAACTCCACTCTGGCATAGCACCCGATATATGTACAATTTATCTAGAGTTGTCTCCTATGATAAATTAATGTATGAAGTGAAATGTAAAACAAGAACTAACTAACCTCAAATTGGTCACCAATATTGACAACAAATGAATTAGGGATGGGTTTAACAGTAACCCATTGAGCATTGTGTTGTATTTGAAGACCTTCAACTTCATCTTGTAAAAGAAGAGTGAGCAGGCTGTAATCTGAATGAGGGGGCAGACCCAGTGTGAGTTGTGGCTGTGGGCATTCTGGGTACCAATTCACCATCATAAGTTGGTTTCCGTCTTCACAAAGCGCGCTCTCGTTCGTCACTCCAATGCTTTCCAGTATCGCCTCCATCACGCTTTGGTATAAATCTCGGGTTTTTGTCGAGTAGTCGCCCACTGCTTCCCTGTTGTTACAAATACATATGAACATGCATGATGTCGTTATAACAAACTCATGTCATACTTGCAAATGTAGAGATTAATTATTGTAACAAAAATTAAAATTAATTTCTTAAGATAAATATGTATGTAGGAATGATATAGTTTAAAGAAACGTATTCATGGATATTAGGAATTTTAGTATATATGTTGATGGTTTTTCTATGCTTTTATGTTTGGGTAGGAAATTCAGTTCACCGGAAAGCGGCTAAGGAAAATTGAATTTTAAAAATCACAACTTTCATTTATTTGGCTGAAAAAAATCTTAGTTGAGGAACTTTTTGCTAGAGATCACAATTTTCAAACATATTTGTTTAAAGAGCCTTTGTTAAAAAACACTTAACGTCGTTAAGTTTTTTCGAATTTGAAACTAATGTCTTACGGCTTTTGATCGGGAGGATGATACGAATCAATTAATGTAAAACTTACATTGAACCCGTGCTCCAAATTAAGAAAACAATGCTTCAATTAATGTAAGATTTAATGTATCATAAAACGGTTTCATTGTTTGAATCAGCTGTTTGGGGTAAACTTTAAATTAATTCATTCGTATCCTCATCCGGTTAAAAGCCCTAAAGCATTATTTCAAATTAAAAAAACTTAACGACGTTATAAGTGTTTTTTAACGGGGGATCTTTTAAAAAAATATATTTGAAAGTTGGGATCTCTAGCAAAAATTTTCTCAGTTGGAATTTTTACAGTTAACGTGAAAGTTGGAATTTTTAAAATCAAATTTTTTTGAAAACAATCTTATGTTTATTGAAAACGGTGCTTGTAGATCGTACTGCTCCTAGAAATGCATATTTCGAATATATATAGAGGAAGGAAAGTTCCAAACAATAAATGACTTTTTCATTTCCTTATATAAACCGTAAAAGCACGTCTTTTGTCACCCCACCGCGTTTATGTTGGCTAATTACAGATTTCGGGGTTGTTTGTTTCAGTCTTTTAATTGTTTATATATATATATATGTCTGAATGATAATTCAGATATTTGCCTCTGAATGGTTGAGCATTATATTGAGTATGTATGGTTAAGACCTCTTATCTGCTCAGACATTTATCTTTGAATAGTTAAGGAATATATTAGCTCTAAATGATTCAAACTTCTTTATGTGTATTTTTGTAACAGAACTCGTCCTTTAGACTAACCATTGTTAAAGTTTTCCCTTAAGTCAATGACAGTTTAGTCTTTTTACATCTAATGGACTTTTTGCGTAGTTTTAGTTAAAAGACGTCTTCTGCATCTTTAATATTTTTTAATTAAAGACTTCGTTTATTTATGTATTTTAAAAGTTTTATGTATATTATCATATAATTAAAATATAGAGAATTTTTATATATACATATAATGTATTAATTGTCATTAACTAGAGATAAACAATTACAAGGAGATAGTTTATTATAATATTCATGTACTTACTACATTTTCGGTACATTTTAGTATAAATATTTAAAGTAATGTGAAGTTAAGAATTACATTTTTGATTTTATACTTTTTTTGCTTGATTAAATACTTTTTATGATTAGTAAATAATATTGTAAATGTCATTGTAATCTATAATACGTTTAAAAATCAACATGATTTTTTGGTAATTTTTAAAAGATTTCAAAACTTTACGACGATTTTTAGTGATTTTTGAATCTTTATGAACAATATAAATAATATTGTAAAAGGTTTTGCCGTTCGAAAAAAATTGTATTCACAAATTATAATAGCACTCACAATATAATTTACATATTATAAAAATATTTAATCAAACACAAACAAATATACTAAAAATATACCATAAATGTATTTTTCTTAAACTCACACTACTTTCAATAATTATACTAAAAATGTACCAAAAATACTATAATTGTAGATGCATTATTATATGTATATATAAACATTGTATACATGTTAACTGAAAGATAATATTCATAAAAAGTTGTAAAAATACATAAATAAACTAAGTTTCTAACTTAAAGATATTAAAATTGTAGAAATTGTTCTTAAAGTTACTTAATATTACGCAAATGGTCCTTTAAGGGTAAAAAATTAAATTGCCCTTCACTTAACGACAAAACTTAACGTCCGTTAGTCTAAAGGACCGAACATGTTACAAAAGTATATATAAATGATGTTTACTATAACTTTTGTACTTTAAAGACGAAAAAATGATTGTTTTACCGTTCTCTGTAATTTGTTATATAGCTAGATTTACATTTGATTTATACTTAGATTTCGTTTACAAGATTGCAAGGTTGCAATGGGATTGTAATCCGAAATGATGTTAAAAGGTAGAAGGGTTGCTAGTTAACTTGTCAATTTGTATTATAAGGAACTAATAGGTTAAATAGTATTTGATTGATTAAAATTATTTTGTTATAAAAGAAAAGGCTTTAATTACCTCAAGTCAAGAGGAGAAGAAGGCCAAAGAGAAGAAAAATCTTGCATGGGATAACAACTTAACTTCAAGAAATCTCTCCAACAAAACACACTATCATTGTTCTGGTTAAAACTAGTGCCATATCGAACTGGTGCATACAAATTCGAAGACATATAACGTTGTCTCTCCTCATAGGGTTGCTCGAAAAACCTTTTACACACATCTATCATCTTACCAATAACCTCATTCCCAATCCCATGGTTTACCAACTGCATCAACAAAAAGGTATTATTCCAACAATTTATCTTGTAACCTAATTCAACACTAATTGTCCATATATAAAATCACACAATTACGTTAAACTATACATTAGCTAGAAAACTAGCATGTTTTATATGCCGGTTTTCCCCGTAAATGCATCAAAAGTGGCATTTTTCCAACAAAGTTTCTTTTGGTGAGAAATGCCTTTCCCAAAAATAGTTCTGATCATGTTTATGAACTTTCGACAATCGTTACAATGAAAATTAGGGTTTAGATTTCTGACGGAATTCGATGGAAATTACACATGTTGGTATTTCATCACTTTTCTGTCGTTAAATTAGGATTTTCTATCGCTGGAAAACTTTTCATGAAAATTAATTAGGGTTTAGATTTTCTAACAAAGTTTCAAATAACATATGATGATAATTATATTTGTTGGTATTCTCCCACTAAATTTCCGACTACATTTTCTAACGAATTTCAGCTAAAAATTATTTTCTATGAAAATTAAGTTTAAGATTTTCTGATCAAATTTAAACCACTCGCCGATGATAATTGTATTTAATTTAATACTTTGTATTTTGTAGCTAAATTAGTGTTTGAGTCTCTTAGTGTTTTGTTAGTACTAATATTTACCTGAAAAAACCCAAACTCTTGACAAGCTCTTGAAAGGGATGCAAGAACTTGTGGTCTGTCTGCACCTTGAAGCCGAGTGAAATCGATTACAGGCAGGTGGATGCAGCCATCAATTGCTAGGTTACGTGGCCTTTCGGGTTCAGGTAGAATGTATTTGGTTGGTACATGTGTGACCCCATTGTCACACATATGTTTCACACCTTTTTGGTACATTTGTTGTTGAATATGGAAGTTATAGGGTTGAGCTTGCAAAGACATTATTTTTGGAGATATGAATATTGTGCGGTAGTAAGGTGAGTTTTATTACGTGATTTATAAAACATTATATATGGGGTACGTGATTAGGGTACGTAAGACTCATTCTTGTAGTTAATAAGGTTCATGCAAACGTTGGTTGACTTGATTTAGTCAACATAGGGTTGTGGTTCTAGGAAGTTAACTCATTTTGAACTTATTATTTTATTAGGCTTTTACCCTTTCAACTGAATTATGGAAATTTGTCTTTGCAGCAAAGATCACAGTTCTTTTTCAAACAATTAAAGAGATCAAATAGTTTACTTTTATTATGTAAGATAATAGACGCCACATAGTATTTGACTTTTTTTTTTATACGGTAAAGTACATCTATTATTACATTACATTGCTCCAAATTAAATTACACTAAATATCATCTTGTCAGAGATAAAACACATGACCTTCCATCTAAAATGTAATGCCAGCTTTACCAAGTGGGCTAGTCCCACGTTGACACATAGTATTTGACTTTAGCTGTTCAATCTTTGTTTTTTTATAATATTATTAATTTCTTATTAAGGTAGTTAGTATAATATTATGTCCTTGTACAATTACGTGCCAAAAGGTGTTCGTGTGTTGTGACGAGAAATTGACATGGCTAAGTACTTGCAAAGAAGGGTATGGAGTTCCGCATCTTAACCTATGAAAATCGAAATATAAGAAGTAGTTGAGAATCAGCGTAAAAACTTTAAAAAGTAAATTTAATAGTGACATTCACGTGGTAAAGGGAATGATTGTGAACTTAATCATGTTGTCAATAACGTATTTGAGAAAATCTAAATAGAATACCACTCAACACGATTACAATAACGTTGTAAAAGGCGGTAAAATCATGTAGTTAAGTATTTAGAGAGGAGAAATTGACCGTATAGAAATAGAACATAATTAGATAAAAACACACTGAAAGTGTAAGAAATTGGAGTTTTAAAAACGGTTGTTACAAAAAATGGATTCGATTAAAGAAATTACGAACAAAGTATAAGACAATTTAAGAATAGTTAAAAACACATATTAAAAAAAAAAAAAAAAAGAAACACCAGAAAAACAAAAGTTTTTGTGGCTCCTTGGTTTTGAGCTTGCATGGGCAGGTTTGTAAAGATTTGTATGTCACTTAAGATGGAGAGTTAAGCTAGGAAATAAAAACAGAAAGAAAACCAAATGGCTACATTACTAAACGAGATATTGTAAATGCCATAAATAAATTACAACCTGACCTGACCTAACCACCTCTATTATATATATCTCTTTATAGTATGTGGTGTCATAAATTTACAAATGGTTAAATGATGATTTTGATCAAATTAAGTCATCCAAGAAGTCAATGTGTTTGCAAAGATAAGGGATTCAATGTGTTGAGATTAGGGAATGGGTTATTGGATTTTAATAATCCGAACTTTAATGAATTGGCTGATATTAATCCTAACTTTAAAAATTCCTTGTAGCAGTCCCAACTTGTAAATTATTTTCTTCCATCGAACCTTTTATAAGTGTGACACAAAAATGGTCGGGTAAGGTTTTAATGAGACACAAAAATGGTCTGGTAGGTTTTTTGAGTATCCGTTATAAAAGGCTCGATGGAAGAAAATAAATTATAAGTTGGGACTGTCAGAGGGAATTTTTAAAGTTGGATTAATATCAGCCAATTCATTGAAGTTCGGATTATTAAAATCTAATAACCCTTAGAGAATTGATAGTTGTGATTGACATTGGTTGCTCTTATCATATGATACCTAACAAGAAGCATTTCAAAAGTTTTTAAGTATAAAGATATTGAAGAAGTGAAATTAAGAGATTATATGCCTCATGTCATTATAAGTCTTGGTGTTCTGCCTCTATAATTGGAAAATCATATACATCACAGGTCTTCCAAAGAATGTAATTTCATTAGGGAGTTTTGAATGTGTTGGTTACAGTGTGAGTTTAAAGTGTGTAAAGGCTAGGGTTGTAAAATGGTCTATTGTGGTATTGATTGGTACTAGGAGAGGTAATAGTTTGTATATTATGCTTGATGGACAAGTGGTTCAATGGGCTCTCTCAGTTGTCGAAGATAATAAGCCTAATTGGTATGAAGTGTTCGTATAAATATTTCTTTTCACAAAATACTTTAGAACTAATTAACAAACTTTAAATTGATAAAACAATTTTTTACTTGTACAAATGACACAAAGGCTCCCAATAGTAAATCTTAGTCACCGTCTAGTTCGATGTTTAAAAGATGTTTATGCGTAAAAGTAAAGCTTTTAGATAATGAACATGTTTAACAAATGAAATGTTTAAAACAGGTAAATATTAGTTACTCTATTGTTAATAGAGAAACGTCATGAACAGTGAGGTAATTTGGTAATATCAGTGTATCTTCTCCTTTACGTGTCTTCTTTTGAAACCTTCCTTCAGATACGTGTCTTTGATTAATTCATAAGGCACACCTCATGTCTTTAAAATCACGGGGTGTGTCTATATGACACACCCCATGTCTTTAAAATCCACATCTTTCCCCTTTTAGTAATTTTTGTCTATTCTGCTCATAGTGTTGTTGAAAGACACGGCCTTGTGCCTTTACGGAACGACTTATTTACTAACCTTTTGGGGTCCAGAAAAGCTTTTGATTGCGTGTATATGTTTCAAAGTTTTATTTTAATATTGTGAGTTTCTAAGTTAGGGATCAATTTCTGATCGACTTTGTGTGTAGATAACGCTCATATCCAAGACATCTATGTCTATATAGTACAACCCTTGGTGACCATCCAAAGGTGGTTAGTGACTAGGAAATAATGAACTAACTTAGAGCTATGGCTTGGTGTTTCGGATTTGAGTGACATGTTTCCAGAGCACTAAAGCTTAAGTCTTTCTAACTATTTATCCTTGATGGCTAGTGACAGGGTTGTCAAGGGCGGTTTTAGAAAGGTTTCCTTGTTATTTCTTTACTTGATCTTTATTCCAGTTTCTTGGGAGTAGTTCTGTCGATCTGTCTGTGGATATCTCATACCAACTTAGTGTTGAGTCATCCATAAAAAAGTTGCGGCAACTTCAATTATGCACTCATGCATGCACCATGTTATGACAAAAAGAGTGGTTCAAAATAGAGTCTTATGTTAGTAGTATCAAATAATTGTTTTCAAGGAATCGATCCCAAATAGGTAGCTACTTGTGCATTGATCTAACTATTACTTACTTTGTTTTTAAACATTAGTACTTGTTACTCGTGTTAGTTATCTAGAATTTTACTTTTCTACACAAAACTCCTTTTAAAAATCGAACTAGACATGATCTGGATTAACTATCGGGAATCTCTTTATCCTTGGACGATATCTTGAATCTTACTAATACTATATTATACTGCAACAGACTCACTTGCCCACGTGTGTTGTATTTATAAAGGTAAAATATCATTTTTATAAATTTAAATTTTGTTAGTTCTAAAGTATTTTTTAAAAACAAAAATATATATCAACACTACACACCAGTTTACAAAGATATCCAAGGGATTCAATGCATTGGCGAGGCTAAGAAGGGACCAAATTGAGGGTCCGGGCCACCCCAGTTTTTTCCGTTCGAAGTGTTGTTTTGTTGATCGGTTGTTGATTTTTTATATATATATTGAGTTTGGCCCCCCGAAACAAAGCATTATAAAAAAAAAAAAATAATGGGTTTTTTTAACTTTGGCCCCCCCGGGCCAAAAATCCTGGCTTCGCCACTGATTCAATGTGTGAGATTAGTGAAGTTTGTTGGGTTTAGAGTTGTTGTTAGTGTATGTGAGTTATTTAGATACTGAGTTTGTGTGAGATCTTCTTCATTCCTTCATAAATCCATTCTAGTTTTCTTCTTGTTTTGTAATTGTTCTTAAGTTGAGAATAAACCAAGTTGGTGCCGGTTGAACGAGACGCTTAATCAAATAATGAGTATGTCAAGGTTCGATCTCATGGAGTGAACCTGATATAATAACATTCAATGAAGTGAAACACTGGTAAACGATGTTTAAGATCTTCACATTTGACATTTGTGATTCTATACGATGCTAGGCCTCTAGTTTAATGTTGTTGGTTCATGCTAGTACTATTGGACTTATATAACAAAATATCTTCTATATTTTCAGCAAAATATCATTAATATTTTCAAGGATCAATGTAACTACATATATTAAGACTTTGTGGACTTACATCTATATAAAATGAATTAGATTAAACTTCGTGTGTTACACGAATAAAAACATAAAAAATACATAATTCTAAAAGTAAAAAAAATAATATTTAAAAATAAACTACGCATTACATGAAATATCAGTGAAAATAAAAAAGAAAAATTTTATACGAACTCTAAGTTGAGTCTTAAACAAATAAATTCAAACTATAAACACACTATTAGCACTAAATTAGATATTTACGTTTTAAAACTGGGTGTGTTATAAATTATACCAATTAATTTAAAATAAATAAATAAGAAAAATGTACATACAAATAATCCAGATGATTGATATTCGGCAAAGTTAATGATGACACTCATATGTACTGGATCGGATGTACAGGTCGGCATGCATGGGGCTGGGTTGTAAATTGCGATGACTTTTATGTTTTAGTTGTTAACAGTTATTTTATAGATGTAAATAACGTAGATTGAAACTTTAAAAGAGAAAATTATGGTTGATTGATTTAATGTTATGATTTATTTTCATACATAACTAAAAGAGAAGATTCTTAGTTTGAGCCGGAAAAATGCTACAACACCTTTTAAATGAATGACACGTGTCCTTCAAAATCCTCTTTTTATAAAAGGTATATAATTCATATTTTTCTCTAATAATTTGACTATTTGCATAGGGTAGAAAGCTATATTGTCACGTTCGAGCTATCAAGGAGTACATATGGTTATGGTGTTCAACAATTGAATTTTGAATTCTTGAATTAATCGAAAATCGAATCGATTATTTGAATTTTGATTTTTTAAATTGGATTCGAATTCGATTGATATTTAAATTAGATTTAAAGGATTCAATTTGAATTTAAAGTAAAAACCAAATTTGTCAAAAAAAATTTTCTTTTTTAAAGAGTTAACTGCAAAATGCATCCTTGTTGTTTACACATAATAGCATTTTGCAACCCTACTTGAATATTTAGAATGTTTGCAACCCATGCTTTTTAAAGTGAGTAATTTGCATTCTCTGGTTTGTTTGGCCGTTAATTAACCATCCAAAAAATAGTTAAATTACCTAGTTACCATTATTATTCACTAGGTTTAATACCCGTGTGTTACACAAGGGTTAAATAATAATATTTATAAAAAAATAAAACCATTATGTTTAAAAAATTATAATTATTTAATATTAAAAAAATTGGCTTTATCAACTTATATGTGCACGGTGAAACAATTGCACTAAATTTCCCTCTTAAATTTCCTATTATAAAAAATAAAAAATTTCCCCCCGAAAAATTACATTCCTTAAAACCTTGAAATATTATATAGACTGGGTTTAATACCCGTGTGTTACACACGGGTTAAATAACAACATTTATAAAGAAAATTATAATCATTATGCTTAATGATTTGTGAATATTTAGTATTTAAAGATTTAGTTTCATTAACCCATGCATGGTGATGAAAAGTTTCCCTCTTAAACTTCCTATTATAAAACAAATAATTTTTCCCACTAAAAATTGCTCCCCTTAAAACCTTAATTTATTAGATAGACTAGATTTAACCCGTGTGTTACACACGGGTTAAATAATAATATTTATAAAATCATAATCATTTTGTTTAAAAATTTATAAATATTTAATATTTAAAGATATTTTGTTTCATCAATTCATGCATGGTATTTTATATCTTCCCTCTAAAACTTTCTTTTATAAAAAATTCCCCCCAAAGGTTGCCCCCTAAAACCTTGAATTATTATATAAATTAAAGTCATTACTAAAAATAAATAAAAAAACTCATGGTGAACACCCTAATGCTACCAGCGACGTGTGCTTCCCGAAATCTCTCAAAAACCAAAATGCATTCATTTTAAAACCAACCAATATGCACGAGCGTGTCTATGTTAAAACCCATTTACAAATTTCAAAAAAATTTCCTTATGTGCATGAATATGTAGGATCGATTAAAACTAAACACTAGAAATTAATATGAAAATTTAACCAAAGTTTATGTACCATATGTTTTAGAGTAGATAAAAATTTGACAATTTTCACGAATATTTCACATTTAAGACTTGAATCAGTGTATTCGTGAATAAAAAACTTACGTTCACAAAAAACTTGTTGAATCAAAAACTTGCTTGATCCATAATTAAATCACTGTTCTTAATGAAGAACCCAGGAAAAACCTTTAAATATGAATTTAATGTAATGAATGAAAAATTGAAGACCCTTAAAAATTAAATACAAATAACCCCAAATTAATGTTATGAGAAATCATATATGATTGTGGTACGTACCATAAAATGTTAACCAACTAAAATGTTGAATAAAGAGACATCCATATAAAAAATTAAAATATCAAAAGTTAACCAACTAAAATGTTCAAACTTCAGGCATCACAAGATAACGGCTACAGCCAACACGCCCATAATCAAAATAGTGTACGTGTAGAGAAGATTTCAAATTACACAACTAAACAAGTAAAATAAATAAAAATAAATGTAATAGTATTAAATAGAAACAATAAGTTAAAAACAAATAAATGTAGTAGCAAACAAACAAAGAATTTTAAAATATAAAATAAATAATGTATTTATATTTATATAATTACTTCGAATTTTAAAATGAAATAAATTCATAGATTAGTATTCGAGCTTCGAAATGAAATAAATGGATGTTGTTAAGTATTTTAGAAGGGTATGAAGTCGAGTAAATTAGGTTATGGAAATTGAAACGTATGAAGTTGTTGCGGCTTGGTGTAAAATTTTAGTAAAGTAATTTATTAAAAGAAAATATAAGAAAATGTAAAATTCGAAACTTTATAAACTTGAGAACTTGAGGCTTGAGTTCTGACACCATAAAAACATGAAGGGCTAGAAGTATGTGGTAGCAATGGGCAATTGTACAAAGCTATTGAGTTAAAACTGAAGCTTTTGAAAGTCGATAAGCCGAGGGGCTAACAAGTTTGATGGGCTAGAAGTTTACGGTGGCAAAAAGTTGTGGGGTTAGAAACGTGCGTTGGAAAAGATTAGTTTGTGTATATATACTACAAAGAGTAAAGTCAATTTTTAAAACTTAAGGGGATTAATGTGATATTTTACAAAAACCGGAGGTGAATAATATTATATCAAATGTTTGAGGACGAGAGTTATTCAACTTTAAGGTCTTATAAACTACTTTCAATAAATATTTATAAATCATACTAAAACATAAATCATAAGTGTGTATTATTGGAGAGGTTATAATAAAAATATTATTTATTTATAAAATTATAAAAAAACGATCAAAAGAACTTCAATTAAGATTGTATACACAACAAATGTTTTGAAACTTGAAAGCAATTTTGTAATTTATTGTAGATCCATTCGACGATTAAACTTGTGTGTCGTGGATGACTACTTTAATTTAACAGTGTTTGAAACTACCTTCAATACCTGACTTAGCTTTCCTGAGATTGGATGTCAACCGTCCATACTAATTTGACGCTTCAGGTCTGACTCACTCAAGAACACCATTGTCACACCTCAACCAATGATGGAATTCTCGGGGCGGACGAAAGTGAATTGACTACTCATAGTTCATTGTACTAAAATGGTTGAAATATCATTAAATCCAATTTACATTGATTACAAACCTTGAATTCCAAATATAATGAAATAATACAACATATTGAATGATTTATTTATTAACTAGGTCCAAACATGTCTTAGGTGGTGAAGCATCTTGAATAACAATTAGACTGCAATTCTTGAAACATGTGAAAAGTAAATGAATCAGCTAACGAATTAGCTTGTGAGTAAATTAACATAGGTTTTGCATACATATAATAATGATAAAACTTAATTAAACTTGATTAAACTTGATTCAAATCACATGTAATGCTCATACTATAAATTGCGAGTGTGAACATCATATATAAACAATTTGCATAATCAAACCTAATGACTGAATACATTGCATCCATTTAAGCACACAAATTAAGTGTCTTGGATAAAATCGACTCAATCCGCAGATGTAGTCATAATGAGCTAAAGCATATGAAACAGTTAATAATCACCACTCAAAAGTCAAATGGGGTGAGGCGGTGAGCTTGTCAGGTCAATAGATGTATTATTGAAACTGAGGTTTGTATAAATTAATGATCATGCCTCTTAATTGTATATAACATTACTAGTTTAGTGCCCGCGCTACGCTCGGGAACACAACATTCAAGTTATGCTTTTAAAGATGTTCATTAATGTTCCATTCAGTTTTGAGACAAAATCATGGTAAACCGGAACACATGATATATTTCTAAAAATTAGATTTTTAGTATAGCAGTATTATACTCAAATTAAAGAGAATAAAGTGCTCAGTTTTATGGTGTAGTTTATTTTTAACAAAAAATTGTATAAAAATGTTATGTATATTTATAAAACACCGAGGTCTTTAATTGTATGTTATTATTAACTTTATCCATAAGTTTTGTTTTTACACCCTATCAAGTATAAACCAACTCATGTACACCCCTTGTAGTAAAGGGTTAAAAATATAAATACTCTTAAATTTTTCATAATTCTCCAAAATATTATGGGATCAAAAATGTAATTAGTTTTATTATAATAAATTTTATATACGTCTTTTTAAATAAAAAAAATCATTATAATGAGATAATTTCTCAAATAATGCCACATAAGCTAAAAGCTATGAAAAAATGACACATAAGATTTTTTTGTTTTGCTATATTATATAAGGATGAACACGTAGTACAAGTAATAATATAAATATGATTGAATTAAATTAAATTGAATTGAACTCAAATGAATAAAAATAACAAAATAAATAAAAGTGATTTGATAATTGATAATCACTTAGGTAATTAGAGGATAATTGAAACTTAAGTATCCATGTGTCGTTATTTGTGTGATTAGACTTTCACAACAAAAGTAAGTAAATCTTTAGTTTTTTTATACAGCAAAACGAATAAAGCCCGGCCACCCGGGGTAACCTAGCTAATGGCGAAAGGCAACCCCAAATGCTCTACGAGCACAGACAGCGTTGGGTAGCCAAAACCCACCTATTAACCCAACTCCAATTTGGGGGAAACCCACTAACCCGTCTGCCCGTAGGCACGACGACAAGCTAATGGTAAAACTCGTTTGGCTTAGAGATCGAACTTGTGTTGCCACAAGTCTCCCTTCATTGCCCCCATTTGCCCCTTCCAAAGTGGTGGTAGTGAGACTAGAACTTGGGTCTTTTTTGAAAAATCCAAGTCTCTTACCACTACACCACATTTAAAGTTGCAAACCTTTAGTTAATTTACAACCCTGCTATTACTCATCACCATTGTGTTGACGGTTGTTTTTAGAACAGCAGCAGTTTATATAATTTAACTACACCAGATACGTTAATATTTGGACTAGAACCCATGACCTTTAAGAGAGACAAAGACTCTCATTTCTCTTTTAACTATTAGAATAAGAGATCATTGACAGTTATGTTTGGTAAAACCTTATATAAAATATATAGTCATAATTATAATTATAATTATAATTATAATTATAATTATAATTATAATATAATTATAATTATAATTATAATTATAATGTGGTGGGAGCTAATTAGGTGTGAAAGGAAAACACATGCATGCAAGGTAGAATTGAAGCCAGCGGAGACCATATATGTGTGAATTCATTATGGTTTTTCTTTGTCAACGGCAGTCATACGAAGACGATGTATATTCCCTCGGCCTAAAAGTCAAATAGATATGGCTTAATTTCAAAGAAACAAGAAATCAAATAACGTGTCTTTAAATTCAAAATCAGTGACCTAGCTTACTAATTGGTTCAATACCACGTATCATATGCATGCTATTGCATGGAAATGGGCTCAAAGTCTAAGAGGCTGTTTGATAAGTCTTTTAATGGTATTAAGAGACTAGACTATTTTTTAATAGTTCATAGCCTTTTAATGGTTAAAAAATATCCTTAAGTTTGAATGGTTAATATGTAACATTAAGAGGTAGGGGCTGTTTGGCAAGTAGTAAATCATTAAGGGGCTGTTTGTTTACCTCTTAATGGTTCAGTTCAGTGCTTAACCATTCAGCATTCAGCATTCAGAGCGTTTGTTTATGAAAAAAAGAGTCTTTGAATGGTTTAGTTAAGTGCTGAATGGTTAAGAGACTGAGAGATGCTGAATGAAACTGAATGAAGCATATGCTAACTTTATACTCATCTGAAGTTCTACCTCAACATCCATCTTATTGATGGAACCTCTTAATGGTTTAGACCTCTTAACCATTCAGCACTTAATGATTCAGATTTTACCAAATAGCCCCTAAGTGCTGAATGGGAGATTTCTATCAATCGACTTATATTATCGTTCCGATCAAAAGGGTTATAACATCGGTATTGAATTTGGAAAAAACTTAACGGCGTTAAAAAAAATTAACGACGCCACCAGTGGTTACCAAAGTGATAAAAGTTGGGACTGTTGACAGCCAATTCAATAGTTGGGACCGGTAGAAGACAAAATGTAATAGTTGGGACTAATGAAAACCAATATACCCTTAATGAAATTGAAATTTTATTAATAATGTGTTTGGTTAAAAAATGAATTGGAATCGAAATTGAAATTAACTTCACCAAATTCTTTTAGTTGTGGGATTTCTAATTCCATCCAAAATGTGAAGGAATTCAAACAAAATCAAAGGAATAATCGACCATTGTGGCGTCGCCTTGACCATTGTTAACAAGAACCCACCCATGACTCGCATCGCATACATTCGATCAAAAAACATACTCGTGACGACCCGCTCAATTTCCTCCGGAACATTCCAGCAACGACCTGCGCACTTTCGTTTGGAGCAGTCCGACGACGACATGCATAATTTCATCCGGAACGCGTCGTGCGACGACCTGCACAAGCTATGCGAAGATCAACACAATTTCTTTCGGAAAGCGCCGGTGACGACCCACACAATTTCGTCCGGAACGCGCCCGGTGACTACCTGCACAATTTCGTCCGCAACATGCCTTGTGACGACCCTAGCAATTCGTCCGGAACTCACCCGACGACGACTCGCACAATTTCGCCTGAAACGCCCTCGGCGACGACCTAAGCACTTTTGTGGGACGCGTTCGACGACGGCCCGCACAATTCGTCTGGAACGCGCTGAGCGAGGACCTGCATATTTCCGTTCGGAACACGCCCGGTGAGGATCTGCACAATTTCATCCGAAAAGCGCCCGGCGACGTGTAACAATCCCGGTTTTTGGGCCCGGAAATTTTTTTTTTTAAAATCCATTGGGCTTGGCCCAACTATTACTGGACTTAGGCCCCGCTTAAATTATTGGGCTTGGCCCAACCCTTATTGGGCTTAGGCCCAACTTAAATATGGGCTTGGCCCACGTATGTTACGATAAAAAACGATGACGAAACCCGTCATATTAATTACCCGAGTACGCGTAGGAATTATTTTTACTACCACGAGTTAGATAGACATTTCCCCACTAATATCTTTAGCATTTCCAATTGTTAGGATATATATTTAAATTACACTTATGACATATACTAGGCAACAAATTAATAAGGATACCAATTTTATTAACCTAATAGCCACTAGACAACCTTGTACATATATATAAATATATACATACGTACAAAGGCATATATATATGTGATCATACGCAAAACTTATATAATTATCAAAACCAATAAAATCCCATACAAACACATAAATAAAAACTTGCACCATAGTCTCCAAACTTATAAAAACCAACACTCACATTATATAAAAATCAACCCATTCAACATATATAACCACACATATATATATTAACAAACCCATTAAATAAACACCTACACTTATATACAATTACACATACAACCAACACACAATATTAATCACCTACAACCAATTATTTATACTACCCAATAAAAACACACATGCATGAATATATGCATACATTCATACGACCACATATATATATATATATACACACACATTTTTTTTTTTATAAACTACAACTACAACTTACCATTTAAAAACACCAAATTTATAATAACACAAAATATATAAAAACTAATTAAAACACACAAAACTAATTAACAAATAAATATGAATGCTTGCAAGTATTGCCCTAGTCACCTACCTATTCTTACCTTGTCCCCTAACCACACTACCCACCTCCCATGCACCCAATGCCCAAGATAACTTGAAATCCCCACCAAAATCTCTTCACACCCAATGCAAGATCCCTTCTCTCCCCTCCCTCTTCTTGTTTCAGCCGAATCCAACACACACAACACACATCCACACTTTCATTTTCATAACACAAACCCACAACATCCAAAAATCTCTCTCAAACAATTCTCTCAACTCCCAAGCTTTCTTCATCAACTAAAAAACGTGTAACTCAGCTACAAGGAGACCACAAAGTCGACCAACAACACCACAACATCATCAAACACAAGCAAGAGGAGCCACGGGTCCAAAGAAACCGTAACCGAGCAACCGAAGCAAGAACCGTTCGTCACCACAAGCAAGCACGCCAAGACCAGCCCACGCCCAGCTTTGTTCCAGTCGATTTCCAGCCTCCATTGTGACTCTCATACCACCCCAAGTGCACCCCCACTCACCCTCAACCTCAAGGTAACGAGAAAACACCCGAAAATGCACTATACGTGCATAAAACGTTCATTTTTACACACAATGAATACCAACACTTCCCATATATTTTTGAACACCTTCAAACACTTATTTTTCAGTAACAAAAGGATTAAAAACCATAAAACCTTTTTCTAAACAAAAATGTACAAGTTTGACTAAAATAGTCAAACTATACACTTTATTTTGAGAATAACAACAACACCCAACTAACAACCTTGAAAACATAATTTTATATTTTCTGGAGCTTCTTTATAATAAAATATGGTTACAAAATAAATTTCACGATTTTTAGAGTTGTACATTAATTATTATGCATTTTTGAATATTAAAAATGGATAAATACACTAATATTCACAAAAACGTGTGGGGAGTATAAAAATACAAAAATTTGTTATCTTACTGTTATAAATATGTTTATAGGTGAATATTACTGATTATGATTGATTGTTGATGGGTGTACATAAAAATCGAACAATAACCGAAACTAAAACGTACAAAACAACGAAAATACCAAAAATGTAAAAATACCAAATTTTTAATATCTCAGTAGCTTAAATATATTAAAAATAAGTTAGAAAATAAATTTCATAATTTTCCTAAAAAGAATGTAATTACTATGAATTTTTGAATGTTTAATAGGATTAAAATACAAAAATTCGTATAAAATAATTAAGAACACTTTGGACCAAACTTACAGAACCTAAACTCATATTTAAGTATAAAATAACTATTTTAAGACTTAAAATGTTACCTAGGACCCTCTAAGCGTAAAACGTAATCTTAACCGAACCGAACGCGTTAAAAACACGAAACCCAACGAAACAAGAAAAATCTGATATTTTACAATTCCAGAAGCTTTTTTTATATAAAAACTAAGTATCCCAACAAATTTCATAATTTTTATAAGCCTAACCTATTTATTATAAATTTTTGAATATAAAAGACCAAGTAAATGGTAAAAAGCACAAAAATTAGAAAAATACATTTTAATCAGAAATATCACTTTTTATACAGTATATATAACCTAAGGAAGTATTTTAAAGAATAAAAATGTTTAAAAAGATGTTTTGTAAATAAATTGTTCATACGTCGGTTACACACGCGTTAAAATACGAAAATGACCAACGAACCTTAAAACTCAATTTTTGGGCTATAAAGCACTTAGTTACTGATTAAATAAGCTATAACCAAAATTTCAACAATTTAGGAAGTACCAATTATTTTATACAAATTATTTAAGTTTAAAAACACGTAAACCGACAACTACTAAAATAATTTGTAGAAAATAATTGAAACACCTAAAAACCATGAAACATCATATATTACAGTAACTAAGACCCCTTTAACTTAACATAGGAGCCCGAGATCAAAATAAGCTCAAAAACCTAAATCATAACCCGACACGTAACGTTTTACCGCAACCGGAGAAACCGGTAAACTCGAAATCTACCCCGAACTTTATAAACACTTTAAAACCAGTAGTTTAACCTTAAAATATGTATAAGACCAATACACAACACTAACACACCTAGAAATGAGAAGTTATGACCAAAAACTTAACTTTAGGGCTAAAAGTGTCAATATAACAAAGTTGAGGGACTAAAAGCGACAACACTCAAACTTTCTGATTTTTATGGAAAATAATTTAAATACTTACTGAATTAAACTGAAATAATATGGATTTAAGTGTTAGAACGAGAACAAACCAACGAGAACACTAAAACGACTAAACAACCGAAAGACAAACGCACCCGTTATGGAACGCACGTAGACTTATATATTTTAGAATCTAACTTGATTAAACTAAACATAGGAAGTCCGCTAGGAGGTAGGACTCTCACGCAAACCATTAACTAGGAAGTTCTTGAGCAAAGCTACAGGTGAGTTCATGAACCCCCTTTTTACATAATACTTTTGGGGCTGATACATACCTACTAAACTTGTTTATATAAACTAATTTTCATGGTGTAACACATCTGCTACTTGTCCCCGAACGTTGGTACAACTTTCGGTAGCCATTAACTTCTTGCAGGAGCCCTTTGATATGTGAATAGTACTATTTGGGAATCCCCCGCGTACAGTGGCATACCCCCCACTGAGGTTGAAAACCGTTACGCCACATGTTCAATGAAACGTTGGTGCTTAGCAGAGCACGTTAGCCCACTTTGGGTTAGGGGACTATTATTTATTGTATTCGGGTTGGGTATAATCCGAACAGGTTTGGCTACATATATTGTCGACCGTACACCATAAAATATATTGTTTTAGTGTCATAACTTTTATTAAACCATGAGCTCACCAACTTTATGTTGACGTATTTTTGGGTATGTATTTCAGGTAATTGATTGGAAGGTTATTTAGCTCGTTGATTTGAAGTTAGGGCTTGGAACGTTTTGGAGGATAGCCCACTAGTTATTTTAATATGTTTTTAAGACTGATATGCACGCACTAGATAATTTAAATTTCTATGCTTTCTGTTTAAAACTATTAATGGGATGAAATATGCCCACGTGGACAACTTTTATTATATTAAATGAATATGTAGTTTATTATTTCCGCTGCTTATTTATGATATCAGTCCGTCATGACCCGGCCCGTTTGGTCGGGGTGTGACACGACGACCCGCACAATTTCGTCTAGAAAGCGCCCGACGACGCCCCGCACAATTTCGTCCGAAACACACCCGATGACAACCTACACACTTTCGTCCGGTTAATTAATAGCGTGCACTTCACCATTAATCTCGTTCAAGTCAAGGCGGTTAGGTGGTGGTAAGAGATATGATGGATTCCAATTCATTTGCCAACCAAACACATCAACAGTGTAATTAAGATTCCAGTTCCAACAAATTCCAATTCCTATTGGAATGTTTAAATTCCAAATCCAATTCCTTCAAATTTTAATTCGAATCCAATTTTCAATTCCAATTCCATTACAATCCATAAACAACGCCCACAACGCCCCAAACGCCCCTAAATCGGAGATCGTAGTAAATTTATGATTTTTGTTGGAAGATTTTGGAATTATTATTAGCTAAAAGAATTTTCAATAAATTAATTGTATAAAGTTGTTCGCACTTACAAATCAGAATATGATCGTGAATTCAAGGAGAATTATGAATGGTGAAGAGTGAAAACGAAAACATAGGTACCTAGGGATATTCAAAATACCTGAATTTGATTAACCAGACTTAACCTGAACCCAAATAAGCTAAATAGGGTTGGGTTAATTTAATAAGGTAAAAAAGTCTTAATATGGTTATCGAGCTAATCTGACAAACCCGAAATATAATTTGGATTGGATTTCGGGTGTATTTTATAAAAAATCAGGTCCAGATTAACCTGAATAGTCAAACTAAAATTTAATCTGAATAGTCAAACTAAAATTACCTTTGGAAATGGTGATACTAACGAAAATGATGTCATGTAAGTTTGGCCAAAAGTATAGTATAAAAGCTTTAGCACACGTAATTATAATATATAAACTTCCTGTTAGTTTTGTGTTGGGTGAAAGATTTAGACATTTCTTTTATAATATAATCAATATATGAACGCCTATCTCGTGTTCCAAGTCAAAGTAGAAAGAATTACACAATTATAGTAAATTAACTTCATTTAACATAATGTTTTTGAATATTCTAAATTAGGTTATATCCTCTGTACTACACGTGTTGAAATAGGAAATAATCAAGATTAATATAACTATAAGAACTTGTCAATATAAAATTTAAATCATTGTTTAAACCCGTGTATTACATGGATTGATATATAACCCATTTCATAAATTGAGTCAACAATCTTCCTAAAGAGCAGTTTAATAAAGGTGCACAAATCGGTTTTTTAAAGAACTGGTTCTGGTTCTAGTTGGCTGTAAAAGAATTGGTTCTTACAAGAACCGATTTATGGTGTAAAAACTAGAATCTATGTAACCGAATCATGTTCTTGTATAACCGGTTCTAGTTCCTATAGAATCGGTTCTGGTTCTTAAAAAACCGGTTTTTTTTCTATGAGATAGGCAAGAACGCTGGCTGATGTAAATAAGTAGTAACATTATGCTAGACTAAATAAGTAGTAACATTAAAAACGTTAAATATTACAAGATATATTGCTCTTAAAACATTAAATAAGTAACAACACTAAAACATACCGGTCTTTTTGTAGGTACCAGTTTCGGTTCTTTTGGAATCTAGAATCTGGAAAAAAATAGTAGAACCTATTTAGAACCTACAGTTCAGTTTCGGTTCGGTTCTTGTAGAACCAGTTCTTCTAAGAACCGATTTTCGGTTATTGAATCGGTTTCGATTCCGTTTTTTTGTGCACCTCTACAGTTTAATATGTAACTTTATTAAAAAAAACTTAGAGATTGTTACTAAGAATAATGTAACTTTCTTATACATAACTCACACACTACAAAGTCTTAGGGGTTTTTTGGTAAAATCTGAACCATTAAGTGTTGAATGATTAAGATGTTTGAACCATTAAGTGCTGAATGGTTAAGAGGTCTTAACCATTAAGAGGCTCTATCAATGAGAGGATGCTGAGGTAGAAATGCAGATGAGAGTAAAGTTACTATATGATCCATTAAGTTCCATTCAGCATCAATCTGTCTAATAACCATTCAGCACTTAACTGAATCATTCAAAAGCTTTTTTATGAAACAAACACTCTAAATACTGAATCTGAATGATTAAAAACTAAACTGAAATAGAGATGAATTTTGAAAAGACAATCTTTTAGATCAATTAACCCAACCCAATCCTACCCTACCCTACGAGACTCATTTTAATAAATGTATTTTCAAGTTCATCATATCTAATACAAACAAAAGAAAACATCCACCACTTGGTTCGTTCAATATGTACATATTAAAAATACTATTGTAAAAATTTAGCAGGGTTTGCTATCAACTGATGTGGTACACCCATAACTTTCACATAATCACATAAGAAATATACCTGTTGGTCATTTGCAATTTAAAATGTCATATACAATCTTCTTAAAAACTTATCACTAACCTCCAAAGCAATGTAATACATGGAAAAAAAAGAACAAACAGGACAGCCAAATTAACAATCCGACCCGATTAACATGAAATTTGATCGGTTTGACCGGATTAACAACCCATAATTTTTGTTAAAAACATAAGGTTTGCTAATTCATCTAGAAATAGATGTCATAGTAAGATGAGGTTTGTTTCTGAAAACCAGTCGAACAAAATAGGAACTAGTTTCGGTATTTGAGTTTGTCGTTTTTTGTATTGGTATTCGATACTAGTACCGTCATTTTTAGTATTCCCGCATTTCCTTAACTACTAAAAAGGGGGCTGGTGATTTGTGGCATATGCCCCAAACCCAACCCGAATTCTCGACTCGAACCTGAATCCGTCTACCTTTTATTTATTAGTATTTACTTTCTCTAAATGTAACGCTCGTTATTAATATAAATGAATATGTCGGATTCCATGTTATTCTCATCTTTAATAAAACGATCAAATTCATTTCGTGTAATATCTAAAGTTTACTATATAATTACATAAATGTATAGAAACGCCAATTTTATAAACGTTACAAGTTAATATAGTTAAGTTAGTTAGTTGAAATAAGTATAAATTAACTTTGGATTAAAACGGCTAATTATTAAACTTGTATTAACAAACTAATGTCAAAATCAAACGTTTAACTAATTTTAATCAAATTTAACGACGGTATAATCTTCCTATGATCCTTACGAACCCATACGGTCCCTTAATAATCAAATCATTAATCAAAAATCTTAGTTTATTGATCTTAAAATCGTATCCCATAAACCCAATTAACCATTAGGCAATTTAACGTTCAATTCATTAAATTCACTGATCCAGAACGTCGTTGGTATCATTTCTAACATGTTACTCTAGTTAAATTGTAACAAATTCATGTTTTGATTATCTAACGAACTCCTTGTTCTTCATCTCAAAAACCGTATATGTTCTTCATCAAATCATTGATACAAGTCACAATTGCATTGGGCTTTCATTCATCTAAGTATGTTGAAGGAATATGAAACTTTAATTGAATTTTAACAGCTTCTAGATACCAAATTGATTTCTCACACAGTCACTCTTGTCCGTCATCGTCTCAGATTCAATTGGTTCGAAATCAAGTAAGTGACTTATGTTTAAATACTCGTTATCATGTCCTTATCAATAGCCCTCTATCAATTTCATATTTCGTTGATTCAATTCGAAGTAATTTAGAAATTAGGGTTAGGGTTTTGGATTGAAATTGGGGGTTTTTTGTTTAAAAGATGTTAAAAACATTTTGTTTCGAAGCAAAATCAATAGTTGGCTTCTGTTATGCTGGTTTAGTGTGTGGGATGTAAGGGTGGAGCCTCAGTTTCGAAATCAGGGGCTGTAATATTTCTATTTGTTTTATTCCAATTACATTATTACTTTTTTCTTACTAATTATTCTCTACTTGAAATATTTTCAACTCTCACCACCTACTTTGACATAATTATCATTTTGAGCCATAACTTTATATGTTTACACTTAAGGCAAAAAAATAATTTTTTATCAACATATATGACTAAGTCACAAACATGAAACCTCAACATGTAACGAAGTCAAAACGTGACAACTAAGACTTGACGTCACATCACGCGACCTGGTTACATATCTAGTTAGTATTATCCTTTTTATTGAAAAAGAAACGTAAATGAACAGTAAAACAATTTGATGACATTATAGTATTTTGCTTGGGAGTGTAAGGGTACTTCCCAGCCATTCTCTGTCTCTTTGTAAAACCTTTTGGCATTGATATCAAAATAAATTCTGAGGAGAAGCGGGTGTAACCGGTGACAACATCCTTTCAGTCGTTTGCGGTGTTGAACGGAGACGAAAGGGCAAGGGGAGAGAACCGGGTTTTTTCCTAAGATCGATAATATCAAGTAGTATATCAGAAGAACATTATCAAGTAGTATATTTAAAATTGCTGCAACGAATAAAGCCTAAGATCGATAATATTTAGCTCCATATAATGATGATATAACCATTATGAGTGGTGTGTTTCAATATCACTGTTATAATTGGTGTGTTTCAGTGTCACTGTTATTTCTCATAGATAAGCTTTTCTTCCTAACACTTTCTTATATCTTATATTTATGTCTATCTACTATTCACATCTTGATACATTGAGTGCACTCGAGGCTAAACGCCACACGCCCTCTAGCTAGATCTTCTTTATGATTACAACTAGGTCTTAATCTCAGTAGTAGATCGGGGACCCTAGATTCGGACGGACCTGACAACTAGCCCGACCCAGATCTTGTTGTTTCAACAAACTTCAACATAAAAAGTACATGAGAACATATATGAAACTCATTCAGTAGAATAAAAAACAAAGCATCAACATATGCAGCAAACAACCATGAGGTTAAAAAGCAGCAAGTAAAAAAATCATAGTAACTGGTTTAAAAAGCATCAACATACTCAAGTTCATTAGCCTCAATTTAGTACCAACTCAACTCATAGTAACTGGTTTAGTTCCAAATTGAATTTAAGCCAAAATCAAAACAAACTTAAATCAATCGAAGGTAAAATTTTTACTTGTTTGTCTCTCAATCAATCGAATGTTTTTTTATCTGTCAAACTTGTTGATTTGCTACGTTGTGAACAGATTATACAAGATTTGCTGCTTTGGATCATAAATTGCCTATTTTTTTTAATAAACTACCATGCATTCATATTAAAAGTTTTTTACATAGAAATAGAAGGTAAACGGGCAACAAGCTGCGCCGCTAATCCTTTCTGGATAGCAAAACCAAGTCGTTTAAACACTACATTCATAGACCTCGGGGTCATAACAAAGTTATGCATAACCCGTTGGACTCGATTTAGTACCTCCACGATCTCAAGTGCAAGAAAACCAAAGGTATCAAATGCAAATGGAACGAATACATGTTGGTTGTCAATGCATGCTTTCTCGTGTTTAGCCACTTTGCAAGCAGCAGCTTTTAAAGCAGCTTGACCCACCCTGAAAACACCATTTCCCAAGCCTACTAGTGGGGAAACACATGTTAAATCCACACATGCATGTTTACCTCCTGTCCAAATATCAAAATATCTACCGGTTTAAGTATAGATCTAACTCCTGTCGGGTCAGTCAAGAAATTCACAGGTTCCTCTTTCTTAACTGAAACCCCGGATCGCCTAAATATGTCAAAAAGAACATCCCTAATTATTTGTTTTTTATTGCTAATTTCATTACTTTCAGGGCGGCCCATTTCCTTTGGAAACTAGGCATTGATAGGCCATAAAAATTTCCAAAAAAAGTTAATAACAAAGCCCAGCCCACCATCCAGGTTTCGTCTATACTAATACTCTGTTTTTTTTGTGTTTGTCTATTTTTTTTGGCAAATTGGCTTAAAATAATCTCAACTAACACCTATTGGCAAAAAATAATTCCAACTCAGTTTATTCCCTCCAGTGGTCTCAAATTCAACTTTTTTGGCCTACAGTGCTCCAAGTGGTTTAATTTTGATATCCGGTTAATACACCGTTAGGTTTTAAACACCCGATTGAAGACCGTTTTGTAGTTTGGAACACCAGTTCGAAGTAAGGTTTACATCAATTGAATCGTATACTCCTCCCGATCAATATCCAAAAAACCTTGTTTTGAAATTCGAAAAAAATAAAAAAAAAAAAAGTTAACGGTCATTAAGTGCATTTAACGGCGGACCATTGGAGGCCAAAAAAATTAGATTTAGGATTATTCTCAACCAATAAGTGTTAGTTGCGATTATTTTTAGCAAATTTAGCTTTTTGTTTGAAGTGTTTTGAGTCATCTTCTTCGTCTATTTAAGTGTTAAGTGTAATTCAAATTTTGAAAGGAGCCGTTGAAAGACAGAAATCAAATCTAGGGTTTGGGATGGATCCAGAGAGTGTTTTTCTTAAAGAAGAAAAGAGCAGCGGCAACGAATGGGAGCTTTTCAAAGAGAACGTTAGACCTTTGAAGAGAGGACGTGATGTTAAACTCCTCAACAATTCTCTCAAATCTAATTCCGATCTCAACATCAAAAACCATCTCATTCTAACACGAAGGTGAATAACATTTTTTCATTTCTTATCCTTTTTAATTCAATTCATTTCAATTCAATTCAATTCATTTTAGGAAGCTGATTAAAGCCATTGATGAGTATGAAGGTGAAGATCCCCTTCAACCATGGATCCAGTAACTTAACTTAACTTCCCCCTTTTCATTTCTAACAATTACTACTCTTTTTAATACTAATTAATACCTTACTTCAGTTGTATCAAGTGGCTTCAAGATGCTTTTCCTCCTGCCGGCGACTGCTCCGGGCTGCTTCTCATCATCGAACAATGTGTTCGAACCTTTTGGCATGATGATCGCTATAAGAACGATCTTCGTTATCTTAAAGTCTGGTTGGAGTATGTAAGTTTCCTCTTCTCTTCTCTTCACCTCTTTATCTATCTATTCACTCAAACACTCATTGCATTGCGTTGCATTGCAGGCTGACAGTTGTAATGACGCCCAAGTTGTTTACACTTTTCTTGATACAAATCGAATCGGCCACACACATTCTCTCTTTTACATATCCTATGCTAATCATCTGGAGCTCAAGAATAAAATCAAAACCGCAACTGAAGTTTACGAGTCCGGTATTTCTAGGTATATCCTTCTCTACACTATCTCAATTTATTCACATGTCTAATTCTCCTTTATATATCCTATGCTAAACATCATGACCTGAGCCATTGTTTAGACTAGACTGAGTACATAGCATAGTTCCAATATGGCCCTTTTTATCGACATCGCCAAATTCTTACTAAATTTATTGCTTGTTATTATAGAAATGCTCAGCCTATTGAGAAGCTAAAATCAGCTTACAACAAGTTTTTTGCTCGTTCCATGACCAGGCTAAAACCCACTCAAGTATATCGATGAAAATTTTTGTTTCCTCTGGTCTACTTTTTTTATACTTTGGATTGGGACTTGTGTTGATATGAAGGTTTATAAATCTGCAGGAGGAAACGTTGGAGGCTCGCCAACCTGTGAGAAGCTTTGGAACCATCTTGGCCCGTGGAGACGCTGGTGATTTTCTTCTTTCTTTAATTTTTATTTGTTAGATACAATAACTTAAAATATGTTTCCTCTAGTCATTAACATATACTTTTTTCTTAACCACCTGCCAGGAAACCGCACTCAAGAAAATAGTTTTGATATTGCTAGGAAAAGATCAAAGCAAGAAGGGTAAGGACAAATGAGTTAATGTAACATAGTTTGTAATAAATGTAAACTTTGAGTTGTTTTTTTGTTTCTGTTAGGGGTCAAGGGGGTTCACTCAAGGTGTTTAAAGAGACGGGTAATAGCTCATTGCAAGGATCGGAATCATCCTTGAAGGCCTCCACTTGGCATACTCTAGGAGCACGAGCTGAGAGAAATAAAGAGAATAACGCCATCCCTTCCAAGTGGACGTCAAATAAGGTAGGTACACAAATTTGTAATGTCGGTCGTGTTTCTTATAATCATAATTGATTGATCTTTCCCTAACGTTTCAGATTCCTCAGAGATCTTTTGGCAGAACCGCCCTTCCCCCTCCGCCCTGCATTGAGGTTTTTGTAGATGAAGAAGAATGTTCAGGGTGAGTGCATCCCTATATTTGTTACTGTCTGCTAATGAAGTTAGGCATCTTTCCATATTTACACGCACAACAATATCAATGTGTCATCAGAAAAAGAATGATTACATCTTTTTTGTGTTTAAATTTCAAAAGTTACTTTGCAATGAAAAATGTCAAGTAGGAAGATTTAAATGTTTATACATTTTCATTGATTATTGCAAGTGTTTTTTCAGATCTCATATTGTAAGCAACGGGGGTGGACGTGTGCAGCTCACTGACAACGATGATGGTAAAGACCTTAAAAAGTAAGTAAAAAGTGTAACCAGTTTTTGGCTTGACTGAGACAAGTTTGATTTACTGAGTCCGTCTTTTGTTTTGAAACAGGGAGACGGAGCTATTGAGGGAGAACCCGCTACGACATTTTCCCCCAAGTAGTCTCAGATGATCATCTCTTTCATTTTATTATAGTGTGATGTTGCTTTGTTCTTTGAATACCATGTACCATTTGTATTGTGCTTTGGGTGTCAGTTTTTGTCTATAAAGCTTGTTTCACATCTTTGTTCACTTAATCATGCAAAAACAGTTTTAATGTGGAGAGGGAAAACAAAGGTATATTGTATTTGACATGGTATGTTATGAACAAATTTTAAATAAAAAAGTTGGATAAAAGTAGTGGTAAGAAAACACAACCACTTTGGGATTTAAATTTTGTAATTATTAATAACCTACGTCTTGTTTTATTGATTAAATGATACGTTTGTCACACATTATCAATTACCTATACAATTCGCAATCCAACATTAGTTGATATATAGGATATTAAACCAAACATGCACAAATAATTATTTAACCAACAAAAGCATTAATGGATTTTAATGTAAATATGTTTTGTCTGTCACATATGACTGGCTTGTCACATGATTTATATATACGCAAGTAAAACCGTCTGTCACAAGGTTACAAATCCAAACTCAATAACACAATATACCGAATTAAAAGTGTCTTATAGAATCAGTCATCCGAAATGCCCACAGCCGATCATTGCGTTGTGACTTATTGATTTCTGTGCGACACAGCAAGTCAGCAGCCAAAGAGTTGCTGCCTTTTTTCCCTTTCCAATTCAGGCGTCCAACGTAATATATGGAAAAAACCCAATCACATTCCTATTCCTTCATGCTTTCAACCTTATTCAAATTCAACAACTATTTTCAAGAGTTAGTGAATGAAAAGTCTAAAGATCTAGAATCGGATATAAAACGAAAACAAGAGATTATGGATAATTCTTACAACTTGTATTAAGAAAAATAACTCAAAAATTCAATACAATCTCTCACGATATATAACCCACAAGCTCGGGCATATATAAGTCTAACCAAACTTGCTAGACGACTCTCATAATTGCTTATACCATAACTTGATATATATAGGCTAAAACTAAACCTATTCGAACATAATTAGGATTGCTAAACTTTAGGATCTAACCAACATGTAAGAGTCATACTAGACTACAGTACTAATTACTTATTTATTAGGAAACTAAACCTAACCCAACTTGACCGACTTGTCAACTTAGATCCCTAAACTTCACAAACTTGTGAATTAGGTTAGAAATTACCATCAACAAAGTCGGTGTCCATTGATTCTATAGCGGGGAGATAAGAAAAGAAGCTAGTGTTAATACCTAAATATATTTTATAAAGTTCTAATTTTAAAGTTCGGTGATCCCGACCTTCAAACTGACAAATATATCCGTCATCTTAATTTTCTACTTTAGTTCTTATACTTAGTCAATTTTTCACTTATGCCCCCTCAACTCAACTTGGACACATTTACAGCTCTGACCCATTATTCTACTTTGATATTGATGTGGTCTAAAATATACATATTTGATATAAATTATAAATACTAGTTTAGTGCCCGCGTTACGTTCGGGAACACAATTTAAGTGATGGTTTTAAGGATGTTCAGAATGTTCCATTTACTTTTGAGACAAAATCGTGGTAAAACAGAACACATGATATATTTTTTAAAATTAGATTTTTAGTATAGCAATATTATACTCAAATTAAAGAGAATAAAGTGCTTAGTTTATGGTGTAGTTTATTTTTTTTTTAAAATCATATAAAAATGTTATGTATATTTATAAAACACTGAGATCTTTAATTGTATGTTATTATTAACTTTATCCATAAGTTTCATTTTTAAACCCTATCATTTATAAACCGACTCACGTACACCCCTTGTAGTAAAGGGTTAAAAATATAAATACTCTTAAATTTTTCAGAATTTTCCAAAATATTAGGGGAACAAAAATGTAATTAGTTTTATGGGGCATTTACATAAAAAACCTAGTTTTATTATAATAAATTTTATATACATGTTTTAAATAAAAGGCAAATTGGCTAAAAATAATCCCAACTAACACCTATTGGCCGAGAATAATCCCAACTCAATTTATTCCCTCCAGTGGTCCCAAATCCAACTTTTTTGGCCTCCAGTGGTCCGCCGTTAAGTGCACTTAACGGCCGTTAATTTTTTTTTTATTTTTTTCGAATTTCAAAACAAGGTTTTATGGAAATTGATCGGGAGGAGTATACGATTCAATTGATGTAAACCTTACCTCGAACTGGTATTCCAAACGACAAAACGGTCTTCAATCGGGTGTTTAAAACCTAACGGTGCTTTAACCGGATATCAAAATTAAACCATTTAGAGCAACAATTGGAAGTAAGGTTTACATCAACAGACTCATATTCTCCTCCCGATCAAAATCCCTAAAATATCGGTTTGAAATTCGAAAAAAATAGAAAAAAAGTTAACGGCCGTTAAGTGCACTTAACGGCGGACCACTGTAGGCCAAAAAAGTTGGATTTGGGACCACTGGAGGGAATAAACTGAGTTGGGATTATTTTCGGCCAATGGGTGTTAGTTGGGATTATTTTAGGCCAATTTGCCTAAATAAAAAATCATTATTGTGAGATAATCTCTCAAATAATGTCACATAAGCTAAAAGCTATAAAAAGATGTCACATAAGATTTTTTTATTTTGTATATTATATAAGGATTCTCTATATTTTTGAGTTAGTTTTGATCGTTTCTACTCTAATCTATTTATATTTAATATTTTGAGCTTTTAACAGACCATATACTAAAAAAATAAAGATTTAACATAATTAGAGTAACAAGCTAACTTGGTTTATTTTGACTAAACTGAAGATCGCTGAATGAAAAATTAATCAAGTTTTATGTTATTAGTATCATCAATTCGTTTTTAAAATCGAGATATTAAAGTAAAAAAAAGCTAGACAACATATATTTTTAGTAGATGAATATATCATCAATAGTTTTAAAACTCAAAATGGAGTTTAAATAACATTGGTGCAGTTGTTAATTTACACATTTTTATCTCTGGTCAATGCTAAAATATTATTTACCCTAAATCCCTCTAAATATAAACTTAAAGTCTTAAACGAATCTTTATTCTTAATTTCTCACATACCGCTCAATCCCAGTGCCTTAATAAATGTTTTAATTAGACTTTTATGAATTTATATATTTCTACTTTATTTAAAACTTTTATAAACTATCGAGTATCGATGACTTTTATTTCATTAAACAGGTTCATAATATGTGTTTTCAAACATATCTATCGTGTCATATCATGTATGCCTGTTATAAACATGTACGGGTACAAGTATGATAAACAAGTACACGATATGTTATCGTGCCGTGCACGAGTAACAAACTTCGTGATTGTATCTTAACATGTACAATTATACACGATATGTCAGCACTAAGCGAACATAATTAGAATTATAAGTAATGATAAGGTGTCAATTAATACTTAATGATCGGAATTAGGGTTAGTTCATCCCCAAAACACAATCAATCACTCAATTCATCATGTAAACCCACAAATTCTCTATCTGTATCTACTTTCATGTCTCGTACGTCACGATACAAAGCCGTAATGTGTCGCATGTTAAAAGGCGACAAAATATGAAAAGTTAAAAGTCCAAACGATAATCCAGTCAAATCCGGAATCTTGAAGTCGTACTACTTGTCAAAATAGAGTAAGAGACAAAAGACAAAAAGTCATTAGAGACTAAAATGACAATTTATAAAAGTCAGAGACTAAAATCCTAAATATACCAAAGTTAAAAAAATTCACCGCCACATGACAACACATGTCATCACAAAAAAGACCGGTGATAACCGACCTTCTCTTTTAGTAAGTATATAAATATAAATTGTAGCATTTTTTTTGTTGTTATTTTGTAAAAGAAAATTATTTTTAATAGCTAATTCATTACATTTAAAATTATGATACGTGACAAATTGATAATCATGTTGTCATGTGTAATGTATCCATAGAAACAAAACACATAATACAAGCAAGAATGGCTTATGGCTCCCGTGAACTTACTTTGGCATATACCCCTTCTTTTTAGCTAGCACAAGAACCTACACAACAATATTAAAATCCCTTATCATTTCCATAGATTATTCTAGATTTTACAACCACCTCTCAGGTCGTATAACAGGTCAAAACGTATCGTAAAAAAAAATTGAGTCAGAATGGGTCGTTTTAAAAATCGCACCTTATGCATTATAGGTTGCACTTGCACAAATTTTCTATCCCGGAAAAATAATTCTACCCCTATATAACATACACTCAAATTTGGGTTTGAAGCCATTGAGAAAAAACCCTTTACAAAATGGTTACTTCTTCTTTTTATTGTTTTCTACCACTTCTTGTTCTCACAATTTCTTGCACTCAAAACCATAGTTTATTTGCCAATGGTGACATGAGTTTAATCCAAAAAACATGCAAAACCACCAAGTTTTACGACCTTTGTGTATCATCACTCGAATCCAACTCAACGAGTTCAGAAGCCGACACAAAAGGACTCGCGATTATAATGGCAAGATACGCAATGGCTAATGCCACCAACACTAACTCATTCTTAACATCTAATGTGCTTGTGAAGAACATGACTAGTGACAATTTAATGAAGAAAGTGTTGAAGCAATGTGCCGATAGGTATTCGGCTGCTGGTAGCTCGTTGCAAGATTCGGTTAAGGATTTGGAGTCCGAGTTGTATGATTACGCGTATATGCATGTGATGGCGGTTGCTGATTACGCAAACGCGTGTCATAACGCGTTTAAGATGTACCCGAATTTGGTTTATCCACATGAGATCTCTGCTAGAGAGGAAGGTTTAAAGCGTATTTGTGATGTGCTTATGGGAATTATTGATAGTCTTGGGTCTTGACATGATTTATGATTTAGTAACTTATTGGGGTTTGGTGTTTGTGTGGTTTGTTTTATGTGTACAAACTACAAACTACAAATGTGCCTTATTTTGTTGTGTAAACCTTAACGTGTCAATGTTTTCAGAGTTAATTAAAACGGTTTTTCTATAAATGTATTAGTTATAATATCAATCAATATATCATATAAAGTATGGTGTTAAATGTTAATGAGTCCCATATCAATTTGTTTTTTGTTTTGGAGGAGGCATCCCATGACCTTTCAAAGTAGAGATGATAGTTCGAGTCTCATTTGAGGAAATATGTTTCAGGTGGGTAAGGGTTATTATCACAATGCGCTTTTGGGCGGTGGATTTCTCTTGGAATGACGGGTGAGCTGAGTCACAAATGTTTTCTGTGTTCGCAGGGCGCATTGACGGATCCAGAAATTTTTATCAGTGGGTTTACTATTTTTAGGTGCTTCGACTTTAATGAACCGGACATAAAAAATTTCGGATGGGTTCAATGGTTCGTGTCAGGTTAGTGGGTTAGGTCACATAATAATAATGTGATACAATAAGCCAATATTACACTTTGGAATGAAATGAAATGAGAAGAGTTTCATGATTTGAAACCATAAAAGGTTAAAAATCCATTAAAAAAATTTCTATATAAATGTCTACTAGTTTAGTGCCCGCGCTACGCTCGAGAACACAACATTCAAGTGGTGCTTTTAAGAATGTTCATGAATGTTCCATTTAGTTTTGAGACAAAACTCTGCTAAACCGGAACACATGATATATATTTTTTAAAATTTGGATTTTTAGTATAGCAATATTATACTTAAATTAAAGAGAATAAAGTGCTTAGTTGTGTAGTTTATTTTTTTAAAATCGTATTAAAATGTTATGTAGCAATAAAACACCGAGGTCTTTCATTGTATGTTATTATTAACTTTATCCATAAGTTTCATTTTTAAACCCTATCAAATATAAACCGACTCATGTACACAGCATGTAGTAAAGAGTTAAAAATATAAATACTCTAAGTTTTTCAGAATTCTTCAAAATATTACGGGACAAAAAATGTAATTAGTTTTATTATAATATATTTTATATACATATTTAAAAAAATCATTATTGTGAGATAAACTCTCAAATAATATCACTTAAGCTAAAAGCTTTAAGAGATGTCACATAAACTTTTTTTGTTTTGCTATATTATATAAGGATATGGATAATTAAACCTGTATATATCCTTTTGTAAACTAACTTCATTTAATTCCAACTCATCTAGTAGAACTTTATTACTTGAATCCACTCTTATTTATCTATATGGGTTCACTTCTAAATTTTCTTTATAATTTCTGTTGAAATTTAAGACGCGCGCGGTGGATTTCCGTGAACCTGTCCCCTTTATACTTGATCCATCCTTGGCAGGGCGGAAGCAAGGATTCTTTCCTATGGGTTCGGAATTTTTTGGTTTTTGGATTTCAACAACCTAGCTAGCTAGACGTCATTATTTTTTGGGTTGTAATTTTTTATTTTTAGATCTCAACAACCTAGATAGCTAGACGTCATTAATTTTTAGGTCGATCAAATGTCAGCTTAGATCGAATCATAAAACAAAAGGAATTGTCATTAAAAATACATGATAAATATAAAAAGGGATTTTTGCATATATCCCCCTCCAAACTAGTGTATTTGCGAATTTACCCAACTCAAATTTAATATTACGTATATACCCTTCTTTTATGATAATTATCATATTGACGAAACTACCCTTTTAAATACTAATTATGATTGAATAGTGGTATTTAATATCCAACTATTATTGAATATGTATTAATTTTATAAGGTAATTAAGTAAGGGTAAAATAGTCAATGTATAATTTAATTTTTACTTAATTAAATTAAAAAGGGTAAATATGTAATATTTTTTCTTAATGAAGGGGAAATATACAATAAAAATATTTTGTTGGGTAAATATGCAATTAATAAGGTTTAAAGGGGATATTAAAAACATCTATCAATAATTGGGACACTAAATTAATACTTATAATTTTATGATTTTGTGACACTAAATTAACCATGCAACCAAAAATGAAAATTTTCCATCTAGCACATTTTCCTCCAACGAATCAGTTCCCTCTTGTCATAAGTATAAGATTTTTAATTTGTACTTCATTGTAAAATACATCATAAACAAGAATATTTATATATTTTTACGACGAATCAAAGTTCAAATTTGAGAGTTTATATTGAAACATAACTTAGAGAGTTTATATTCTATACTAAATTTAGACGTCATCGTCCACCGGAAAATATGAAACGACTTGAGCACCCTGTTAATGGACCAACAATTCGACGTCCGTCTGAATAACCCGTTGCAAAAATAAGAGTCATTTGATGCTTCACCAAATGTACAATAATGATGCAAATTTTGAAAGTTTGTTAATGTAGCATAATGGGACTTGAGCTCTAAAGTTTTTGTACATGATGACCTCTTTTACAAATTTGAGGTCATAATGAAACATAACTTAGAGAGTTTATATTCTATACTTTTTAACGGTAATTTAGATCATTCACAGTCCACTAACCCACACAGTCACCTTTTATCCTCTAAACTCTATGCCGATTGGTCGTCTACGACGACCACTTCATTTATTAGATTAGTATTAGATGTCTGTCCCGGAAACCTAAAAACTCTTTTTTGGTCATAGGTGATACTAGCTAGATACCATAACCATTTGATTGAGGTCATTCATATTTTCTTGTTCACTCGTAAATTATGAAGTCAACAATGATGGACAGTGCCAAGTAGTATTGGGCCTGTAGTATGTTTCAGTTGGCCAACACAACCTATTACTTGTTCAAAGTTTGCAATTTGTCTCAACCAATAACATTTAGCGAAATTCTTTTCAATGATGGGTACACGCAAAGTGTTATTTGTTTTATAACACTTGGTTTAGTGATTAAGACGTAAGGGTGTTGAAACAGTCGAAGTTTTCGGGTTGGTGATTGAACCTAACCTGAACCTGAAATATTTATAAAACTCAAACCTACCTGAACCTGAAAATTTAAACATAAGTTAAACCCGAAACTTACCTGTTGGACCAGAATTACCATAACGTATATTCTCCAACAATTCAAATTTCAAAAATAATACCACAAAATGCGTTCTCTAATTGAGAGCAGACTTCCGGAAAATTTAGAACTGCCACCCACATGCGCGGCACAACCCTAGAAATACATTAAGATGATTATAGTTTTCACGTAAAACACCCTATGCTAAATGTATATTGACATAATATACCCCACGTTGTTTAATATAAAAAGTCATGTCAACCCGAGAACCCAGTGGGTTGACCCACATCTGTTCAATATAAACCCAAATCCACAAATTTCAGGTTAGGTTCAGGTCGCGTCGTACATTCTCAACCCTAGTTAAGAGGGATGTGAGAGGTTTTACCTTTGTTGTTAGAAGTTTTTGGGTTCAAACCAAGACAGCGCCGTTGAAATACTAATTTAATGATATTAACTACTAACATGTCAGTTAAAAAAAGTATAATCTTCTTTGTTTTTGAAAATAACATGGGTAGTCATTTTATTTATCATATGCCAACATAACATTATTTCCTGTAGATTGCAAGTCTCAAAAACAGCTTTAAGTAACAGTCCGGTTACTTGTGTACATAAATCGCGCCAAATGGTTGCAACCACAAGCCCAAATGGGTGCACTAAACTGTTGAAATTAAACAACATGAAACAGTCCGTGATCGTGATAACAACATTCATGACTCGAAACCATCCTCAGGTCCAAAACTCTAAAAAGAAACCGGACACAACACAGTCAGTCTCAGCATAACATTATTTGACTAAACAAGATTAACAACAAACTACACAACTGACAAAAGGCTACATATTACATAAAACTCACGCACCCACGGGCTTGAACCCACCATTCTCCTTGCTCAAAACTTCAACGCGTGACTGAAGAATGTCGATCACGGCCTGGGCTCGCATCAGTTCAATCTTTAAAGTTTCTTTCTCCATTGAAACATCAAGTATCTCATTCTCCAAGTTACTTATGAACTTCAAATAACCCGGTGGCACAGATTTCTCTAGAGTTGCGGCGTCAAAAGAAGGCAGGGCGGTTGGCGGTTGATGCTCTTTGGCGTCAATTGAATCAAGTAATGTGAACTCCAAGAGTGGTCTTCTTGGATCTTGACTCGTTGTGGTTGAGTCTTCTGACCCGTTTGCATTGCTTGAGTTTGGGTCACTTGGTTTTGATCTTTTGTTTTGGAACAAAGAGAAGGTTTTGAGTTCGGGTTCACAACTTAATGCGCAGTCTTCAGATCTTTCCCGCTTGCAAACAAACGGAATGGTTTCAACATCCTCGGCTCGGTCCAGGATCTTATTGGCAAAAGTTTCCTGTAACATTAAATCATTGTTATCGATCATTTTAACAAGGGGTGGCAATCTTCACATAACCCGAAAGAAAACATGAAAATAATCATATTTTGTGGTGTTATATCTAACACGTTCAATAAACGGGTTGCGTTCAGTCTATATGTAAAACTAAACAGTTCCTTTTAGGGTGACATGCTTAACCCTTTCAATTAAAAAGGTCGCCCCCAAGGCCCCAACCAACGTGTCTAGTTAAATAGGTCGACTTGGCAACCGATTTATGATCTAATCCACTAATTACAACCCAGCAACCTAGTTAAACACGTTTACAACATGATGACAACCGATCAATCCGTTAACCCATCTGACCACGTTTAAAAAAGTAGACTAACATGCTTACATACACAATTTTTAGTGTACCTGGGTTAAGGTTAAATGTTTTGATAGCGAATAAGTATATGAGCCGTGTTTAGCTTTGAACAATTCATCTGAACCAACAAGTAACAGTTTGTGGTCTCACGGGTCAACTTGGTTTGTGGCACCAACCAAAACCAAACCCACAATGGTGCACTGCACACATATACAAAGACTCAAGTCTTAATATCAAACACGGAACATGATAAATACCTGCCCAATGTCATTTCCTTCTGCGCGAGTCTCGTCACCAATGGTTAGATCGTACTCCGTTTCACCACCAGGAACCATAAGGGCTGCATCATCGCTCCATTCCTCTTCAAGAAACGGTGCATAACGGTCCCCATTCGGAGGCCCTAACCCACTCTTCTGAAAAATCCTGCATAACACAAACGAATCCTTTTCCGCACAACAACAACAACAATAACAACAAATCAGCTCAATATCCCATATTGCCATGTTCCCAAATGATCAAGATTCAAGAACACTTCAAACCTGTGCAACTCCAACTCGCGGCAACTCGTGATCCAAAAGCCGATACTCATGCATCACCCAATTAGTCCGCTTACCATCCGGCGCTCGACCACTATGGAACACAAGTGTCTTTTTCATCCCTATGGTCTCGGACTTATGCCGCACGCATCGGTCCTTTCCCGTCGCCTTCCAATACCCGTGACCCGTCGCCCGATTCAACCGTGACCCATTACCATACTTCCTATCTACAGGGCTAAAAAAGTACCATTCTTGATCTCTTGTTTTCAATGATGAAAAGTCTACATACAACACACACAAAAATCACAACTTATCAATAAAATTCACCTTGAATAACTGAATTTCAACTGTCAACTAAATTGATTCAAAATCTCCATAAAATTTTGATCCATTTCATGGTAATTAACAATCAAATAATAAAAATTTGGGATCTTTTGAGATCTTTAAGATGAGATCCTTTTAGGATCTCAGGTTTTAATCCTGACTTTGACACGACGTGTTTCTGAGTAAGTCAGGCCTCGATTTCAACAAAAAGTAACAAACAATTTGATATTTTTCTACTCAATTTCAACATCAAATAAACAAAACCCTAACAAGAAAAAAGAACATAAATTATACCGGCAAGTTCCCATGGCTCCGATTTATAAACATCAATCTCCGTTACAGCTTGAAACCTAAAAGGCTTCCCACAAGCTTTTCGCCTCAAATAATACATCACAAGTTCTTCATCGGTGGGATGAAACCTAAATCCCGGAGCAAGAGACGTCGGCGGCGGCGGGGGTGGTGGTGGTGGTGAAACGATCGCCGGAGGAGCTACAGTTATGAGTTGTTCATGACCCATGGTTGATTTGTAAGAGGAATTGAATTGAATTGAAGATGTGAGGGTTAATAGGAAGAAGACATTGAAATGATGAGTGGAGGATTGTGGATGAAGAAATTAGTGGGAATTGGAATTGAATTGAATTGAATTGCCTGTGAGTTAAGAAAGGTTTGATGAATAGATGCTTGATGAACACGGAAATCGAGGTGTGTGTATGTATGTGTGGTGGTGATCAACTTTACTTCTTTTGTGGGTTTCTTCTCTTGGGGTTTTTGATAAGATAGATTTTCTTGTAGCAAACTTGTCTAATGTAACTAGAAAAGGTGTTTTAGATCGGGCAGTTTGGATATTCGTTTAGGGGATCTGATTATTATCTTTATTGTTTAAGCGTTTGTTTTTCACAAAAGTTGGTTTGTATGATACGATTCGTTGGTATAAGGGGGTCTTTTTTTACTCGCCTAGAGACTTAAAGTCCTCGAGCCTCGACGTGAGAGTGCGTTTGAGTTTCTAGTAAGATAAAATAGTGTAGTGTAGTATAGGTGAAGAAAATAGAGTGGAGATCATTATCAGTGTGAGCAGTTTACATCTACATTAGTGTCATGGCAACCTTGTGTTGTTAAATGGGACGTGGTCTAAAGCCTAATTCATTAGATGATACGACTATACATGGTGAGTTTTAGTTGTAAGAGCAAGTATCCAGAATAAGTAGGTTGTGGGTTTCAGTCTTCTCCAGTAAGAAAATTTAATATTTAAGAGATTACAAATGTTGTTGATAAAGAAAATAGTAAATTCTCATTTTTCATCCAGTAAAAAGCCCTCTATCCATTACGCTCTTTTAATTAAAGTAAACCAAAAATAAAAATCCCATCACACACAATCGCGCACTACTCTCACTCTACCCCTCTCTCAGACACCACAACCATAATCACAACCACCATATTGAAACTAGGAGATGAAGATTCTAACAAGAGATAAATGATCTCACCACCAAGAGAGCCATCGGTACAACCATTGGCACCGTAAATCGCCACCATCGTTGCACCCCCTTTGAACCCTATATCACCAAAAAAAAATCCTCACCGTTGAACCATAAATCGATCACCATCACCATCTTTCACCGCCTAAAATCCTAAATCGTAACCACCCACAATCACTAACCATAACCATGGACAAATTAGGGCTTCAATCGCTCACCATGAATTGTTGACTAGAACATTAAATTTGTCCATCGTCGCTTATATCTCCATCTTCGGTTACAAAATGAAAAAACAAGGATGCAAACGGGAACAAAATGCAAAAGTTAGGGGGAAATATGAGATTTTGAAACTATAAGGATACAAATAATTAAAATCAACAAACTTTAAAGATACAAATGAGACTTACTGTAAAGAAAGATGATATGACTATACAAGTGACTAATACCTTTATCGAATACAAACAACCTATCAGGCACATGCTATCATAATACAACAAAAGCGTTTTCTTATATAAAAAACTGCCTATCCAGACATCTAATCGCCTGAAGCTTAATAACATGCATACCAACTAATAAAAATCAAACATTATATCCTCATATATGTAATTGTTTCGTTTGCCTCACCTAATAAAAAAAGAAATGTTAATATCTATAAAACATTTTGTAAATTGGATCACATAAAACTACATAGTTTAAAAGGATCCTAATAGACTTAAATCTCATTCGTTGGTCAATTTGGATGTCTCTAAAAGTTGGATAGCTCAGTTGGAAGGCGAAACTTAATAGGATTCCAAGCAAGAAATTGTTGTTTGCTCAAGGATAGCGTGGGGTTTGTAGACTGTTCTTTACGTTTTGGAGAGAAAGAATCATCAGCCCATATTATGTTCGGTTGCCCTTTTGCTACTAAGGTATGGAGTGGAATCTTCTCTTGGTGTGGTTTGTATGTTCTGGAGATCATAACGGTTAGAGAACAATTATATTGGCATACAAATCTAAGCAGGCCAGATTACAACAACAGGAAGGTTGCGTTGATAATTATGACTACGGTGTGGTATATCTTGTCAGATATGAATGATTTAATATTCAACTTGATGCCACTTTCAATTGATAGAGTGGTCGAAAAGATCATGGTGCACTCATTTTTATGGATCAAGTACATGGCAAGATATGCGAATAAGGTTCGACATAAATGTGTTACGAATCTGATTGTGCAATAGAGGAGTTTGTGTGTTTCTAATTTAGTTTGTATTTTGTTATTCTTGTTGTTCGGTGGCTTTTTTGTATTTTCGGATCCTAATATATCGCTAGTGGTTTTCGATTCTAATAATATTCACCGTTAAAAAATAAGTAGTTTAAAAGAATTAAAACTCTAACTAGTTTTAAGAGTATAACTGAAAAGATCGATTACTTGTATAGTTGTATGCAAGCTTCCCTTCAGACTAAGTAATAAATATAATTAGATGAACCAGTGACTTATCAACAGAGTCGGCATTAGTGGGGGGCAGGGTGGACTACCGCACAGGGCCCGGTTGCTTTAGAGGCTAAAATTTTTTTCTTTAAGTATATACTCTTTTGGATTAGAGCTAACACTAACAGTGGTTATGATTTTATAATACGTATCTATTTTTTATCTTGTTTAAGGCACAAAATTTTTTAAACATATGCAGTACCGGTCGTGCTCATAATAATCTAAATTACACAGAAAATAATAAAGTTTGTTAACAAAGTATTTTAGTATTTTATACCATAATCTGATATAAATAAATCTAGTAATAATAATAATATTGATAAAGGAAAAGGTTTTGTTTGTGGTTGAAGTATTTGACCATGAAAGTGGAAGGAATCATTTATATATAAATGTCCTGCAACACTTTCTTAAGACCCACGACACCTTTCACACTTCACAAGACACGTCACTCTCTTCCACTTTGTTTTTTTAGTGGAAGAATGATACATTTCCACGTACTTTTTAATTCAATATCACGCAATATTTTTCTTAATTTTGTTTCCACATTTTATTAAATTTTTTAATAGCTATCTAAAAAGACAATTTAAATAAAATCATTTTTAATTAGAAAAATTAAGAAAACATTCTAGAAAGTCCTAAATTTCTTCTAACAAACATTTGAAGGCTCCGCTATAAATGCTCTTAGTAGGCTATTGAAATTGACAAGTTTGATAGCTATCATTCTTTAGAGTTTAGATGTATTAACTATTAAGTCATCAGGTTTAATACTTTTGTGATACACATAACAGATTAATAAAATTACTAAATATTAGATTCAATATTTAGTTACATTACACATTCTTCTGTATTTATATATAATTAAAATTTAAATAAAAGAATCAGTTATAACTTAAGAATGAATGATTTAGAAAAAAAGGTTTAATTTCATATATACCCCTACAAAGTTGCATAATATCATATATACCCAAAGTACAAGTTTTTAATGCATAATGTACAACACTTTTTAAGCATGATTTGGGTATATATATGATATTATGCAACTTTGTATGGGTATATATGAAATTGCCCCTAGAAAAAAAATTGAAAGATGAAAGAAGGGAATAATTAATTGCGAAATCAATTTTCCCGTAATTTTAGTTCTGGAAAAAATGGTGATATATTGAATGGAAAAAAGGAGGAAGAACGAAAGACGGTTCAAAATGTGAATGACACACAATCTCCCCGACCCTCTCCCCGCGCCCATTTTCCCCTCAAAAGAGGCATTGGTGTTCTTATAAAACCTTCATTTATTAAAGACTAAGTTTAATACCGGTGCGTTACACACAGATTAAATTATAATATTTATAAAAGAAATTTTAACCATTATATATAAGGATTAAATATTTAATATTTAAAAATTTGGCTTTATCAACTCATAATGGAAAAAAGTTCCACTTAATTTTCCCTCCCAAACCTCCTATTGTAAAACAAATATTTTTCTCATAAAAAATTTCTCCCTAAAACCTTGATTTATTAAATAGATTTTATTTACTTATCTAAAAGAGTTATTACGCATTGAACGATGTCTTGAATACTTCAATGTATGGGCTAAAGGATGACTCGTCTCATCAAAAGCTGATTGACTCGATTTTAAAGGCCACTCTATGGTGTATCTGAAAGATCAGGAATGAATGCATTTTTAGAAACACTACTCCGTCAGTTATTAGAATCATGAAAGATATCAAGATCTTGAGCTTTTATTCGGTTAAATATAGGGTAAATATGAGTTGACTTGAGTGGAACGATTGGTCTACTTCTAATGTCATAAATAGTTTGTGATTTTCTTTTTCATGTATCTTTAGCCTTTGGCTAATTTATTTTTTTAATAACATTTCCGCCGTTCAAAAAATCTAAAAAAGTTATTATATATATAAATATAGTGGAACCCGTAAGTTATCTCAACAATTAATTTAGTAACAGTTTGGAGGGCAAGTCAAGCAACCACTTTGCCCATTGTTCAAGAAACCCAAGGACGTTGATATCAATGCCCTGTCATCTTATCTCAACCAAATTAACACAACAATAATAATAAATATATAATAATATAAATTAGCAAATATCTAAATCTAATCTAAATTTTGATAAAGGAGTAGCAAGATGTAATATCACATTTACTTTTTTTTTTGGACGGCGGGGATATTATTAAAAAGGAAAGTATCAAAACAACTAGTCAGAGGCTAGATAACAATAGAAATGTAGATTACAGATCATTGACTATACTAAAGGATGACCACTTTATCCAATCAAGCCCATGTAACTTAGCCCGATTCATCACCCCATTGAAAACTAAGAATCTTGATATCTTCCAAAATTTTCATCGGTAAGGGAATAGTACCCCTAAAGATGCACTCGTTTCTCGCTATCCAAATGCACCAAATGGTAGCTTTGAAGATGGATTCCACAATCTTTTGACGATTCGAACCGTTTGCCCGACCATAAGCGTTCATATCCATGATGTTGTCAATGGGTTAAGAAGGAGCAATATGGAGCCTAGTCCATCTGCCCACTTGGGTCAACAGCTGTCTGCAATACAATAATGCGCAAAAATATGATCAACATCTTCCACAAAACCATTACACATAGGGCACATTATGTCGTTGATTTGAAGACCCCTATGTGCAAGAGATTGACGGGTCGGAAGACGGTTTAAGACGACCCTCCAGTGAAGAAAGTTGACTTTGATAGGAAGCCGCTTGTTATCCTCGAATTTTCCGTCATAGATGGTGAATCTTTTCTGCTCAATGAGTCTCCGAAGTGAACCTGAAGTGAATGAGAGATCGCAGTTGGGGTCCCATCTCCATTCATCCGAGACATTCGTGATGTTCATGGAGTCCAACAATAACTTGCAAGTGTTTCATTGATTAAGTTCATCATGTGATTGAAGGTTTCTCTTCCATGGAATATTCCAAATCAGGGTTCCATTCACTAAGGTATAACACTCCTCTATGGTAATATCCGACGAGCTAGAAATTTTAGCTATAGCTGGAAATTGATCTCAAAGGGGTGCATTCCCAATCCAAATATGACATTTACTTAGAGCCATATTTATAATAGCGGAGATTTATTAAAATCAAAAACTAGCAAGAAGTTAGAATTACAAGGGATTTAAAATTACAATTTATTGATAATAGTAAAAGTGATCCACTTCCTTCGATCTAACCAGTCTATCTGTGCTCTATTTTTAACTCATTTAAGACTCAAGATCTTTATGTCTTTCAACACCAAGTTCAATGAAGGAGTGGTGCCCTTAAAAATACACTCATTCCTTACCATCTAGATACACCTTAACTCCTTAAGATAACTTTAAAGATAGAGCCAACTAATTTTTATGGGGGAAACCTTGTTCTAAACCATATGATGTTGTGTTTAACAATTCCTCTAGGGTTTGGGTAACAATGCCTCTGTTGTTAAGATCATGTCGGGTAGGAAGTCGGTCAAGACGGACCCTCCAATGAAGAAAATTCACTTTTATGGGGAGCTACTTGTTTTCCTCAAAATGACCATCGTGTGGAGAGAGCATATTATGTTCTATTAATCTTGTAAGCGAGCTTGAAGTGAATAAAAAATCATTACAGTGCACCATATCCATTCGTTCAACCCATTCGAAATCATCATGGTATCAAGCAACATCTAGCAAAATGAGATGTTGTGGGTAACCATACTAAAATAATATTCTTCTAAACAAAATGTAGATGTTATTAAAAAGTTGTTATTAATAAAAAAAGTCAAATATAAAGGTACGCAGAATAGATGTTAATAAAAAACAAATATAATAGTAAATAGAAAACACGAATAGGGTTAAACTAGAAAGTGTTATTTTTGTAAAAAGTCTAAGATGACATTTGAACCGTTAAATCTAATATTAAATGAAGATCAATGGCCTAAAAATACAATGTGATATAATGATAAATGGTTGAAACTTTAAATGGTAGGCCAAATACATATTAGTGTTTGCCTCTTTTCAAATTCCACCATCTTCTTTAAACTTCCATAACTTTTACATACGACATTCTTTTTAATAAAAATTACACCAAATAAATGAGCGTTTTTTATCTTCAAAACGTATATGGTTTTGATGTATAAAAACAAATTTTTTTCACATTTCAGCTTATTGTGTTAATACTTTTTATTTAAAAATTACTTTTTTCATGTTTCAACGCATATAATAATACACATTAGTTAAGTAAAAAGCCCACTAGAGAACCCTAACTATAAAAACTATAGTATGGAACTTCCTTTCAATTTTGCAAAACCTAATTTACCGACCCCTCCATTGTGCATTCGCCACCCCCTCTACAACCACTTTTCTTCCATTTTCCGACCAACTCCAAAGTCCCCATGAAGCGTAATATATATATATATATATATATATATATATATCCATCTCTTCATATCGACAAGCTAGTTCCAATGGTAGTAATGTCATACTCTAATTCGCAACAGTTTAGGAGATATGGTGCAAAGAAGATTGCGACAGCTAGGACTGCCTTCATCTTCTTTGTTTTTAGGCAACATTCTGGTGGGTTTATAGAAAGTATTATATATCAAATTCTTGGTCTCGATGAGACGCTTCTAACGGTGATAACGGAATTCTCTTATTTGCATCGGTTGAAAGTTATGGCATTTAGAGATGGCAGCAGTAGCAATGATGGGGTTGGGCCATTGGTGTGTGGTTTATAGGTTGTGCTTGATGGTAGCAGTTGGTTGCTTCAGGTAAGTTGCAGCAGTGAATGGAGGTGTTGGGTTGTTGTGGTAGTAGGTGGTGTCATTTTGTTCATATACGTGATGGTGGTGGTGTTACGGCTATGGTGATGGTTGATGATAGAATTGTTATAGTGACATGATGGTGTTATGGTTTGATAGTGGTGGTGTAGGTTAGAAGGATGATGAGTAAAAGCATCGGTTCGGGTCATTTGCGAGTAGGCTCTAGTACACGAATTGAACACAAAATGTATAAAATGGTAATTACTATTATATATATAGAAGATCGTGAGTTGATCTCTAACTGGAATTCAACTCGAATAACCACTTCTAATAATCATCATCCAGCCACCACCACCAGTCCATCACCATCATCGTTCAATAAATAAAAACCTCCAAATCCAATTTAATGTATATTGAACACAATATATATTTGAAGATTTAAGAACAAAATAAATTTAAATATCTCCCACCTCAACCATCATACTTGAAATTGCCACATAAACCACCACCACATGAAACAACAACGTATCTCCACATAAATCTACGGTTTATGAGTATTATTTTGTTCACTCTCCCTCGGCCTTCTTATCTGCATCACTATTGTGTATCACCTGAAAATCATTCCCTTGCAAATCAATCACCCATTGAAATGAATATCGCGCCTTTGGACCGATTTGGGCCCTCACCGGTGTTGGCCATGTTGACGACGGACATGGTGGTGGAAATGGTAGCGGCAATGTACCTAAGACCAAAATATATAAAATATAATAAAGGAAATTAATTTTTGCCATGTGTTTATTTCTTACTAAACATCTCCTCTAATTGAACATGTGACAAACTCTCATCACTCTTAATCCACATGTCAACCTAAAAAACGAAAAATAAATAAATTTCGGATGGCCCTTATATATTACTCGTGGATCAATTAAACCAATCCGGATCCATATAAATAATGAAAACCCGGTTACATTTCCTACGTAACCCTAACCACCGTTTTGCTCTCAGCCAAAGGTTATCCCTTTCATGATCCATTGAGAATCAAGATATCAAACCATCTATTCTTCATCTCAGTCAAATCATTTTTCATAAGACACGGGTGCTCTATGTGTTCTATGTTTCGTTTTCTCTTATCTTCGTCGTTCGATTACACGTAAAATCAAGATCATATTCAAGTAATCTTCTGCTCCTTAACGTCGTAGTTGACATCAGATTTTTTTTGTTTCCTTCCAAAAATCGATTTCCCATACAAATTTAATTTCATTCCAGCATTAACATGAGTGCGTCGTCATTGAGATTTAATCTTTTTATTCAACCCGTGTAACACACGAGTATTGAACCTAGTGTAGCTAGTTATATTTGAACTTGACAGAACTATACTATTAAAGCTAGATGTGGGTGAAATTGAATTGAAAGCTAGCTGATGGCATGAAGCTATTGGACCCGTGAGTATAATAGATATACTATTCCAGTAAAATCATAATTTTGGCCAAATCATAAGAACCAAAAAAGTATGTTACCTTTTTTTGTGTTTTTTTACCGTTAATCTTTTATTGATTTGGAATATTAAAAAATGATTAAGTTCAAGTAAAAAGGGTTTGGAATCTAAAAAGTGTAAAAGGGATCCTTTAGACACAATGAATAAAAAACAAGACACGATGCCAAATAAAAAAAATATATAAATCATAATGTAAATCGAATTTTGAAAAAGTGTATTGGAAACATTTTCCCTCCACCGTACTCCTTCGAAAAATAAACGAAAATTTTTAAAAAAAAATTCATTGTGCTTTTTTTAAATTTTCATTGTGTCAAAATTTATAAACGGACGATGGGGGAATAAGGTCTCCGATACATTTTTTGAAATTCATTTGATTGTGACTAATAAGTTTTTTACTCGACATTTTGTCTTTTTTATTAGCAATATGTCTAAAAGATCACTCTTTACACTTTTTAGATTTGTGATCATTTACGTGATAACACAACCTTTAAGAATGGGTAAAAACTAAAAACTATTATTAACTTGAGATAAATGACAAAACTTAAATAACCATTATTTTACTGATTGAATATTCAGACTTTTAATACCAATTCAGTTTCGAGTGGAGTTATACTACAAAGTCTAATTTTCCTAGAAAGTCTAAGAGCCATGTGATTATGACATGTGACACTCCCTTAAAATTAGAAAGGATGGTAAAATTGGTAATGTCTCTATATTTTAAGTTTCACCTCATTTTTTTAAATGTCCATAACTTTTACATACGATATTAAATGCACCATAAAAACGAGCATTTTCTTATCTTTAAAACGCGTATAATATTCATATATAAAAAACAAAAAAAAATCACGTTTTTCAGCTCATTGTGTTATTTGTCAAGTCATTGTTCAGGTCATTGTGTTATAACAAAATAACCTAATGAAATAACATAATCATCTGAAATAACACAATGACCTGACAAATAACACAATGACCTAAAAAATAACACAATGAGTTGAAACATGGATATAACACAATGACCTGATGAAAATATAACACAATGACCTGACGAATATAACACAATGACCAGATAAATTTAACACAATGATCATATGCATATAACACAATGACCTGACGAATATAACACAATAGCCTGACGGATATAACACAATGACCTGACGAATATAACACAATGACCTAAGGTATATAACACAATGACCTGACGAATATAACACAATGACCTGACGGATATAACACAATGACCTGACGGATATAACACAATGACCTGAGATATAACACAATGAGCTGACGGATATAAGTCTAGGGGTGTCAATCGTGTCGGGTTGGCAGGTTAGCGGGTTGAAGGACCACAGGTTGGCGGGTTGACGGGTTGAATTATGCAACCCTAACCCCACCCATATTCCTATTCGTGTCAAAAATGTCAACCCTAACCCGGATAACATAAATTCGGGTCAACCCGAATATGACCCGTTTAACCCATTTCCCATTTATCAAAATGAGCCTAACAAATTTACGAGTTATAAGTGAGTTGGTGTGTAACTGTGTAAGTCGGTTAAGAGTAACATGCTTAATATGTGATTTTGCGAATAACAACTATGTGTATGGGTTTTAAAATCATAAAACACATTATTCAAATCAAATTTATTTATAATAAACAAAAAAAAATAATAAATACTTAGCTTTGAAAATGTAAAGGTAAAAACTTAAATGGTAATGAATTTTATTTATTGTGAGTACTAATACTAAAGATAAAAGTAGTTTAACACTCACTTTTAGAAAAACAAAAAAATATATGAATAATTTTGAAACCTAAACGGGTTGGCGGGTCAACCCGTTTTTTAGATTGTTCAACCCGAAAATGACCTGTTTTTATACGGGTCAACCCTAACTTGACCCGTATTTTTAAACGGGTTATATTACTAACCCAAAACTTGATTACTTTCGTGTCGTGTTCGGGTCGTGTTTCGTGTCGTGTCGAGAATTGACACCCCTAGATATAACACAATGACCTGACGGATATAACACAATGACCTGACGAATATAACACAATGACCTGACGGATATAACACAATAACCTGACGAATATAACACAATGACCTGACGCATATAACACAATGACCTGACGAATATAACATCATTCCTACTTTTTTTATGCCAATTTTGGTGACTGGAGCCATCTCGGGCAATAGAGCTCGTACAGCAAGATCTCTTTCTTCTTCAAATGGCGAATGTAACACAATGAGTTGAAAAATATAACACAATGATCTGACGAATATAACACAATGAGCTGAAACTTAAAAAAATTCATTTTTTATACATCAACATTATATGCATTTTGAAGATAAAAAACGCTCATTTTTTGGTGTAATTTTTATTAAAAAGTATTGTCGTATGTAAAAGTTATGAACGTTTAAAAAATGGTGGAATTTGAAAATGAGACAAGACTAATATACCATTGGCCTACCGTTTAAAGTTCTAACTATTTACTATTATGTCACTTTGTGTTTATGAGCCATTGATTTCCATTTAATATTAGATCTAATGATCCAAATTATTTTTTAGACTTTTTAAAAAAATTAGATTTTTTAGTTAGAACCCAATTCTTCAGTTTCAGTTTAAAACCAAACCAAAAACCAAAATATATAACTCAAGTTTGATTTTGAGTGGTTTCGATTCTATTTATTTTAAACGTTTGAAAGCGATCAATAAACACAATGAAAGTTAAGTTACGTATCTAAAGTCATATTTTGATGTATGGACAAAACACATTATTGCGCCAACAATCCTCTTTTATTATTATTATTTTATATCACTATATAAAAAAAGTGTTAAATGTTCAAATTGAATGAAGTGAGTTCACACTTCAAATGCATATTCATAAGTCAGAACTTAACAACCTAATAATTGAATTAGTGCTTTCTACATAGTTAACCTTTCAAATAAAAGAATATCATAAATTCATAATTTTATTTTTATTTTATTTCACTTAGGTAATTTATCTTTAAGTTTTTTTTTTCAATTAAATCAATCAAACTTGTTTCATTTAAGTTAGATAACTTAACTTTAGACATATGTTCCAATTCTAAATAGTTAACTTTGATAATAGGTAAATATTAATTTTTAATATCTGAATCATAATAAAAAGAAGAAATTTTTTCCATTTATTAAAATTGTTTGAATTTTCTAAAAGTTTTCAGTTTTTAAAAATGTTTCACAATTTAAAAAAAAAATCACATATATAAAATTTAAACATTAAAGTAAACTTAAGTTATCTAATTGAAACAAAACAAAGTTTGAGTTAGGGATGAGCTTTTGGTACCGAGTACCGGTACCGTCCCGGTACCGTACTGACTTAGCAATATCGGTACCGGTAACCATTTTTCCTGAAATTCGGTACCGGTACTAGGCGGTACCGGTACCGGTACTTTACCGGTTAGTACCACGTTGGTACCGGTTAAGTAAAAACTAGTTTTTTTTAGTATATTTTATATAATTTGAGATGTTATGAATGTTGTGTATTACATGCTTAATGTTATAAAGTGTTTTCTTTATAACTTTAAGTCATTTTATAATACTTTTTAGATTATTAACTTTTAAATTTAATAAAGTTAATATGATTTTTAATTAATTTATACCATATTTCATTTCTTTTTCTTATATTCAAGTATATTATGGTATAGTTATATTAAAAAATATAAAATTAAACCCAAATAAGCGAATAAATTTTATTAAAAAAAGATAAAACATGAAACCGGTACCAACGTGGTACAAGTACCGAAATACCGGTACCGGTACCGTCCCGCTAAATTCGGTACCGGTACCGGTACCCATTTTTCTTAAAACTCGGTATCGGTACCGGGCGGTACCGGTACCCGTCCCGATCTCATCCCTAGTTTGAGTGACTTAATTAGAACAAAACTTAAAGATAACTACCTAATTTAAACAAAACAAAGTTTGAGTGATTTAGTTAAAACAAAATCAAAACTTAATTATATTTCTATAGAGTTATATTTTTTTAAAATAATATAACATTTAGGTATTTAATAATATCGATGATGGCATTATGATTTGTGAGTTTTAACATTTTAATTTAAATGGGCTTGTTGTTTTATTTCTTGGGCCTTTTATAAAAAAACTTTCAGTTTAAACTCTAAAAGTCTTCAACTTTCTAAATAAACATTTCTGGGCTTATCGGTAACAACAATAGTCCATATGAGGGTTATTGTCCAAAAACTAGAGGGTGTTGTAAACTTGCAGTGTTTTTAAACTGGCCGGTCCGATCGGTCAGATCGTGGTAGGACCGTGTTTTTTGAGAATCACGGTTCGATAGGTCACGGTCTGATTGGTGTTTGTGAACCGCTGCGAACCGCTCGAACCGTTATCAAAGTGCTCGAACCGGACCGTTTTAAACCGCTATCGAACCGTTTTTTCTTGGATTTTATGTTTATATCTATAATTTTTTTTGTTTTAGGTGATGAAACTCAATATGTTGATGTTCTGAGTGATGAAGATGAATTAGTTTTACTTAATGATGAAAAATTAGATACGTGGCGTGACATTTGAAATTAGAACTTATGATGATGATGATTTGGTATTATTATGGTGTTAAAATTTGTTTAAATTGTAACTTTTTTGTGGTTCTTGGTGTTAAAATCTGTTTGATTTATGACTTTTGTGTTATAACTTAATATTATTGAACTAAGGTTGTGTTTAAATTAGAATTCTTATGGTATTATTTTGATAAATGTATATTTCGCCAAACCCCGGTCCAACCACGGTCCGACCCCGGTCCGACCAATAAAATTAAAATTACGATTTGATGTCCGGTCCGATTTTCAAAACATTCTAAACTTGTAAACTTCAATCTTTTTGGCTTGGTTAATGTTTTCTCGTTTTATTTAGCCATTTTTTATGAATTAGTGTAATATGCTACTTGGCTATCAAATAGTTAAATTTGTCTACTAGATTGTTCAAACATTTGTATACACTTTTGTGTATTATTTGCTATTTGCATTTTTTTCCTTATACGATTTTCTCTAATGAAGTTTTTTTGGAGTATTGAACCTTAACAGTTTCAATTATTAGTTTTTAGTCACTATAGATTTCAATTTTTAAAATGTGTGTTGGCGATCCTAACTTTTATAATTTTCGTCATTCATGGATCCCCGTTAAAAAAAGTTAACCGCGTTAACTTTTTTTTTTTTTAATTTCAGATCGACGTTTTATGGTTTTTGATCGGAATAAGAATACGAGTCGATGATATAAAAATTACATCGAAACGGTGTTCCAAATGACAAAACGATGCTTCATCGGGTTGTTTAAACCTAACGGTTCTTTAACCGGATGTACAAATTTCATCATTTGGATCATCGTTTCGAGGTAGTTTTTACATCAATCGATTCGAATTCTCATTCCGATCAAAAACCCTAAAATGTTGGTCTGTATTAAAAAAAAGTAAACGCCGTTAATTTTTTTTAACGGCGGTCCATTAGTGGCAAAAATGAAAAAAATTGGGACCGTCAACACATATTTAAGAAGTTGGGACCGGTAGCGGCCAAAAACTAATAGTTGGGACTGTTAAGGTCCAATACTCCAAGCTTTTTAAGTTAGTTATGTATTAAAACTATATGTTAGATGTCGTGTATTACACGAGTTAATGAAAATATTAAATTAAATACTTGATAATTAATATAAGAAATTTTAAATTTATTTTTTAATATAAGATATTAAATTTAGGTAACCTTAAATTTATGAAAATTAATTTATGAAAGTATAAACTAGTATTATTATAAGGAATTTTTCCCATATATCTATTTGTTAAGAGATTTAATTACATATTTCCTCACCTCCTAAAATCAATAACATATTTTTCCTCCTCATTAAAATAAAATCTTATCGAATATTTCTTTCCTTTGTCCACCCCCCAACCGACCACCACCACCAAGCAACCCTATTTTCATCTCCGTTTCGAGATAATTTTTCTATCAATCGACTTGTACTATCCTTCCGATTAAAAGACTTAAAACATCAGTCTTAAATTCGAAAAAAAAACTTAACGACGTTAAAAAAATTAACGACAGGCCGTTGGTTGCCAAAGTAATAAAGTTGAAACCGTTGGCAGCAAATTCAATAGTTAGAACCGGGAGAAACCAAAAGAATAAAAACCAATATACGTTATTAAAATCATATTCTTTTAATGAGGATTATATTATATAATATAATATGTTTAATTTGCATTACAATTAACATTTGCTTACATTAAACGAAATTTAACTATATTTCCTTGTTCTTGAATGTTGTTCAATTTTCTGTTAAAACCAGATTGAAATAGTTGCAGCAGATGCTTTCATTTCCCTGATCTCTCGCTTTTCGGATCCATCAATTTCATCAACAAGGTACAATCTTTTTCATCTTCTCTTTTCTTTCAATCTCTCTTCTTTCAACTCATTCAAATTTGCATTAGGGCTTCAAGATTAGGTTTTCAAAAACTGTTAGAAATGTTGAAAATTATCAAAGGGATGAAAAAGGGTTCAAAACCTGAAGTGATTGAACCCCCACCTGGACCTAATGCTCCATCTGACGTCACTGTAAACCATGCTTCAAGATCAGCTGTCCCTCATCCTCAGCTCACCAATGTTAAGTCGCAGGCGATTGGTCGAACCCAGTCGCCTCAACCGTGTGTCGTTGAGGTCACACCCTTGTTGAAAGATGTACCCGTATCCGAACGACATGTTTTGTTCATAAAGAAAGTGAACATGTGTGCTGTTTCGTTCGATTTCGGTGACGTGTTGAAGAAAGTGAAAGAGAAAGAGATCAAGAGGCAGAATTTACAAGAGCTTGTTGATTTAGTGCAGTCGGGTTCGAGTAAGATGAATGAGATCATGCAACAAGAAATGGTTAACATGATATCAATGAACATATTCAGATCATTGCCTCCTCAAGCGTTTGAAAACACTGGAGCTATTGATGGTGATCCTGAAGAAGATGAAATGTATTTAGAACCGTCTTGGCCTCACTTGCAGCTCGTGTATGAGTTGCTTTTAAGATACGTCGTGTCATCTGATACAGACACGAAAGTAGCCAAACGCTTTATTGACCATTCCTTTGTGTTAAACTTTCTTGATTTGTTTGATTCAGAAGACCCACGAGAGCGTGAGTATTTGAAAACTATACTCCATCGCGTGTATGGTAAATTCATGGTGCATCGTCCCTTTATAAGAAAGGCGATAACTAACATCTTTTATAGGTTTATATTTGAAACAGAGAGACACCCTGGTCTCGGTGAGTTGTTGGAGATTCTTGGAAGTATAATAAACGGGTTTGCTGTACCGATGAAGGAAGAACATAAGTTGTTCCTTGTGCGCGCCCTTATTCCACTTCATAAAGCCAAGTTTATTAATTACTATCATCAACAGTTATCCTACTGCATAACTCAATTTGTCGAAAAAGATTACAAATTGGCTGATGCTGTTATTAGAGGGTTATTAAAATACTGGCCCGTTACTAACTGCACGAAGGAGATTCTTTTTCTCGGAGAATTAGAAGAAATTCTTGATGCAACGCAGCCTGCAGAGTTCCAACGATGCATGGTTCCTCTTTTTCAACAGGTCGGACGTTGCATTAACAGCCCTAATTTTCAGGTCTGTTTCTACCAAAAAATGTTGTTATATTAACTTGTTTTTAGCTTTGATTTTGCACGATAGAAAATTTGTTTAACGATATATCTGACCATCCAATGGAGCATGGTTAGTATGCAACTTGTAATGTATGCATGTTTTTTTTGGTCTCATAAGATGCACTATATAAACCGGCGATTCTTATATACATGTGTTTCTATACAATACTTATATGTATGAATGTATGATATATATACGCATGCCTATATGTTCTTATAGGTGTGCCTTAGGGGCTGTTTGTTTGGCTCTGAATGAGCTCTGAATGGAATGGGCTCTGAATCGGTCAAAGGTTTGATGGTGTTAGTCTCAGTGACGTAGGTTTTAAAGATTTTTATGTCTTTATGTTCTTCTATCTTCCGCTGCTAATTGATTCCATTATGATACCTGTTTTTGTTCTCGTACGCTTTATTTTCCTTGCATGTTTCTGTAGTTTCTTTTCAAAAAAAAAAATACGCATACAGTATGCATGCATATGACTGAAGACCGAATTTGTGTAAACCGGGAATGAGTGTTAGAAAGTGACTTGTGTGCGAGTTCAGAAGTTTAGGAGATAATAGAATGTTGATTTAACGTTGTGTTGTAGGTTGCTGAACGAGCACTTTTCTGGTGGAACAATGAACATATAGTGGACTTGATTGCACAAAATCGGCATGTTATTTTACCCATCATCTTTGCACCCTTAGAGCACAACATTCGGAGTCACTGGAACCAAGCTATCAACGGACTGGCCGGAAATGTCAGAAAATTGTTCTTTGAGATGGATGCAGACCTTTTTCAAGAATGCAATAACCAGTTTATAGAAAAAGAAGCGATGGTCAACCACGTGCTAGAGCAACGTGAGTTGACTTGGAAGAAACTTGAAGCGATTGCTTCAGGACTTGGCGAAGATGATATGATTATGGTTAATTAATAAAAGCGTTAAACAACAATAGAAAAAAGACTTCCATTTTTACCCTTCCTTCGATCATTTTTTGTGTGTCTCTCGCTCGCTGAATCGAGGCTGTAGCGTAACACGCTGGATTGCTTCCCAACTTTGACTATTTGACTTCTTGCAACATTCAAAAGAGCATACTAGCCAGAGGTATGGTTAATGTTCTACAGTCTTAAAGAGCACAACAGTTTGCTCTTAATTATTTTTTCATTCATTCATGTCAGAGTAATTATTATTTGTTGTTATGATTGTTGATATTTTTTGTTATTGGGTTAATAATAAGTTAAAGTGATCACTTCATTCTTGGCTTGCTGTGTGCTAATTTTTCCATTGTTCTTTTTCAGTTCATACTTTTTTCATTTGTAGGCAAAGACAATCACCATGTGTTTTGTTATGTTCATAGAGCAATAAACTTAAGGCAATGCAAGTTAACCCAGATGAAGGGTGAGTATTTTTTTGTTATTGGGTCTAAAATTTATGCCACGAACCCATCTTGACCCGACCTGGCCCGACCCATTCTCACATGAACCCATCTTGACCTGGACCCGGCATCTTACCCAAACCTACCCCCCCCCCCGGTTATTATGAAACAATATTACATAAAAAAAAAGCCGTTGGGGGTGGTGGTCCAACGGTAAGACGCACGTCTTAGGGTCCACAAGGTTAGGGGTTTTATCCTTGGCGGGGGAGGTTTTCCCATATTATCCGGGTGGGTTTCCTCTCAGAGGGGTGCAACGAGGGCCTCTGTGTCTGTGGGGTAGCTCGGAATGGGATGGTTACCTTCGGGTGGTCTAACCAGGGTGTTTTTCGGTATTGCTGTTCAAAAAAAAAAAAAAAAAAAAAGAAACAAAGATCTTTATGCAACTAAAGTCACTAAAAAACAAAGTGATGGCTGTTGAGAGGAAAATGGAGGTGCGACGACAGCTGAAGGAGAGGGAGGTGGGGTGTGATGGCGGCTGAAGGGGTGTAGGAGGTGATGGTGCAGCTGGAGGAAGGGAGGAGGTGGAGGCGTGGTGGAGGAAGGTCTTATGTTTTGTTGTTAGGTTTTATTTTAGAATGAAGTGAAGAGAAAATATGAGAAGATATGAATTTAGGTCTGCATAAAAAAGAGAACGAAAATATGTGTTTTAATAAAATGTCCTTTGAAAAACAAATACTCTACAGATCGACCTAAATGGTTGCACGTGATCTGCATGGCGTATATAAAAGAAGGGTTGCGAGTGGTCAGCACGACGTATACAAAAGAAAATGCGGAGACTTCTTCTGAATAATCAAATACCACCTTAATTAGACTATTCGTAAAGAAAGTCACAATCCACATTGAACTATTTGTGGAATTATGAAAGTATGTCTTTTTGATAAATGATATTTAACACAATAAGTTTACTACGTATCTTAAATTAAACGAATAAATAATTGAACAAACATGTTTTCTTATCACACCATTAAGGTGTTAGACCCGTTTATGACCCAAACCCACTAACATATTTAACTTAGTGCCGAATCATGCCATATTAACGAGCATATGATAAGTCATTTTAAGAGCAATTTTTTTTTCATATTCTGCTGTGTTAAAGCTCTGAATCTTTTATCATTTTAAATCCTATTGAATTGTGTTCACCTTTCACAAACTACGTGGACTCATGTACATGCTTACGTGTCAGAAACTAAAGCCAATGCAATATCATGCACACTCCACATGTCACAACCTACAACCGCCACTCAAAATTACCTTCCTACCCACCTCCTCTTTCATTCCACCGCCGCAAAGAAGGGCAAAAGGGTAAATTCACCAACACCACTCTCCTTTTATGAACATCCAATTCAACCGGAACAAAAAACACACCTTCACCGTAAAACAATAATGTCAAAACACACACTACCTTACGCCATTACAATCATCACACTAACATGCGCCATTAACTCAATTCATTCCATTAACTCAACACCTCAAGATCCCATCATTGTTCAAGTCACCGACCACCCAAATAACCACCTTCTCAAAACTCCGGTGGAGCATCGTTTCACCGCGTTCATAAAAGAACACGGGAAACGATACGCCACCAGAGAAGAGTACATGAACCGCCTTGGGATATTTTATAAAAATGTTGCTAGAGCAGCTGAACACCAGCTGCTCGATCCCATGGCGGTTCATGGGGTTACTCCCTTCTCCGATTTGTCGGAGGAGGAGTTTGAGAGGATGTATTTAGGCGTAAAAGGCGGTGTGAACACCGTACAAAACAACGGTGTGGAAACTGCACCGTTGTTGGATGTGGATGATTTGCCGGAGGATTTTGATTGGAGAGATAAAGGCGCGGTTACGGAGGTTAAGACGCAGGTGAATTAAATAAGCCGGTTTTTAAAATTTTTAGTTTTTTGCTATTAAAAACGGATTAGGGGTAACGTTTTAAATACGGGAACAGGTTATACCGGTTAAATTGTTTACTGGCGGGGTTTTTGTTACAATATAGTCATGTTCAACCGGTTTGTATAGCGTTTGACCGGTTTATACTTTGATTTTAAAGTTTATTTAGCATGTTAACTCATATATGTTTAGCGGTTGGCCATTTGATCCAACGGCATTTCAATGATGAATTAAAACACTTGACTTTCTAGAGGTCATGGGTTCTAGTCTTGAGGAGAGGGGTTTTACACAGAAAATGTTAAAGATTCCTACTGTGATTTTCCTCCGGGGCGGTTAGGGTTAGTTGACGAGTCTTAGACTCCGACTTTCCTGCTCTTCGGAAGGGTTGGTCGGGGCCCCGAGAAGAGTATTCTTCTTTTAGGGGAGCTGCCACACTCTGTCGCAAATAATCCCTCTTACAGGGATAGGCCGTGGGCTTCTAGGCTCGGTCATTACACTCCCCTGAGCCACCGGTTAGCTGGTGGTGTAACTGCCGTTTCAAAAAAAAACTCATACATGTTCCGGCCTGATCATGGGTTTAGTTTAATTTTAAAACACTTCTATTTAACTAAAATTTTTAATTATATATCGTAGAAACGTAATGTTTTTTTAAAAATTTCTAATTTTATATTGTATAAATGTAATGTTTTTTAAAATTTCTAATTTTATTTTGTAGAAATGTGAATATTAAATTCTTATGTTTTTGTTGATCGTGACGACAGCGTTGACGATGATGTTGATAATGAATTTTGGCCGATTAACCTTTGCTGTAGGAAACATAAATGGTTATGTTTTTGTTGATGATAGATTGATAGACAAAAATGTTAACATAACATAGTTGATACTGAATTTCCTCAATTAACTAGACTATACTATGTACTTGATTGCAATTTATTAGGGGAAAATTTTTAAAATATTCATTTTGTGCAAACTTTGACTCAAAATGTCATTTTTTTTGTTCCCAAATGTTCACTCTTTAAAAGATAATATTCACTCATTAAAAGACGTTCATACTTTTATTGTAAAGTTGGCCTTTTCTAGAAATCAATCACACACGAGACGATATGTGTTCACAAAGTTAATCAACTTATTTTACAACCAAAAGTTGTTTGATAAAAAGTCGTCTCACGATCGACTTTCGTACGCTAGTCAAGATAAAAGTTTGGAGATTTTTGTTTGTAGTCGGACTACTTTTAATGAAATGAGTGGACATTTTGAAAATAAAAAGACATGACGAGAACATTTTAAGGCAAGAAGTAATAAAATGGACATTTAAAGAGTATTATCTGACTTTTGTTAACGACAACTTTGTTAGGGGTGTAACTTGTTGAGTTGTTGCATTATAGTTTGATAGGAAATTTGATAGGAAAAATTCTCAAAATGTCTCTTTTGACCGTTGACTTTCCAAAATGTCCCCTTTAACTTCACCATCCATAGGCGTCACGACTATAGTCGTTATAGTCGACGCCTACAGATTCTAACAAAATGTCCCCTTTGCTAGAGATGCATAGCTTGGTGGCCGTATGTCTTTATCTTGTGTCGATGCTCCAAACTTGATATCGTCTATTAAAAAATGTTATGACCGGAGAGTAAAGTTAGCTTTTAAGTTTCCTTACAATTGTGATTTGTAATCATATAGGGTGCGTGTGGAGCATGTTGGGCGTTTAGTACCACCGGCGTACTCGAAGGTGCTAATTTCATCGCGACGGGGAACCTTCGTAATTTAAGCGAGCAACAGCTAGTTGACTGCGATCACACGGTTAATTAAACCGCTTATACATACTTAGATTCCAGTTAAAGATTTTTCGCTTGCGACGTTTGCTAATATTGTAAGCTTATATGTGATTTGATTTTTGTTGTTATGCAGTGTGATCCGTCGGAGAAGGACGCTTGTGATAGCGGATGCTCTGGCGGGCTTATGACGAATGCATACAGTTACTTGATGAAAGCTGGGGGCATCGAGTCGGAAGAATCTTATCCGTACACTGGCAAATCCGGTGAATGCAAATTCGACCCGGAAAAGATAGATGTAAAAGTTGCGAACTTTACGAATATCCCGGCTGATGAGGATCAAATGGCTGCACATTTGGTTAAACATGGTCCTCTTGCTAGTAAGCATCATCACATACCCAAAACAAAAGATTTTTTTTGTAGTAACAACCAAACGATTGATACGATGAAAAGTGAACATTGGATCTGGTTTGTTGCAGTTGGATTGAACTCGGTGTTCATGCAAACTTACATCGGCGGGGTGTCATGTCCGTTGATATGTTCCAAGAAGTTAGTGAACCATGGTGTGTTGATTGTGGGGTATGGGGCAAAAGGGTTTTCGATTCTGAGGCTGGGTAATAAGCCGTATTGGATTATTAAGAACTCGTGGGGAAAACGATGGGGAGAAAATGGGTACTATAAGCTTTGTAGAGGGTCGGGTATGTGCGGGATGAACACAATGGTGTCGGGTGTGGTGACTGTGTAATCGTAGGAAGTTACAGGTTAGTGATAAGAACGTTTCGTTTTTATACGTCTGTTCGGTAAGATTAGATGTTGTTTTGTGATGGTACGTTTGTTAAATGGTTAGGTTTTTTTTTTCTCTCGTTACGTACTATAGTGATGGTCGCATTTTAGTTGTTTGTTTTAAGGTTTGCAGGTTGTTTTAAGATGAATTGGTTGTGTACTTGTGTTTGCATTTTGCTTTTTGATTAGTGACCATGTTATATTTAGTCGATCTAAAAAAGTAAAAAGTAAAACCTAAAAAATTTTACGTATTTGCAGTAGTATTATTTTTCGAAGAATTGGGTATCCGCAAATTATTGATGATTTGATGAATTCATGATTCAGTCATCATCAAGAACAACTATATGAGATTTAATTAATGTTTTCGTAACTGGATCGGACACCAAGCTGGTAGCTTTACCGGTCGTACCTGATAGGCCCAGTGAACCGGTAGCTTTATCGGTTCACCAGCTGTACCCAAGGACGCATGATATAAGAGCCGGCCACCTATGCGCGTTTTTTTGCAAGTAGTGTTAAGCTTTTACTCCGCGTTTTTATTGCGGAATCATGTTGTTTATGCTTGCAATTGCTAAATTCTTGCTTCAATTGCTTACCTAACTTCCTTTGTGTTTCGTTACATAGAAAAAGTGTTATTTTTAGGTGTGTCGTCGTTACATAGAAAAAGTGTTATTTTAGATTTGTGGGGACTCTTTCAAAATAGGTTGAAAGATGTTTATTTGATGCACTATATGCCTATATAGCACCTCACCCGATTACACCAAACTCAAATGCTAAGGATGTATTAGTTACTTAAGAGCTTGAGTATTGAGATATTCATCAAGAGGAGGAAGACCGACAATAAGACTGACCACATAAAGGGAACCGAAAAGCTAAGCTTTGCGAAGTGGACCAATCTTCTGTACGACCCACTGACCCTCTCCCTATAAAAACTAATTACTTGTTTGATCAAAATAATTTTGAGCTTCACGTTACGTTCGTGAAAATAATATCGTTAGATATAAATAAAAATGGTATTATATCTCTCACATTGCGTTATAAATTCGTAAAAGTTAATAGAACAAAAGAGTAAGAAAACAAGTTTTAAAGTGAAGAAAAAAGAAAACAAAAAACCAATTTAAAAAAAAAAAACTTAAATAGAGGACCGACCCTCTAATTTATAAGTACAGAAAATATATATATTCTTTACACTAAACTTCTCTTTTAATAAATTACTAATTAAGCAATGTTACCATACTATGTCACTTGTCAGGACTACAACTCTCATCAACCAGTTGGATCAAAAGTGACACAAATACAATATGTTTTACAACCTCTTAACTAATAAAGAATGAAAAATACAACCTATTCTTAAACCTTAATTTTTCATTTTTATCATTCCATCCATGTAAACACGTGTTAGCCTTGTAAAAATAACATAATATCAATAACTAACAAACTTATCATCTATTAAATTTAATACCTATTTTTTCCCCTTATTAATGATCCTCCTTTGACGTGAAAGGAAAAGAAACAAGCGAATCCAATACGAGAATAGAAACAATGAGAAACCCCATGGAAAAAGACTATTAGAGTGATGAATGTGAGCGGGGGAATGAGATTATATGTAACGATTCAAGATTTTTTAGGTATTTTCTGTCATATGAAGAAAAATATATTTTTTAGAGATTAAAGAAAAGAGTTAGTATTTTTCACGTCTTAACACGGTTTTAAAAAGATAACTTCCAGAATTGATGTGGGGCGTTTTTAAAGGGTGTTTCACGCTAATTACACATTATCTTAGATACACTATTGTTTTCAAAGTAGGCAGGTGATGTTTATTTGGAGCCAAATAGACCGTCGGTGAGACACACATGAACATAGACCGTCTAAGAATAGTGAATGTTAAAATAAAAGTTAAGACAAATTAAGCCGTCATTTTCAGTAGGAAGTTGCAAGGTTGTGGACACGTTAAATGTCCGACATGACCTCACCTAACAATCTCTATATTGTTAAAGTCAAGGGTATTTCTGTCTTTTTTCCAAAAGAAAATTTGTAACTTTAAGATATCCAGACAAGATCCACGCATGATTACATGAATCAAGCCAATAATCGAAAATGACGTGTTCATTAAATAAATTGACAAATAAGTAAAAAAAAATTAAAAAATTAAAAATTAAAAAAATTGTGTCTATATAAACCCCTCGATTCATCTTAAAATCCTTTTCTTTCTTTTCGCAATCTGGGCATCTTCAATAAGGTACACCTACTTTCTCTCTCTACTTTTTTTATTTTTATTTTTATTTTATTTAATTTTAAATTATTATTGTTATTTATTTCTATTTAATTTAATTTGGCTTTTTTCTTTTTTACTGAATATTCACAAATGGTTTTAGTTGGTTTTATATGTTGATTTTTAACATTGTGCAATGTATGTAGGTTTAAGATTTAATAAGGTTTTTAAATCTGTATAACCTCTAATTAATCATCAGACACTGATAACATTTGAATAATAAATCCCATAAATATATCTGATTTGAGTTTGAAAATGAGTTTCATGGTTATAATCACTTGATGTTGTGTAACTTTTGAGATTTTAAGGCTTTTCGAATTATGAAACAATTGGATCTTGATGGATCTGGGGAATATTCCATATTTGATGGTTATAATCTTTAAGATTTTTTAAGGGTTTTGAAATATAAAATATGAATTTTAGTTGGATCTACTTTGTGGATTTAGGATTTATGATGGGAAAGATTCTTGAATTGATGATGATTGACCGCTTTAGTGCGCCTTGCGTAGCTCAGTTTACCTGATCTCATTGGTTAGCAGGGTACTGGTACTGGTGGGATCCGTGTTATTAACAAAAAAAGGGATTATGTTCTTAGAATGGACGGAGTTCTTGGAACGTAGATCGTTTGATCCTTTTCATGTCGGGCATTTGAAATAATAATACTTATAATTTTAATTTGATTGGGATTTTCATTTGTTTGATGTTAATAGTGTAAAAGATTTTATTGCGAGTCGCGTCTTATTTTTAGATGTTTATTAGTGTTTGCGTGGGTGCAGGGGTTGCCTAGAAAATCTTGCGAAATTAAAAGATTCAACTTGATTAGTACTCGAATTACATATATTTAAGTTGTAAACATGATGGAAGTCGAGACAACAAATTCTCGAGCCAATAATATTATGATGATGGAAGTCAATCCTGGAAATTCTCGACCCAATGAGAAGCGGCCTTTGGAAATTTCGTTACCTGCAAAAGAAGCAAGAAAGCATCCTGAAAACAATGGAAGTGACACCGCCATATTTATTAACCATGGTAAGTGTTTTACCGTTTTACTTTAAATTTTACAGAACGTAAATGTACATAGGAATTTCGTCTCAAATGATTTGTGTACATGTTTGTAGGTAAGCTTGCTTGGAACGAGACCAGACGAAAATGGGTCGGGGATCAATCTGAAAGATCACGAAGACTAACAACACCAGAAGATCCAATCATAAGGTTTGGAATATTTTTGACTTTTGAAGTCAATTACATTACTTTTTAACATTAAAACTGATATGATGGCTGTTATGAAAGCTGAATGCAGCAGCTGTATATTTTTTTAAAGGTGCCGTAATTTTCGAGAGTTAAATGCTTGTTCATTTGACTCAAAAAGTCAATATGATAGTTTATCTGATCTCAGGATTTGTAATTCTGTATTGCAGCTGGTCAACGACTTATGAGGACTTGCTTTCAAATAATGACCGTTTTCCCGAGCCAATTCCTTTGACTGTAAGTTTTTTTGCCCAACCTACATTGGCATACATAAAAACATATGGCTTTAATGCGTCATCAATTGAATATTTTTAACCCAGAGCGAAAACAAGAATGATAGAGAATAATCTCAAGAATGAATTGATAGTTTGATCAAAGCAAACACATTTTAATTATTAGTTTGATCTTCTTTTGCAGGAGATGGTTGACTTCTTAGTTGACGTATGGCTTGATGAAGGTTTGTATGATTAGTTGATCAATCAGTATAATTATGCTTGCCGCAATGTTTATAGCGCTACTGCTAACGAATGTAGTCGCTTTTTTTCTTGATTTGTTGATAATTTGAAGTATGGCTGTCTAGAGGTTACATAAGACACCAAGAGATAGCTTTGTAACAAGATTTTATGCATCTCTTGATGTTGTAGAGCTTGCTTGTTAGATGGCTTGGGTTTGACTTGTTTGTTGTAAAAGTCAATAGGTCATAGAAGCTTATATTCAGATGTTTGTTGGACAATTGTACTACAACACACTTTGGTGCAATAAATTGGTTTCTAATCTTATAAAAATGATATAGTGTAGTAGTTTCATCCCTATTTAATAGCTAATTGTAATGCTAAGATTTCATGTTTTAATGATTATAATAATTATATTAAGATATTGGGGAAATTTGATAGAAACGTAACCAATTTTAATTTTGTTTTAATTAGATCATCACTCAACATTTTTTGTTTAAATTGGGTGACTAACCTTTTAATTTTTAAACTTGAGTGACTTGATCAGTAAAATCATGTTGTATAACTTCGTGAAAGGGGTCGTGAGATGGCTTCATGGAAGCCATTGCATGGAACACCAGCTGCTCGCACATGAGAAGGAGCAACGTGCGAGGATTCTTGTGAGATTTCTCATGGGTGTAAGGAGAGATGATCCGAGCACATTTAATTATATGTTTCTAATAGTAATTTATATAGCTCTAAAAACTAAAATTTACATAGCTCACATGAATATACATCTCTTAGGTGAAAATATAATGAGTGAGATAACTATCACGTGACATGCATTTTATATGCACATCACTCTCACGTATATGAGTATATTGTATGATCTAATAGTAAGGTATTAAAATTTTACATTAAAAGTACGGTGAAGTGTTAACTTTTTTTTACGGCCAATTATGTCTATAGAAACCCGATCACCCAAGCAAACCCATTAGCGAAAGACCGCATATGCCCTATCAATACAGGCAGCGCTAGTGACTTAACTCGCATGAAACTAAAGGGTGTGTATGAGTCGGCTTTTTGTCATAAAACCTAAAATTGATTTTTGTGTTTTTACGAGGCCGTGGCCTAAAATTTCAAAATCGTTCGTGGGAAAAGAACGTAATGAACAATCGATTAGATATGATTTGCAAAACACAATTTTAAGTTTGATGATAGATGTATCATACAAACAGCTTTTGTAAATTTTCAGCATCAATAATCGTGTATAGCAGATCGGTACCTACAAAATTCGCTCTTTTAGAACCAATTCAGACAATTGAACATCAATTTTAGGGTTCATACTTCTTCAAACCCTAATTAATCCAATTTCAACCACAAAACATTCACTGTTTCACCAATTCCTCTCAGGTACAACACTTTGTTACAATTCGAACCCTAAATTGTTCCAAAATGGTTGGAAAATACAGCGACGAGGAAGAAGACGATGTATTTTACTACAGATACTCCTCTACAGCTCCACAACCACCTTCATCATCATCTTCTTCAAACAAAACCCTAACAAAATCCTCATCCAATCGAAGTGGAGGTTTAGCTCCATCGAAATCCACCGTTTACGTTAGCAACCTCGATTACAGCCTGACAAATTCGGATATATTCACCATTTTTTCTACATTTGGTAAGGTTGCTAAGGTCACAATTCTTAGAGATAGGGTGACTCGTGAGAGCCGTGGCGTTGGTTTTGTGTTGTTTGTTGTTCGGGATGATGCGGTAAAGGCGGTGAAAGGGATTAATGGTAAGGTTTTGAATGGTAGAACGTTAACGGCTTCGATTGCAGCGGATAATGGTAGGGCGCCGGAGTTTATTAGGAGGAGAGTGTATAAGGATAAGAGTAGGTGTTATGAGTGTGGGGAGGGTGGGCATTTGTCGTATGAGTGTCCGAAGAATCAGTTAGGGCCACGGGAGCGACCGCAGCCAAAACGAGGGAGGAGAGAGGGTGGTGGTGGTGGTGGTGGTGGATATACGCGGGGAAAGGGAGAGGAATGGGGTGGGGAGGATGATGAAACTGGCGGTGAGGAGGTGTTTGAGAATGATGATTGGGCGTCGGTGGTGGATAATGGGGCGGATGAGAGGTTGTTGGGTGGTGGAGATGTGAGTCGGGATGATGGTAGGAAGAATGGGAAAAAGGAGAAGATGAAGAAAACGAGTTATTTCAGCGATGAGAGTGATGAGGAATGATTTAAAGATAAATGATGAACTAAAGCTTAAAGGTATAATTATCTAGACCTTTTGTTTGTAAGATTTTGTGTTTTATTATTGATTCATATCGTCATCGTTTTAAATTGAAGTTTTTGATATACAGGTAAGTGTTGGTTGAGATTTGAGAAGATCTTTGATCATCAAAAGTTGTGATTGTGGGAACCTGGATGAAATGGAACCTTGGAAGTCTAGAGGCGTTGTTCGTCGGTTGCTCTTCCCGGTACTCCTATGCCATCTTTTTTGGTTTATATATGATGGTCTTAAATGGTTTTGCATGTTTAGACTATTTTGTTAGTATGTTATGTGAAGATCTTTGTTTACTTTAAGAGTATTTGTATTTAATACAGCCATGTTGAATCTGTTGGGATCACATTGAAATAAGAGTTTCACATTATATCGTAACTTTTGCTCCTAGTCTCTGAAGTATGAGTCATGAGCATACTTTGTTTCAGAAAATGCAGGGAAACTTCCACCATTGAGAGCACCTGAAGTTAGTTTTGATCTTTGTCTTTTTGAGTATTACGCAAGTGCTGTCTTTAACTAAGTTAGTTTAAGTCTCTGTTGTCAAAAGCCCACAAGGCGTGCTTTTAGACATCTAGGCGTAGTTGTTGCCTCGCTTCAAAAGGCCAGTTTTCAGGCTTTCGCACACATAGTTTGGCTGTAAATTTCCTTAACAGGTCTGAAACAATAACACCCACCCTAAACAAGCCTAGAATAAATCAATCAACCTAAAACAATCTACACTTAAATGCTTAATCAATCAACCTAGGCCCAAGGCTCACTGTGCCTTGACTGTGCCTTGTGTCTTTGACGTAGTGTTTAAGCTATTCTAAATGATTTGTTTCTTATTTGGCATGCTGAGTTGGGCAAAGGGAAGAATCCACTTGATGCTGAGTTGAAGCAATTGTTGGTGATAAGGAGTACTGGATATGAGACTCATTCGATATAGAATAGATAATGGAGGAAAATTTGCTCTACATGTATAGAACAGAAAGTCACCATTGTTAAATATGTAGATTTGTTTGTCATGTTTAGGGGTGCTCAAAAAGCGTTCCAAACCAACAAATCATCTGTGTTGTACTTTGAATCCTTACCAAACAAGCCTGTCAATTTTGCCACTTAAGTTTACAATTGATGTGGCTAAAACGACCTATGAAAATAAACTAAATTAAACTAACCTAGACTCGACCCAGACACTCGTGTTAAAATTCTGAACAACCTAAACTTAAACCACACAACAGGCAAGTGTACCTGTCAATGCAGTATAGCTCTAAGAAGTCCGGATATCGAACCCAAAGGACACTATTAATAACAAAGACTAGACTTGAACTAGGATTAACAATAATTTTATAAAATGGGGGGGTTTAATTAAAAAAAAGAAACTGAAATAAATAATTAAAAGTAATTAAACTAAGAGCTGCAGAAATGAACGAAAAGTGACTGACTTAAGATTACTGAATAATTGGAGAGACACTATCTAGATTGAATCCTAGTTGAGATAAATGAATGTAAAGAATGATTCAAAATTGAAGATGGATCGGTTTTCTAAAGATACAAACCCTAAGGAAGACTTAATGGATCCCAGACCATTCACCGGGTGTGACCAAAATGACTCCTAAGGTATGTGTTATGTCTACCGATGGCTAAGTTTTCTTTCCAGTCAACCTAGCAATATTAAAGTACCCGAGAGGTGTTGGACAACCTAGTCTAACATACCACAAACATTACACATGCAAGAGGTGACACATTTATGGTTCAATTAAACATGATTAACAAAGATATTAAAGTACCAGATTTTAACCGTTTGTCAGTTATTTATCAACCTAGTATCTAATAACTAAGACTAACCAATTAACCTTTATCTTCCAATCTCCGGTTAAGATACACGTTAGTTTCTTATTCATTAAACATATAATCCTTAGATTTTACTACGTCTAGTAAGATCCCTAGTAACCACAAACCTAAAGGTACGTGTTAGATATGACAACCACGTTTGAAAGACATTCATAGGCAATCATAAAGGAATAGCATGCATTCATAAACATAAACTAACACATATATTCATCCAATTCAACCAAAAATGTGTCCTTTACAATAATACTAAACCATCCAATCAATTCGAATCATTCAAGCATCCAAGATCAACAACTATTCATCATCTAGATAGTGACTATGATTTAGCTACTCATAACTAATTCAAAACAGGAAATAAACTCAAAATTCATCATCCAAGACATCATGTTCAAATCAACAAACAATAAAGAAAGTTAATAAAACCCGAAATCAAGTATGTGAGTGATCCAAGCTTCACTCCTATGCTTCAATTGCTCTAGAATGCTCCAAATCGTCTCTCCAGTTCGTCTTCAACCGCTCTCCCTTCTTAAAAACCGTAATTGGGGTTCAAAAACGACTTCAACATGCTTAAAACAAGTTTTGCACGTCTGAGGGTCCGTCGCGCTGCGCGTAGAATTGCCTAATTACCCTAGCGCAGCGCGAAAGGGTTAAAATACTGATTTCTGACGCGGTGGCATTTTTGTAAATAAACTGAACTCTGAAATCTCTCGCGCTGCGCCTAGAAATACCTATATTCCCTCGCGCGACGCGACAGAGTAATTTTTCCAGAAAATTTTCTTCTTTTTGTTAACTCTTTTGTCACCCGCAACGCATCCGGAAGCATAGTATTCTTCAATTTAGCACATTTCCGCCTCCTTTTACTCCAAAACCTATAAAAACACAAAACATTAAGTAATATACTAAAACGATACGAAATCTAAACTAAACGACTCGAAAAACATATAAAACGTGCACCGAAAATCGATGTATTTTGCAATACATCAAATATCCCCACACTTGACTCTTTTTCGTCCCTGAAAAAGTATTTCACCATAGATTCAAAATAAGGGACTTGAAACCAAAAAGAACAAATTAAATTAAAGAATGAGCCTTGGTTATTGTTATGCAAAACATCCTAGCACTAGCAAATCGGGTCCCTTTATCATGTCAGCTATTACGTTCAAGTGAGCAAACTGGGTATGTCTAAAGGATCTCACACCTAGGAAACCACAAGTTACAAGTCTATAAAAGGAATAAGTCAAACCATTCCGGTTATTGTAACCGCTATACCCTGAAAAACTAACATATCTAATAGAAGCTCATATTCACATGTGGATCATAATGGAACGAAGTTTTGAACATTTCGTAAATCTTTTGTTCACCTAGTGACTCTAGACCCACATATTCCACAACAACTCACAATTTGTCACTCCACTCGGCTATTTTTCTAGGAACTAGTAAAAAGTGTACTAGTATTTTTCTGTAACGCTCAAATACCTAACCATGACACGACATTATCATAAGCTTGTAAAGGAATCCAGTCTCCACCAAATGACACATGAACAATGCACAAATCAAGTAGGTCTTTACCAGGGTTGTAATGTGGCTAGAGTTAAGGGTATGAATAACAAAAGGAAAACAAACGAAGGTGATTAGATGAACACGGTTTTACTAGGCCAACATAATAAACAAATGCTAAATAGAACAAAACCGGATCATACTATGGATCCATACTCTCTATAAACCACCAGCTAGAATCACTTTGCATCTCTTTTTTTTTTTTTTTTCACATTTTATCATCATTCATTCATTTTTTTTTTTTTTCACATCTTATTTCAAATGAGCTAACAACTTCACAGATACTTAGACACTAGCTTAACCGGTTCATCTAAACACACAGGCCAAAACAGATAGGTTAAACAAACGAAAGGCTAAGGCTTACGGGTAATAAACAAAGAAAAATGGATACAAAGAAGGCTCAGACGGGCTAACTAGTGGATAACATTAAGGGTAAGGAAAAGACAGGCTTCAAACAAGGATCAAACCCTAAGTGCCTCTATCACTTTTGTGCAAGTTCATTAGTCCATGGTCTCAACTAGTATATCCTAGACAAGTTCTAAAATGTGCATGCCATGTGGTAATCACTCAACCAAGCAGATGCATATAGAATGCATATAACTAACTATGAACCAAAAGGCTTATCTCACAAATTGAAACTGAATGAAAAAGGGTATAAGTTGTGGAAAATCTGTAAGTCCATTATCCCTAGGTTACACCTTCAATTTACATGTTCATTTTATGGAATTTTATGGAGCGCCACTAACTTTTTAATTTATTTGCATAAAACAAAAGTAGTGTGCTATGTTTGTGAGTAATAAGCTTCTATTCTATAGTTAGTTTAACAACCTATATGAGTGCTTACACTTGGATTGTCGTTTCTCCTAAGATGAACACCCACAAGACCTCCCAGTTTTTAATTAAGTAGATTAGGAACACTTGGGAGACCTTTCAATGCTAGTTGGATTAACCAAAAACTCACCAATCAACCTATTATTTGTTCAAAATCTTTCATTTTTTTTTTTTATTTTTTTTTTTTACTTTTTCAACTGACACTATATACAGACTCGAACGACAGTTACCCATCCCCACACTTGAGTATTGCATTGTCCCTAATGCAGAAATGGAAACCTGACCCAAACAACTAAAATAAGAAAAACGCAAAGATAAAGAATCAAAACAAATAAAAAAAAACAAAGAAAAACAAAGATAAACTGGACAAGACTTAGCTGGTAAAGTATAGGAAGACTGTCATGTGCCAGTCTCATCCAGACAACACCCTCCAATTCGAACGTGCTCCGCAAACAAATCCCAATCTCACAACGAACGAGAGCGGCCAGTCATTCAATCATTCTAAGCACATAAGCATAATAAAAGATCATAACATCACAGTCATAACATACTAAGTTCAAAATTCCAACCCAGCCGACCCATAACCATAAAGCATGTCTAACAGTAATAGATACAGACCAAGATATCATAAAAACATCATAAAAGCCAAAAGATAACCGAATAACGAAACATGATCATCTTGCTGCCCCTGTCTCTGACTACTGGTGCGGTGGTGGCTGATCTGCCCCACGAAAGAAGTCAGGAATATCCATGTGCATGTTCCCCATCATGTACCTTAAAGCCTCTGCATTTCGTTGTTGGTTCTGTTCCATGATAGTGCGCATATCATCAAAACCTGCATGCATTTGATCCTGTATCTGACCAAACCTGTAATCCATAGAATCATACAAACTATCCAAAGTCAGTGGCTCTGGGGCGGGCTCCCTACGTGCATACTGCTGTCCTGGTAGCTCTCTCCTATGCAGTGGTCTCTGTGAACGTGGAGGCAAACCCATATGCATAGCCTCTGCAGCGTCAGTCCCCTCAGGGGGGTGTACCTGTGGTCCCTGAATTGCATGCTCCCACTGTGGCGGCTCAGTATACGTCCAAATTCCCGCTTTCCTCAGTTCTCTCGTACCAAAATATATTGTATTCGGACCCTTAGTCATCAACTCTCTATCATATCTGTCAAATACACCCAAACTTTCAGCAATACGAGTGATATAAGGTCCCATATCCAATCCTGCCCTAGCACCGCCACGCCTACCTCTAGCAAATGACCATGCCAACAAGCTAGCAAAATTAACTGTCCTACCCTCAACTATACACAGCATACAGAATAAATCCCTCAAAGTCACCTTATCTTCCCCAGACTTTCTAGCAATTATAGTGCAACTCAAGATTTTATGAATGTACCTCAAGATTGGATCCTTGATATATGTACCTACCATAGCCTTAGAAAATGGAGCAGTAGAGATGGTAGACCAGAAATTTGCAAGGTCAGATGCATTCAAACAACACTCTTTTCGTACAGGGCCCTTGAAAGCACCCCGCAAACCTGTAAGAAACTCTGGGGTAGCTATCTCCTCTTGTGTATAAAAACCGGTATGAACCGCGAACTGTGGAATAGACATCTCATGTGTATGCCTACCTAAAGCAAAAGATACCGCATCAGGCTCATTAAAACTACCATCATTCCAATGAAAAGTAGACAGAAACTCAATCGTGAGCTCTCCGTACTGGGGCCTATCACACTTCAATACCTCCTTCCATTTGCCACTAATCCATGTCTCAAGCTTGTCAAAATCATTCATCTGACTCAACAAAACCCAGTTCATATTCCGATGTTGCAGCATATTAGTTCTAATGAACTTAGCAGCTTTATTCCTCTCGTCAGACCCCAATTTAAACTGCAACAATGTATGTGCACCCAGATCAGTGGTGTGGGTCACTGGTATTACCTCACGTTCTTCATATAAGATCTTTCTCCTCTTTCCGTACCATTGAGGTTGTTCCTGACCAGTTGGATCACCACGGGGTTTTTGCTTTGGTCCCCTCTTTCTCTTTGATGGTCCAGCCTCTGACATGCCTGAAGATAGAAGTGAAAATGAATGAAGAAAATCGGAGTTGATGGTGGCTGTGGTGGTGGTTAGTGACCGGAGATTTGAGTGGTGAGGGTGGAGTGGAGGTGAAGTGAAGATGGAGGAGGAGGAAGGGTGGTAGTGGTGGCGCGACGGCGGTGGGTGAGGTGTTGGAGGGGGGCGGGTGAGGGGGTGGTGTGGAGAAATGAGAATTAGGGCTTGAAAGTGGAAGAAAAGGGAAAAAATCCCGTCAGGAGGTCTTTCGCGCGGCGCTACAGAAATAGAGAAACCCCTCGCGCGGCGCGAGGGGCTGTAAAATTTGCCTGTTTTTTTTGTTTACCTACGCGCTGCGCGACAAGAATAAAGGGACCTCTCGCGCGACGCGAGAGGGGTGTTTTTTCAGAAAGTTTTCCCCTTTTTGACTTCCAACACTTACAAAAATTTATGGGTTGTTCACCCAAACCTCCCAAACACCGTTTTTAAGCCATAGTTTACCGAGTTACTTACCTGGAAACCGTTTTCTTCATATTTTCTCATTCATTCAACCATGATCTCCTACAAAATGAACAATACCAAAACAAGCAAACCAAGCGAAGTAAAACTTACTTAAAAATGAAATAAAACAAAACGAACAAAAGAACAACGAACAAAGCAACACATACATACTATACATTCGGGTGTTATCCCGTGAACCCTTCATTCATCATCATTTCTTTGGAACCTCGAGGAGTTCCACGTCCTCCTCGGTGTTCTTTTCAACTAGACCACTTATGTAGTGCTTTAACCTATGACCGTTTACCTTCCAAGAAGCACCTAAATCATCTTGTAACTCAACAGTACCATAGGGAAAAACTTCTTTCACTTCAAAAGGTCCACTCCACCTAGACTTAAGTTTACCCGGGAATAATTTCAAGCGAGAATTATATAACAAAACTTTATCCCCACACTTAAACTCCTTACTACCTCGCAACTTCCTGTCATGTAGTGTCTTAGTACGCTCCTTATAACTCCACGATCTATCATAAGCCTCCTCCCTAAGCTCATCTAACTCATGCAACTGGAGAAACCGGTTCCTACCCGCTTTAGACAAATCAAGGTTGACTGTCTTCAATGCCCAATAGGCTCTATGTTCTAGCTCTACCGGTAAATGACACGTTTTACCATAAATCATCCTAAAGGGTGTGGTTCCTATAGGTGTCTTATACGCAGTTCTGAAGGCCCAAAGCGCATCATCCAACTTATCAGACCAATCCTTTCGGTTTGCTCCTACAGTTTTCTCCTAAATCCTCTTAATGCCCCTATTAGCATTCTCTACTTGCCCGCTAGTTTGAGGGTGATAAGCTGTGGATAACCTATGAGTGACCCCATAACGTGCAAGTGTTTTCTCCATTTGGGCATTACAGAAGTGTGTCCCTCTATCACTAATCAAAGCCTTGGGAGTTCCAAACCTGGCAAACAACTTCCTAAGGAACTGAACCACTACACGACCGTCATTAGTGGGCAGAGCTTGAGCCTCCACCCACTTGGAAACATAATCAATGGCCACGAGGATGTAACGATTCTTCTGAGACATAGGGAAAGGTCCCATGAAGTCGATACCCCAGACATCAAACACTTCTACCACCTGAATCGGGTTCTGAGGCATCTCGTTACGAGATGAAATATTACCGGACCTCTGACAAGCATCACAACTACTCACCAACTCGAGAGCATCCTTAAACACTGTCGGCCAATAGAAACCAGAATCTAAGACCTTCCTTGCGGTGTAACCGGAACCAAGATGGCCTCCTGCTAAGCCTTGATGACAATGCTTAAGGATCTCTAATCCTTCTTCTCGACTAACACAACGCCTAATCACATTATCAGCACCTATACGGAAAAGAAATGGCTCATCCCAGATATAGCGTTTGGCGTCAGTAAAGAACTTCTTCCTTTGTTGGTGTGACATGCCTTTTATCACAGTCCCATCTGCTAAGAAGTTTGCCAAATCAGAGAACCATGGGAAACCTAGCTTCTCAGCTTTTACAAACCCCAAAGACTCGTGAGGGAATCTATCACCAATCGCCTCCTCACGCAACTCCTCTCTATTTGGATTCTCTAACCTAGACAAGTGATCCGCTGCAACATTTTCCGCCCCCTTCTTATCCTTAATCTCTATATCAAACTCAGAAAGTAGAAGAACCCACCGTATAAGACGAGGTTTGGCATCTTTCTTTGCGAAAAGAAATCGCAATGCCGAATGATCAGTATAGACGATGGTCTTCGAAAGCACGAGATAGGAACGGAATTTATCAAATGCAAAGACAACTGCTAGAAGCTCCTTCTCAGTGGTGGTGTAGCTCTCCTGAGCTTCATTGAGAGTCTTGCTTGCATAATAGATCGGGTGGAAGTGCTTGTCCTTCCTTTGGCCTAGAACAGCCCCGACTGCATAATCACTAGCATCACACATGAGCTCAAAGGGTAAGCTCCAGTCGGGGGCCACTAGGATAGGAGCATTGGTCAACTGCTCCTTAAGAAACTCGAAAGCCTTAAGACATTCCTTGTCGAAGACAAAAGGAACATCTTTCTCCAGAAGATGGGTCATAGGACGGGTGATCTTAGAAAAATCTCTAATGAACCTACGATAAAAACCCGCATGACCTAAGAAACTACGAATGGATTTCACGTTAGTCGGTGGAGGGAGTCTAGTAATAGTATCTATCTTAGCTCGATCAACCTCTATACCTTCCCGCGAAATCTTATGCCCTAAAACAATTCCTTCTGTCACCATGAAGTGACACTTCTCCCAATTGAGCATAAGATCTGTCTCAATGCATCTCTGCAACATCCTCTTGAGGTTCTCTAGACACGAATCGAATGAATCACCATAAATAGAGAAATCATCCATAAACACCTCCATGGACTTTTGAAGCATGTCCTGAAAAATTGCTACCATGCACCTCTGGAAAGTAGCTGGCGCATTACATAACCCAAACGGCATACGGCGGTATGCAAAAGTCCCGTCGGGGCATGTGAAGGTGGTTTTCTGCTGATCCTCAGGTGCAATGGGGATCTGAAAGTAACCAGAGAAACCATCGAGAAAACAATAAAACTGCTGACCTGACAAACGTTCTAACATCTGATCTATGAAGGGAAGGGGGAAGTGGTCCTTCTTAGTGGCGTCATTCAGCTTCCTGTAATCGATGCAAACTCTCCAACCGGTCACTGTTCGGGTAGGGATTAGCTCATTCTTCTCATTAATCACCACTGTCATCCCTCCCTTCTTTGGAACTACCTGCACCGGGCTAATCCAATCTGAGAATGGAATAGGATAAATGACTGCAGCTTCAAGAAGCTTCTCTACCTCCTTCTTGACAACCTCCTGCATCTTCGGGTTTAGCCTTCTCTGAGGCTGGACCACAGGCTTGTACTCATCTTCCATGAGTATTTTATGCGTGCAGAATGAAGGGTGGATACCCTTTATATCACTGAGTCGCCACGCAATAGCCTCCTTATGTGCCTTGAGCACATCTATCAATCTCTCCTTCTCAACATCCGTTAACTTAGAAGAAATAATAACGGGAAAAGTGTTCTCACCACCCAAGAAGGCATACTCCAGGTGAGATGGGAGCTTCTTAAGCTCGAGGGGTGGTGGTTCTACAACTGAGGGCTTCTCCATCTCCTCCTCGGGAATATCATCAACAACGAGCAACTCAGCCTGCTCAACTGGCTCGCTCTCTGGGAGGACCTCATCTTCAACTACCGGATTCTCCTCATCCATCTCTTGTGAAGGCAGCAGGTCTGCTCCACAGATGTAGTCAAGACAATGATCCATGTGAGTAAAGAATGAATCAATGAAGTAAACAGAATCATCTTGAGCAGTCGAATTCTTCATAGCTTTTATGACATCAAAGGTGACTGCTTCATCCCCTACACGAAGTGTGATTTGACCGTCATAGACATCAATCAATGCCTTAGCGGTTCTCAGAAAGGGGCGCCCCAAAATGAGTGGGACCTGATCGTCAGCCTCCATGTCGAGAATAACGAAATCCACGGGGAACACGAACTTATCCACTTTCACCAACAGGTTCTCCACAATGCCCCGTGGATATTTGACAGATCTATCTGCCAAGGAGATGCTCATGCGCGTTGGAGTCGGATCCCCAAGGTCTAGCTTCTGATAAAGAGAATATGGCATCAGGTTGATGCTAGCCCCAAGATCAGCCAACGCGTGGTTTACAGTAGCACCACCAAACAAACACGGGATAGTGAATATACCCGGATCTGCTAATTTCTCTGGTAGCTTACTTTGGACCACCGCAGAGCAGTGTGCATTAAGAGAAACAGAAGATAGGTCCTCCAGCTTCTTCTTATTGGAAAGAAGATCCTTAAGGAATTTAGCATATCTAGGCATATGCTGAAGGGCCTCGATAAACGGAAGATTGACCTTAAGTTGCTTGAACAGCTCTAGAAAATGTCCATAGTCCTTAGCATATTTTTGATTCTTCAGACGCTCAGGATATGGAACTCGAGTCAAATCTACCTCGGGAATCTTCTTCTCAACCTCCCTCTTCTTCTCAACAAACTCTCCGTTCGACGCGGTACTTGCTGGGATTACCCTCTTTTGCGTCCCTCCGGGAGTCTCCATCTCTATTTCAGCATCCATCTCTTCTTCATCTTCAGGTGGTGTCACCTCTCTCTCTCCTCCTCTGCCACTATGAGTAGTCACGGCTTTAGCATGTGCGTTTTGGTTCGTGTAAGTGTTAGCAGAGAATGGACCTACCTGGTTTTGATCTAACTTCTTGGAAACCTCACCTACGACACGCTGTAAATCTAGAAAAGCGGACTGCTGACTCTTAAGAAGGATATCGTGCTCATCTAAACGCTTTTGTGTGACCTGATCTCGACTCACTAACTGATTAAGCAACTGTGATTGATTTGTCAACAACTCCTCTATCTTCTTGATTCCATCATTACCACCACTTGAACTACTACCAACATCACCTCCAACATGTGGAGGGGGCTGCCTCTGCTGAAACCCCGGTGGGTTTCCTCCTGATCTCCAGCCAAAATTAGGGTGACCTCTCCACCCGTATGCTCCACCAGTACCTCGTCCTTGACCACCAACAAAATCTACCTGCTCTTGTGTCATCAACGGGCAATCTATGGTGTCATGTCCACCTCTACACATCTCACATTTGTTCACACTCATCTGAAGATTTTTTATATCTTTTCTAATAGCTTCAAGTGCAGCTGCCGTGCTAGTATCAGTGCTGACCTGATGGACACCCCTCGAGGACGTGGGGGCTCTAGCTTCAGGATTGGAATTCCTGGAATGTGGACTTTGCTGCTCAGCGAGTGCGAAACTTTCAAACATCTCCTCACACTCTTCGGCGGTTTTCTTCTCCATGATGTGTCCACCGGCTGCAGTATTGAACATCTGCTGTGTGGGATATGTGAGACCATTGTAGAACTTTTCAATTAGTGCCCAATCAGTCAGGCCGTGCTGAGGGCACTTACTACGCAGCGTGTTGAATCGCTCCCACGCCATGTAGTATGTTTCATCAGGATCCATCTTGAAAGAATGAATTTGTTCTCTAAGACGAGCTGCTTTAGATGGAGGATAATACTTCTTGAGGAATTTACCTTTAAGGTCCTCCCAAGTAGTGATGGAATCCTGGGGTTGAGTCTCAAGCCAAATGGTAGCTCGAGCCTGCAGAGTAAATGGGAAGAGACGAAGGTAGATAGCCTCCTTCGATGCACCAGTAATGTTAAACGTATCGCAGATACGAATAAAGCGGGACACGTGTCCCGGTGCATCCTCATCAGCCAGTCCGTGGAACTGGGTGGCGTTTGTGATGGTGGACATCACATAAGATGGAATTTGCCAGTTGTTATTATTTGTAACATCAGGGCAAGTGATAGGTGACCTACCACCAGTGATGCCAACACTGGCTCGCTCATGAACAGTGCGCCTTGCATTATCACCCATTTTAGTTAAATCAGGAAAGGAAATCGGACGTACCTTACTAGCTAGGATGGCTGCTAAACGCTCACGAAGTGCAGTGTACCTCTCGTGATACTCCCTCTCAGGTTCAGAAAATCCAGAAAACTCAGGGAAACCTTGTGACCTAGTGTGTGGCATGCACTGAAAAAGAAAGAATGGAAAATTTAGAAAAATGGAAATGAAACGAAATAAGGACTCTCAAGACACTAAGAAAGAAACTAAAATTAATGTTTATCCTAATAATAAAAAAAAACTAGACTTGCTATTGCCAAGTGTCCCCGGCAACGGCGCCAAAAACTTGATGTGGCTAAAACGACCTATGAAAATAAACTAAATTAAACTAACCTAGACTCGACCCAGACACTCGTGTTAAAATTCTGAACAACCTAAACTTAAACCACACAACAGGCAAGTGTACCTGTCAATGCAGTATAGCTCTAAGAAGTCCGGATATCGAACCCAAAGGACACTATTAATAACAAAGACTAGACTTGAACTAGGATTAACAATAATTTTATAAAATGGGGGGGTTTAATTAAAAAGAAGAAACTGAAATAAATAATTAAAAGTAATTAAACTAAGAGCTGCAGAAATGAACGAAAAGTGACTGACTTAAGATTACTGAATAATTGGAGAGACACTATCTAGATTGAATCCTAGTTGAGATAAATGAATGTAAAGAATGATTCAAAATTGAAGATGGATCGGTTTTCTAAAGATACAAACCCTAAGGAAGACTTAATGGATCCCAGACCATTCACCGGGTGTGACCAAAATGACTCCTAAGGTATGTGTTATGTCTACCGATGGCTAAGTTTTCTTTCCAGTCAACCTAGCAATATTAAAGTACCCGAGAGGTGTTGGACAACCTAGTCTAACATACCACAAACATTACACATGCAAGAGGTGACACATTTATGGTTCAATTAAACATGATTAACAAAGATATTAAAGTACCAGATTTTAACCGTTTGTCAGTTATTTATCAACCTAGTATCTAATAACTAAGACTAACCAATTAACCTTTATTTTCCAATCTCCGGTTAAGATACACGTTAGTTTCTTATTCATTAAACATATAATCCTTAGATTTTACTACGTCTAGTAAGATCCCTAGTAACCACAAACCTAAAGGTACGTGTTAGATATGACAACCACGTTTGAAAGACATTCATAGGCAATCATAAAGGAATAGCATGCATTCATAAACATAAACTAACACATATATTCATCCAATTCAACCAAAAATGTGTCCTTTACAATAATACTAAACCATCCAATCAATTCGAATCATTCAAGCATCCAAGATCAACAACTATTCATCATCTAGATAGTGACTATGATTTAGCTACTCATAACTAATTCAAAACAGGAAATAAACTCAAAATTCATCATCCAAGACATCATGTTCAAATCAACAAACAATAAAGAAAGTTAATAAAACCCGAAATCAAGTATGTGAGTGATCCAAGCTTCACTCCTATGCTTCAATTGCTCTAGAATGCTCCAAATCGTCTCTCCAGTTCGTCTTCAACCGCTCTCCCTTCTTAAAAACCGTAATTGGGGTTCAAAAACGACTTCAACATGCTTAAAACAAGTTTTGCACGTCTGAGGGTCCGTCGCGCTGCGCGTAGAATTGCCTAATTACCCTAGCGCAGCGCGAAAGGGTTAAAATACTGATTTCTGACGCGGTGGCATTTTTGTAAATAAACTGAACTCTGAAATCTCTCGCGCTGCGCCTAGAAATACCTATATTCCCTCGCGCGACGCGACAGAGTAATTTTTCCAGAAAATTTTCTTCTTTTTGTTAACTCTTTTGTCACCCGCAACGCATCCGGAAGCATAGTATTCTTCAATTTAGCACATTTCCGCCTCCTTTTACTCCAAAACCTATAAAAACACAAAACATTAAGTAATAAACTAAAACGATACGAAATCTAAACTAAACGACTCGAAAAACATATAAAACGTGCACCGAAAATCGATGTATTTTGCAATACATCAACAATCGCCATAATCCTGAACAACATCAATTTCTTGCCCACCTAGCCTGAGCTTAAGGTGTATTTAGGAATGTTACAACCATGTAAAACGCAACAGTGCAAGAATTTTCATGTTAACCAACTTCTAGAAGCAGTTTTATCCAATAGAATTTGCATTTAGGAGTTGCAATTGGCTAGGAACTCACAAACCCATTTCTCACTAAGGTGCAACTTTAGATAAAGGAATTCCCTCATTCCAAAGTGGTCTAAGAGCATTTGCTTGCACATACAACGATTATGAATTTAAAGTCAATTTAACAGATAGCATAACATTTAATTATAAGGTTCTTTTAGTTAAAAGGTACATATTCATTTATCACCTTGATATCTCTAGGTTGGTACTTGTGATTTCTGCATATTACAACAAATGAGTTAGAACTATATAAAGCATTATATATATTCCTTTAAAATTCAAATGACTAGATCCCTACCATACAGTGATATATTATATTGTTACTTTGTTAGAGAACACATTTTGTGCCTTGTTTCTATTGCTTGTTAAACATTTCAATCCGTGCTGTTGTAACGTCTGTTATGTAAAATGATAAGGAAAATCAAGATTTGATTATTGGAAATAATAAAGTAAGATATACAGAAAAATAAGCATAAGTTTTACATTGATCCCCATGACCTATTCAGTCACCTTTTGTATTTGTTTATCAACACTATTGGGTACATCAGTTACACACACTACTCCACTAATCCTGAGTATTAACTAGTGAGTACTGAGCACACACAGAACAGAACAATATGAGCATTGCACCCTTTTGAGTTTCGTATTTACTCTTTTACATCATATTCTCCTTACTTCTCACCAAAAGAGTACATGGAAAGCAAGTTGTTGGTAGTGATTTTGTAATCTGAAAAGGACAAAATTTTTATCCAAATAACATATATTTAACCACACATGGATCCTAGTTAGGGGTGTTCAAAATCAGTTGGAACATACTAAATTGCTCAATCTGAAGCAAGTAAGCCGGTTTTAGTTGTTTAACAGTTTGGTCTGGTTTAGAACTCGAATCTAGTCGTGGAAAATGAACTGACCTTTTGTTATTTATAAATTTCTTTCTGTTTTATCATTTTAAAATCAAGTACAAACAATTGATTTTAAAAGAAACAAATCGGTTCAAACCACTAAACTCCTAAAACCGGACATATTTAGATCGTAAAACTGGTAAAAGTGGCTGGTTTTGTTTTGTTTAGTCTTTTGAATTGCAGTTGGCGATTCATCTTAGAGTTTTAGTCAAAACAGAACACATCGAACTCTGCATGCCTGTAGATCCTAGTTAGGGGTGTTCAAAATCAGTTGAAGAGAGATAAAGTATGCAAAATAAGTGATTATATGAGTAGATCAACTTTGTTCTGCGGCAAGAGGAAATTACAAATTAGTGAAAACAAGAGAATTGTTGATCTGATTTATCCATTTATCTAAAGTTCTTATTTATATCACTTCTCAAATTGCTGCTCCAGTGAGTGTTGTTCCTCTTATTGCTTCGTCTATTGTTGATATCCAACATGAGCGGTAATGGGTCATAATAGGTTCGAGTCAAAATGGTCCATGCTGGGTAATGGGTCCACCAGGTTGGGGTCGAAACAAACTGTTTTAAAAGTTGGTTAATTTGGTTCTAGTTTCTAAAGCTGCCATTTTCCCACCTCTATTACAAACCACCAGCATTATGAGTCACAACTCACAACCAGCAAGCCTAGCTTTGTTGATAAGGTACAAAGTCTCCTTCAAGTACATTAACCTTGTGTTTGACTTCTCCTTCAGTTCACCATTCTTCACAAAGCCACAAAGATTTGATAAGCAACATAGATTTATTAGAAATCAAAAGATTTATTAGAAGATAGTTGTCTGAAGATTTGATGTGATTGACAACTATGCAATGAAGAAATTTACAATGGGATGAAGATGTTCTCATGTATTACATTTGAATAAATCCACCATGCTATAACTATCTCCAACCAAACACATATAATTAGTTGACACGACTTATTTTGTATGTTGCTAATGATGAAAATATAAATTAAAAAAATTTAAAGAATTATAAAAAACAAACGGTAAAGGTTTAAAAATTGTAAAGTTATAATCTCCTTAAACTAATAAATGGGTAAATAATCCGGCACTTGTCATTTAACAATGTGATCCACCTAAACGCTACAAATTATGGAAAATATTTATATTTTTTTAGAACGGCGGTTGGTACAACTGCCTATGACCGAAGCACTTAGAGGTGCAAGACCCGAGATCGAAACCACGCCTCAAAGACTTGAGGCTTCCCCAATACTGCATACGCAGCAAAGACTCACCACAACCCTTCTTACTGTTGATCGGAGTCGAAACTCATCAACCAACTGTTCTAGGGAAAAACCAGACAGAACCTTTACCATGCCACGTAAAGCCCTTAGGCTCAAACACGAAGCCGAGTGGTAGCCCTAGATGAGCTTCATTGTCAATATCTACTAAAAGTGACACTAGTGAGAATTGAACTTGAGTCTACTATGAAAAACCCAATTCATCTTACCACTAGACCATATTATCCGAAATACTACCCAAATATATATTATTTATATATTTTGGTTTCTTTATGTATAAAACATTAAGCGCCCTTTTTTAGTTTTCCCATCGTATTAAACAATGAAGCGACCATTCGAATTTCCAAATCTTTTTTTGATATTGCTTGTAGGATGAATCTTTTTTATATATGTACCTTAACTACTTCTTTTGGATTAATGTATGGTTAGTCTATACATACCCGAATTGGATTCAAATAAAAAGTCTAAATTTCCTAAAAAGTCTAAGAAGGAATTTGAACCATTAGATTTAATATTAAATGAAAATCAATGGTCCATAAACACATGGTGGCATAATAGTAAATACTTAGAACTTTAAATGGTATGTCAATAGTATATTAGTATTGTCTCATTTTTAAATTTCACCCTCTTTTTTAAACGTCCATAACTTTTACATACGATAATATTTTTTAATAAAAAATTACACCAAAAAAACGAGCGTTTTTTTATCTTCAAAATGCATATAGTGTTGACATGTAAAAAACAAATTTTTTTTGAAGTTTTAGCTCATTGTGTTATATTCGTCAGGTCATTGTGTTATATTTTTCAGCTTATTGTGTTATATTCGTCAAGACATTGTGTTATAATTTTCAGGTCATTGTGTTATATTCGTCAGGTCATTATGTTATATTCATCAGGTCATTGTGTTATATTTTTCAGGTCATTGTGTTATATACCTCAGGTCATTGTGTGATATTGGTCAGGTCGTTGTGTTATATTCGTCAGGTCGTTGTGTTATATTCGTCAGGTCGTTGTGTTATATTCGTCAGGTCGTTATGTTATATGCGTCAGGTCATTGTGTTATATTCGTCAGGTCGTTGTGTTATATCCGTCAGGTCGTTGTGTTATATCCGTCAGGTCGTTGTGTTATATCCGTCAGGTCGTTGTGTTATATCCGTCAGGTCATTGTGCTATATGCATATGGTCATTGTGTTAAATTTATCTGGTCATTGTGTTATATTCGTCAGGTCATTGTGTTATATTTTCATCAAGTCATGTGTTATTCAGGTCATTGTGTTATAACACAACGACCTTATAAATAACACAATGAGTTGACAAATAACACAACAAGCGAAAAACATGAAAAAAAATTTTGTTTTTTATATATGAATATTATACGTCTTTTAAAGATAAGACAATGCTCGTTTTTATGGTGCATTTTTTTTAAAAAAATAATATCGTATGTAAAAGTTATGGACGTTTAAAGAATAAGGTGAAACTTGAAATATAAAGACACTACCAGCTTTACCATTCCTTCTAATTTAAGGGAGTGCCACATGTCATCATCTTATGACTTCTTAGACTTTCTAGGGAAATTGGACTTTGTAGTATAACTTCACTCGTACATACCCCCCCTTCCAACTTGTCAACATCCCCTTTAAAGAGTTTATTAAAAATTTTCATATCCTTCCCCTAAAAACTTATTTTTATAAGTTTGAACATTTATGAGATTTAACAAATTTTAAATTAATTCGTACTTAGTTAACGGTTATAGAATATATTAAAGTTTATCTTGAAACTTATTTAAGATTCCGATAAAAAAAAAGGTTTTCGATTAAAATATCAATTTGCTACCTGATAATATAAAGTAATAATAAACAAATTAACTAAAAATCTTAAATACAACAATCTAACTTTTTAATTCAACTTTGTTATTATTATAATCTATAAAACTTATAATCCTAACTTCAAATTCATAGTAAAAATCATACCTAATTAGTAGAAAATGCAGACATATTTCGAACTCTTAGTTTATGGAGAAGCGCTGATGCTTTTCATTCTTGATATGTGGTGATTCAAGTTCTTATGTATTTGTCTACGTAATATTATTTAGAGATAAGTTCAATTATAGATGTCCTTATTGTTTTATAATTCAAATTTGATTCTTTTAATAATTTAAATTATTAGATTTAACAATAGGATCAAAAGTTAGTAACATTAGTGTTGTACTTGATATGATTCATGATTCATTAAACAAATATATTTAAATTTTAATTTTGAAAAGTAAAAACAGATAGGAAGGAATATAAATGTTAATATTAAGAAAAAGGTTTGTTGTTTTTATCATAGAAAAAAACAATAAAAATGAAATATAAGGTTTAAATTGTATTTTTCTAAAAATTTAAGAGGGTGTACAACAAGTAAAAACAAGAAATAACGGGTATGAATAGTAACATCCTTAATGTATCATGAGGATTTATGTATTAAGAATTAATACATTTTACAATATATATATATATATATATCATTTTTAATTTGTGAAACTAATTGATGAGTTTACTCGATACCCGACGTCTAATTACCCAATAGATACCCGATGAGTATTGGGCTGGGTATGGGACTGAGTTTTACATTCGGTGCGGGTCTGGGATTACTGATACATGTCCCATACCCAACACATTGTCATCCATAGCCTCTAAGTGGGGATGGAAAGTATTTATATGTACTCTCTATACTAATAATTGAGTAAATAATCCGACACTTAGACATTCAACCAGCCTATCCTTTGAAGCACCATAAATTACGAAAAAATATTTATGTACGTAATAAAATAATTGTTTTTCTTTTTTTTTTCTTGTTACTTTGGAATGATTGAAATAATATTCTAATTAATTTTGATAGTAACTTCTTTACAAACATTAAAACAATTATTTTAAAATGTAGTTTAAAAAACAAATTACATTTTCGTCATTTACGTTTACAATTTTACATCTTTTTTTCACGAATTGTCTTTTTGCTAAATTTTTCACCAAACATTTTTTATGTTTATAAAATGTTACACCGTTATTTCTTACTCTAATATCTGTTAAAAGATCTCGTTAAAGTATATCACCTGCGAATCATGTGAGAACAAACATGCATTATCTCAATTTTTTTACAAATTATTTTTGGTATATGTTGATGTTTTAAGACAAAATTACAAGGATGAACTCTATGCTCAGGCCTAATTTCGACCCCTAACTCACAGAAATTACAAAGATGAACCAATATTTTGTACTTTTGTTTCACATTTGGCCCCTGATTTGCATTTCCGTTAGTTTTTGAATGTTAAATCAGCCCATATGACTTTCACGTAAGGGCATATATTTGTCAAATATACCCTCACGTGAGTGTGATATGGACGGTATTAACTTTATTGGTAAGACAAACTTTAATTAGAATGACAAAAAAAATAAATTTCATTTCTTGTGAGATGACATATATACTTAAGGTGATAAAATCTTTTGTAATATGCGTCTACTTTACCTCTTCATCAATTTGTATTTGTCACCGAACATTCACCGACCACCAAACCATACCGGAAACACTTATCGCTTCGATTTCAACAATCCCAATTTCAAACCCAATCATTCATTCATCGAATTAATTTGCTCCTGAAATTGACTCTATGCTCTGCAACTACGATTTAGGGTTAACTGAACCCCCAAAACAACTCTAGCTGCCGGTCTTTTCACAATCCGGTTCTCAAATTAACCGGCGAATCAACGATCTATGTTCAAGTAAGATACTTTCTTCAATCTTATCCATCATAGTTTCTAGGTTATTAGTGTTGTTTCAAGATTTGGGTTTTTTCCCTAGCAAATTGGGTTTTTTAATCCAAACTATCACCCGTTGGTCAAGAATAATCCGTACTAAAAGCTTGGCTAAACAAATGATAGCTTCTGTATAGAATTAACATGTTTTTATTCCATTAGACCTACATGTAACGGTTAAGGCCCCTTGCGGCATTTTGTGATATGCACCTCACCAAGGGACATTATAACAAAATTGGTGTAGTGGGATAATAATGCCCACATAATGCCTTTTAATAATTATTAAGAGAGGAATGAAAGAGCGTGTGAGAGAAGTGGCATGGAAGTGCTTGGGGCACCAGCGTTATTCTTAAAATGCATAGGGTTTTTTGCGCATAACACCCCTGCGTAGTGGTGTAGGGGGCGTTATTGGGTGGACATAATGCCCATTACATGTAGTCTTAGCTCATGATAACTTTGGTTTCCTAGCATCAGAGGCCGTGAAGTTTTTGAACAATGTTTGGCGAGTCATCCATACCAATACCAATGTAAATGTTTCAACTTATAGTGTCCAAGGCTTTGTTTTTAGTAGGCTCATATACCCTGTTCAGAAGGGATTGCGTTGTTGCTTGTTTACCTGTCACTTTGTTGTGAAAAATTATTAAAAAAATTAATGAATATGTGATCTCTCATACTAATCTCAACTTTTACTTTTGTGACGAAAGACAATCCCGGTAGCATAATCCTTGTATATTTACGTTTGATTTCCACTTCATTTCAATACTAATGATGGCAGTGAATCAAATGGGGGTAGCAATCAATCTTCATTAAGTGAAGGTTTCGCTACAGAAATTGCCTTTCGTAACAAAAGTGAAAGTTGGGATTATTATTGACCAAACTGTTTGGGTTATAAAAATCTAATTTTCCTTTTTCATATTATGCTTGATTTACAACCCATGTTTATTCATATATGAATCAGTGATGATGAGATACGATCTGCACTCAAGATGTATGAATATTCTCCGATAGATGGATTCGCAGATATATCAGAAGGATTGGGAAATATGATCAAGTCATTAGCAAATGAACCCTCGGTGGGGCTGTTTTACGTTCAAGAACACACTCACAATGCAGTACCAAATCTTGTGAATCTCAGAACACAAATTGTTTCAAAGTCCCACGAAATCAGTTTGCATACCGAAGATTCAGAGGATTCAATTACAATGGTGAGATCAATGACAGATTGTGGTTTCCCTATCGTTGATGATATGATCAAAGACGTTACAAAATGTTTAGCCATCATGTCATCAAAGCATCCAAGAAAGGGTTTGATTAGCAGTCGATCGGTTTTGGGGTTTAAAACAGGACGAATGGGTCAAACCTCTTGGAGGGGTAGTGTTAATGATTTAAAAAAGTCAATGACAGACGAAAATGGGTCTGCAAATGCAACGCCGAATGTTGGTGAAGAATTGCCTGTGTCGAGTCTTGTTTCGGTTGGGAATCAAGAAGGTGAAGTGGCGGTTGATAATTTGTTGTTTGATGAGTTTAAAGCTGGTAAAGAAGCAAGATTTGAGAAATGGTTAGATGGTAATGATGATAGTGAAGATAAGAGGGAAAAATGAATAAAGGTTTATGGTTAAAGCTCTTGATTGATTTTGAAAGATCTTGAGTTTGTAATGTAAGTAAAGGTATTTGTAATAATGTATAAGGTCAATTGTGATGCTACTAATTGTTGTATGATGGTTTTAACCTAAATACTTTATACAATCTTGATGTGAGTTTGATGATTATGGCTTTGGTTTCTAATTAATCAGAAAATCGGCTCGGTTAATTTGTTTTTTCGGTTTTGGATGGTTTTTTCCGTCTCATGAACACCGCTAGCAAAAAGAGCTCATCGACTGCTAGGATCATCTGATAGATCACAAACACATTAAGTCAATAAGATCAGTCGTTTCAAAGCCATATGCTTGTTGAGATAAAAGTATCAAGACCAGTCTTGAAATTAACTGTTAAAAAGCATAGTACAATTGATAGAAGACAAAAAGCCGTTCTAGCTCAGTTGGTAGAGCGCGTGGCTTTTAACCACGTGGTCGTGGGTTCGAGTCCCACGGATGGCGTTTAAATTCTTTTTATGTTTAGTAGCATAGTATTTTTATTCTACTTGAGACAAATGATGGTAAGGAAAACGAATATAAACGTAAAAAGTACAGTTTTAGTTTTTGAATCTAGTTTTAACTTTTATGGATAGGTTTAGGGGTTTAAATTTCACAGTTTGGTTTTTGGGTTTAGTTTTAAAGAACATTTTATTTCAAGGTTTTTGGTTAATATATAACTTATTTAAAAGTGTCGGTGAGTGTCTTTATCGGCATGACCCATGCATGGGCGAATCTAGAGGCTAGGTAAGAGGAGCGGCCACACAATGAAGTTATCAGTAGTGCGTATATATCTAATCTCGACTGACCCATATGAAAATTTGACACCAACAAGAAAACACTACAACGCCGAATCCCTACAAGCAACACGAACCTCATTGCTGCACCTTCGATTTGTTGTCATGATTTAGTAGAGCATTCATCATCCTAGTTGAGGGGTATTTAATAAATATTTACATATTTCCTCTATATATTACCTATTTACCCACTTCTTGATTTATGTGGTTACTTTCATCCCCCTTTAAGGGGCGAAACCTCAAAATTTAGGTGTTTCGGTAGCACAAATTTTCCTAACCAACAACTTTGTTATCTTGGACAAACACATCTTATTGAAAACCAACATCATAACCATATCGCAAGAGCCAAGGATAGTGTGACTACAAGGCAAAATCACCTAAGGGTGTTGTTACTACTAAGCTATAAAACTAATGGGTAAATGTACCATAAACTTTTTAAGAAACCCAGCTCTAATAAACAAGATGAGTCGGCTGATACAAACTAGTGGACATATTTTTCAATTTCAAACATCAATGACTCTTGAAAAGTGACGTACCGAGAAAATTTTTTTCATGGATATATGCATGAAGTAGATTTCATAACCGGCAAATTCTTACAGGTTAAATGCATATATTTACCATAGTATGAAACTATGAATGTTAGCTGATGTGATCAACAAAACCACCATAACCTTATCCCCCAAGACCAAATATCAATACAACACCCAAACCCCAACCATTATCCCCCAAGACCAAATAACAACCCGGGTGCCATTGTTCTAGGTCCACATCCGTCTCAAGCATCTTAGTAGATGGTCAGTTTTATTCTCCTACAAACATTGAACATAAAAATGTATACTATGGCTCTTAATTATAGCGATCAGCTCTAGATCATGGATACAGGGACAACAAATCACATGACCAACTCGGCAAGTAACCTTTTTACTTATGTCAATAATAACTTTGCAAACCATATTGTTGTTGGCAACGGGCTCAGTATTCATATCCTCGGCACGGGCCACACCATCTTACCAAAACCATATCCACCCCTTCGTTTAAATCACAATCTTTTTGCTCCTAATCTAATAAAAATTAAATCTTTTGTCTGTTTGACGTATTACAACTGATAATGATATTGTTAGGCCCTAATTAGTTTTGTATAAGATTCATAGCTATTAATGGTTTGTTAGTGTTTACGAGAACATTTGTTTTAGTTCTCAAAGTGATTCACCGATATTGTAATGGATAGGACTTAGGCTTTGATGTTGTTAAAGCTCATTTAAGTCTAAGTAAATATATTCTTGGTTGATTAATGAAACTGTGAAGTTTTTTTTTATCATAATTACGTTCACACGAAACTCTCTTTGTTATTATTGAAGGCCGAAGACCTAGTACCAGACGCATACAAGTCGTGTGCTAGATTATACTAGAATCATCTCAATCATTGGATTCCGCTCTTTGATTGTGAAATGTTGATATTCTGAAGATCGTAACAAGATTACGGGACTTAGAATGCGGTAACTAGAAAAAAAGAAGACAGTTATCTAGTCTAATAGAAAAGAAGACGAATATCAACATGGTTAGAAAGGAGAGGGGAAAGAAAATGACTAAAATGTTTTTATAGACTCGTGGTGTGACTTGACCTTTAAAATAGATGGTCATTTCCATACTACGAGTCACTTTCACTTAATAGTGAGAACCAAATGTGCAACGTTTAAAAAGTATAAACTAAAATCCTAATATAAACATATGAGATGGATTATTTGTGTAACTAACTCTAAAAACATTAATGTAAACTGTTTCTTTTTCTTTTCTTCCTTTAATTTTATGTTTAAAAAGCGATAACTAATCCAAACAAAAAAAAACCAGAACTATAGACACAAAACCAGAAAAAAAGCCAATGATCTCTTAAAAGTCCTGAGTTCTAGTCCAAATATTGACGTATTTTACATAAATTAACTATATAAACTGTTGCCATTCAAAAAAGAAACAAAACCAAAAAGGAAAAAAAAAACTCTGTCAGGTCTTCAACTCACCCTAATTATAAGTGTTGCTTGTCATAAAAACTTTAACTCCGTTTTAATTGTCTTCAAGATATCCATCACCTGAATTAGAATATATATACAATAAATGTTCAATGCAATACTTCAAGCATAAAATAATTTATTATTAATATCAGCTTTATCTCAAAATTTATTTGCAAACTCACTTGAAAATTGTGTGACAAAACCGATGAACTTTGCTCCAAAATGAAGTAAATCTTTATAAGTAGGTCTTGAAGCGCCTCCACTTGATCTCCTAGTAGATCAACCTTCAAAACAAATATTACAAAAACATTAGGTTAGATATTGCGTATCACACTTGCTGGATGATAAAAGCGATAAATAATTAAATATCATAAATTGTAATTTTTCATTATTAAAATTAATATTATTAGTTACTGGTGAAAAATAAAAATCAAATTGACGGCTTTTTATTAAAAAAATACATAAAAATATATTAAAAAAAGTTAGAGTAACTACAATTTACAACCCTAATACTTAAAAATCATCCTTGGTACCCATTTTTTTTTTAGAACGGCGGTTGGTGCAACGGTCTATGACCGAAGCACTCAGAGGTGCAAGGACCGAGATCGAAACCCCGCCTCTAACACCAATAGATGTTTTTCGTCGGCATTGGGGCTCCCCCATTACTGCAAACGCAGCGGAGGCTCACCACAACCCTCCTTACGGGCCAAGTTGATCGGAGTCGAAACTCGTCAACCAACCTTTAACCATCCTTGGTACCCATTTACTTTATAATGTTGGTCACTTGTATTTCTCCGTGACTTTGACCGTGAGTCAAAAGGGTATAATTAACAACTCGCCATCCTACAAACTTTATCTTCAATTGCACCCCTAATGTTCCATTTTGGTAGTGAGGGTTGAGGTGTTTCCTTTTGAACCTCGGAAAGACGTTTGACAAGATTTCCGAGACTGGTGACATGGCGTTGGCCATGAGCTTTCCGAGAGATGCAATGTAACCTTCTTTTTTTTCCGGCTCGTTTTCTGGCGCAATCAACGGTGGCCTTAGTGATGGTTTCATTGTTGTCTGAGATTCATCCTTCAAGAAAGTAATAATGAGTATTGTCATTTGAAATATGATGACAAAATGCTATTTTTACCATCACAGTCTAAGTTGGTACTTTCATATATTTCTTAAAGTTAACTCACGGTCAAAATTACGGAGAGGTGCAAGTGACCGACATTACAAAGCATATGGTTGTAAAGGGTGATATTTAAGTAGTAGGTTTGTAAAGTGATTTATAGTGTAAACAATAGTGATGAAAATTACACTTTACTCAAAAACTATTAAAGTTTAGTTGTAGCATTTTCAATAAAAACAAATAATCAACAAATTAGTAAGATTTTTTGAGATTGAATGTGTTTGTGACAAGTCAGTAAAATTCAATTCATACATGAATAAGCTAAAAATATGCATGCTGATTTTATGTGTTATAGCATGTGTTTTAGTTGAAAGTTTTAATTTGTCGCCCTGAAACCTGTTAACCTAGCAACCCGACAAGATGTATGTGGCTTTCCAACCTCGGTTTCCGCCAATAAAAGATTTTCACATCTTCTTGCAAAGGCTTTCTTGTAAACCAACTCATCCTTTCTAATCGAGACCGCTAGCCTCGAGAGCGAATCGACTCGTTGCTTAATTTCATCTAACCTGAAATTATAAACATCGAGACGTTAATAAACCAAACTTATTTCGATGCGTCGAGAAATATTAGAAATGTACCTCGAGAGATTCGTACATAGTTTTTCGTCTAACACGATACAAATCTCGTTTTGAATCCTTTGCAACTCCAAATCATATTTGATCCCCAAATCCTTCATAACCTCTACAACAACAACTTGAAATACCTCATCATTTAATCGCGTGTTGACGCTTTCGTTATCATCATAATCCTGAAAATCTTTATAACAATCGTTTAAAAGAATCATGTAATGTTCTTCCATCGCCATCGTTTGCAATGTCGATTGATGTTGTTCTTCCATAAGTCTTGTTATAATTGCATCTTTCTTTAAATACTCTAAACTTTGATCATGTATATACCCTTTCATGGTGATCAAAATCGTTTCTTTCTCGATCAACCATCTCCAATGTTGATCTAACGATCGAAATACAATCCGATCGACTTGGTCGAATCTTTCTTTCAACATGTCCATATCTGACTTCATTTGCTCCATCATTATGTTTTGTTCACTTTTGCTTTGATCACCTAAATTTTGCATTAGTGCTTCATCTTTTGTTATTATCGTATGTTTTATGTTTCGTAGACGATCTTGAAGCAAGTTTTTGATGTTGATGAGATCTTTGATTTCTGGGATTTGATGTTCGGGTTGTTGTTTGACAAGTTTTAAACTGGCGTTGATTTGGATGATTGCTAGCTCGTAAAATATTGATGTTTCGATCAAGTACTCGATTGGAGAGGTTATGGACCGGATCTTTGTTTGTGTGTCGTTAATGGCGGATCTGAGGAGGGTCGTGAAGATTGAATCTGTTTGATTTGTATACTCCATTTGAGTTTGAAGTTTGAAGGTTTGAAGAAATTTGCATGTATGCATGAGAGTGAAGTTTATTGGAAAAATGTGATCCCAATTTTATGGCAAAAGTCGCGTTTGCTTTTTCTAAATTTAGGGGCTGTTTGGTAGCCTCTTAATGGAATCATTAAGAGGCAACCTCTGAATCGATCAGCATTCAGCATGTTTGTTTCGTTAAAAAAACACCTCTGAACGGTTCCATTCAGTGCTGAACCATTCAGCAACTAGAAGTCTCTGAATGAAAAATATACCAAGTATGCCCTTTACCCTAAAAACACTTTTACGTTTTCTTTCTCAACCCACCTGCTGCTCAGCCTCTCTCAACTCACGTCCACCCTACTTGTTAGATATTGGGATATGAAGAATCGAAACCGATGAGAATAGCAACTTGGATTACTCTAAGAATCATGAATAACACTTTCAGATTAAACTATTTGATGGTACATATCAAATGCTTAATCGGATAAGACTTAGAGTTTCTCAAGAACGAATCTGATTTCCTATGAGAAGAAAGAAAACAGTACCATGAATTATTTTGATCAAGTCACTGTATTTGTTTATCAATAATATCCAATATATAGGATAATCAACAATTATCACCATAACCCAAATAAATGAGTTAATTTAGCCCAATATATAAATATATAAACTTTAGTCATATATTTATATATATACTAATAATTAGATTTATTAAATACACAAATACTACAAATAATAATAGTGACAAACGAGTCCGCACTCCCGCTAACAATCCTCCCCCATTTTAGTGATATCCATGATTAACTTAAATTACTTCTCACAGAAAAACAAACTTATGCATAAATGAAATGTCGTGACGATTGAATTTCATCTTAGTATATTACACATTCCAAATATTCGAATATAGGGGTGTCTCTATGGATTGAACCCTTTCTACTCAAAATGAATACATGAAGATAATATACACATAAGTTTACAAATTCATATGTTCTTACCTGACACTATATTTTACTAGCCTGTGTCCAATCCTTCAAAGAGTATATCAAAGCCAAGTCCAAGCTTCTTGAAGCAGCTAAACTTCATACTCTTATAGGTAGTTCATTACTCTTGCACCTGCACTGCAATTTATCAATGAACTATTAAGAAGTTATACTTCAACCTCCTTTATCTTGCAGTCTGAACACAAACTTTGGGATGTTTATAATAATGTGTTCCAATATCATTATGACAAGCTTTCCACATTGAATTCTGCACCTAACGTTGTATTAGATGGGAATTGGGTATCTTGACATAGGATATTAAAGTATGGACTTTAAACCCATCCCTATGGCTGATTTATTCACGAGATCTCTTCCTAACTCTTTAGTTAGCTGATCAGCCAAAATATACTTAAATCTTACAAATTCAACAGATATCACACAATGCATGATGAGCTCATGAATCATGTTAAGTATAACACATAATTGTCTAGACTTTCCATTATACACTTGACTATTATCCTTAGTCAACACTATCACACCTGATAGACGGTGATATCAATTTGACCACAATGTAATCTTAAAGATCAAAATCTTAGCCATTCAACTTCTTTACCGGTTGATGCTAACATTACAAACTCACATTCCATTGTCAAATAATGCAACCTCCCCCAAGAGAGAATACATACACTTAGTTATCCAACTTACTTCGGAATAACCTTATATAAATAATTAAATAATCTATTCATAGGTTGCTACTAATGTGTATTTGGATTACTGGTAAATCTACTCATTTTCTCCAAATCATAAAGTATGCCAAACCCAACACTAATCATAGCACACACTAAGCAACCAATAGCTTTAGAATACTCTAACTGAGATGCATGATCATCTGAATTAGACATAAGCCTAGTGTTAAAACAAGAACAATCAAAAGTTTGAATTTCTTCAATACTTTCACAATATTGAAAATGTTTCATGACTAAGGGGCTGTTTGTTTCACCTCTTAATGATTCAGTTCAGTGCTTAATCATTCAGATTCAGCATTCAGAGTGTTTGTTTCATAAAAAAGGACCTCTGAATGGTTTAGTTAAGTGCTGAATGGTTAAGAGATTGAAAGATGCTGAATGAAACTGAATGAAGCATATACCAAACTTACCATTACCTGAAGTTCTACATCAATATCCATCTCATTGATAGAGCCTCTTAACCATTCAGATCTCTTAACCATTCAGCACTTAATCATTCAGCAGTTGCCAAACAGCCCCTAAACCATTGTCACTCCTCTGAATCCTTATTCTAAGGATTACACCAGCCTCCCCCAGATTCTTCATTTCAAAGCTAGAATATAATAACTTCTTAGCTTTATCACCCTGGTCTTGGCCAATATATATAAAATACCAACATGTCATCTGCGTAACAATTAATCACTCAAATTCTAAGACATAGAAACTACAGAATTTTCATCATAACCTATGAATATGCAATCTATTCCTTTGCAAAATAATTCTTTCATTTAGGTTTAGTATGGCGTACAATAACATTACAACCCCAAACTAGTAGATAGCCTAATTTTGAGCTTTTAAATCTAAATTTACCACAGGCAACATTATTCCTTTTATTACGAATTTTATGTAGCAGACAACATGGTGTTAACATATCCTAAAACATTACTTAGACATGAACATGACACTATGATGTTAACTATTTCGTTATACATGACTTTATATTTCACATGCAAAAATACATACAACATCATCCATAAAAGTAAAACATACTTTTATTATCATAGGTTATATTGCAAAAAGTTATATGGGCCACTATATATTAATTCCAATAGCTTAAACTCTCTAACGATCTTAAAACTTGAAACTATTTTAGTTTACATGCTAAAGAATTTATACTTTGTGATTCTATGTAATCCACGTTCAATCCACTGATTCATTAAAACTTTTACAATCCAAAATGAATAATAATTGTAAATATGCATGGTTTCTATTTTCAAACCAAAACAATAATTCCAACAATACCCATAATTATACTAGGAATCACTAACCACAAATTTAGAAGACAACATATTCTAGTAATCATAAAGACTAAATATAATAGAAAGATTAAACCTGGAATTTGTGTAAATCCTCCTTATTCTAAAATCTGATCAAGTGTGAGTCCATGTTTCTCCTTCCTTCAAATTACCCAAATTGGTTTTTAACTATATGAGGTCATCACCAATAGACCATGTTCCTTTACCAGTCTAACATCAAAGAAACTCAACTGTTTCTTTCTTCTCATTCATTGAAAGGGTTACCCACAGAAAAAAGAAAACAAAAGAAACTTACTTTCCTCTGTCTTCGAATTAAATCAATATGAACCAAAAATTTCAATTAGATTTAATAATTTTCAGTTAACATTCAAAGCAAACTTCAATTGTAAAACATTAGAAATATGTTCCTTTTGCCTTGGTCGTAACACAACAGTAACCCAAAATCAAACATGAAATTTTTATCTCTGTTTTCGGAACAAATTCGAACAAAATTCGACCAACCCTTTCAACAACGATTTCATCAAACAAATTGAACTAATCGAATGGAAGTTGGATCAATTAATCAAGTAACTACAATTTCTGCTTCAATTACCACTTGTATCGTGCCATAACCACCGCTTTAGGCTTCAACCGAATTAATATTTAGAATCCAATACAACAAAAACGGTTGCAATCCTCTTTTCTGCCAATCGACCCCTTTTGATCGAATACTGGAACAACAGACGTTCAATTTCGATTCATATGAAATTCCGATCACATTGGCACTCCTTGATCACATACATATTGCTCGGACTATTCACAACCGAATAGAACAGGAACAAGAAATCGATACACACAAACTAAAATTTTGATTAATTAACAAAATACAATATAATCTTGCAATTTCTGTCTATAAAATTCCGAACGAAAATCCAATCATCCAACATCTTTTTTTTCAATTTCCGTCATGTGAATATCATGTCTATCACAATGCATCCAACATCTTTTATATCATGTTCGATGTCTAGACTAAAACATCATCTCTGATTCAACAAAGAATTTCATATCCACATGATTGAAAACGATTGAAAATAAATAAATCTTCAAACCCATGTGTCATATAACCGAATCAAAATCTGAAACATTCAAACCGATTCTACACATAAACTAGTTTTCATCCACATCTCTTAATCGATTCTTCAATAAAAAAATAGTTTAATCTTTGTTAGATATTGGGATATGAAGAATCGAAACCGATGAGAATAGCAACTTGGATTACTCTAAGAATCATGAATAACACTTTCAGATTAAACTATTTGATGGTACATATCAAATGCTTAATCGGATAAGACTTAGAGTTTCTCAAGAACGAATCTGATTTCCTATGAGAAGAAAGAAAACAGTACCATGAATTATTTTGATCAAGTCACTGTATTTGTTTATCAATAATATCCAATATATAGGATAATCAACAATTATCACCATAACCCAAATAAATGAGTTAATTTAGCCCAATATATAAATATATAAACTTTAGTCATATATTTATATATATACTAATAATTAGATTTATTAAATACACAAATACTACAAATAATAATAGTGACAAACGAGTCCGCACTCCCGCGTCTCCTAACTCATTTAATAACTAATATTATTTACTTGGTCAACAAGTTAATCCAATAACACTAAAATTACATTGGTAATACTAAAATTACCAACACTACTCCGACCGCACTCGTCGGCGACAACAACCAGTTCACCGTCGTCGGTTGTCACCGGCCACCAGGTATGTTTTCTCTTTAGTTTCGGAGCTCGATTTGAGTTTGATTTGGTAACCGATTGAGTCGATTATTATGTTGGTATAGATTTTTAGGACTTGGAACATGTTTCTAATGGTTTGAATCTTGAATCTGGGTTCTTTTGGTAACTTGTTTGGCTGCATATTTGGATCTGTTTTTTTTTTTTGAAACTTGAGATTAATTGATTGATTAATGGATTTTTGTGTTGTTTCTAAGTATGATGAACACCATTCTTACCTGACTTTAGTTTTTGTTTGTTGGTTTTTGAAACTTGAGATTAATTGATTGATCAATTTCTTGTTTTTTTTAAGTTCTTGTGTGTATTTTTAAGTTGTTTAGCTTTAAATGGTTAAAGATTGCTAGATTAGAGGCTTGTTTGACTTTAATAAAACATCAAGATAATATTGTACTGATATATGGGCAGTCGTGTTTGGTAGCTTGTTTCATCTTGAAGTTGTTTGGTAAAACATAAAGCTATTTGTATAATATTAGGTGCATATTTGAAGCTGTTATGTTTTTTGTTTTTATTTTCATCTTGTTGGCACAAAAGGTCAACTAAACATAAGTAAACCACCTCAAAATAAGAGTTGTATTTGTTTATGCAAACTGGCCACATACTGCACCCATGTAAGGATTTTATCCAGTTTGTAACCATCTTGAAATGTAGATGGAAATGGAAAAAAAAAAGAAATGGCACCAAAAAAACGGATTAGTTGGGTGCAAGAAGGTGTTGAAAAAACTTTTCTTGAAGCATGTGTTCATGAATTGATACAACATGGACGTGTAGGTAGCAGCCTTAAGCAAGTATCATGGAAGAATGTGGCTGAAAAATTGAAAAAAGAACACAATTTCATAGCGGATCAACGACAAATGAAGAACCGCTATGATTATGTAAAAGGAAAATTTACAGCTTGGACAAAGCTTAAAAACAAAACTGGCAACCTTTATGATCCTTCTACAAACACTTTTAATTTAACGGAAGATGAATGGCAAACAGAGATGAAGGTATGTCGTATCTTGTAAATAATATTTTTAGAAATATGTAGAAGGTTTTAACACTTCTAACATACGGAGTATTTTATAATACTGTTGTACACAGTCCAACAAATATGTAGAAGCATTGATGGTTTGTGATTTCATTTAATAATTATTTATTATTCAGTGCCGTTATTCTAAATTCTAACCACAAACAGATACATTTCAGTCAGCACTTAATAGTTCAGAGAGGTAAAATAGTCATTGTACATAGTTATTCAGAGGTCCAACCAAACAGCACTTTATTGGTTCAGCACTTACTGGTTCAGAGCCTCTTACCCAGTCAGACCTCTTAACCATTCAGAAATTGCCAAACAGCCCCTTAATTTTTTTTAACTTACTTTTAACATTTGAAATAGTTTTTTTAGATTCTCCACAAAAAATATGCAATTCAGAAATTTAGTTCATTTCAAACAGAATAAGGCTTGTTGATTGAAAGCAAGTCTTCTCAACCACTAAGCTTAAAATAAACTTATCAAGATGAAAGAAAACATGGATTAGTCATTCCTATTATATTATTTTATAAGAGAATGAATAGACTATTTAATAGGAGATTATTTAACATGAAAGATAATATCACTATCGGACCATGAGTAGTGGGTAAAGCCACTTGAGAGGTATTTTGTATCATGTGACAGTCTCATAGTCAGAGTTGTAGGGCTGGTAATTTTGTATACGGACATGAATACATGACACGAGCCTATACGGTCTTAACAGGTAACAGGTACTAAACAAGTAGGCCCAAATCTACCCAAATCTACTAGTTTACCTGTTATGATTTTTTATAATTAAAAATATAATTTAATATAACATATTTACCTTATTTACCTTTATACTTATCGATAATTTTTATTTCACTAAACAGGTTCATGAATACTTGTTTTTAAACAAGTTTTATCGTGTATACATGTTATAAACATGTACAGGTATGATTACAGGTACACAATAGCTTATTGTGTCGTGTACAAGTAATAAGTTTCGTGTTCGTGCCTTAACATGTACATGTATACACGATTTGCTAGCCCTACACAGTCGTGTCAACAAGTGGTTTTTTGCCTATTTAGACTACATGTAATGGTTCATGCCTCAAATGTATTATGTGAATATGTTTCATGTGGATGTCATTATTGTCATGTCACAACTGGATATTATCACAAAAATGAATGTAATGTCACAAAGGGGTAATATCATAAAAATGGATGTAATGGTTAATGTAGCGTATAATGCTCCATAATCATTACTCCATTATTTAATTAAACATTTAGTTATTAATAAAAGTAAAAGAAATACAATAAAAACACACAAGTACGAAACCGAAAATAAACTAGTCATTACGGTTCACCCTACGATTTAACCAACAATGCTCGACCAAATCAATCATTAGAGCATACGGCACCCTCTTTGTTACGCATTAAATTGTAGTTCACTATTATTTCTTCCATGCTTATTCATGCATGTTCTGGTTTGACAATTTGACATATCTGATGTGTAATCCTGACAATAGGCTTTGCCATCATCTTCAATATCATATTACATCAGTCAGATGAGGCAAGCATACATAACGTGCGTCATTTTTTCCTTTGACCCTAGCCGACACAGGTTTCTCACAAAATGTCAACGTTTCTTGAGAATTCCACAAAGACATTCGATATTTTTTCTTGATGATTCTTGAACCTTTTAAAATAAGCTTTTTTTCGTCAATTGGGTCTCTAAACGTCTTTATGATCATCGGGAGCTCCAGATATATAGCATCACCCAAATAATATCCAAAAGAGTAATAATTTTCATGAACAAAATAAGATGTCTCACATGTGTTACCGGCTACACGATCTTCTATGATTGGCAATTCTTATGCTTGATTAGGGCTGGCAATTTCTGACAACGCATGCTAACTTCATCATCGATAAACATATAACGACATAAAAACGCGATGTTTCCGGGGACAAAATCATACTTTAAAAAATAGTTATTTGTAATGTAAGTAGTATTTAAATTCATTTATTTATATAAAATGATAACCCGAAATTAATATTCATCTTAAATATATCATAAATATCTTTAAATAAAAAAAGATTATGAAGTTTTCTAACTTGTTATATAAATAGAATAGAACCTGATGTTGTCTTTGTGACATTAATCACTCCCACATAATCATAATCATAATCATATTTTTTTAAGCTTGAAAAATGTCTTTTGGAATAGTATCTAAAACATTGGAAATGGAGGATCTTTTCTTTAGTATTGGAGCACTTTTTTTGTCACTTGAAGCTGTTAAACAACATATATTACCTCATTTTGATGAGAAATTGAAACATAAACTCTCTGTCAAAAAAAGGATTAAAGCTGTAGTGATCCATGAACACACCAAGTACCAAGTGTGGTTTTCTTATGATATCATAGGAAACCTTGATAAACTTGTGGAGAAATGTAACTTAAAGCCGACGGATATAGTATCAATCCAGCTTCAAAATGTCGTTGACGGAACACCTCATTTTAATTTCTCGTTCAGCAAAACTTACAAAGCTTCGACCAGTGATTAACGATCGGAGACATTCTATGTAGCTTATGACATTCACAATATGCAATCTATTACCTTATTACACCGTCTAAATTATATTTAGTACGTTAAACTACAACATTCGAAACATTATACTCTTTATTATCTGTCTAATTATGTTAACGTCAAAAATGTTACATGTGTAAAAAAGCCGTGGTGTCATGTTACTGGATCGGATGATAATGTAATTAAATAGGACTCGAAAGAACGGAAACCAAACATAAAAGAAAACGGCTTTTCAATTATATTATGGATCGTCACATTCATGTAAAGGGCTGTTTGACAAAATTTAAATCATCAAGTGTTAAATGCGTAAAAGGCCTAAATCATTAAGAGGCTATATCAATAAGGGGTTGTTTGGTAAAATCTGAATCATTCAGAGGCTTTTTTTTCTAAAACAAGAACTTCAGATGAATATGCACAAAAACAAGAAACAAAACACAAAACCGACTGCAGCCCCCGACCACACAGGTGCCCTGCAGTTGAACCGGCAGCCTATGTTCCTGCACTGGATCCAAATAACAGTCTTTGAATTATAGTAAAAAAAATGCTATCATTTGTAAAATGGTTTGAGAGTTATGAAATCAAGCTCCAAGCTTGGTGCATAATTTCATCATTCACAAAAGGGTGCAGTGACCACATCAAACAGTAGCTCTCAAGTTCTCCTGATGTTGTCTTTAGACCAAGTGAAGAAACAATCTTTTCCTGCGCACATGTAAAATTACGATTATGCCCCTAGCCTCGTGCATCAGGTATATTCAGTTAATAATGATTGATAAAGAACAAAGATTTATACCTGCATCACATAATCCTGTTTCGCCATACTATATACTACAGCTACCATCGTTGCATAATCAACGTCTCCTGGTTTTTTCTCAGGGACAAATGAGACACTTCCCTCCTATAATAGAATCAGAACCGGTGTTATGTCTGATGTTTTTCATACCCAACACAACTAAGCACAAAAAATAGTCTAGGAACAAAAAATTCCTAAACTTGTAGATGGGTTAAAAATCTTTATCCAAATTAATCCACTTAAGACAGTGAATTGGCAAATAAAATGATGGAAATGCATGCATAGAGGGAGGATTGTGATGTCATATAACAATCAATTAAAGTGAGCTTGTATGTTTTCTTTTCTAAGAGCGTAAAACACAAGAATTGAAGAGCACAAAGTGAATTAAACAACATGAGGCTACCTCACTGCAAGTAGCTAATTCAAGGTCCAAATCAGTATGATAATCTTGTGAAGTTTGACTTGCAGCTTCTATTGCCAGTTTTACATCTTCAACAAGGCATTCAAGCTCATTGATAATACTTTTTGCTGTAGTGAAAATTAAGTTAGAACGTTCACGAGCAATACACCAAAAAATCAGAAAACTCATTATGCAGGGACAACTAGACAAGTGTAAATGTAAGCAGTTAATTGGTAATAACGTCCATTTGTTATGCGCAAATGCAACTATTTGCTTTTTGAAATGTCCCATCAAAATGGCAACAAATTTATGCAACATCGCCATTGTTTATAACCTTGGTTTTAAAAAGCGCGCTTAAGCACAAAGCGCACCTAAGCGCAATCCTCTGCGCTTCGCTTACCCAAAGCGCGCTTTTTTTCTTAAAAGCGTACGCTTTTCCGCTTTCTTGCTTTTGGAAAATAAGCGTTTTTTTCAACTATTATCTGGGCTTGTTAAACTTTTAACATGTTAGAGCTGTTGGTGGTAAAAGTTAACCGGATTTTACCCTAAATTGTCAAATTAGAGGGAGTTTACACTTTACAAAGCCAATAAGGAAGACTTAAACTTTGGGATTTTACCTTAAACCGTAGTTGTTATATATAATATTGGTTTATTTGTATTATAATTAGATTATATATAATATATATATTATTTTTAAACATGTGCGCTTCGCGTATGAAAAGCGCACCGCTTTTCCGCTTTACGCTTTGATTTTGGACCTAGTCGCTTTTGTGCGCTTAACACTTTTTAAAACCAAGTTTATAACAAAATCGGTACTATTGATTTGGCCGACAAGTTTTCTTGGCAAGAATGTTACCTTTACTCATACAATTCAACAGCTGAATATGGCTCGTATTCACTTCTGTATGCACATCACAAAAAACAAAGAAAGAAATAAGCCCTTAATCTTCAACAAAGAACAATTGAATTATAAATGCAAACATAGAATCAAAATGAATTAAAGAAGCATTAACATAAAGTCGAAACATTTAACACTCACTTACACTTGTTAAGGTTTTCAGCCCTACTGGAAGTATGAACACATCCAGCATCAATGTACGATTGAAGCCTATCAGTATTGTTAGCTTTAATCACCTTCTCAAATATTTCTGACGTTTTGTCGATAGAGGGTCTTCTAATAAACTCTGCATACAAATATGGAGATTTAATATTACAACGAACAATGAACTCATTCCACTATCTGCAAAACAATTGAAATATATCAAAGAAATTCACCAAGTCCTTGACGGAAGTTAACCAGAAATCTATTTCCTGCAGCAGATAGCTCCTCAAATTTTGCAACCCTACCATGAAATAACCGTGTTTAGATTATATAGTTGTTATATATCTACCATGAATATCAAATTGAATGGCCGGAAAAACAAAACCAATATACTAACCTTGCCATGAAATGTGGAAATATTTGCACAACTTTCCCTTTTGTTTCAGAGTTTAATTTAGTTTCTGATGTTTCCATTCTACAAAAACGATTGAACGATTGAGTGTGTGTGAGATTGAGAGAACACCTAACAATAAATTAAGTGTTTGTGGTCAGGGTTGTCAATAGCGACCATAGCGCTCACTATATCGCGCTATGTAGCGATGGGGTCATGTGTCGCTATTTGCTGTTAGCGACATATAGCGACTTTTCCCAAAATCTGCAAATTAGTCAAACATTTTCCCAAAATATGTAATATTTCACAATTAGAGTAGATATGCCTCCATTAAACGTAAAAACATCTCAAAATGGTTGGGTGACTGTTTTAAAATAAGCTGTCAATTAAAAAAATGTTTGAAATTACATAATATTGGTTTAGTTGTGTGGTTTAGTTTCTCCAGATCAAACAAAAGATCCGCGTGGTTTCAGATTTTGAGTAAAAATAAACCTGTGTGTATATTTTTGAGGTGTTACTTTAAGAAGCCAAGTGGCAAAAATAGTTTAATAAATTGCCATGTGGCAAGTATTGTTTAATATTACGACAAGTGAATGAAATTGGTTTCTTTTATTATATAGGATTTGCTTATTTATTAATGGTCACTAAAGACAAATAGCAGACGCTATTTATCGCTATTCGCTACGTAACATATGGGTGGCTTGCCGCTATTTACCGCTATTTGTTGACAACTATGATTTGTGGCTACTGCTAGTTAACAACCAAACAGATCTACATACGACTCATAAATGTTGCAATATAACTAGACTTACAATTTCATCTTATTAACATAACAAATCTTGTCACAATTAAAATATTGATTCTCCTTGCACTAATCAATTATATACATATAAACATGTAAGCATTTGAGTGTAAGTGTAATCGGTGGGTACCTGACGGCGGAAGAACGGTAGCCGGAGCTGGACTTCGCCGGAGATTGTGACGGGGACGATAGTGTGTGTGAATGAAACCCTAACCGGTTCAAATGTTTTGTTTTGAGTTTTGACCCATAATTTTAAAAACCCATTTTGACCCATTGTCAAATTTTTTTAGTTACAGAAATTACCATCTTGGTCCCTTGGAAATATACATATACCTACTTTAACTGAATACTTTATGATTATTGACTTGAATTGACTTGAACTTTTACACCAAGCGACTATATGGTCTCAATCCCTATACCGACCTATGTTTAGGGATCCTTTTGTACAAAACTAAAAAATCAACTAAGAACATACCTTGTAATCGGCCCACAATTCATCTCTTGAGAAAATGATAGATGTGTTTTCATGATATATTTTTCACTTTTAATATTGTCAACCTAAATATTTGACACGTAATTACCTATTATTAAACTATTATATTATTTTTATTTTTATTAATGTTCTATTAATTTACTATTATATTATTCATTCAATTATTATTTTTAGCCATTATTATTAAACTGTTATTTAATCAAATGAACTTATCATCAAATCAGTTACTAACTAAAACCTTAATTTTATATTAGATTCTTAGTTTTCAAATCCTCCTTATTAATTCGTTAGCTAGTCAGATTCCTTTTCACATGATTTTAAAAAGAGTTAAATGCAAAATGCACCCCTGTGATTTACGCCCACTAGCACTTTGCAACCCCACTTAAATATTTAGACTTTTTGCAACCCTATACTTTCTAAAGTGAGTCATTGCATCCCCCGGTTAGTTTTATTATTAGTTGATTGTTATTTGTAAAGATAAAATAGATCATTTACCTAAAAAATAAACATATTTATAACTTATGAGATCTAAAAAATATTTAAGAAAGTGTATACGTCGTCGGTGCCGATGGTTGTCCGACAGTGAGTTGTTATGATTATATTTTATTATCGTATCCGGGTATGATTTTTTATATTTTTAATGCATTTCACTCAAAAGTATATATTTTTTATATCTTATAAATTATAATTTTTTTTCTTTTTTATATAAATAGTCTATTTTACCGTTAAAAATAACGATCAACTAACAAGCAAACTAACCGGGGGATGCAAATGACTCACTTTAGAAAGCCTAGGGTTGCAAAAGGTCTAAATATTCAAGCGGGGTTGCAAAGTGCTATTGAGTGTAAACCACATGGGTGCATTTTGCACTTAACTCTTTTTTTTATATATCTTATAAGATTTAGCATTTTTATAAAATATGTATTATGGTATTAGTATTAGGTTTAAGATTAATGGTAAGAATGGTTAATAGGCGAAATAAACAAAAAATAGAATACATGTATGTCCCTGGTTTTGAACTAAGAACCTCTCTATCATAACAAAGGCACAAACCAGCCGCACTGGCTTCTGCTTTTGTTTAAAACAGACAAAAATTAGTTTTAACATCTTTAATACAAAAACCCTGATTCCACAACAAAAAACAAACCCTAATTTCTAAATTAATCGAATTGAAGCATGAAATTGATTGAGGGTTAATGATCAACGACACATAACGAGTATTTCAACATAAATTACTTACTTGGTTTCGAACGAATTTGACTCAGAAAAAATGAAGAACAAAGATGCGACGGGTAAGAAACAACCGGTATTTAGAGGCCATTAAAGTTCAATTCCTCTTGCAGATTTGATTCGTGTGATACGTTTAGCAAAAGCCCTAATACAATTTTGGATTATATTAAGGATTTGATGATGATTGGATGAAGAACACAACGAACAAAAAGTGAAATCACTTACAGATTTCTTGGGGATTTTTGTTGCAATTGGATGAGCAGAGAGTGAATGGGAGAGGAATGGAGAGAATTGGTCAATTGAATTGAATTAGTTGTTTTGCAAAATTGGTCGAACGAGTCACAAGTTGATTGCGAGATATTTTGGATTAATCGGATATTAACTAGTTAGTTAATTTGCAAATGAACACTGAAGGCTGTTTCTAATCGATGCAATGATGATCTAGGACGATTCAATTTAGTTTAAACGCTTGAATTTACCGGATTGATTGAAGTGGGTTTAATGGATTTAAGAACTGATCCATAAATTTATTTAGAATGCTTATTAGATCGTTTATAGGGTAATTAAAAGGTTATAACGAGATCGGAACACACTAATGGTCATGTTATATAGGTTCGATTTGGTTTAAAGCGTAAAAAAACCCGTAAACAACTTCGTTCCGCCAAACTGGCCGGAAGCTAGGTAACCAGAATCACTGGTGTGACGGGGCAGGTTTGGGTTTAATATAAATTTACAATTTAGGTCCATGAACTTTGAATTGCTATAGAATTGTAATTCAAGTTTCAAATTTGACATATTTAGCCCAAAGTTAAATTGTATATATTTTAAGTAACCAACTTAACCCTGTTATCTCGTATTGTTTTTATAATTGACGTTTTTGAACGTTTAAGTTCTTAAGAACGTTAAATGGTTATTTTCTTGACTTGGAAACAATTATCTTTATCAAGTTATATAAATCTCTTGTATAAAATACAAGTTAAATATTTTTTAGATTTATTATTATAAATAGTACTAATTATTTGGTAAACTTAGATATTTTACGACATGGATTTGATCAATTATTTAAGACGGGAATACGTAAAATCCGGCATAATTATTCATATTAATAATAATGGAACTTTACATTTTTAGAAATCAAATACGAATACAATAAAAGATAAATACCTTCGGGTTTGAGTCGGGCGTTCGGATTTGGGTTTGGGGCAGATTTCACAAATTTGTTGAAATAACTTCTAGTGTTTGATTTTTTTGTTTGGGTTTACAAAAGGGTTTTTGAAACCGATTAAGCTAGCAAATTGATGTTTTATTTGGTGTTTAAGTGCTAGTTATGTGTTAGAATCACAATCCTACACAGTTTACTGTTGCTTAATTTGATTAATATCGACTTAAAAACACATTTTGCACATCGCTGGAGATGCGTGGATTTCGGCCTAAGTGATCGGAGGTATGGCTGCCAAAATCACGGGATGATGCGCGCACAGGGGGGGGTGAAAGTTACAGGTTTGGCCCTTGTTATTTCATTGTTCTGTAAATAGTTAAAAAAATTTAATTCAAGTTTCAAGGTTGACAATTTTGGTACAAAGTTAATTAAATCTTTATTTTAACTAACTAACTTAACCAAATAAACTTATAACTTTAATATAATTGAAGTTTTTGTATATTTATGTTCTTTTTTACGATGAAAGATCGTTTTTAGACTTAATAGTAATACACTTGATATTATTTATAAAATTTCTTGATGATGGGAAAACATGGAATCCAAAATATTTGTTTATATTGATAATGAAGCGTTACATTTGAAGAATTTAAAAATACAATAAATAGAAACAAGACATGGATTCGGGTTCGAGTCGGGCGTTCCGGTTTGGTGTAGATGTCACACTCACAACCATAAGGTTTTGGTTTACATCTTCAATAGTTTATACATGATATAGCTCACAACCAGAAGGCTGGGTTGAAATCCTGTGATGTATTTATCCTTCGAACTTTTTATGTAAACATTTGGAGTGTTTGGTGTTTTTTATGCTAGTTATCTTCTAGTCTAGCATGAATATATTACAATGTTGTTAAAATAGTTATCAGATAAGGAGTTTATATGTACTACGGTTGCAATCATTTTGAAATAGCGTTTAAAAAGGCACAAGGAGCTCGTATGTTGTCTAGCTTGGAGCTCGGATGACACTCAACTCCTCACCTGTGGTCTAGAAGAATTTGTCCGACAATAGGATGCTCGATCCTGTGGGTGCAATTTTTAGTGAGAAAAATCATCCAATGATTGCGTGTGAATGGTCTATCGATGCCAAACCGTGTTATGAAAAACCACACGAGGTGTTATGGGTTGGCCCTTAAACACGGGGGAGTTGAATACATGGGACACGATATATACATTAAAGAGGTCAAGTGTTCAAGTTACATATGAATTGATAATCACTAGAAAAAGGGAAAACGATTCTTGTTTTATCAGTACTCTTGGAGAATTAAAGGGCCGACAAAAAGAACGTTTTAAGGACGACGTCATCGAATCCATGGTTTTGTCCACTAACAAGAAGCTTTTGTTTGTTACTCTTCAAAACCATCAAACTCATATTTGGAAAATTGACTCGCATGATGCGAGGGTCGTAGCCAGCTTCAAAGGTCACAAAAGTTCTAAATTTATGATCTACAGGGCTGATTTTGGTGGGCCTAACAAGTCCTTTGTTGATTATGGGAGTGACGACACTCATGTTTGTATTTGGGATAGTCGCACCGGCGACCTGCTAGTGAATTTACCGGGTCATATTGGTCTAGTGGTTTGCACTAGTTGGAACCCATCAAAATGCAGTTGCTGGCCTTCAGTGGTCTAGATAGGACCATCAGAATCTCTAATATAATAAAACAAAACGTAATTTGCTTATGTGTTATCAATTGAGGGTGTTTTGCTTATGTGACATCTTTTGAGGGTTTATCTCACAATAATAATTTTTTATATAATAATTACATTTTGTTCACCTAATGTTTAGTATAATCTTGAAAAAATTAAAAGTAATTACAATTTCAACCCTCTCCTATTAGGGTATAAAATGAAACTTATAAATAAAATTGGTAATAATTTACGATTAAACACTTTAGTATTTTTTAAATATATATAACTCTTTATACGAAATTATATTTTAAAAAACAACACCATAAAATCAAACATTTAATTTTCTTTAACGTGAATATAATATTGTTATACTAAAATAATATTTTTTTAAGTATATATTGTGTTTCGGTTTTACGACAGTTTTTGTCTTAAAATTAATTAGAACCGTTTTTGCCCTCATGAATATTTTTAAAATATTACTTTGGTGTTGTTTGCTCGAGCATAGCACAGACACTAAACTAGTTTGAGAATAAAACAATAAGGTTACGATGGAAGTAACATGGTTGTGCTTAGTTGATACTTGTTATTGCTTCTTTGTGATGAGTGCAACTAGAGCTAGTGTTTGGTTTGTTTTGTCAAGCTAGCTTCCTATATATTCCTATTCATAAATAATTTGAGAATTGTTATGAATCAATAACCGGATCTCGACCACACACATGGCGAGTAAGGATCAACACACACATGTAGATGAAATTCAGGACACGATGATTTAGAGTGGTTCGGTCAAAACTGACATACGTCCATTATTTGACAACTAGATTTTTTCGATTAAGATCAAAGAAGTAGGAAACATTACAATACATGGTTGCTAGATACATATATATATAGAGTGAATCGCTAGGGTTTCCCTAATGGGCTTTTTAATGATTGTGAGCTTACCCATTAGTGAAAAAGGCATCCAAATCATAATTACCCAACAAGAATATCGTTGATGGCTAAGAATTCTCTACTAGAGGGATTGAAAAGATCGAGGGTAATTTCTGAGTCTTGATGGACCTTTCTTATTATAGGCCAAAGCATAATTAGCCAACAAGAATATCGTTGATATGTGTCACGTAGACTTTGAAATATTGTTTTTGCATTTCATATTTTATGTTAGTTTCTGTTTAAAGAGTAATTTGCATCAGTGGTTTTGTAGTATTGTTTTAACCAATGTCTATGTGAACTTGGCATGCCAGCCAAAGTGACATTTTTGGTTATCCACAGAGAGGCTAGAACACGACTCGACCCTCTTAAACGACAGGAGGATGAGAGGGTGTCGTCACGCCTCAATAAGAGGCCGAAAGGCAAATGTGATTGCCGTTGTACATCATGAGTAGACCTGGCAAAACGGGCGTGTCGGGTCAGCTGTCCGGGTCAAAATGAGTCCGGGTCAGAACGGGTCCGGGTCGAGATGGGTGGTTATAAAAACGGGTCAGAACGGGTCAGGTCAGGATGGGTCCGGGTCAAAACGGGTCGGGTCAGAACGGGTCAGGTAAAAAAATCAATTTACAAATAATAAAAATATTTAAACTTCTAAACACTATCCAAAAAATCAATTTACAAATAATAAAAATATTTAAACTATTAACATGCTAATAAATCACACAGATGGAGATGATTATTTTAATTGATAACAAACACATAAGCAACCAACAACAAAAGCATAATAACTGTATAAGAAAATGCATATAAACGATTATGAATTTTGGGTAAAATTAATGACTAATGCATATAAAGTTATAAACATAATAACTATGAATAATCAGAGTAGAAGGTTACCTTGTTCTCAAATTGCACTGGTTTCCAACAAGCTTGATTAATCACGCAAAACATAAGCTTTAACCAGTTCGCCGGAGATGAAACGATTGAAACCCTAACCCAGTTTAAATCACTTATGAGAAGAACTAGTATAAATCTTGGTTCACCGGAGCTGTACGGTTTAATGGCTCAATATTGTAAAGCTTATGTTCTTTAATGCTTAGTAAAGAAGCAGTTTGCCGGAACTATACGTTTCGCCGGAGACGAAGAAGACAAGTCCGCCTGAGTCGGCTAGTGAGAAACAATCATTAATAACTTCAAATTGAAGATGTGTTGTCGTTGACAATGAGGATGAGGATGAAAGATAGCAATTGCCTGAGTGTTCAAATTGCCTGAGTCGACTTTGAGATGAAATTTTAGGTCTGACCCATTCTGACCCGTAGGGCATTCTAACCAGCCCATTCTGACCCGTGATATTTTTTCTACAGACCATTGGGTCAAGTTTTAACCCACTAATAAGTTTTAAAGGGCCCAAACTAACCCAACATGAAACAAAAATTAACCCAAAGTGACCCAAAACCACTAACATGGGTCAACTTTGCCAGGCCTAACATGACTATACACTTGAGTGAATGAGCGTGGTGTGGTGTCCTTACGCAACACCACCCCACCCATTGAATTAGAGACTAAAACTTGAAAAATAAGAAACCATAAATCACGCAAGTTCATTACATATTTTCTTGGCTCTAATGCAGATTTACATAAACAAATTTGAAATCAAAACACTTTTTTCAATCATCTGGTTTGTACAAAAGCAAGTATGACAACAAGAAACAACATAAGTACATAACCATCACCATTAGTCCATTACTATATCTGTACTTAGACGAATTTCTACAAAAAGTACCGGAAAAAAGACTACACTTGATAAGGTCCCAATGCACTTATGCACAAGTATTAGCTTATCAGGTTTCATGTGAGAGCGCATAAAATCTGATGAGCTAATATCATTGATATCATCTTGATGCCAAGGACCAAAAGCTCAAGAAAAACGAAGGGGAAACCAAAAACCAGCTAACAAATGCCATGGCAGTCGAGGTTTCGAATCTGGCGCAATGGTTTTGTCCACAGTTGTTGAAATCGCTACTAATAAGGACTGTTATACCTGCTGATGCACATGCTGCAGCAAATGTAAGTGTTGATGTAATCTGCATTTTAAAAAAATTCAAACCAGTCAATTTGAACATCAATAACTATTTGAATGTATTAAACAGGAAACAATTTGAACTCGTCATCAAGTTTTTCAGTTCAAACAGCAAACATGAACATCAAAAGAGATTAAACCCGTAAGGGATCAAACATGATCTAAACCATGAGCAATGAATACAAGTATACAACTAATAACCGATAATGAAGCTTGTGGAAATTTTCTTAACATACTCGATCATTTTGACCAAACATAAGACGTTAACTTCATATATGATAAAATGGTGACCTTATTCAAGAATACATTCGGTTGATAATGAAACAATCATTTAAATTAGTTCAAGTAATGTAAAATGTACAAAACCATAGATATATTAGGCATCTATAAGCAATTTTAACGTCTAGAAGAATAATTTGTTAAAAAACCAAAGGAACAAAACTAGTGTAAGCACTAAGCAGTATGCATGTGAAGAAACTATAAAGTAAGCATCTTTACCGCGTCTCCAATGGTGAAGAAACCAAGAACTCTCGAATTTCTTAAACAACGCTTCACCAAAATAGCATACAAATCAACAATGGCAAGTGACAAGCTCCACAAGCATTGCAAACTTAAAGCCGCAACAAGGTACCTTATATAAACAAGAAACAACAAACAATAAACTCTTATCCAACAATTTCATACAATTCAACATTTCCCCTTTAAGTTTCCATCAATCTGTTCATTCATTAAATTTTCATCATTATATGATATCAACAACATACATATTCCAAATTTGACAATTATTGCATCCGAGGTTGTATAGCTACTTAGTTAAGTCCAACAGGTCATGCATATATCAATATATATCAATATAGTTTTTAGAGTAAACTGCAATTTTGGTCCTGGTTTTGATACCATTACCAGTTTTGGTCCTTGTGATTTTATTTTCTAACAGAAATGGTCCCGAACACTAACTCCATCCAATTTTCCGTTAACTCTCCTTAATAAAAATGTCATTTCCCACTCTTTTTGACATGCAACTAAACAAAAATACTAACCTACATGATGACCTAGATGAAAGAAGGAAAGAAATGACATTAATTAACGAAAAATTGGATAGAGTTTGTGTTCAGAACTATTTTTGTTAGAAAACAAAATCACATAGACCAAAACTATTAAAATTAAACTGAAACTGTTAATGATATCAAAAAAACAGGAACCAAAACTGCAGTTTAATCTAGTCTAATTTTTAAAAGACTACGTTTTACCATAAAAAAAACTTGAATGTTGTCTCTTTACCTTCTATTTCGATGTAAGAAACCGAATAAATCGTTATCCGAAAATACTAACACATTCAAACATAGTACCAACAACATACATAATCCAAATTCAACAATTCCCAAATTCAAGTAACCTAGGGTTAGGGTTTCGATCAAAAACCAGTTACCTAAACGCAGTGACGGAGGGGAAATCACTGGTGGCAGCCATGACAGCAACCGCCACGGCGGCGAAAGCGAACTGAAAAACCCGCAAAACGAGACCGGCCGGAGTTCCGGGCATCCCTTGAACATCTTTCATTCTTACAGTTTCATCAGGCAAAGCTCCATTATTAGGTTCAGTCAATTGGGGAACTTCGATATCAAATGGATGTACTGATGGTCGGCTTCTATTGCTCATAGTTGCTGTAAATGATGTTTTCAGTTCAGTGATTTGTTGTTATGTTCTGCATTGAATTGTGAAATTAGGTCAAAATTGGGAATTGTTTGGGAAATTGATTGCAGGATTGAAGATTTTGGGTGATTGGATGATGACTATTGGTTTGTTTATGTGGGGTTTTTAGGGGGATTGGGAAAGTAGCGGGGATGATGGTCACATGTGATGTGAATGACCGTTAACTTGTCGTCAAGTATTCACAACACTTTTATCATTCATTCAAAAGAAATTAGTGCTGTTTATTTCAGTTTTTTAATGGTTCAAATGTTTGCATAGTTTAGTATTTAATGATTCAGACGGTTTGTTTCATGAGTAGATGTCTGAATGATTAAGCATTATGCTGAGTCTGATTGATTAAAGCACTAGATTAAACCTCATGTGTTACACGGTTCGAAACATAAAAAAAACACAATTATAAATTTTACGAAAAGTAACATTTGAAAATAAACTACACATTACATGAAACATATATATGAAAATTGAACACAAATTGCATTCAAACTCTAATTTGAGTCTTGAACAAATATATATAAACTACAAATACATTATTAGTATTAAATTAGATATTTACGCTTTTAAATTGAGTGTCTTATAAATCCTACCAAACTCTAGCTCTGGTTACAAGTTGGAGAAGAATTTTGGCTGAAAAGAGGTATTACAAAGGCTGAAGTGAAGCAAAAGAGGCAAAAGAAAGGTGCAGAAAACGAGTTCGAGGTTGACAATTCTCTAAAACCTTGGACGCTCGCACGACAACAGAAATGCAACTTCGAAAACCCGACTCGTTTTTTAACAGACATCTAAGAGATTGTTGGTATTTCTAGCCCTTTGACGTTATGATTTTTATGACAATTGAATTGGAAGTCTCTTGTAGTTCCTTTTCTTTACACATAACAACCAAAACTGCAACAGAACTAGATAGTTTAGAAAACATACAATCAATCAATTTTTTTCATATGCATCATCTTCTCCAGTTTCTTTTTAGACAAGTGTTCAAGTCCGATGTACCCTGTGAACAGACGGAGAATCTGTTTAAAGGAATTATGTAAAACACAAGCATAGACTATCTTCCTGTTACTACTGTTAATCTTTCAGGTTTCCTAGTGTTTGTTGTATCTATTATTCATTTGCTTCTATTCTTGCAACAGAGTTGAAGACAATAACACGAGTCTTTAGTTCAAGGCACATGTAGACGAAGGTGAAGACAACAGATGTATGGACGGCTCAAGTCAAGTAGTTTCTTTAAAGTTTTATTAAGTGCCTTATCCACAAATAAGGTGATATCGGTTAATGGAATAACGGGTCTCTTTATTTTCCTAAACTTGGGTTGTTTTACATGGGGTAAATGAAACTTTTTATTTTTTTTTGAAGTTTTGTGTTGTGGATAATTGGATTAAATGAAGTGTGTTAATATGTGTTGTAAAACATGTCTTTTTATATTTTATAAGTAATTATTTTGAGTTATCACATCATTGTTAAATGGTTAATTATAAGAGATCAGGCTCGGACGGTCACCCACCTTTCCCCCACAATGGTCGCCCCTAACGCCGTCCTTAAAAAAATAAGAGTATTAATTCACACGCACAAGCACACCATTTACAATTATTAGCATTGCAAACTGATAGTTGAGGGGGGGGGGGGGGGGGGGGTTGGTGTCATTTATTGAAAGATAAGTGCAAGCAAGCAATCACTCTTTCAATCACATTGCATCACTTGCAACAACACTCCTAGAATAAGTCAAACACTTACCATACAACCCTTAAATATTTCGCCAAATCTATCACTTTCCCCCAATTCTATCCTATGATCTATCATCACTGATTCACTTCTCATACAAATTCACCACACCTCCAATTCGCCCAATCTAAACGGATCAAACCACCAAAAAGGTTCGTTCTTTACTGATCTTGATCTCATTCTTTTAACACTTTTCCATAAACCCATTTTAAAACAGTTTTTTATACTCAATACCCTTGAATTTTTTTGCTTGAATTTATGTTTAGGTGGTAGCAAATTGGTTGCATACCAGGTTGCACACCAGGTGTTCGACTTATTGCCAAAGTGAGATAGAATGAGAAATAGGTCAAAAAATTCTTCAACTACATCAAAGGAAACTATTGATGGTGTAAACCAGACAAAGATTCAGGATGCAGTGATTGCTAAGAGATCAGGTTATGTTGTTCTGGCTTTGTTTATCTTGATCACACAAGGGATATGGGGAGTTTATCATTATCAGTTTCAGAATTTGCCAGCCCCACTTACTGCTCAGCATGTGGGAAAAAGGGGGTTTTCGGAGGAAGTGGCAATGAAGCATGTCAAAGAGTTGACTCAATTGGGTCCTCATCCTGTTGGTTCTGATGCTTTGGACCTTGGGTTACAGGTTTAGTTTGTTTTTTTACTGATTATAATGATAATGATAATGATACAGTAATTGTAAATCATTAATCTATATTTATTATCGGCCAGTTGTTCGCATTTGGGTCTCCATATCTATCTCCATGAGAATCTCCGTTTCGAAAAATTAGAGTTTTATTCATCATGTATATAAATATTTGTAAGTATCTAGGGAAGTGAAATAAATAAATAAAATACGTGTCTGTGAGTGAGATAGAGATGGATATGGAGAATGGGATATGGTAGGTTAAAGTGTTAAAACAAAACTTAGAGAAACATGATATTTTGTTACATTTGAAGTATAGAACAAAATCCCGAGTAGCTACTTTTAATAATAAAGAAACAACATGAAAGGATAGATTTTATGCAGTAGTTTCCTAATGATACCAAATTCCTATTAGCAGTTCATGTCGGATAATAAAGCACACATTTATCCTTAATGATATTCTTCCAAGTTAAAATTTGTGCATTTGTCAATAAAATTTGTTCATATTGTCAGCGTGATCTTTCTTTTGCAGTATGTGTTAGAAGTGGCTGAGAATATAAAGAAGACAGCTCACTGGGAAGTTGATGTTGAAGTGGACCTTTTCCATGCAAGTTCGGGTGCCAACATCCTGGTCAGTGGACTTTTTAAGGGGAAAACACTTGTGTATTCAGATCTCAAACATGTTGTATTAAGAATTTCGCCGAAATACACTTCAGAAGCAACAGATAGCGCTATTCTGGTTTCTTCTCACATAGATACTGTTTTCTCAGCGTATGTTTCTTCCATTTATCACCTATTTTTATTTCACTATTTTTTTGGCTTGTTATTTGTTTATAAAATGATAATGAAAATGAATCATTGTTTTAATGAAGGGAAGGAGCTGGTGACTGCAGTTCTTGTGTAGCTGTTATGCTAGAGCTTGCTCGAGGAATTTCTCATTGGGCTCATGGTTTCAAGAATTCTGTTATTTTCTTGTTCAATACCGGGGAGGAAGAGGGCTTAAATGGTGCTCATAGCTTTATAACTCAGGTATATTTTCTTTGCTGTCAAAAGTTTACAAGGTGCATGCCTAGGCCCTCAGACGTGACCCAGTGCAACCTTGTCGCGGACTCGCGTCGCTCCAAAAGCCATTAGGTGTTCAAATGCATTCTAGACCAAGTTCTGGTGAAATTCAGGCCAAACGTTGTCTGAACAGGTCTAAAATATTTACATGAGCCCTAAACAAGCCTAGAATCAACCTAAAACAAGTCTGAAACCCCTAGAATCTGAACAGGTCTAAAACTATTACATGAGCTCTAAACAAGCCTAGAATCAACCTAAAACAAGTCTGAAACTCCTAAAAATGGTATTTTTATACTATGTGCCTCGCTTAAAAAAGCTCTCGCCTTGTAAGCGTCTTGCACCTAGGCCCATGGCTCACCTTTGGAAACTATGTATCTACTTATGTCAATGTGGATTGCTTAACCCAAGTGTTTTAGTCTGTACTATTATTTTGTTTCATTTTTTCGTTTGTTCCTGGCGGTAATTAACAAAATTGTTGCAGCATCCATGGAGCAGCACCATATGTATGGCCATTGATTTGGAGGCCATGGGAATTGGAGGAACATCTGCTATATTTCAGGTAAAAAGATATTGGTGTAATTCTTATATCAGGGTAGGAGTAATGAGATAATATATCTTTAATGTCATTAATCAGAAAAAAATCATCAAATTTAAGTCAACAATAGGTCAACCTTACTACTTCCCTTAATATGTTGTTAAAATTGATAGGCAGGTCCTCATCCATGGGCTATTGAGAACTTTGCATTGGTAGCGAAATACCCATCTGGCCAAATTCTTGCTCAGGTGTGTATCTTTATTTCATTAAGTTATGATTTATGTCATCAAATGTCTCAATTCAAGATTTTTAAATTTCATTTTTCTTTAGTGCTGCAGGATCTTTTTACTTCGGGTGTTATAAAATCTGCGACCGATTTTCAAGTGTACAAAGAGGTTGCTGGTCTTTCAGGCCTTGACTTTGCTTATGCAGATAACACTGCTGTATATCACACAAAGGTATTGTTGAAGATTGTAACACAATCATTTCGAGTTTACCGACAATTATGAATAAGTTCTTACATATGTTTTTCGAATTTAAAATGTTCATATGTTGACTTGCAGAATGACAAGTTGAAGCTTTTAAAACCGGGTTCCCTTCAACATCTTGGAGAAAACATGCTAGCTTTTCTGCTTCACACTGCTGCATCCTCTCAGCTTTCAAAAGGCAAAGCAATGGCAGCCAATGAAAAAAGTGATGGTGATTCTGCCATATATTTTGATATTTTGGTATGTTTACTATTCTATACTCTTAAATTATTAATATTTTTGTTTTCTTGATTATAAACATGCATATTTACCATTCTCACCTCTCCAAATAAGAGGTATATATGGACTTTTGTGATCAAACATAGGGTAACTTGCATAAAAAAGTAAACAGCTTTAGTCTGATTCTTTTTTGGGTACTATATATGCACCTGTTATTAATTTAGAAAAATCATGTTAAAACCTCAAAGTTACAAAAATTTTTTGCTTTAAGATGACTAGACCTACTTAGTCAAAAAGCTGACATGTGGCGTTCGAAAACCTGTTAACTAAGATGATTACCCTAAATGAAATCTTTTTGAAAGTTGAGCCTCTCTGTATAAGCTGGTTATCTTTTTATGCCATATGTCCTCCATCAGACTTGTTAATCTTAAGATTAATTAAAAACAAAACTGTACAAATTGCAAAAATCATGACTTTGAAGCTTTAAGTGTGGCCTAAAAGGTTAAATATTACTCTTCTTCATGGAACATTGGGATTATCATTAGTTAAAAGTTTACATTTTAAACTATATGTTTAATATTTTTTAATTTTGATGTGATAATTCAGGGAACATACATGATTGTATTTCGCCAACGTTTCGCTAGCATGCTCTACAATTCAGTCATAATGCAATCCATCATGATATGGGCTACATCACTTATGATGGGTGGTTCACCGGCTGTTGTCTCTTTATCCTTATCATTTTTAAGCATCCTATTAATGTGGATATTTTCATTAAGTTTCTCAATCACCGTTGCTTTCGTTCTATCACTCATTTCATCATCACCAGTTCCTTTCGTTTCAAGCCCATGGCTCATTGGAGGTTTATTCGCTTCCCCCGCTTTCCTTGGGGCTTTGACCGGTCAACACATTGGTTATCTTATACTAAAGAAATATATATCACGGGTGTTTTCCAAAAGAATGGAAAACCTGTCTCCTGTGGTTCAGTCCAACTGGGCTAAATTGGAAGCTGAAAGGTCACTTTATAAAAGTGGTTTGTTGCAATGGTTTATACTTCTAGTTGTGGGACATTACTTTAAAGTTGGATCATCCTATGTAGCCCTTGTGTGGCTAGTTTCCCCAGCTTTTGCTTGTAAGTTTACATTTCAAAAAGATAGTATCTTTTTTCGGTCAAAGTTTGGATTTTGACTGATATAAGTTCTTGATTTTCTAGATGGCTTGCTTGAGGCAACTTTATCTCCATCCCGAGCACCAAAGGCACTCAAAACAATAACATTACTATTGGGACTTTTTGTACCTTTTTTAATCTCTGGTGGCATGTTTATTCGCTTAGCAGGAACAATCACCGGTATTGCTGTTCGCTTTGACAGGTATTGCAAGGCATATAAATACTCTAGTTTTTATGTAAACTTCTATAACTATATAAAACCTTAATATTGTAATTGTAGTTTTAATCTTATTGCAATCACTTGTGATCGCAATGAGCTTGTTAACTAGATCTAAAATGCCCGATAAGTGATTACAGAATAACAACAGCCTCCACGAGATATAGATTCACCCCCTGCGTATATCCGTTGAGCAGAAAATCTAACACGTCCTCGATACAGTCACACCACGAGGATCACAATTAGCCTTCCAAGATCACCTTCTAATTTCCTGCTAAATTAGAATAGCAATGGAATAATAATATCCTCTGGATGCAGAGAATAATTTTTTAGAACTCAAAAACTGTCATTTTCTTCCACTTTTCAAGTACATATTGTGAAAGAACGAAAAACTGACTCAACACTAACAACCCACGTTTCCTTCACTTGTGAAACACTCAAAACAACTACTTGACCACTTCTAAAAATTAAACTGCTTAAACTTAAATAAAATTGAAATAACAAAATTAAAACTTGTTGTGGAATAAAACATGAACCAGTGACAATTCATCAAGGTTTTGGAGCTTCCAATTGGGCCAAGCTTACCCATTTCTGACTTGGGTTGGGGTCTGTTGAGTCTATCGGGCTGTGTAGTGTTTGCCTATCAACTTGCTATTAAACTTGTTTTTTAAAGTTTTGGATTTTAGTTTGAGTGTTGGGTTTATGTAAATGCAGGAATCCGGGAGGCAGTCCCGAGTGGTTAGGGAGTGTAATAGTTGCAGTGTATATATCCGCTGCCATATGCCTTACGTTGGTGTATCTCCTTTCATACATCCACATATCAGGTTCTTTTATTTTTTGCAATATTGATTTTCTGAAATTGCTCCCTCGGTTTAAATAAAGATCCATACTTGACAAGTAGCCTTTTTTCATGTCTGAGTACTTCATTTGACTGCATCAAAAGTCAAATGCAGACTTGTTTAATAATGAGGCACAACAAGTAGCCTTTTTTCCTTCTATTTAAGTGATAATAACATACAGTTTTTATCGATGTATCATTTTAGTAGCTACATTTTCTTGTATTAGACTTTTGCAGTGCTTGTTAGTTTACTTATGTTTTGTTTCTAGGTGTAAAAGAATTAATTGCTATTGCAAGCTTTATTGTGTGTGGCCTTTCTCTAGCTGTGGTGATATCTGGAATCATTCCACCATTCACCGATGACATTTCAAGAGCCGTAAATGTAAGGTTCAGTTTGTTCTGTTCATTCCGCACTTTTTAGTTTGTGGGTGCCATTTAGTGTGCTTAGATATAAATATATGATGTTATCCCATGTGCTTGATATGAGAAAAGAAAATGAGACCCAAAGATAATGTTTTAAGCATAGTTATCAAAAGCCATCGCTTTGTCGCCTAGTCCACTAATTTAAGCCAGGCCCATCATTTGCGCTTTCAAATCCTAGGCAAAAAATCCCACTAGATAGCTAATATTCAATTGTTTTAATTTTATTTTATTTAATCCTTATTCCTTACCAAGTAATTTTCCGGATAAAAATGGCTCTAAAAATATTTCATTGTTATTTATGGCTTCTCTATGTGTTGTTCGACCCTTAACCGTCTTCAATCATGTATGATTTCTTCAATATAGAAATTACTTTTGCACTTTTTGTTGAATATTATGGTATTGGAAATTTTTGGTATTTGAAGGATGTGTTAATCTTCCATTATCTAATATATTTTATATTTTTTTACGTTCGCTTTTTATTTTTCGGGCCCGCGCTTTTTTAGCGCCTCTCGCCTAGGCCCAAGGCCCAACCTCTCGCCTAGAGTGCGCCTCGCGCCTTTGATAACTATGGTTTTAAGAAAAAAAGATGCATTTTGACTTTTGATAGCAGGACTTTGTACTCCCAAAATAGTAAATACAAAGTCAAGAAGTATTTCTATTAACAAACAGTTTTCTGTTTGTGCTAATTAATTATAAATACCAATTGAGTTATCAATTCGTGCCACAAAAAGTTAAGGATCTTTAACAAATTTGAAGATGAAAAGCAACCCATTTGATTACTTGATGTCAATGATGATTCCCACTTATGAGTGGGTTGATTTGGGTTTTGTTTGATCTCAAACGGGTCAAAAAAGTGTTAAAATGTAAACAAGTTGAAAGATGTTGATTTCTTTTGTTTTGTTAATGCATACAACCTCCTAAAGCATTTTATTCAAAGACGCATATTTTGCAATTAGAATTAACATTAAGAGTTTTAGAAAACTAAAAATGGATCATTTTCTTGTGGGTCAATCAAACCCTGACCATCCGAAAAATGGCTTTTTTAAGAGTTGAATCTAGTCGAGATACCTTCTTTTGCTTGGAACCAATGGATTTGATTTACCCATGTAAACTCGTGATGATTCTCAGGTTGTTCATGTTGTGGATGCGACCGGAAGAAATGTGGAACACAAACAACCGGATTCTTATATTTCTTTCTTTTCAACTACCCCTGGAAAGTTAACCAAAGAGATTGAACATATTGGTGAAGGGTTTGTATGTGGAAGAGAAAACAATACTGATTTTGTCACTTTCAAAACTTCATATAGTTGTTGGACAAAGGGCGATTCAGTAGATACATCCGATATCCCAACACTAAACGTTGAAACCGATTCAAAAACAGATGAAAGACTTACACAAGTTACAATTGACACCAAAGTTTCAACACGTTGGTCTCTTGCCATCAACACTAACCGAATAGAAGATTTTCGTCTCAAAGGTACCATCTTTACAATCAAGATTTCTTTAACCCTCTGTTTTTAGTTTTGCACGCATGCTATAAACTTATAACTTATCAATGTTTATATGTTCAGATGCTGAAAATGATGAGGAACTGATTCAAATTGGCGCGAAAAGTAGTGCAGATGGATGGCATATTATTCAGTTTTCAGGAGGGAAGAATGCTCCCAAAAGATTCGGTTTGACTCTTTACTGGGTCAAAAACCAAACTCAAGCGACAAATGACGATAATGATAATGGTCTCCTGTTGAAATTAAGAACAGATGTTGACAGATTGACTCCAAAAGTCAAAAGGGTTCTTGAGAAGCTTCCTTCATGGTGTTCATTGTTTGGTAAGTCTACATCTCCACATACCTTAGCCTTTTTAAGTAATCTACGTGTCGATTTCTAGTTTAACGACATGGATACGAACTCTTACATACGAAACATCGTTATTGTTTGTTCTTTAAGGGTTTTTCTTTTCTGTATTGGATATTAGTTTATGAGGTGTTAGAACAAGTTACAGGCTGATCAATAAGTAATTTATGATTTAATGGTGTGATATAAAAGTTGGTTTGGTGGGTGGGTGAATGAATGAAGGGGTATTGAATGAATGAGGGATTAAATGTGTATGAAAAATGGCAGTTTACTAGTCAAATACAGCTGTTTTATGTTTGACTTGTCAAATCAGCAACAGCCAACAGCTTATGTCGAAAGACAGAAGTCATGTCCGGTGACGGTGGCCAGATGGTAAACGTCCGTTTATGGGGCTAAAAACGGTCGTTTAGTTTGCTACTAGTTTATGAAATATAGGACCGTTTGTGTAACTAAAATCAGTGCTACAATAATATTAGAGATGTGCAATTTTACATAAAGACATGTTATAGATCTTCATTTGTGATCACATCATTGCAAATAATCATGCACCTACGGAGTATTTATCGACTCTCATAAGGATACCAAGCTACCAATGACGGATCCTGAACTCTTGTAACACGAGGGCTGAAAATCACGAGAGTGAGCTCAATAAACGGGATGAGTGCCGCATCCTTAAAGGATGCGCCTCTTCGAGCTACTACTTGTTAATCTTCACATTGTGAATAAAATTTATCTTCAATTAGATTTCGAACTTGATTAAAATGTTTTTATAACGATAAAACCAAGAGCTAATCTACCGAGTCTTTAAATGCAAGAGTTGGGCGATGGTTTGCTTTAAGTCTTCATTCATTAAACTTTTAAGATTGGTGGACAAACACATAATAGCAAGTCACACATTTTGACATTTATTTATATTAGGGTTATTGGATTTTAATAATCTGAACTTTAATAAATTGGCCGATATTAAATCCCAACTTTAAAAATTCTCTTTAACAGTCCCAACTTGTAATTTATTTTTCTCAATCGAGCCTTTTATAACGGATACTCAAAAAACCTACCAGGCCATTTTTGTGTCTTATTAAAACCTTACCCGATCATTTTTGTGTCACACTTATAAAAAGTGCGATGGAGGAAAATAATTTACAAGTTGGGACTGCCACAGGGAATTTTTAAAGTTGGAATTAATATCGGCCAATACATTAAAGTTCGGATTATTAAAATCCAATAACCCTTTATAGTATACTACAAGTCAAGATTATTCCGATTAATTGGGTAACCCTAGTTTAATTCTTTTTAGCCATTAATAACATTCGACGGGGCAAGAAAAAGCGTCATTTATATATCAATAGTCCAATAGTTTATTAATTTCTGTGTGAAAATCCACCTGAACTTTATTCTGATACATAACTTTATTTTGGTAGTTTGCTTAAAAAGTGAAAAAAATATCAGTAACAAATATTATTAAAAATACTAGTAATTGGTATTCTTCTTCAATCGATCACTCAATGTGTGATTATGTTTGATTTATTGGCCCTCGGGGCTCCGTCTCTTTATCTTAGGTGATTGTTTCTTGGTTGTGACGGTCCAAAATCTTAGGTCAGAGCGGGTTGAATTGAAGCATTTTAAGTTGACGCTGGTTGTATCTCGAGGATGACTTCTTCCAAGTCATTTTGCTCATCCCCGGCTTCTTGATGCATACCCATACCCATGGGTGCTTCTTGATGCATACCCATACCTATCATATTCATAGGCATGTTTCGTATGTACCCAAATAGATTAGCATTGGACATCTTGTTCGGGTCGGTAGTTTGGTTTTGGTTTTGGCATGGTTGGCTTTGACCACTTCGATTGGGTCGGTAGTTTGGGTTGTTTCTTGTTTTGTGACTCTAATACGACTAGATTCTCCTCTACTTTTTCTAAAACTAACTTCCTTCTTCTAAATCTTATCGTTTCTGGTTTTCTTTTGTTTTCCTATAGTCTTCTCCTACACTTTTTTTCCTCTATTCCAATCCAACCACGGTCACGGCTCACCAGTCCAACCATAAAAACGCCATAAACCGGCTGGTTATTTAAAGACTAGTTCAACTATGCCTAATCAAACCATCCTTATCTACGGTTCCCGATCCGATCAACCAATCTGATTTTTTGCTAATATTAAGCTTTATTTCTCTTTTCCTAACCATTTTAATTTTATTTTAACAACTCCTAACATTCTACATATATTTTTCGTACAACTTACCTTAGTTACTTTATATTTATATATATGAATACAAATACAAATACTAACCCTAGTTCCTATCCAAAACTTACCACGGTTAACTTGAAACCCCTTTTAAGTTTTAACCTGCAGCAATTCATCTTCTCAACCCTAATTCACTTTTGCTTTTCACCTCCATCTATCAAGTTCTCAAGAACCATTTCAATCAACATTTCACAACCATAAACCGGGTATGTAATGTTTTAATCCATAAATTGTCAATAGATTTGAAACTAACGCTTAAAATTTCTTTATTTCTAACGAATTTGAAGCATCTAATTTATAGTTTCTTTGTTTGTTTTTCAGAAAAACAACGATGAGGTTTACGAGGATCTGTAGAGCAAACTTGTCATGACGTCTTATTACATGTCATACATTAAGATTAAATACCAACCAACATGACCTTTTTCTAAGCTTTAGAAAAGGTGAGTTACTTCGTTTTTATGTTTCTCTAACAAGCATTGTTTTAAAGTTTTGAGGTTGTCAATGTGGATTATTACTTTGAGAGAGGTTCTTATACAAAGTTAATTTTTGGTATAAAGTGTGAGAAGGAATGTAACGATGACAAATGATATTTGGTTAAAATTAAAAGGAAGGGTATAATTGAAAGAATGAAAATAGGTTTTTATAATGAAAAATATATCTCAGCCGCCTCCATCAAATATTACGTGAGCCTTATCCATCGGTTTTTCATCTTGTTTGTTGATCGATTCAAGCCTCTCGTGGGATTTTGGTAGCAACAGATACGTAAATCGATTTTGATTTGAAGCTGTGATTACAGAGTATACGTTTTTTGAAGTTGTAATTTGTCTGGGTTGAAGAATATTCGATTTTGAAGCTGTAAATTGACTGCGTTGAAGGATTGGATACGAGTATACCTGCTATTAATGGCGACTATGGAAGATCCATGTGGTACGTATACATAACCTTTTCTTCTGTCATATGTATTTTACGTGTAATGTATGGAAGTTTTGTCATATTTGTTAGAAGGTTGTTGTTGTGTCATATTGTTATATAATAGCAAGTTGTTGTGTCATATTATTTGTGTTTGATGTGTAATATATGTAGGCTGTTTGTGGTATTTGATGTAAGGTTGTAATGTCATGTTGTATCTTTTTCTATTGTGTCAAATCTAAGCTGGTTCTTGAGTTATATTATCCGTTTTCTATTGTGTGAAATCTAAGTATGTGTAGTTTAACAAGTTGTCATGTCATATTATTCAACTGACATTGTGTTGTAAATAGTTGTAATATTTTGTGTCATATTTGTTAGGAGGTTGTTGTGTCATATTGTATGTTTTTTTATTGTGTCAAATGTTATATAATAGCAAGTTGTTGTGTCATATTTATCTATGTTTGATGTGTAGTTGTGTCTTTTTCTATTGTGTCAAATTTAAGTATGTGTAGTTTAACAAGCTGTTGTGTCACATTATTCAACTGACATTGTGTTGTAATATTATAATGTCTCTTCTGTTTTCATTTTATTTGTGTTATATTTTTATTTTATGTAGATGTTGAAACTTACAAAGGAGTTGGTGTACGACTGGTATCAGAAACTTACAAAGGAGTTGGTGTACGACTGGTATCACCAATTTCTGGAAAAGTATCTTATATACCTTCTGCAAATAGCTCAATTAAACCTGTTGTAGGAATGAAGTTTAATTCTATTGAGCATGCATTTAAGTTTTATAAAGATTATGCCCTTTCTAATGGGTTCTCAATTAGGAAACATACGGAGTATACTGGAAAAAAGGAGTTTTGAGGTATTTTGTTTGTTCTAAGCAAGGTTTTAAAAAAAGACGAGCATTTGATAGTTTAAATGCTGAGAATAATAAAGGTAAACAGAAGCGTAGGAAACCATCTAGTCTAGTTGGATGTGATGCACATGTTAAGTTACGTTTAGTTAATGGGAAGTGTGAGATTTGTTATTTTAAAGAAGAGCAAAACCAATTTTTCATTCATAAAGAAGATGTTATGTTTTTACTTGCTGCAAGAAGGGGAAGGGTTGACCATGTGAAAGAGAGTGTAATTCAAGCTTTGGCTGCTATAAATCTTGGTTCAGTAAGAGCATTTAATATTCTGAAAAGTTTGATGGGTGGTTATGCTGAAGTGGGTGCAACAAAGGCAGATTTCAAGAATTATAAAAGAGATTTAAATAAGTATATCGGTGAGTACGATACTGATATGATTGTTCAACTTATATTGAATAAGAAGAAGCACTTGTCAAATTTTACTTGTGAATACACTGTTAAAGAAGATGGGACTTTAGGTGGTTTGTTTTGGGCTGATGATGTTTCCAAGACAAATTATATGATGTTTGGTGATGTTGTTGGATTTGATGCTACATATAGATCAAACAAGTATGATTTATATATTGTGTTATTTCATTGTGTTATATTTCATTGTGTTATATTTCATTGTGTTATTTTATATATTGTGTTATCTTTGTTGTGTATTGTTATAGGTATGATATGGTGTTTGTTCCTTTCACTTGTATAGATAACCATAACAGAAATGTTACGCTTGGTGCTGCCATTCTTGGATCTGAAATTGCTGATGCGTATAAATGGTTATCGCGGACATATATTAATGCCATTGGTAATCCACCTCAAGTTATTGTTACCGACCAAGATGTTGCTATAAAAAGGGCTATCCTTGATGTTTTACCAAATTCAAGACATAGATTATGTATGTGGCATATATGGGACAAGGTGACTGCAAAGGTATAAAAAGTATAGTCAATTGTGTTTTTTGTACCTTATGCTTATTGTGTCATATATGTATTGTGTTTTTTTATTGTGTCTTTTTTCTATTGTTTCTATATTTATTTTATATATCTATAACAATGTTATTTATTGTGTCTAATATTCCTTTTTGTGATATTATATGTGTGAGACTTTTATTTGTTGTGTCTTTGCTTATTGTGTCTTTTTCTTATTTAGGTTATTGTATCTTTATACTCTTTTATATCTCAGTTTTTATGTATTGTGTCTTTGCTTATTGTGTCTTTTAGGTTATTGTGTCTTTATACTGTTTTATATCTATATCATTTTTTATGTTGTGTCTAATATTCCTTTATGTGATATTTATGTAGGTAGGATCAGTTTTGTGTAACACAACAGATTTCAAAAAAAGAATGTGTGATATCATATGGACAGATTCTATTACTCCTGATGAGTTTGAAAAACAATGGGATATCATTCTTTCTGATTTTGGTTAGTAATCATTCATGGTTGCATGAGATTTATGGTTTGAGGAAAGATTGGATACCTGTATACTATCAAGATGAGAAGTTGTCTGGGCTTATGCGTACAACGTCAAGATGTGAGAGTGAGAATCATTTATTCAATTAATTTTGCAATCCAACTTCAACTTTAGTTGAGTTTTATGGTAATTTCGAGTCGGCAATGGATGCTCAAAGATATGAGCATAGGAAAAATGATCATGATACTCGATATACTGAACCTGAGTTGTGGAGTGCCTTTATTCTTGAAAAACAAGCTGCTCAGATTTTCACAAGAACATTTTTTTTGGACCAGCAATTGAAGATTGATGATGCACTAAACAATTGTTTGTCTGTTAGTGTAGTGCATCTTAATGTAGTTTCAAACTATGAAATTAAAGACTTTTTGCAGCCATGTAGTGAGTACTTTAAGGTATTAATATTTTCTACATTGTGTCTTTTTAATTATGTTATAATTTATAGATATTAGCTGCTAGTGTCTTATACTTTGTAGTTAAATCATTGTGTTATTATGGTATTTAGAAGATTATATTTGTGTCTTTTCATGAATTGTTTTGTTAGTAAATTATTGTGTCATTTTTGTTACTTATTGTGACTAAATAAGAATTTTTATTGTGTCATATTTTTTAGTGGATCATACTTGTACCTAAGTTATTGTAATGTCTATTTTTTTGTTTTGTATTTATTATTTACCGTGTCTATTTGTTGTGTCCTTGTCTATTATGTTACTAATTCTATATTTTTGTTTGTTTCTTTGTAGGTTATGATTCGAATTGAAGATATGACGTTATCATGTAGTTGTAATAGGTTTGAACAATTTGGTTTGATATGTAGACATATATTTTATGTTCTTAGGGTTAGTGATATAAAAGAATATCCAAAGAAGTATGTGCTTAGGCGTTGGACAAGGGATGCTGTTCCTAATAGTTCACTTAGATTTGAGTTTATACCCGAGGGTTGTGATAAGAATTGGTATGAAGTTGAAGCTATTGTTCGTGATATCAAGGCTACAAATGATTACATAATAAACAGATTGGTTACAAACAAATATGCATTATCTGGTTATTGTGATTATTTGAAGAGTTACAAGTCCAAGGCTGATGAGGTTGAAATGGTTGCTCCACCTCTAAGTAGGAAAGCTAGATTTGCATCATCCACTGGAATGGAAGAAAAAAATGAAGTAAAAATTCGTGTTCCTATTAAGCAATGGACCAAAGGTAGGCCGAAACGTATGAAATCAGCTCGTGAAATAGCTATCAGTCAAGCTGTCAGTCTAGCAAGGAAGAAACTTAGGAAATGTGGGTTTTGCAAAGAACCCGGTCACACTCAGTGTACTTGTGGCTTGTATATACAGAGTATTAAAAGAAGTGCAAGTAGTTCAACAGGCCAAGCTTCAAGCAGTTCAACAGCAGTAGATCCTATTATGTCAACAGTAGATCCTATTGTGCCATAGTATTATTGTGTCTTTTTATGAACCATTGAAACTTACTGAAGTTATATGATTTCAGCTCATGTTATTTGATTTAAGCTCATGTGTTGCACCTATATGAAATCTAGTTTCAGTCTTGTCTCCTCTTCTAATAAATTACTAACACATCTCACCACACTACGCCACGTGTCACCACCACATTCATTCGCATTTTAATGGCTAAAGATTTGATATCCATCCAAAATTACTAAACAATGGCAAACATTATTTTCATGCATACAAATGGGTATTAACCAAGTATATTGATATATATATATATATATATATATATATATATATATATATATATAGATTGGGGATTTTCTAAAAAGGCTCAAAACTCTAAGAAGTGTAGGAAGCAATCAACAACAAGCACGTGGCCATGAGATAAAAAAAACACGGAGGGGCATCTTCGTCATTTATACGCGCAATGCTGACTTCGAAATCCTGGTATCACTCGCGATGTTCAGTTATGGTGTTTTTTTTACGTTTATTAATTACGAACATCTGTTCAGGTATGGCGTGTTTTTGACGTTTTTCGTTTTAATTTTGAATCCATAATCATTCATCTATGACGAATACTGAAAGCGATGATGTTTTTGTTTGTTTTTGACGTTTTCGTTTACTAATTACGAACGTCCGATCAATGTTCAGTTCTTCTGAATCATTGTGTTTTTAACATTCTGAATCATGGTGTTTTTAGTGATCAGTTCGAATGTTAAAAACACCATGATTCAGAAGACATAGATCCATTTGATAGTGCTAAGAAACACCATGAGAAAAGTTAGAATGTGTGAGAAATAAAACACCAAAAAAGTCAATTGTTTTTACTTTGATCAGTTCAAACATAAAAAACACCATGATTCAGAAGACAGATCTAAGAAACACCATGGAAAAAGTTAGAATGTGTGAGAAATAAAACACCAAAAACGTCAACTATGTAAAAAACACCATGATTCAGAATACACAGATCTAAGAAACACCATGGCGTTTGAATTTTGTGTTAAAAACGCACGGATCTAAGAAACACCATGGCGTTTGAATTGTGGTGTTAAATACGCACAATGACAAATCTACCCTCAAATCCATTTTGCACGTGACCAAAACATCAAAATAATTACAAAAATGCCACCGCGTCCATCTAGGCCGTAAAACACCATAATCCGACGTCTCAGATTACTTCTTAGGCTTTTTAGAGTTTTTTGCCTTATTAGAAAATCCCTCCCCTATATATATATATATATATATATATATATATATATATATATATATATATAGGGGAGGGATTTTCTACAAAGGGCCAAAACTCTAAAAAGGCTAAGAAGGAATCTGGGGCGTCGGATTATGGTGTTTACGGTCCAGATGAACGCGGTGGCAGTTTTGTAAATATTATGATGTTTTGGTTACGCGCGAGATGGATTTGGGGGTATATTTGTCATTGTGCGTTTTAACACCATAATTCTAACGCCATGGTGTTTCTTAGATCTGTGCGTTTTTAACACAAAATTCGAACGCCATGGTGTTTTTTACATTCTGAAATCATGGTGTTTTTTACAATTGAACTGATCACAGTATAAACAGTTGACGTTTTGGTATTTTATTTCTCACACATTCTAACTTTCTCATGGTGTTTCTTAAAACTGTGTCTTCTGAATCATGGTGTTTTTAACATTCAAACTGATCCCTAAAAACACCATGATTCAGAATGTTAAAAACACAATGATTCAGAAGAACTAAACATTGATCGGACGTTCGTAATTATTAAACGAAAACGTCAAAAACAAACAAAAACGCCACCGCTTTCAGTATTCGCCATAGATGAATGATTATGGATTCAAAATTAAAAACGAAAAACGTCAAAAACACGCCATACATGATTGGATGTTCGTAATTAATAAACGTAAAAAAAACACCATAACTGAACATCACGCGTATAATTGACGAAGATGCCCCTCCGTGTTTTTTTTTCTCTCATGGCCACGTGCTTGTTGTTGATTGCTTCCTACACTTCTTAGAGTTTTGAGCCTTTTTAGAAAATCCCCAATCTATATATATATATATATATATATATATATATATATAGGATTAGGTTCATTTGAGAAGACTCATATATTGCAAGAAGAAAAAGAAGAAACCTAAATCACTAAAAAAACTTATCAATGGTTTAGTTTTTTTTAATAAATTCACTTCCTACATACAAATGTGTAATGTATAAACTAAAAAAATCATTAAAATATTTTTTACGTATGTATTTTTAGCGTTTTAAATTTACCTACACATGTGTAGGTTATGTGATCTACACATGACTTCCACATGTGTAGGTTTAACAAATAAACGAAATTTATTGAATTTTATTTTTTGAATATCAAAGTTAATGAATAAATATTGCATTTCTATCATATTTATTTTATGTTAAAAACGTTTTTTTGTTGAAAAAATGAAAAATTTAGCTATTTCTTACGCTTCTCGCAATATTTGCTCTTCTGAAATGAACCCTCCCCTATGTATATATATATAATATAATATATATATATATATATAGTGGTCCATTCTTCCGATTTCAGTTTCCACTTGCAATCTAAATTAATTGTATTTGATTTGTTATTTTTGTTTTCTTGTAACTTTCGCAATGAGAACCAAATATTTGGAAAGAACTAATGAGAACCATATAAGCCATGTACTTATTGCTTCAATAACAATGGTAAAGTAAAAAGGTATTGTTTTATAACTATTGTTAATCATTTCTTCAATTTTTCACCTCTCTCCTCGGGTTTTTTTAGAAACTAAAATGTGTGCATATTTGCATATATAATGTGGGTGCATATATGCATTTTAACAAAAAACGATACGAATCATGTTTTTTATAAATAAATCTTATAATTGGTAAGTTTACAAGCATATTTTTGTCAATTTAGATAATAAAAAATATAACAATTAAGTCGGTTCTCACTCGGTTCTTTCCTAAAAATGAGTTCTCAAACGAAGGTGCCCCTATATTTCAACCACTAAATCATCTTATCAATGGTTTGGATGATTTGATGACATTTTGGTAAATAAATAGTAATGAAACAAGAATTAATTAAGACAAAAAGGTATTAATGACATTTACATTAATACTTTCTCTCTCATATATTAACATCATTTAATACAACAATTAATGTTTTGAGTCCTTATTTAATTTTAACATGGATCATATTAATATGTGCAAGACAATATATGTTTCAAGTATATGTGTAGGTTATGCGTTAACATGTTTTATATGTGTAGGGAACGTGTTTTATATGTGTATGATATATATTTTGTTATGTGTAGGTAACGTGTTTTATATATGTGTATGATATATTTGTTATGTGTAGGGTATGTGTTGAAGTCCATGAATTCTTGAGCACCTCTACGTATACAATACCTACATATGTTTAGTTTTTTTTAGAACGACACATATTTTAAAGTTTAATGTAATTATGTATGCATTATATAGGTACCTACATATGGTACGCACTTATATGTAGGTTCTAAATTATTCACGAATGTGAACTAGTGTGTTTTTTATATGTGTACGATATATATCGCTATGTGTAGCATATGTTTCATTATACATACGACTAGTTTTACGTAATTAATATAGAAATATTGATATATAATTTTTAATGTTGAGTATAATACTTGATTGTTTTAATTAAATAATTAGGAAAGAGAAATATTTAATTGAGTTAATAATAATTAAATGAAGTGAACATTAATTAATTAGAAAGATAAAATCATCTTTACAATTATACCCTTTTCATTTAATTAATACATTTAAAGATTGAATAAAAATGAGTGGTTAAGATTATTTCTTTTTCTTCTTGCAATATTTAGTCTTCTTAAAAGAACCCCTATATATATATATATATATATATTTATATTTATATATATTTTTCCGTTCAACCCCATGTGAACACACGGGTGTTAACCTAATATCATAATAATCCAGTTTCAGTCTTGTATCATAAGTTTAGTTTGTTAAGATGGTCTTTGTCTTTTTAACTTTGGGTTTTTCTTTTGGTTTTTTATTTTATTTTTCACATTTATATACTTTTGTTTTATTCTTATAACTTTTGTTTGGTTCATTTAATATACCTTTCACGTGGTGACAAATGTCATAATCATGTGTTATCATATGTTAAGTTAATTTTTTTCAACTTTGATATATTTATGATTTTAGACTCTGATTTTTACTATTTGTCATTTTAGTCGATGATAACTTTTATACTTTGGTCTCTTACGTTACTTTGACATATAGTTCAACTTTAAAATACCGGTTTGATCGGGCTATCATTTTGACTTTTAACTTTTCATATTTTGTTGTCTTTTAATATGTGACACATTATGGCTTTGTGTCTTGACGTACGAGACATGAAACTTTTTTTTATCAACGCATGCGACAAAGTCACACACGCAATACCCGATCACGTGACCCGGGCGCTGCAACGCGCGGCCCGGTCTCATGTCTAGTTTATACTAAAAATGTACAAAAGTATAGTAATTATTACATAAATGTTATAGATTGTACACTTAATAAAAAATATAGACATAATACCCCTATTATGTAGAGCAAACAACATAATTAATATAACGTCATATATAAATATATGCGTGTGGTTGAACATAAATTATAATGAATGAAATTAAATATCCTCGTAGTTGTTTTTTTCTAGTTTATGATAATAAATATAATATATATATATATATTTATAAAAATTGTCTATATTTAGTTAAATGATAGTCTACATAAAAGTTTTAAAAATATATAAATAAAGTAAGTTTTTAATTAAAAGATATTAAAATCTATACCTTCTAATAAAAGAGGGTTTTTGATGTCACATGACATGCAATGGAGCCATTGTTGACATCATTTTCCCGCCAATAATATATTACATATTTAATCCTCCTACTATTACACAACATACGACCATGATATAATATATCTACCTATCAGTTACAAAATAATTATCATATTAGTACGTAATATATTTTTCTATCAATTACAAAAATAATTACCATATTCTTACAAAGATAAAAATATCAATTACCAAAATATATATTAATAATATTCCAAAGTATTGATTTTTGTATTAAATACCATTTAAACATTGCTTTTGTCTACTACATTAGTTTATCGGTCTCTTATTATCTCTATACCAAAGCTCATGACTTGTATCAGTACAAGTTGTCATCCATTTATACGATTTTAATAGATTTTTATGCTTGTGAATCTGTAATTTGTCTTCTAATTTTTCTTATATGGGTTTTGTTTTTGTTGGTGTTAGAGAATGTACACAAGATGATAATGATTTATAGTTTAAGGCTTATTCGTCATATGATTCTTTGTTTATTATGCTCGATAATAATTAAATATTTTTAGTTATTCAACTCGTGTAACACACGGGGTAAAATCTAGTCTACCTAATAATTCAAGGTTTTAGGGGGGCACTAAAACCTTTTTTTTTGGGGGGGGGGATATTATGGAAAGTAATGAAAGGAAGTTTGAGAGGGAAAATTAAATAGAGAGTTGATGAAGCAAAAAAAATTGTGATTATGATATTTTATTAAATATTTATAAATCTTTAAATATTAAATATTTACAAATTTTTAAATATAATATTTATATTTTTTAAAATTATTCTTATTTTACCCGTGTGTATCATACGAGAATTAAACCTAATTATAGAATAAAGAAGCCAAGAGAATGATCACGATAATGATACGTTCGCACTCATATCTAATTCTCATTTAACTCGCATTATATAATGTAAAATAAAGGAATCAATACATTTATATAGTGAGAATCATGCATATATTAACATCTATTTATCTTTAAACCAATAAAATACATGGTGAAGATTGTTACAGAACATTTTTTTTCGTGAGAATAAAAAGAATAATTTTTGGTCTTTAATTAAGTTATTAACAATTTAATATTACTAATTTACATGTAAATTAGTGGCTCCATATCATACATGTATGTAAAATAAAGGTTTATTGATTTACATGTATGTAAATCAATGGTTTTATATATAGTTAAGGTGATAATCCTAACCCTAAACGTACATATTTCAATTGTTTATCTATAAGGTATACTAGTTTAGTACCCGCGCTACGCTCGGGAACACAACATTCAACTGATGATTTTAAGGATATTCATGAATGTTCCAATTAGTTTTGAGACAAAACCGTGGTAAACCGGAACACATAATATATATTTAAAAATTAGATTTTTAGTATAGCAATATTATATTTAATTTAAAGAGAATAAAGTGTTCAGTTTTATGGTGTAGTTTATTTACAAAAACCGTATAAAAATGTTATGCATATTTATAAAACACTGAGATCTTTAATTGTATGTTATTATTAACTTTATCCATAAGTTTCATTTTAGACCCTGTAAAATATAAATCGACTCATGTACACCCCTTATAGTAGAGGGTTAAAAATATAAATACTCTTTAATTTTTCAGAATTCTCCAAAATATTAGAGGACAAAAAATGTAATTAGTTTTATTATAATATATTTTATATAAATATTTTAAATAAAAAATTCATTAATGTAAGATAAACTCTCAAATGATGCCACATAAGCTAAAAACTTTGAAAAAGTGCCACATAAGCTTTTTATGTTTTGCTATATTATATAAGGATTGGTTTCTATTGGTCTTAACTATCACCTTTTTTATTTGTATAGGTCCTAAGTATTGAATTGACTGATGAAGGTCCTAACTTTTATCATTTAACGCCGTTAACTTTTTTTTTTCGAATTCAAGACTGATGTTTTAAGCCTTTTGATCGGAAGGAGAATACGAGTTGATTGGTGTAAAAGTTATTTCGAAATGGCGCTCCGAACGATAAAATTTTTTACATCCGATTGAAGCACCGTTTCGTCATTCGTAGCGCCGTTTTGAGATAACTTTTACGTCAATTGACTCGTATTCTCCTTCCGATCAAAAGACTAAAACAACGGTCTTGAATTCAAAAAAATTTAACGGCGCTAAAAAAAATTTACAACGGACTGTTGGTTGCCAAAGTGATAAAAGTTGGGACCGTTACCAGCCAATTCAATAGTACGTTGGGACCAATAAAAACCAATAAGGCTAATTGTAGCTTTCTTTAGAAAATCACGAGCATGTTTCGCCAAATTATTTCCATCCTTTCATCCTAAACAGGAGTTACATGAAAAATGAACGATCTAAAGTATAAACAAAAACTTCAAACGTAAAATTTTATTGCCACAACATAATTATTTAAACAAATATTACAATGAAATTAACATACTTTCTCCCATTATAACGAAATGGTACGTAAACACTCTCACAATCCAAAACAAACACACGTAAAAGTATACATACTAGGCGTTGTTGCTTGTTTAATTAAGCGCAAACGAAGTCCTTAGGAACTTGCTTGCTACAAACGTTTAGAAGCAAACTAAGAGACAACGGCAAGTTCAAATTGATTCCAAGAACGTTAGCCTTGATAGCCGTACAAAGGCAAACAGCAGCCTCAAGGTCAACAAGGCCATCGAGAAGGCTGCAACATGGCTTAACTGGCGGGTCTCCAACCACTAAGTTAAGTAAACTACCAAGCACATTGGCACACACACCTAGTTTAAGCGCGTCTCTAGGACAAGCTGCGGTGGATGGCTTTGGTTTTGGGGTAGGGGTAGGGCAGGCGGTGGCAGTGCTGGCGAATGCGAAAAATAAAAGGTTGAGTGCAAGAAAGAGAGCTAGTGGGGTTTTGGCCTTGGAAGCCATCTCTATGTAATGTGTGTGTTTATCTAAAAGATGGAAGTGTGTTTGTGAAGGGATGGAATAAGAGTCAAGAGTTGTGATGGGTTTTATAGGCCAAAAGAGTTGATTGAATATATTATTTCATGTTCTCTTGTGATCTCCATATTGTTAGGATATGAGAGTGCATTTTCTTTCAAACATATTCTTTATGTTACACCAAACTATAAGACAAAAATACACTAAAACATATTCCTAAGAACAGCTATTGATTGATATACATATTGAAAGGATATGAGAGTGGTGAGATTAATTAGAATGAATATATATTTTGTATAATCTGCATGGATACAATATATGTAGTGCTGCAGGAAAATGAATCATATACTATTAATTTTTAAACCTCATGAATAACGTATTTTTTGTTTTGCATTTTGACTATCAATGCATAGTGGTGAGCAGAGTTTTTTTGGTACGTTTTAAATTGGCCATCACAATATAATAATTTTCAGTCCGGTTTAGATCGAATCAGGTCGGGTCATATGAAAGGAAAGATTAATAAATTAGATTCGGTTATTTAATAAGATGATTTTTCAAATTTACTTTTTTGAGGAACCGTCTGGTTATGTGACTCATATTTATTATAATTTTAAACCAAATTAAATTACATAATGACTTAAACATAACCAAAATGCCTATGTTAATGCTGGAGTTTGTAATTTTTCAAACCTACATATTCCCTAGTTAGGAGTAACTATCTACACAACCAAAATAATAAAACATTAAAACTCGAAATTTTTACCTCAGGACAGCTAGAATTTGAGAAAGACTAAATGAAATTTCGAAGAGGGCCTCACCAAATCGCTGCTTGATGATATGCTTTCTTCTGATCGAAGGGATGTTATATTCCTGCTTTCTTTTTAATGATTTTTTAAAATATTAAGTTTTTTATGGTTTAATTGAAGCTATAAAAATTGAGGTCAAATATTTAGTTGCATATGAACTTAAATGTTTAAATGAGCCCAAGTCAAACATTGGGTTTAAACATTTAAAGGCGAGTTTAGAACTATTAATTAAATATTTTTGAAGGAGGACGATTATCAAATTTTATGGTGGACGGTTGACATTTTTGACGTATGTATAACATTTAAAAAATATAGTTCACGAGGTCAGTGACCCCTACATTTTGTTGTGAGTCCACCCATGCCAATACATTTCGGTGTGAGTTTTGCATTTTGATCACTATTGTTTTTGTGGGTTTTGTATTTTTGTCATCTTTTTATGTTTTAACCCCTTTAGTAGATGAATGTTTTGTGAGTTTTGCAATTTAGCCATCAAAGTCTCTCACATGCGAAGTGAAAATGTCATTACCTCTTGGATGTTGGGCGCGTAAAAAAGATTTAACGAAAATTAGATGAAGTTAGTGTTCAGGATCATTTCTATTAGAAAATAAAATCACAAGGTCCAAAATTGGTAAGATGAAACTAAACCTATCAATGATATCAAAACACAGAAACTAAAACTGCAATTTACTCAAATAAAAATAACTAAACTTCATTGGCCGGAAGCCCCCTAACTTTTATTATATATAACAAATTCGATATATATAATTCGTTAAAGTTATAATTCACATTTTGGAGTCGATACTCAATTCATTCATATACTTCTAATTTGAAAGGTCGGCGATGCCAACCTTTTAAATTACTAAAATGTTTTTCTTGAAATTTACTTAGTCTTTCTTAGTTTTACACTTTTGGCTGCAACTCAACTTTGCATATTACGACTTTGACATCCTTCTCTACTTTGACATATTTACGAATTTGACTTAATTATTATTTTGATATATATCTCCGTCTTTTAATATGTGACGCTTTACGGCTTACACTTTCTAATTTGGAAGGTCTGTGACCTTGGCCTTTGTAATTAGTAAAATATTCTTCTAGCAATTTATTAGTCCTTTTACTTTTGTAATTTTACACTTTTGGTCCCAACTCAACTTTGATATGTTACAACTTTGGCCCCTACTCTACTATGACAAATTTACGACTTTGAGTCTTCGGCTTTGACTTAGTTATCATTTTTCCATGGATCTTCATCTTTTAATATGTGATGTGTTACAAATTACACGGTAACGTGCGAGTCATAAAATTTTTTTATCATTAATGTTTGTGACGAAATCACATAAAACTCGACCACCTCATCACACGGTCTGGGCTTAGAGCTATTTAACTAGAATTCTAACACTATATTAATCGTAACCAATATATCACAACCACTAAAAAACTATAAGTAAACCATCACAAATTCAAACTTTGGACAAATAAAAGCATCGCATGATAAACGAGTCAACAATGACTCTATTGCCAGGTTTTGATTTCGACATCTGACGTGTGTTACGGCGGTAAAGACGTCTTCTCAACAATAAAAACTTCTTTTGATTAAAGTATAAACATTCAAAGTTAAATGTTGAAATAATAAGTCAAATTGATCTAAAAGAATCTCAACTAACACCTACTGACTGAGAATAATCTCAACTCATTTTATTCTTTTCAGTGGTCCGTCGTTAAGTGCACTTAACGACCGTTAACTTTTTTTTTATTCTTTTCGAGTTTCAAACCAATGTTTTAGGGATTTTGATCAGGAGGAGGATACGTGGCAACTGATGTAAAACTTACCTCAAACCGGTGGTCTAAATGACGAAACGGTCTTCAATTAAGTGTCTAAACCCTAACGGTGTTTTAATCGGATGCTAAAACTAAACCATTTGGAGCACCAATTCAAGTTAAGGTTTCCATCAACTAATTCGTATACACCTCCTAATCAAAATAACTAAAACATCGGTTTAACGCTCGAAAAAATCTAAAAATAGGTAACCGTCGTTAAGTACAGTTAACGACAGACCATTAGAAGACAACAAAGTTAAATTTGAGACCACTTGAAAGAATAAAATAAATTAAGATTATTTTTAACTACAAATATGAATTAAAATTATTTTAAATTAATTTGTCAAATAATAAACACGTAAAAATCGGAATGAAAGTTTTCAAAGTTGTCAATAAAAAAATGAAAAAAAAGACAAAAGACGATTGAAACGACAAAAATTGACAAAAAGACTTAGAATATGAGATGTGTACTAGAAATTTTTTAATTTTCTAAATATGCCAAGATTTATCACGGGAAATAGTTTAGACCATGTGATTAAGAACTTGAGGATTGAAACTGGCTTATACTTTCTATAATTCAAGTTGCATATTAAAAATGGTATATTTGTAAATTAAACTTGTTTATATTTATATCTATATCTATACATATTAATAAAAGAAGGTTTTGGAGGACATTTGACATTCATTAGACTATCTTAGATGCATTTTTTTCCGCTCAAATTTTTTTATAGAAACATTAATTTAATATTTATTCCTAAAATAAATAGATCTCATTAATATCATACTTCTTCATATATCCTATGAACTGATTTTTTAAGTGATATTTCATAACTTTTCAAAGAAACATTGATTTAATTATTCATAAATTAAAGGGATATCATTTATACCATATTTTTATTCATATATATACCACAAACTGATAAACAATACATGTTTTTCTATAAAAACATCATTTCATGTTATATAAATATATGATATGTATGATGATCTTTAACATGTGATTTGTTTTTTAAACATGTTTTGATCTTTTTTGACGGATTTTTTAATTAAGTGGATTTATAAATTTCATTCGGTGAAATATTATCTTTGTTATAATAACTTTTTAAGTGAAATATGCAATAATGTTTAAGGAACTCGTGGAACATATTTGAATATTTGTAAAAGTCATAACAAGTTATAGTTGTATTTATTTTAACTTGGTGTAAAAGTTTTAAATATTTTAATTTTACATTGTTATCGTTCATCCCGTGTGACACACGGGAAATAACCTAGTCTACCTAATAAATCAGGGTTTTAGACGGCAAATTTGGATGGGAAAAATGTAGGGGAAGATTTTGGGGAGCAAACATTCTAAAAACAAAAGTAATATTAAATAACTGAACTTCGATTAGTTATTTTAAATCCAACAGTTTCTAAAATTGATTGTTATTATAATAATTTATATTGTTGCATTTCAATTGTGATTTCTCTATTCAATTGATTATTTGTTTTATTCAACCCGTATATTTACACGGGTATTAAACCTAGTCTATCTAATAATTCAAGGTTTTAGAGAGGCATTTTTAAAGGGAAAATGTTTGTTTAATATAATAGAAAGTTTGGAAGGAAAATTATATGAATTTTTTTATCATGAATGATTTAATGGAGCGAAATTATTAAATATTAAATATTTATAAATACTTAAAGTAATGTTATAATTTCTTTATACACCTAGTGGATAAATATACAAATGATTTTTTACTAGGAAATTATACATTTAACATGTTTTTAAGGGGGAAATATGCATATAGCCCAAATAAATAAAACCAATATTGTTTAGTTATTTCATGAACGTATACATCTTGATCAAATAGTTGTAATAAACGTGTATTTAAGGTATCTTTTAATTTTTAATTAACAAATTAGGTGCTTAAGTTAGAGTGGAGTTGGCCATTTGATCCAACGGCATTCCAATGATGGGCTAAAACACTTGACTTCCTAGAGGTCATGTGTTCTAGTCTTGAGGAGAGGGGTTTTACACAGAAAAGGTTAAAGGTTCCTGCTGTGGTTTTCCCCGGGGGCGGTTAGTTAACGAGTTTTAGACTCCGACTTTCCTGCTCTTCAGAAGGGTTGGTCGGGCCCCGAGAAGAGTATTCTTCTCTTAGGGGAGCTGCCACACTCTGCCATAAATAATCCCTCTTACAGGGGATAGGCCGTGGGCTTCTAGGCTCGGTCATTACACTCCCCTGAACCACCGGTTAACTGGTGGTGCAACTGCCGTTCCAAAAAAAAAGTTAGAGTGGAGTTATACTACAAAGTCCAATTTTCTTAGAAAGTCTAAGAAGCCATGAAATAATTACATGTGTCACTCTCTTAAAATTAGAAGCGAGACTAAAATTGGTAATGTCTCTATATTTTAAGTTTCACCCCATTTTTTTAAACGTTTATAACTTTTACATACGATATTATTTTTTAAAAAAAATTGCACCATAAAAACGAGCATTTTCTTATTTTTAAAACGCGTATAATATTCATATATAAAAACAAAAAAAATTCTCGTTTTTCAGCTCATTGTGTTATTTGTCAAGTCATTGTGTTATTTCTTCAGGTCATTGTGTTATTTGTCAGGTCATTGTGTTATAACACAATAACCTAATGAAATAACACAATGATCTGAAATAACACAATGACCTGACGAATAAAACACAATGAGCTGAAACTTCAAAAAAAAATTTCATTTTTTATACATCAACATTTAAAGTTATAACTATTTACCATTATGTCACCTTGTGCTTATGAGACAAGACTAATATTGTCGAATGTAAAAAAAACGCTCATTTTTTTTGTAATTTTTATTAAAAAATTATTGTTCTTTCCTACATTAATCAAATTTCTAGATCCAACATTTTTTTTTAAAAATAATAACCTTAAATAGTTAAATATAAAGAATTTATTACCCACTGTAAAATTTCAGTTATGTTCATTTTAATTTTCAAACATATTTTATTAATGGATTGCTTATTTCACCTCTTAATGATTTAGTTCAGTGTTTAATCATTTAGTATTTAGTATTTAGAGCGTTTGTTTCTTAAATAAAAGTCTTTAATTGTTCAGTTAAGTGCTGAATGGTTAAGAGACAAAGAGATGCTGAATGAAACTGTGTGGAGCATATACCAAACTTACTCTTATATGAAGTTCTACCACAATATCTCTCTCATTGATAGAGGCTCTTAATGGTTTAGACATCTTAACCATTCAGCACTTAATGATTCAGATTTTGTAAGCAATCCTAAAACAATTTAATAATTCAAGTGTAACTAATTTGATATTTTTATTTTTGTAAATGCTACAACTAGAGTCTAGTAGCTTATGATTTTAACAGCATGATATATTTATTTCTAATAAATAACATTATTTTCAGTTTACACCATATATTAACATGTTTAAATTAACATTGTGGATGGGTTACAGAGCGTTTTATGTATTTCTAACAAAGAATTGCATGTTTTTTTTTTCATTTTTTATTATTACGTCTAATAATAATCTTTATATTTAATAATAAAAATAATAATTTATGAATGTTATATTTTATTGTCATATTTGTGTAATACACGGGTTGAAATCTAGCTTGTTATAAACACGCAGGTTTTGTACTTGCCCTTATGTTTGTTGCTTAAAAGTAGGGCATGTGATATAAAATTTATGAAATACAATCCAGCTGCTAATGAAAATTACAGTCTGGGTTAACAAAGTTCATAATGTACTGTCCGGGTTAACACAGTCCATATCATTTAAACTTTGATGTTTTAAAAAATTTTGAAGATACCATGACGACCTGTTCATTTTTACCGACGTTTTGATGTTTGTTTTACCAATATCAACGTGTGTATTAAATTGTACAAATAAGTAATGTTGTAGTGTACAAGTGATTAGTGCTTGGACAAATGTTTTGTTAGTATGTTTAAGATGTACTACCTTTTAATGTATAAGTGTACAATACAATATTGGACCCAACATAAATTGAACGTTTCCCTTTTAGCTCCTTAAGTTCCTAAAAAATGTGTTAGTGCACAACATGAATTAAAATTTTAATAGTTCAAATTGTAATACCTTGATGACTAGCTAGCTGTTATTTAGTTTTAAATTTTTAAGTTTTTTTTTTATCTTTTTTTTTTCTCATTTGTTAATAAGTTTTACCAGTTTTTTATTTTACTTTAGTTGCTTATTTTTATTTACTAATGAAACATTAAAAATTTAAAAAAATAAAAAAATAGAAATAAAAAAAATTACGATAGTGTGAGGTTGATTCCTAGTAATGTGGGATGAAATTTAAGGTAAATGTAAGGTGAGTGAAAAGTAAAAAAAATGTGAGGTGGATTTCCCCCGTCCTTACAAAAACTAAAATGCATCTGCATTTACCCAAAAAAAAAGTTAATAAAATGAATGTTAAGAGCCAAAACAATTAAAAGTAAAAAATTAGAAACATTAATGTTAAAAATATCATTTAAAAAAGGGTTATTGGATTTAATCACCTCCAACTATTGGTTATTGGCCGTTGTCACCCTCAAGTATCACTTTGACCAATATAACTCCCAACTAAACACTTTGGTGTCCGTATCACCAAAAGTCAAGCAATTCAAGTCACTTTTGCTTAACTTTTGATTATTTTTTAGTTAGCTTTTAGTGTTACGGACACCGTATCACCAAAAGTTAACCAATTCAAGTCATTTTTAGTTAATTTTTGGTTAATTTTTGTTAAATTTTAGTAAAACAAACACCAAAGTGTTTAGTTGGGAGTTATATTGGCCAAAGTGATACTTGAGGGTGACAGCGGCCAATAACCAATAGTTGAAAATGATTAAATCCAATAACCCTTTAAAAAAAATCGTTAAATGACCCAACCTATAAGGGCTAAATAGTAATTCTATTTGAATAATATCAAAGAAACATGAGAGGCTGCATTTAAAAGAAAAATCAGAAGAACATCCATCAACCATAAATCATTCTTCTTCTTTTTTTCATTCTTTCTCCAACTTAACCACTACACTCTTGTCACCGAAAAACCAGCATGTGCAAACCACAACTCATCGTCATCGATACTAGCCAGCCAGCACGTACTATTAGGTATTTGTGTACCTGTTTTCCAAGCTGAACGTACACATACAAAAACCAAAATCAAAATCGTGCATGTCTAATTTTTGTTTCGTTCTTGAAACAGATCGATCAATACCATCACCATCACTCAATTATCCTCAACTGTGCTGATCTACTCTACTGGATGGTAAGAATTAAAGAAATAATTTTCTATTGTTAGCATTTTTTTAATAATCTTGATCGTGTTAACGGGTACCGATTGGTGGCTTATAATGTGATCGGTGGAGCGGTTTATGAACAAAATACAATTGTCAGTTATTCGTTCATATTGACACTCATATAAGTATTAGGATTTTTTTTTTTGTTTTTTTAACTAGAACTGTTTTAACTTAGGGGCTGTTTGGTAACTGCTGAATGATTAAGTGCTGAATGATTAAGATGTCTGAATGGTTAAGAGGCTCTATCAATGATAGGGATATTGAGGTAGAACTTCAAGTGATGGTACGTTTGGTATATGCTTCGTTCGGTTTCATTCAGCAACTTTCAATCTCTTAACCATTCAGCACTTATCTGAACCATTCAGAGGTTTTTTTTTTATGAAACAAACGCTCTGAATGCTGAATCTAAATGATTAAGCACTGAACTGAACCATTAAAAAGTGAAACAAACAGCCCCTCAGCGTGTTTTATGAAAAACAAATGGCATACTAACACTCTTAAATCTCCACCGTTACCCCTAACAAACTTAACGAATTCAAGTGAAAACTTAACTTTGTTAACTCTAACCTTAACTTATGTTAAACTTCAGTTTTTCGTCAACAAAATTGAATTTTTTTTGGCAAATACGACTATTTAGTTAAGTATTTTATTGCAAAATTTGGTACGTTTTTTATTACTAAAAACAATTAACATCACAATTAACTACTTTCACACTACTCTAATGAATTACTTATTGGTGGTTACAATAATAACCAATTACATGTATGTGTGCATCAAATCATATCTCCAACTATCTTCAGTAAGATGTTACTCCCTCCATCCCATTAACAGTGTCATAATTTGTAAAACACAAAGTTTTAGGCACATTAAATGATGAGTATTTTTGCTTGTCATTTGACAATAATACCCTTGACAATAATTATTATTGTGAGTCCATCATATTGTTTTTTTTATGTTATTAAGGGTAAATTTGGAAGTTTACCAATAAATTTTAAAAGTGAACACTTTAAATGGGACAACTAAAAAAGGCAATATGGACACTTATAATGGGACGGTGAGAGTATAATTTAGAGACGGCAACACCAACTAGTTTTCTGGTCATGTCAACGTAAACACTCAACTATCCTTTATAGTTTAACTTTTTTTTAAACAAATCTATAATTTAACTACAAACGAGACTTGAGTGTTTATTTTAAGAAAAAATAGTACTTTCTCCGTCCCATTAGAAGTGTTCATATTGCCTTTTTTAGTTGTCCCACTTAAAATGTCCACTTTTAAAATTTATTGGTAAATTTTCAAATTTGCCCTTAATAACATAAAACAAACAATATGATGGACCCACAATAATATTTATTGTCAGGGGTATTATTGTCAAATAACAAACAAAAATACCAATCATTTATTGTGCCTAAAACTTTGTGTTTTTCAAACTAAGACTATTGTAATGGGACGGAAAGAGTAACAATAAATGCTAAGTGAACATATTTGGACTAAAATTAAAGTGATAAAATAGTTATAACAAAACATGTAATTATCACGCCCATACAAGTTACGTCACCTAAATATTATAAACCTAATTGTAAAATTGTTACAATAATTAGCTTAATCATCAAAATATTTCATGAAAAAAGGGTGTTACCACGAAAAAGACACGAACAGTCAAATTTGGACACTTAGACTATTTTTTTGTTACTAAAAACAATTAGAATATATAATTTACGTTTTTAATTTACAAATAATATTGACCTTAGTTACATTATGTTTTATATTATTTTTTTTTTATAAAAATATACGTTTTACTTTAAAAATTAAATTTATTTTCATTATAAAAATCTCCATCAAATTATATTTGATAAATACAATTATCAATAATTTCAAACAAAACCTAATTTTTTTTAAAATGAGCTTTGACTAAAATTCAATATAATATATTTAAATTGATATACTTTTGATAATCCTAATAGTATTATTCTTACATAAAGCTTACCACCTGCATGAATAGTTAAACTTGTTTCTGTAATTTCAATCCAATCATGGTGGTCAGAAGAGCCTGTTACTATATATTATGAGTGAAATGATGACCCATGTGATTTTTTTTTTTTTTTGGACGGCAAAAATGCATTAAAAAAAGGGGGCTAACAAGTAGCTAAAAACCCCAACAAAGTACAAACAAAAAGAAAAGGTAACAAACGACAAAAGAACCGAAATTGAAAATTATAGGAGCACATTAGCCTGGATCAAAAGGGAAGTTAGGTAGAGCAAAATATGTTCCTCTTCTAACTCTTGTCTTTAGCCATAGAGATGTCACCGCCATAATTTCACATAACACCTTTTTAACCGACGGAGGAGAGTGATCAAATATGATCTCATTTCTATGATTCCAAATACTCCATGTTGTTGCCATAAAGATCGCGTGAACAGCCTTCTTATAGTTTTCGTCACCTCTAAGCAAATAGGGAATGTCCATTAAGTCCTTGAAAGTGAAAGCAAAGAATGATTGGAGGTTGCACCATAAGCACACTCTATCCCAGATTTGACTCACGAACCCGCATGAGGTAAAGACATGGTCGACCGATTCTTCAGAAGCCCGACAAAACACGCACCAACTTGAATCGACGTGAATATTTCTTCTAACAAGGGAGTCACATGTAGGAAGTCTGTTGAGAACCGCACGCCAATTATGAACATTAACTTTTTTAGGAACCCACTTATTCCATGGAAACTTGTAGATTTCATCTCTAGAACATTTAATTTGAATGAGCCTTTTGAGGTGCCCAGCACGGAAATCAGCGCAATCCATGTTTATCCATTTCCAAGCATCCCCAGTCTGACTAGGAGCAACAAACAGCAACATTCCAAAAAGTTGATTCAACTCCACAACTTCCTGATCCGTAAGCCTAGCCCGCTTCCATCTCCACTTCCAAATCAAGCTACCATTCTGCATATTAAAACACTCATTAATTAAAATATTCTTAGTTTTTTCAATAGCAAAAAGATTGGGAAATAGTTTAAGTAGAGGAACATCCCCAAGCCATCTATCTATCCAAAATCTGATATCTTCCCCGTTACCGAGAACACCAAGTAATAAGCAATTCAAGTCAATGTTGAGACTATTAAAGTCCTCTCCAACTTTGAATATGTTTCTCCAGACACCGGACATGGACAGTTTTACTGGAATTGAGTTCCAACCATTGGATGTGTGATGTATCGACCAAATGACATTCCGCCAAAGTTTTTGCTTATCTAATTTAAACTTCCACCACCATTTAGAGAGCATAACCATGTTAGCATATTTCAAAGGTGTAATGCCTAGACCACCCTCCTCCTTCGGCCTTGTAACAATATCCCAGGCGACCCAATGAACACACTGCTTTTCCCCAACTCCTCCCCATAAGAAATTTCTTCTAATTTTCTCAAGAGTGTTTATAACCTGCGCAGGAGCCCTGTATAAAGAGAAGAAATATATTGGTAATGACTCCAAGACCGAATTAATAAGAGTGATTCTTCCTGCCATCGAGAGATTTTTAGCCTTCCAATTTGTCAACCTAGCTTTGAAAGCCTCAATGACTGGGGACCAATTTTTAACCAAGTTCATATTAGCCCCAACATTTAGGCCAAGATAGGAGAAAGGGAGTTTCCCTACTTTACAGTGCATAATACCTGCCAGATCAGAAAGCTCATTATCTAAGATACCAATACCAAACAACGAACTTTTCTCCCGGTTCACCCTTAGCCCGGAAATCATGAAGAAGCCCCGAAGCAGGCGCCCTAGGTTTCTGATATCCATACTATCACCTTTACCAATAATAATGACGTCGTCAGCAAAAAGAAAATGAGAGATGGTGGGCCCATTACTTGCAAGATGTAGACCATTTAGAGCACCAACTGAAACCGCCTTTTTCACAATGCATGACCATGCTTCCATTGCAATCACAAATAAAAAAGGCGATAAAGGGTCACCCTGTCTAAGACCACGGCTAAATTCAAATTCATTTGAAGGACTACCATTCACCAAGACTGAGCCTTTACTTGCACGAAGAATAGACTGAATCCAAGATCTCCATTTTGGATGAAAGTTCATTTGCATTAGCATTCGATCCAAGAAGTCCCACTCAAGAGAATCAAAGGCCTTAGCAATATCAAGTTTCAAGATTATACCCCTGCTTTTGGCCTTTTTTAGCCATGAGACTGCTTCATTGATGATTAGGGGCCCCTCGAGAATCGACCTGCCAGCCACATACGCGCTTTGTTCATCCGAGATAAGACAACCAATAACTTTATTCAACCGGTTTTGAAGAACTTTTGATAGAGCCTTGTTTATGATACCAATAAGGCTGATTGGTCTTGAATCATTTGGAGTGAGAGGGTCTTTCGTTTTTGGAATTAAAGCAATAAAAGCTGATAAGCTGGCTTTTGAAAGCTCCCCTGTCTCATAGAACTGGTAAAATAAATCCTGAAAATCTCTTTCCAATAGGTGCCAATACTTCTTAATGAAGCAGAAATTAAAGCCATCAGGACCAGGAGCTTTGTTACCATTACAACTCCAGACCGCCGCTTTTATTTCTAAGGAAGAGAAAGGAACAACGAGGTCGAGCGACTGCTCATCCGATAACTTTCTAATGCCCGGCGAGGAAAATTGTGGTCTGAGAAGAAGAGCTTGCTTGTCTTTATGCAAAACGGTTTATGAACAAAGAATAAAACATCAAATAACATGTGTGAAAAGAAGAGCTTGCTTGTCTAATTTGACCCCATACATGGCCCAAAAATTTATTCATAAACCGCCTATAGGCAAAACGTTAAAGGTTTATGAACAAAAAATAAAAACCATAGTTATTGATTCATGCATGCATCAAATATTGTTGGATGCATCATTCAAATTTCAAAGTTATTGTGGTATTTTTATTTTGAACGCACCAACACTTTTAAAAGATATTCCATGCATGGCACCAACACTTCAAAAAAATGCATGCATTGCAAAGGTTATTGTGTAGACTAGGGTTATATAAATAGAGAAACCAACGTAAAAACATTACAATAATTAAAAATATAATCTATTATTAAAATCATGTACTATATAAAAGATCATAAAAATTACAACATCTATTATAATGCCCCTGGTTATTATGATCTAGATGTTCATTGGTTCCACTATCTGGATCTCTCGTGTTTTTTGATGGTTGTATACGTCTTTGTATATGTGGTTGTTATTCGTGTTGGCTTATTTGCAGTCCTAGTCCTAAGTCTACATGAACCGGTGTTAAATGACCGGAACGCGGTGGTTGCTGTTCATTAACACCAATATAGATATAGTTTTGGAACTGTTGAAAAAACTGGGGTTGGTTTGATGATATCTCACGAATCATGTTTTCTTAAGGGGTCTTGTTGATCAACTGGGAGAAAAATCCAAACTCACCAAAATTTTGTAGTTGATAATATTTAGCTGGTCATCATACCAGAATTTTCAAATTGGGGTCGGTAGTCGAGCTCTAAAAACTGTGACGTACCTAGTTGAATGTTTGATGGACCCTTCCTATAACAGGTTGTACCCCGCAGCATGTGAGGGACCCTCACCATATTTTTTCATCCCCCTTGAAGTGCAATATGATGTATGGGTGGGACTACAAGCCGATCCATCCTTCGAAAACAACCACAACCACGATTTCTATGACTTACACGTTGAGGTGGAGCGTTATCCGTTTCAAAATTGACAAGCTTAGTCTGTACATATGAAGGATACTATAAAGTTTCATCATGATTAAAGGCTCCAATGAGTTAAGAGATCATGTCTTGTATCTCTTCAAAAATTTTCAGATAATATTCAGGCACAATTTCTCCTATTCAAACCATTTCTACATTAATAAAGCTCAAACCATCTGTCTAAAAAAGCAAACCAGGTGTTAAAGTACAAATATATATTATAGATTATTTTATTTGAAAAGAGTTAAAGTACAAATCAAGTATCAGGTGTTTTGTCTGTGATCTTGGAATCCATCATCGGCTCGGCTGTCTCCACCCCCTCTACAACATTCTCACCTTTTTTTTTCTCTAGTTTTTGATATGCTCATCATTGATGAGTTCGAATCAGTCTGTGTACAGTTTCCCTCTCCAATCAATCTTACGTAGTTTGAAAAACATACTACGAGGCAAAGGAAATCGAATAATGAGGTCATGAAGAAACCTATATTGTCTCATCACACCCTTCCATCAGATAGTACTCCATCGTGAACCAATAAATTAAATAACATTGAGACCTCCTCTATGAATCCTTTCCATCCTTGCAAAAAAAAGGGGAGTTTATGCATCACGTCCCGATAATGTGTTCATCGAGCAATCCCGCAAAAACCATCCAAACTCAGCGTATTGTGTAACTCTTTCTTCTACATTAATGGACTTGCCGAAAACTTCTACCCAAAGAGTAAAGTCACCGCATTTCATTTTCAATGTTGTTGTCCTCCTCGAGTTTGGATTCTGCCAGAAATTTCTAGCTCGATGCTCAGGGTCCTAGATACAAAATATTGTCGTCCTTTGGATTCGGGTGCAAATGCAAGTTATTACTAATGGTAATATGATATGATATGTGATGTATAGTATAACGTATGGGTTTTAGAATTGTGCTGGAGAGATCGACAAGTGTAAGAAACATTATAGATATGATGAGTATAAGAATTATGAGTTCGAGTAGTGTTTATATAGGTATAAAAAAAGGTTTTTAAATTATAATAATTTATGTATACATTATTTTTGGCTACCCGTAAACTATTTAGGACATAAGAAGAATAATGGTTACATGTAGTTCATTTAAGGATAACCATAAATAAATTATACCAAAATTATTTATAACCTAAAAATCTTTTTTTATCTATATAAACAACTACCCAAACTCATAATTCTTACATCCATCATATCTACCAACTTTCTTACGCTTCTCAATCGATCTATCATAATTCTTAAACTCATATATTATACAATACTACACATGTCATATTACCATGAATAACTTGCATTTTCACCCGGGTCCAAAAGATGAAAGTGGTTTATATCTAGGACCCGAGCATCGAGATAGAAATTTATGGTAGAATCCAAACTCGGGGATCGAGGACGATCACAATAAACATGAAACACGGTGACTTTACTTTTTGGGTACAAGTTTTCGGAAAGTGCATAAATTTAGAAGAAAATGTTACACAATATGCTAATTTGGCTGGTTTTGGTAGGATTGTTCGATGTATGTATATGAAACTTGATCATAGCTTAATGTTGACATGGCTGGTTTTGGTGCCATATTGACATCCTACAATGTCACCGTCAACTCATCAAAGGGTAGGTAAAAGTATGTATCTATGCGGCATATTTCGACCAGTGCCTCGATTAAGGCACGATCGAGAGTCCTATACCTATATCTAACAATCTCACCAAAACCAGCCAAACTAGTGTATTGTGTAACTTTTTCTTCTAAATTTATGCACTTCCCAAAAGTTCTACCCAAAAAGTAAAGTAACCGTGTTTCATTTTTAATGTGGTCGTCCTCCCCGAGTTTGGATTTTGTCACAAATTTCTAGCCCGATGCTTGGGTCCTAGATATAAAACACTATTGTCTTATGGACCTGGTGCAAATGCAAGTTATAATTCATGGTAATATGACATGTTTATTATTGTATAATATAGAAGCATAAGAAAGATGGTAGATATGATGGGTGTTAGATTTATGAGTTTGAGTAGTTGTTTATATAGGTAAAAGAAATGTTTTTAGGTTACATTTAATTTTACTATAACTTATTTATGGTTATCTTTAAATGAACTGCATTTCACCATTATTCTTTTTATGTCCTAAATAGTTTAAGGGTAGTAAAAATAACTTATACCAAAATTATTTTTAACTTAGAACCTTTTTTACCTATATAAACACTACCCAAACTCTTAATTCATACATCCGTGGTATCTACAATGTCTTACACTTCTCAATCTCTCCAACACAATTTTCAAACCTATATATTATACTATATTACACATATCATATTACCATGAATTATAACATGCATTTGCACACAGATATAAAGGACGAAAGTGTTTTGTATCTAGGACCCCGAGCATCGGGCTAGAAATTTGTGGAAGAATCTAGACTCTGGGAGGACGACAACATTGAAAACGAAATGCGGTGACTTTACTCTTTGGGTAGAAGTTTTCGGGAAGTGCGTAAATTTAGAAGAAAAAGTTACACAATACTCCGATTTGGCTTGTTTTGGTGGGATTATTCGATGTAGGTATAGGAAACTCGATCGTGCCTTAATCGAGACACTGATCGAAATATGGCGCACAGAGACGAATACTTTTCACCTACCATTTGGTGAGTTGACGGTGACATTTCAGGATGTCAATGTTCTGTATGGGTTATCTATCGAGGTGATTCCTTAATCGGCATAGAGACTTCGTACAACCTAAAAGAACGTACGAATATGGTTAAAACCTTCTTAGGTTTGAAACAAAGGAGAAAGATTACAAGAAAAAATCACCTAATCTTCTAAAAAATAACACTGCGTTAAACTACATGGTAAAAACCATCTATCACCCGAAGCAATAGATACAAAGTGCAAGAAGCACGCGCATTGTATTTCTCTTATAATAGCTAGTAAGAATTTATTAGCTGATATAAATAAGGCACATGCTTCGTTGCATTTACTAAGTCATTTAGAAGATATGACAAAAAGTGGGGCATCTTAGTTGGGGCAGTGTTGCACTCGTCTGTTTGTATAGAGAGCTTGCAAGAGGAACCCACCTAGACCCAGTAATCGTGGGTGGGCCAATGCCCCTACGCCTAATATGGGCGTGGATTCGGATAATATATGGCACCAATAATGATAACTATCGTAACTCACTGGAATAAACCATACGATGCAAGATATTTATTTAGTTTCACACTATTTTAAATGCTACTATTGTGTTGACTGTGACATAAACTCTTAAACACGTTATACGAGCTCACCGTACTATGTTGCAAACTCTTCACAAATTACGAAGTATTTTTTATCCCTACATTTTTTGTTCACTATTGTCATTATTTTAAAGTTTAGTAAACACCACAATTGATAAATTTTTTTATAGTTTGGACGCCTTATCGGGACGTGACGTATAAACTCCTTTATTGTAAGAATGGAATGGATTCGTGGGGTCCTGATGTTGTTTAATTTATTGGTCCACTATGGACTACCATCCGGTAGAAATGGTTGTGATGAGACCATTCGAGTGTCTTCAAGACCTCCTTGTCCAATTTCCATTGCCTCATAGTTTGCTTTTCAAACTACGTAATATTGATCGGAGAAGGAAATTTTACATGGATTGGTTCGAATGCAATGATGAATATGTCGAAAATTGAAAAAAAAAAGTGAGAATGTTGTAGAGGGGTTGGAGATCGCCAAGCCGATGGCACACCCTGGTTACAAAGATTTGTTCCATCGGCATATTGTGCTTTATGTGAGAGACCCGAGAAACAATCCTGACAATGCCTAGGGTGGATTCTAGGATCATGGAGGAAACACCCAAACTTATAGTTACTTGTAGGCAGTTGGTTTAAGCTTTTTAATAGAGAAACAACCCGAATGAGAGATATGGGGCCTGATCATTATTAGCAAAATTTTAGAGAGATACAAGGCATGACTGCTCAACTCGTTAGAGCGGTTAATCATGATGAAATTTACACTATCCTTCATATATACATACTGAGCATGTTAGTCTTGATACGGATAACACTCAACCGCAACGTGTATATTTTAAAAATCGTGGGCGTGGTCATGGTTATGTTCGAAGGATGGATCTGCTTTTAGTTAGTCCCTCACGTGTTGTGAGGGGTTCAACAACTTATAGGGAGGGTCCATCACACATTCCACATGGTATATCAGAGTTTTTAGAGTCTGACTACCCACCATAATTTGAAAATTCTAGGATGGTGACTAGCTGAATATTAGCGACCACCAAATTTTGGATAGTTTCGATGTTTCCTACCCATTGTTCAATAAAACCCTTCAAGAAAACATTATTTATGGGTTATCATCAAACCATTCATAGTTTTTCCTATCATTCCAAATATTCTCGTGTTAATGAACCGCAACCACGGTTTTTCAATTATTTAACACATGTACATTTAGACTTAGAACTGGAACTGCAAATAAGCCAACGTGAACAACAACCATCTATACATTGACGTATACAACCGCCAAGAAACACGAGACATCTAGGGTGTGGAATTGATGTGTGTCCAGATAATCAGGGGTGCTAAAATAGTTATTTAACATTTATGATCTTTTATATTATATATGAATTTCATAAAATATTATACTTTCAATTATTGTAATTTTTTGTTTATGTTAGGTGTCATGCATGTAATATTTTTAAAGTGTTGATGACATGCCATGCATACAAACTAGCGGGGATAGTAAGTTTTATGTAGGAATCAATACTATTAGGATGCAATGATGGTAAGTTTGTTGATGTTTTGGTTTGAAACCAGGGATGGTTTTATTTGAAAACATTTATCCTTTTGTTTGACATTTCTTGTTACTATTTCCTGGTAACTCTCTTTTTTCATGAAATATTTTTATGATTAAGCTCATTATAGTAGTAATTTTGCAATAAGGTTTATAATATTTAGATGACGTAACTTGCATGAGCGTGAGAAATAAATGTTTTGTTATAGCTACTTTGTCACTTTCATTTTAGGCCAAACTAGATTTAAGAACGGGGCGTGCATTGCAGCGTCAGGTTACGCAGTCGCGTCTTATGTGAGTGACTTCGTCACATGCATTAATAAAAAAAGTCTCATGTCCATACGTCATGTCGTAAAACTGTAATGTGTCCCATGCATATTAAAAAGCGACGAAATATCAAAAGTTAAATGTTAAAACGATAACTAAGTCAAATCCAGAATATTAAAGTCATATGATATGTCAAACTAGAGTAAGAGATCAAAGTTGAAAACTCACCTAAGGCTGACATTAGTAAAAGTCGGGGATTAAAACCGTAAATACGTCAAAGTAAAAAATTTTAAACGCCACGCGGCGAATTGGTGTTGAAGTCGTACGATATATCAAAGTAGAGTAAGAGATCAAAGTCGAAAACTCAGCAGAGGCTAAAGACAATTAGTAAACTGTTAGGGATTAAAACCGTAAATACGTCAAAAACCGGAGATTAAAACTGTAAATACGTCAAAGTAAAAAATCAGTTGAATATTAGGGATTAAAACCGTAAATACGTCAAAAACCGGAGATTAAAACTGTAAAGCGTGGTTGGCCGGTGTAAAGCACCGATCTTGAGTATTAGGAAGTATAACAATAAGCTTACTTGACATTTTGATCTTGTTACTATTTCTAGTTAGAGTAAATTACATTTTTTGCCCTTTATAATAGGCCATATTGCGCGTTTTGGCATTTTCTTTAAATTTTTCAGTGAACGACCTTTGGTTAAATTAAACGATCGTTTTTTGGCCTTTAACTTATCGATCGTTAAGTTTTCTAGTTAGTTTCCGTCATGTGCAATGCACATGAGGGCATTATAGTGATTTTACATTTAAATGAATAAAGTTGTAACATTAATAATAATAATAATAATATTATTATTATTATTATTATCAGTATTATTATTAGGGTCATCCTAACCAGACACCGACAACCTAGCCAAACACCCTAAATACGACTCATATGACCCAATACGAGACGTATTGCTGATGTTGTCAGACGACAAATTCTGCATGTTTCTGGGTGTCAGATGATACAGTAATACGACTCATATTAAATTTAAAACGAGTCGTTTTAACTACACATACGACTAGTATTACATTAAATACGAGTCGTTTCGCTCATATTATACGACTCGTATGATAGCAATATGAGTCGTTTTACCTTTTTTAGTAAAAAAACTGTCAAATGTACGATTCAATATAATTATTTGTCACGATGTCATATTCCGTTAAAATTTCATTATAAACGATCGACGATCGATCGTTTCAATTGAATATCAAACAACAACATACTAAAAAACAATCGTTACATTATACTGATTTTTTCCAAGTCTTCTTCTTAAAATGTCTTTCTGGGATTGTAACTATATTTTCGATGGTCAAAACGAGGGTGATAATTATTTTGAATACTCGGGTAATAACAACGAGCAATATGGTGGTACATATGGCGGTGATTATTATGGTGGCGATTTCTACAGTGGCGTATTTTATGGCGATGGCAATGGTGCCGCAGGTGACAATGTCGACGGTAGTTTGTTTGAAGCTAATCAGTTAAATATTTACTCATGATCAACATTTTGTAGCACAACATAAAATAATATTAAAAATAAAATAATTTTTTTAAGGTTTTCACATCACGTGAATGACTGGTGATATGGGCTCAAGATATCGGGCGAGACAATGGTTTCATGATTGTCACCCAACGTTCTAAAAAAATGCATAGAGTGAGACGGTAAAAGTTCACCTTAAATGTGATCGTGGGGGTAACTATAAACCAGAGGGTTAGACAAAAGAAAAAGTGGCCCCAAAAAAACAAACTGTCAATTCCAGTTAATAGGTAAAAATGAAAGAAGTGTTGGTGGCTGAGTTTTAATTGTCGTTGATGATTTGCACAAGGATGATCCTGCTCAGCATTTAGAGGGTCATGCGTATGCTAAATGATTGACCCCCGCATAGTATAATATGGTGGGAGAATTGTATAGTCCAAATATGGAGACATGTGACATATTACAAGCCATTCGGCAGATGAACCCGAAGTGTGTGCCAACAACTAAAACTATAAATATTGCCATTCAAAAGATTAAGGAGGAATCTAATGTTGGTGAATTTCCAATGCAGATTTTTTTCTCCTTGCTTCGGTTAAAACAGTATGTGAATTTTAGTCGTTCCAACGCACATACTAACAGAGTTGAAGAAATTTTTTTTATTCTTAAAACTTCAATGGAAATTTGGCGTGCATTTCCACATGTTATACTTATAGACGCCACATATAAAACTAATATTTACAAACTACGTACCTTTTGTTCAGATAGTAGGTTTGATATCCACTAACAAAAGTTTTTGTATTGCATTTGCCTTTATTAGTGAAGAAAAAGAAGATAATTTTATGTGGGTTCTAACAAAATTAGACAGTATGCTAACAACATGCATGAAGCCACGAGTGATAGTTACAGACTGTGATAAGGCTTTAATGAATGCATGTGATAAGGTATTTCCAGACGCTACAAAACTAATATGCAGGTGACACAGACAAGAAAATATTGCCAAACACTGCTAACAAAATTTTGATCAAAAAAGTTGGACAGAATTTGAGCGTCTTTGGTATAATTTAATTAACTCCTCAACATTTAACTTGTATAGTAATGCATACAACAAATTGTCTGCAACTCTTATGTTTGATCAGCCAAGTAAGGTTTCAACTACAATTTATTTATTTATATATTTTTATTTAATATATTATAAATATTTAACTTTTAGCGGTAATAATAATTAAAGGAACTCTTAATTATTTGAACGATACTTGGCTAAATGAGTATAGACATAAATTTGTCTCCGTGTGGACAAGCCGGCAAATACACTTCAATCAACACACAAACAACCGGGTTGAAGGCCAACATGCTTTGTTTAAAAAATATCTTCATGGTAAAGATAGTACCTTGGACAGACTCGTGAAACATATTGATAAAATTGTTGACCAACAATACACTGCAATAAAAGAAAGCTTTGAAAAAAGGTTGATCAAGAGAATGGGCAACCATAATTTACCTTTGTTTGATGACTTAAGAGGTAAGGTATCTTATAAAGCTCTTGATTTGTTGGTTGATGAGATCGGAAAAATTCCAAGAATGAAAGAAAACAGTGCGACATGTAGTTGTCGCCTTTACACCGGTTGTGGCTTGCCGTGCGCGTGTTGGTTGAATAAATGTAATCAAGCATGTATTTTTATTAACAAATTTATTTTAGTTATTTAGATAGTGATGTTATTTTTATGTTTATAAACATTTTTTAATTGTTATATGTAGGAATTGTCATCCCACTAGAGTCCATTGATACGTTTTGGAAAAAGCTAGATATATCAACTACGTATAAGGAGGAAACCACAACAATTGACATAAACCGAGAGCTAGAACGAATGAAGTAGCATATAATTGTCGAACCAGAGCACGTAAAATTTTTTTTTTGACGATATTTGGGGTTCTATACTTCCGTGGAAAACAAAGAAAAAAGAGCCTCTTATAAAAACAAATAATCGCGGTTGCCCTAGAAAAGATAAACAAAAGGCAATGGATCCTCCGAGATATAGCTCATTTGAGAACACAGATCGTGTCTCTACAATGATCCCTGGGAGACATAGTTCGGTTGTGGACATGAACGCACAACTATATAGTCCTAGTGTGCACATTTATTCCGGGAGACATAGTGTACATGCTCCCATGGATCATGGAACGCGTGATTCATTTATTAACCTCAATTAAATTCCTCCACAATATGATTTTTTTGGTATGTCGCAAGATGTTACCCAGAATTCATTTGTGGAACCACCGAAACTTGTGAGACAAAGTACGTACGAGCCAGGTGATGAGGAGAGATTCAATTTATCAGGTTTGCTCCTTATATTCCAAAGGTATTCCATCCGTACTTTTCAAGCACGGTTGATGTTAGAGGAGATGGTAATTGTGGTTTCTGCTCGATTGCTATTGATTTAGGGTTTCCAGAACACGAATGGCAGTTCATTAGAAGTGAATTGTACCAAGATTTAACCGGACGTAAGGAGATATATGAAGCAATGTTCGGCAATTTTTATTTCAATTTAGAAGAAAGTTTACCTTTTTACGAACTTTCTTTTGCTCCAAGACCAAAATGGTTGATTATTCCTGAAACAGGACTTCTACATCAGAGGGGTCCAGGATACTACAGTTGTTGGAGGATATGGTTGATATTGTCCGGTGGTTGGTTCCGTCGGTGCAGGGGATTGCGACTCAACTTGGGGTCCAAATTTGGTGTTGGAGCAAAAGAAATAATCAACCATTTTGGTCTTGGAGCAAAAGAAAGTTCGTAAAAAGGTAATCTTTCTTCTAAATTGAAATAAAAATTGCCGAAAATTGCTTCATATATCTTCTTACGTCCGGTTAACTCGTGTTCGGGAAACCCTAAACCAAAAGCAAACGAACGGAAACCATAATTACCATCTCCTCTAACATCAACCGTGCTTGAAATGTACGGATGGAATACCTTAGGAATATAAGGAGCAAACCTGATAAAATTGAATCTCTCCTCATCACCTGGCTCGTACGTACTCTGTCTCACAGGTTTCGACGGTTCCACAAATGAATTCTGGGTAACATCTTGCGACATACCAAAAAAATCATATTGTGGAGGAATTGAATTGAGGTTAATAAATGAATCACACGTTCCATGATCCATGGGAGCATGTACACTATGTCTTCCGGAATAAATGTGCACACTAGGACTATGTAGTGATGCGTTCATGTCCACAGCCGAACTATGTCTCCTAGGGATCACTATAGAGACACGATATGTGTTCTCAAATGAGCTATATTTCGGAGGATCCATCGCCTTTTGTTTATCTTTTCTAGGGCGACCGCGATTATTTGTTTTTACAACAGGCTCTTTTTTCTTTGTTTTCCACGGAAGTATCGAACCCCAAATATCGTCAAAAATATTTTTTTCTATGTCCTCTGGTTCGACAATTATGTGATGCTTCATTCGTTCTAGCTCTCGGTTTATGTCAATTGTTGTGGTTTCCTCCTTATACGTAGGTGATATATCTAGCTTTTTCGAAAACGTATCAATGGACTCTAGTGGGATGACAATTCCTACATATAACAATTAAAAAATGTTTATAAACATAAAAATGACATCACTATCTAAATAACTAGAATAAAATTGTTAATAAAAATACCTGCTTGTTTACATTTATTCAACCGACACGCGCACGGCAAGACACAACCGGTGTAAAGGCGATAACTACATGTCGCACTGTTTTCTTTCATACTTGGAATTTTTCCGATCTCATCAACCAACATATCAAGAGCTTTATGAGATACCTTACCTCTTAACTCATCAAACAAAGTTAAATTATGGGAGCTCATTCTTTTGATCAAGCTTTTTTCAAAGCTTTCTTTTATCGCAATGTATTGTTGGTCAACAATTTTGTCAACATGTTTCATGAGTCTGTCCAAGGTACTATTTGTACCACGAAGATACTTTTTAAACAGAGCATGCTGGCCTTCAACCCGGTTGTTTGTGTGTTGATTGAAGTGAATTTGCCGGTTTGTTCCCGCGGAGACAAATTTATGTCTATATTCATTAGGCAAGTATCGTTCAAATAATTAAGAGTTCCTGTAATTATTATTACCGCTAAAAGTTAAATATTTATAATATATTTATTAAAAATATATAAATAAATAAATTGTAGTTGAAACCTTACTTGGTTGATCAAACATAAGAGTTGCAGACAACTTGTTGTATGCATTACTATATAAGTCAAATGTTGAGGAGTTAATTAATTTATACCAAAGACGCTCAAATTCTGTCCAACTTTTTTGATCAAAACTTTGTTTGCAGTGTTTGGCAATATTTTCTTGTATGTGTCACATGCATATTAGTTTAATAGCGTATGGAAATACCTTATCACATGCATTCATTAAAGCCTTATCACAGTTACTAACTATCACTCGTGGCTTCATGCATGTTGTTAGCGTACTGTCTAATTTTGTAGAACCCACATAAAATTATCTTCTTTTTCTTCACTAATAAAGGCAAATGCTATACAAAAAGTTTTATTAGTGGATGTCAAACCTACTATTTGAACAAAATGTAGTTTGTAAATATTAGTTTTATATGTGGCGTCTATAAGTATAACATGTGGAAATGCATGCCAAATTTCCATTGAAGTTTTATGAATAAAAAAAATTTCTTCAACTCTGTTAGTATGTGCGTTGGAACGACTAAAATTCAAATACTGTTTTAACCGAAGCAAGGAGAAAAGAATCTGCATTGGATTTTCACCAACATTAGATTCCTCCTTAATATTTTGAATGACATTATTTATAGTTTTAGTTGTTTTCACACACTTCGGGTTCATCTGCGGAATGGTTTGTAATATGTCACGTGTCTTCATATTTTGACTTACAATTCTCTCACCATATTATATTCTGTGGGGGTCATTCGTTTAGCATACGCATGACCCTCTAAATGTTGAGCAGGATCATGCTTGTGCGAATCATCAACGACAATTAAAACACAACCACCAACACTTCTTTCATATTTACCTATTAACTGGAATGGACAGTTTGTTTTTGGAGTTACTTTTTCTTTTGTCTACCCCCTCTGGACTTTTACCGTCTCACCCCATGCATTTTTTTAGAATGTTGAGTGACAATAACGAAACCATTGTCTCGCCCGATATCTTGAGCCCAATTCACCAGTTCTTCACGTGATGTGAAAACCTTAAAAAATTATTACTTTTTTAATATTTACTTTATGTTATGCTACAAAACGTTGATCATGAGTAAATATTTACCTGATTAGCTTCAAACAAACTACCGCCGACATTGTCACTGCGCCACTATTGCCACCTGCGCCACCATTGTCACCTACGCCAACATTTTCATCGCCATAAAATACGCCACTGTAGAAATCACAACCATAATAATCACCGCCATATGTACCACCATATTGCTCTTTGTTATTACCCGAGTATTCAAAATAATTATCACCCTCGTTTTGACCATCGAAAATATAGTTACTATCCAGAAAGACATTTTAAGAAGAAGACTTGGAAAACAATCAGTATAATGTAACGATTATTTTTTAGTACGGTGTTGTTTGATATTCAATTGAATCGATCGATCGTCGATCGTTTATAATGAAATTTTAACGGAATATTACATCTTGTCAAATAATTATATTGAATCGTACATTTGACAGTTTTTTACTTAAAAAGGTAATACGACTCATATTGCTATCATACGAGTCGTATAATATGAGCGAAACGTGTGACATCTGCCCCAAAACCCGAACCCGAATGCCTGACTCGAACCCGAGATTATCTATCTTTATTGTACTCGTATTTAATTTCCTAAAAAACGTGACGTATCTTTGTTAAAATAACTAAAAATGTCGGACCGTTATATTATTTTTACGTCTCTAGTTAACCGAACGAATTCTTTACGTTATCTCTCATCTTTAATATATAACGACCGAATTAGTATCTAAAGTGTACTAAATAATTACTATCCATAATAAATAAACCTCAAAGTATATAACTTGTGTCTTATAAAAGAGATTTTATAAAAATTATCAAAGAAAGATATTTCTAAGTCTCAAAATAAACCTTCCAATGACAAAAACGAGCTAAAGATATAAAAACGACACTTGTATAAATGTTACGTTTCAACTCGGTTAAGTTGCTTAGTTGAAGAAAAAAAGGATTAATTAATTTTGTGCCAAAACTGTCAAACCTGAAACTTATAATATAAAGTTTATAACACCTTTGAAATATTAACGAAAGTACAAGGGCCTAATATGTAACTTTTGAAATCAATACCCCCCCTTCCCCATTTACTCCCGTTTTTCCGGTGGCTTCTCCGGCCACCGGCGACGCGTGTTCCGGTGACCCCAAACCACCTTTATTTAGTCGTTTTCTATGTAATTAAAACGGCAAAACAACCCTTGGTGAGTTTCGAACCCAACGAAGTCGACTAATCTATAGTTAATGCCATGTTTCGACTGTTTAAACCAATTTTATAACTTGCGGCCGGTTACAAAACTCAAATCGCCCAAAACGTTTGTTTTAATCAATAGTAAATGCACCAAATCGTTCCTTTCGTCTATTCAAAACCGACTTCCGTGCTTAATTGGGTTTTATTAGTGAGTTAATCATCAATTTAACCCACTTAATTCCAAAGCAAAACCGATCGATTACTCCGGTTTCTAAACCAAATTGAACAAAACAAATTGTTGTAGAACACTTCAAATCAATTTTCATAACTCCCTGATCGTCTAATTTCAAAGAAAAACAACTAAGATCTCGTGTTTGATCGGCACCCGTCGTCTCTCGTTCTTCATTCCTTTTGGATCCAATTCATCATCAATCAAGTAAGTATTTTATATCAAAATGATCAGAATTCAACGTAGATTAAAAGCCCTATACTTGTTCTTGAGGAGTTCAACAGAATAAAACGAATTAGATCGATCTTCATTCTAGGGTTTATTTGGAAATGGGTTTTCTTGGTGAAGAAATGTTAAAACAATTAAAAACGAGATTCTTAAACAAAAAGTCTTTCTGGTCTAGTGGTCTGGTACTGATAATTGGCACCTAAGGGTCACGGGTTCGAAACTTGTTGGCCACATTTCTTTAATCTTCATATTTTTACTTTTGAAACATTTAATTATATTTTTCTAATAACCTAATAATATATTCAAGCTGAAACTATTTTTATTAGCTTAAAAACATGAGTTTAATATACAAATACCAATATTTTATAGAAAACTAAAAATGGATTTGTATAAAATGTATATATCACAAAAAATAGAATTACGTTTCGTACTAAAATTCCCAATTTGTACTTTAAAACCCTAATTCCCAATTTATACTTTAAAACCCTAATTCCCAATTTGTACTTTAAAACCCTAATTCCCAATTTATACTTTAAAACCCTAATTCCCAATTTATAATCTAAAACCCTAAATCCCAAATACGAAACCCTAGATTTCGGACTTTTGATTCTTGTTACTATTGTTTCGTTTCTAAGTTAGGGTTTTTCCCAATAAATTAGGTGGTACTAATATTTGGGCAACCCTCGGTGCTTTTTAGCGGCGTTTCTAACGGTTCGATTGTAATTACTTTTCAAGGTGAGTAAACTCACTCCCCTTTTTACTATTTACGTTTTTGGGGCTGAAATGCGTGTTTCTATAATACAACGGTTTCTTTTGATGTTTCTATTTTCGAAAATGAGATCATTAGATGTGTTAATCATGTTTGGCCGCATGTAGCAAAATTGTGTGATAGTCAATATTAGTTATATTATCTTGTAATTTCCACCGGACAATGTTAGCGCTAATGGCTTGACAAGCCCACCTACATTAATGGCCTGATAGGTGATTTGACCCGGCGATTCTTTGGTTGATTCTTTAGGATAGTTACTGTTACTATACTGTGATACTTGTTGCTACGTTGCTATGTCCCTTAGATGCTTAAACATTTTTGATAACTTACATATCGAGACGGTTAAATGACGGTTAAACGATGGTTATCAATAAATGTAACATGAGTTGGTTCCTCATGACTTGTTGCTAAAGGTAACCCTGCGGGGTCTATGATACTTGTTTCTATGTGATTCTATGGTCATGGTTGAGATATATGCTGAAATTGCTATGCACATGAGATTGCGAAACACAATCTATAATGATCTCGGATTTTATACTATGTACTATTAATTGTGTTTTACTCACTAGCTAATTCTTTAGCTAACTTATTTTACACGTTTTTCAGGTGAAGTTTGATTCGGTTTTGGTTCAAGACACGTAGGATGCTTCGGACCTAGAATAAAAAGACAATAAACAATATTTATTTGTCGGTTTCTATTACGGTTTTTATGACTATTAAATGCTTCTTTATGTCACGACATTATTGCTTAATTAATATTAAAATATGCATTTAGTGCCATGTGCTTTGTACTACTGATATCCGATCCACTTGACGCGCCCGGTGTTTTTCGCCGCCGGGCGGGGTGTCACAGTTTGGTATCAGAGACATGGTTATAGGGAACTAGGATAGGGTATTAGAAATACACCGACCTAGACTATAACCTAAGAGTCCTTAGTGCAAATAGATGTACTTAGGAATTCTTTTGAACTTATTTGTTTTCCTTTTATGAACATTTCTATGGTTTTCTTAATCTGATTTCTTATCCGATTTCGCGAAGGAGCTACAAGAGACTCGTCTGCATGATTGGGATCTTCTCTTTGTGGAATCTCGTCATCGTCTTAAGTAAGTTTGAAACGTGGGAACGTGTGCAATCCGGAAGGGGGAACGCCTGTATCACGGACATCCTGTCTAAGGCAAAGCATTTCGTATAAATCTCTTAAGAGACCTGTATGCTTACCTGGGGATGTACGAGATGAGTGTGAACCTATAGGCTAAAGCACGCTTTCTCGAATACGTTGAAAACGAACTTAACACTTTGATAAGTCATTAGTGTCCAAAACCAAGACACACTCCTAAGCCATTGAAATTTCATTTTCTTAATGATTCTATGATTTTCATTCCTACGATTTATAATTATTTCTATGAATTTCCTTTAGTGATTCAAATAATATTCCAACTTCATTTACTATTGTTTCTAAAGTTTCTAAGTGATTTTCTATGATATGTTCAAAGGATTCTATGATGTTCTAAGTACTACCACTATTTCATTTAATCGAAATTTCTAAAGTTTCTAAAAGTTTCTACGTGATTTTCTATGGTATGTTACAAAAGATTCTATGATATCCTAAGGGGAACGAGGTGCTATTATTACATCAGATGTTTCTATCGGTCAAAGAGGTTGCTACAAAACCGTGTTACTTTACGTTTCATCATTCCATTTGTTTTCTAAGCTACAATAATACTTATGCGATATACTCGCTAGCTTATCTATATAACACAATTACACCGTTGTAAACCAAACATTTCAAATCAAAACTAAGACATATCTAAATCGAATTATCCAAAACTTCAGATCATGCATATAATGCATATATCGATTACCGAATCTAAGTCGTACTTCTAATCCTAAATCAGTTATCGATTCTCCAATCAAAGGTTCATGATGATTTCTAAATTATAGTCAAGGCTAAATTCCACAACTAAATAAAAGTTAACGGATTTTGCTATTCTTATAAGCTAATGCATTTGAATCGAACGTCTACCCTCAAAATATTTCAACTTGACTTCTATACTCAAATAGTTTCATAACCACTCATTTAACTATAAGATTCTAATCCAATTTCTAATCTATCATTACAAATCTACTATCAAAATTATGAACTAACCATCAAAACAAGTACTCGTTAATCAACTAGACGATGCTATCCATGAATTCGTTATCCAAACCTAATGAGAACTCACTACACAACTATTTTCGAACTAATTCAACTAAATGTTTTCATCTATACATATGACCCCCCAACGAAATTCTACGCAACTAGTCTTCATGAACTAATCCAAACCCAATGTGTTTCATTTATAAACTCGTTACCCTAACACAACGTGTAATCTATGGGCTATGTAAAACTAACGGTATTCGATTCTATTAAAATACTTTTCTTATTTTCCCAAACAAGAATATATATACATATATATATTTAAAAAAAAAAAAAAAAAACAGAATTTTAGTAACCTTTTGGTCTTAGTATCTTGTAAGAAAAAAAAAATTGATATATATATACATATAAATTTCGTGATAAAGGATTTCTTTAAAAAGTGATTGGTCATTCAAACGTCGGTCAAATATTTACACAAACATTTTCCCGTTTTCTCAAATATGACATAAAGACTTGTAACAAACATCATGTCTTCTGTTTTCCCAATACCGAGTATTTATAACTTACATTGTGTCGTTTATTTTCAAATGAATCCTCTTATCTATGGTAAAGATCAAAACTTTCAACTTTTTAGTTAGCTTTTAAAACTATATTATAGAAAAACAACATCATCTCTTATAAACTTATCTGGTATACCTAAAGTTGTTGGTCATATAAACACAAACATCTTAAAAGTTAAATCCAATTGGAACTAAGTGATTTATTCATTCGAACTATAAATTGGATTAACCGCATTATCAAATTTTCATGAAACTAATTTTCCTAAAGATCCCAATAAACAATATTATTACATGTACACCATCAACTAATGCTTATGAACTGGTCAATACCAGAAAACCTAGAAAATTACATCTTACACACAGAGAGTCACTTTTCATAAAATTAAGTGTTACTATCCTAGTACTCAAATTTGACTATCTATATCGTTGAACAAAGTTATTCATATGAGCCATGTCTAACTAATGGATGTTAGTTTCTTCTGAATCATCAATCTACTTATCATCTTAATATGATTTTCCCAAGTACTATTTCTATCAAGTATGATAACAATACCTATACGTATCATTATTTCAACCAAAAATTGTTGTGGACTTCTGACTCGCACGTGATCGAATGAACTATGGAGTCCATGCAAAAACTAAAGTAATTACGGGTGCACACGGAATTATGGAAGTTGGTGCATGGGAACCATAGTAAGTTTTGTCTTGTGTAGCTATGCCATATTTAATCATCTTATTTTCACTTCTTGTTTACTCATTTTACTAATTGCATATAAGCCACTTAATTATGTGTAAGGTTACTTAATTCGTTTTAAACATTCTATTAATCACGACTATTCTCGATGACCATTTAAATAATTTTAAATCCATATACTTGAAATATTTCAATTGCAAGTTGGTATCCTATTCTATTCCTATATTTGAGTAGCAAATAAAATTTATTCGAATCTACATACAAATAGTTCAACCGAACTCTTATAAGTGAAAAGAGTTAAATAAACAATCCTCAATAAGACAAAGCAAATTAAAAATAAATAACTTCTTAATCTCGTTATTTAAAATCGTGTCTCAATCAAAATCTTTCCATTGATCGAATTCTCAAGAGTTTCTTGCGAGATGAAACTCTCTACGGAAGTGGGCAGTGTTCATCCCGTGTTTCATGTTTCTAATCTGAAGAGGTACTTATCCGGTAAAAATCTCTTTGTGCATATCGATAATGAATCGATGCAAATTTATTGAACGACCATTGGAATTATGGACCGTGAAGTCAAACAACTTAAGCATAATCAGATACCAATCATTAATGATCATGGAAACTCAAATGTAAACATGAATTTAAGACCAAATGAAGGTTAAGTATCCGCACCTTTTTGCTTCATCTTCTTCTACTTCGGTTTGAGCAAATTTCGGGACGAAATTTCTATAAGGAGGGGAGACTGTGACATCTGCCCCAAAACCCGAACCCGAATGCCTGACTCGAACCCGAGATTATCTATCTTTATTGTACTCGTATTTAATTTCCTAAAAAACGTGACGTATCTTTGTTAAAATAACTAAAAATGTCGGACCGTTATATTATTTTTACGTCTCTAGTTAACCGAACGAATTCTTTACGTTATCTCTCATCTTTAATATATAACGACCGAATTAGTATCTAAAGTGTACTAAATAATTACTATCCATAATAAATAAACCTCAAAGTATATAACTTGTGTCTTATAAAAGAGATTTTATAAAAATTATCAAAGAAAGATATTTCTAAGTCTCAAAATAAACCTTCCAATGACAAAAACGAGCTAAAGATATAAAAACGACACTTGTATAAATGTTACGTTTCAACTCGGTTAAGTTGCTTAGTTGAAGAAAAAAAGGATTAATTAATTTTGTGCCAAAACTGTCAAACCTGAAACTTATAATATAAAGTTTATAACACCTTTGAAATATTAACGAAAGTACAAGGGCCTAATATGTAACTTTTGAAATCAATACCCCCCCTTCCCCATTTACTCCCGTTTTTCCGGTGGCTTCTCCGGCCACCGGCGACGCGTGTTCCGGTGACCCCAAACCACCTTTATTTAGTCGTTTTCTATGTAATTAAAACGGCAAAACAACCCTTGGTGAGTTTCGAACCCAACGAAGTCGACTAATCTATAGTTAATGCCATGTTTCGACTGTTTAAACCAATTTTATAACTTGCGGCCGGTTACAAAACTCAAATCGCCCAAAACGTTTGTTTTAATCAATAGTAAATGCACCAAATCGTTCCTTTCGTCTATTCAAAACCGACTTCCGTGCTTAATTGGGTTTTATTAGTGAGTTAATCATCAATTTAACCCACTTAATTCCAAAGCAAAACCGATCGATTACTCCGGTTTCTAAACCAAATTGAACAAAACAAATTGTTGTAGAACACTTCAAATCAATTTTCATAACTCCCTGATCGTCTAATTTCAAAGAAAAACAACTAAGATCTCGTGTTTGATCGGCACCCGTCGTCTCTCGTTCTTCATTCCTTTTGGATCCAATTCATCATCAATCAAGTAAGTATTTTATATCAAAATGATCAGAATTCAACGTAGATTAAAAGCCCTATACTTGTTCTTGAGGAGTTCAACAGAATAAAACGAATTAGATCGATCTTCATTCTAGGGTTTATTTGGAAATGGGTTTTCTTGGTGAAGAAATGTTAAAACAATTAAAAACGAGATTCTTAAACAAAAAGTCTTTCTGGTCTAGTGGTCTGGTACTGATAATTGGCACCTAAGGGTCACGGGTTCGAAACTTGTTGGCCACATTTCTTTAATCTTCATATTTTTACTTTTGAAACATTTAATTATATTTTTCTAATAACCTAATAATATATTCAAGCTGAAACTATTTTTATTAGCTTAAAAACATGAGTTTAATATACAAATACCAATATTTTATAGAAAACTAAAAATGGATTTGTATAAAATGTATATATCACAAAAAATAGAATTACGTTTCGTACTAAAATTCCCAATTTGTACTTTAAAACCCTAATTCCCAATTTATACTTTAAAACCCTAATTCCCAATTTGTACTTTAAAACCCTAATTCCCAATTTATACTTTAAAACCCTAATTCCCAATTTATAATCTAAAACCCTAAATCCCAAATACGAAACCCTAGATTTCGGACTTTTGATTCTTGTTACTATTGTTTCGTTTCTAAGTTAGGGTTTTTCCCAATAAATTAGGTGGTACTAATATTTGGGCAACCCTCGGTGCTTTTTAGCGGCGTTTCTAACGGTTCGATTGTAATTACTTTTCAAGGTGAGTAAACTCACTCCCCTTTTTACTATTTACGTTTTTGGGGCTGAAATGCGTGTTTCTATAATACAACGGTTTCTTTTGATGTTTCTATTTTCGAAAATGAGATCATTAGATGTGTTAATCATGTTTGGCCGCATGTAGCAAAATTGTGTGATAGTCAATATTAGTTATATTATCTTGTAATTTCCACCGGACAATGTTAGCGCTAATGGCTTGACAAGCCCACCTACATTAATGGCCTGATAGGTGATTTGACCCGGCGATTCTTTGGTTGATTCTTTAGGATAGTTACTGTTACTATACTGTGATACTTGTTGCTACGTTGCTATGTCCCTTAGATGCTTAAACATTTTTGATAACTTACATATCGAGACGGTTAAATGACGGTTAAACGATGGTTATCAATAAATGTAACATGAGTTGGTTCCTCATGACTTGTTGCTAAAGGTAACCCTGCGGGGTCTATGATACTTGTTTCTATGTGATTCTATGGTCATGGTTGAGATATATGCTGAAATTGCTATGCACATGAGATTGCGAAACACAATCTATAATGATCTCGGATTTTATACTATGTACTATTAATTGTGTTTTACTCACTAGCTAATTCTTTAGCTAACTTATTTTACACGTTTTTCAGGTGAAGTTTGATTCGGTTTTGGTTCAAGACACGTAGGATGCTTCGGACCTAGAATAAAAAGACAATAAACAATATTTATTTGTCGGTTTCTATTACGGTTTTTATGACTATTAAATGCTTCTTTATGTCACGACATTATTGCTTAATTAATATTAAAATATGCATTTAGTGCCATGTGCTTTGTACTACTGATATCCGATCCACTTGACGCGCCCGGTGTTTTCCGCCGCCGGGCGGGGTGTCACAAAACGACTCGTATTTAATGTAATACGAGTCGTATGTGTAAAGACCAAAAAAAAATTAGTTAGAAAACAATATGACATGTTATAAAGGCTAAAAAATTAGTTAGAAAACAGTCAAGTGTCTTCTATAGTTAAAGACCAAGCTATTTACACCACATATTTTTAACAAAAAATCATTTTATACGCCGCGTATAGGGCTATACGTGGCGTATAAGATCGTTTTTTTCTCAGACATAATAAGACAAAAGGTCTCTACGTGGCGTATAAGCGGCATAGAGGTCTCTACGCGGCGGATAGCTCCTTTTGATTTACTAATAAAAGTTTATTATAATTATTACAACCACACAAACGAAATAAACATTTTATATAAAAAAAATCACAACCACACTATATAAACTGTCGATAAATACATAAATTTTAATATGATTACTAGTTATTTTGACCTAGTGAAATGTCTTTGATGTGCCCATTAGCCGTGTACTTGCCGGTGTGATTTGAGCCAGCAAGAGAATAGAAGTGAAGCATACTATTTTTAACTTTAACATCGGCTATACAAAGTCTTCTGTTATTACGCCTATTATTTAGCCAGCCGTGTCTTTGGTTACTACGCCTATTATTTAACTTTAACATCGGCTATACAAAGTCTTCTGTTTTTATATTATAAATCATATACCGTGAATAAATATATAATTTTTCAAAATGATTACAACTTATTTCACCTAGTAATATGTCTCCGGTTTCATAACTCAGTTTTGTCTTAAACAAGTACGGAAACCGGAGACATTTCACTAGGTCAAATAATTTGTAATCATATCAAAAATTTTAATATCTACTACTATTTATGGTTTAATATCTAAAAGCAGAAGACATATGTAATTTTTAACGCCGGTCTAAATCAGAATCAGAGGCAGTCTTCTTTAAAATTAACCCCCTGTCTGTATCGGAATCAGTTTCCTCCTCTTGTCAGAAATGGGGACACGTCCTACGTAACATAATTCTAGTAACGAAAACAAAATTATCCTGAAAAAATATATAAAAGTAATTAGCGTGCGTGCAATATGAGAAAAGTAAAGGGTTAAAATTAAACTTATTACGTTAAAACTTACGTATGACCAAATAAACCTGTTTCTTTGAACCATGGTACCAGAAATATATACTTGTTTAAAACCATATGAAAAGTATGTTTGAATGTGTGTGTGAGGATGTGGTGGTGAAGAGTGTGTGAGTATTTGTGTGATATGATTGATAATTTTTGTGTTTGTGGAGGTAACCGATGGTCTGTTAAATAGGAAGTTTTTTGGAACTAATGCGCCGCGTAGAGAGGTATGTGCCGCATTTGGTTCTGGCACCATGTGCCTCGTATAGCTTTATGTGCCACGTCTGGATCTGAATGGCTGACACTGCAACTAATGCGCCGCGTATAGCACTATGCGCATCGTATAAAGTACAATGCCAGTACTATACGCGCCACACACCACTATACGCGGCACATGCTTCAATTTTAATTAAAAAATATTTTAAAAATTAATTATTTTTAGAAATTTTTAATACATTTTTAAGTTATTTTGTTAGATTTTTAATATTTTTTTCAGTTATTTTGTTAAATATTATAATAAGGAAATATTAACTAGATAAGAAAACAAAACACATCCACAAAAACATAATACATCAAGTTTTATACAATTACATCAAGTTTTTACAATCAAAAAGTAAAAATATATACAAAGTACTATGCCCCTCCCTAATCATCATCGCCGTTATCGATCCGTCATCTGGTAGGTGACGTCCGTGCCCGGTCACCATATCCCCTAGGGTAAGTAAATGGCCGACCCGCCGACTCTAAATATCTAATACGCTCATGAACGAGCCAGTCGACAAGGTACCTAATCTCCTCAACATCATGCTCTAAGCTCTGTATCTGGCGCTCCACAGTATCCGCCAACCGAACCGCCTGATACAAAACAAGAACATGCTATGGAGGATGATCTGGATCCGGCGGGAGGTCGTCCTGGTCGGCATCATGCTCTGCATCCGGCTGTATCGGCTCGTCATCGATCTGCACCTCCTGATATGCTATCTCCTGGGGCTCCACCAACAGAACCAGGACGTTACGCTCCCGCGTGCCCCAGCGAACCATGACCTGTAAATCAGGAAGGCCTAGCGCTTAATGTGACAGACAATCCTCATTGCTCTCGCGGAAGCAATGTCCACCCTTTTAGGGTGGACCGGCGAGAGCCGCAGTAGAGCCATCTGATTAATATAGCCGAAATGATGAGCGACCCGTGTAACGAATGTATCGCCCATCAGAGCCCCCTGCCCCTGTCGAGTAACGTACCCGATAACGTAGTCGGCAAAACCACGGGCAAGGTTGCAGTGTCTGCCTAACAGCAGGCACCGCAAGTAAAACACGTCGCGCAAGCTACAATGATCTGTACCCTGGCGACGTCCGAAAATGGTACCCGCGATCAGCTTGTGCAGATATCTGTACATGGGATCGCGGTTGCCTTGGTGAGGGCATCCCGGTGACGCCCGTCACCAATCGATGTCCACCACTGCTGTCACACGTCCTTGGCGGTCTGATGTACCGCCTCGATGTACAGCGGCTGTCGCGTCTCTGCATCGGTGTAAAAGCCGATGACGACAGCAAACTGCTCCATAGATAAAAAATGGTCAATACGAAATAGAACGAACTTGACCTCCGCCTGAGTAGTATCCGAACCCTCAATCATCGGGATATCAGGGATACCGTCCGGACGTGGCCTGAAATAAAATAATTAAAATTTTAAATAAATAAACTAAAAAAACAAACCAAATAAATAAATACCTGCAGATAAACGTCGAGAAAAACTCTAATCTCATCTCCCTGTGAGCAGGGAAGTTTGACTCAAATAACTGGAACCACGGGCTATCAAAACAAACAATCTCTATATATCGGTCTCGCTCCTCGACCAAATTTAAAAAATCCCACCCAACGATAACGTTGGGCTCGGGAACCATACGTAAAAGGCTGGTATAGCGTTGGTACTCTCTAGAGTCGGGGTGAAACTACAAATGGGGGTAATCTGCCAACACCTGATCCTCGTCCATATCGATAGGTGGGGTCGGGATGTCGGGTATGTGTGTGTGTCGCGTATGTGTGTGAGGAGTGTGCGTGTCGCGTGTGTTTGTGTGCAGAATGAGACTACGCAGCGAATTATCGTTTTTATAGCGAAGCCACTACGCTGCGTAGAGCGCACTACGCAGCGTAGTGCGGCAATATCGAAGCAACAACACTGCGTAGGGGACACTACGCAGCGTAGTGTAGTAATCCCAAGGCAATTCAAGCATTCCAAAAATGCACTACGCAGCGTAGTGGTCTCTACGCAGCGTAGTCGCACACGGATCCTGACTTTTCAGACCTACAACGCTGCGTATAGAACACTACGTAGCGTAGTCGCACACGGATCCTGACTTTTCAGACCTACAACGTTGTGTAACACTACGCAACGTTTTTTTTAAATAATTTTAAAAAAAATTATTTTTAAAAACAATATTATTTTTAAAAAATTATTTTAATCAAATTATTTTTTTATAAAAAATTTATTTACGAAAAATTTCAAAAAATTTATTTTAATCAAATTATTTTTTCTAAAAAATTTATTTACTAAAAATTTCGAGTATGTCATCACAAGAAAAACCTTCTCTAGTTGACCCGTGTAGACATAGCTCATATACACGTTCAAAATCAATGAAAGCCCATAAGAAGGAACCCAAACAAGCAACGTATCCGAAGTTTCCTAAAATGAGAAAACCAGAGGACGGTGCGAAAATTGAAAAGTTTGAGGTATACATACATGAATGGTCTTACCCGTACATATCTGAAATCACATACGTAAGACCATTTGGTAATTGTGGGTTTCGGGCGGTAGCTGTGGCTCTTGGGTTGGATTCAAAGAGTTGGCCCGATATGGGAAACGGATGCTGGATGAGATGGACAACCACTTGAATTGGTGGTATCAAAAATTTGAGTACTAAGTCCGTCAAGAGGGATACACTATACACGTTCGTAACGGGTTGGAATGGTTTGACACATGTCAATTTGCGCCACCAGAACGTTGGATGTACGTCGTTTCCCAACCATGGATTCGCTATTGCTCAGACGTTTCACTGTATTGTAATTCAGTTAGATAAGATGGGTAGCCAAATGTTTTTTCCGATGAGAGAAACTCCAGAACCACCGTTTGATTATCCAAACTTAACACTGGTTAATATAAACAACAATCACTAGTTCACAGTCAAAATGTCTGGCAACTTCCTGATTCCACCACCCGCTTATCTTATGGCGTCATTATTTGCGACCCCAAAAGCCAGAGAATGGGCGACTTTATATGAGGAGCGTTTAAATCAATACAACTTAATAGTTGTACAATGGCGTATTCCCGCCCGTTACATTGACATAGCAGAACTAAGTCAAAATTTTTAGTAAATAATTTTTTTAGAAAAAATAATTTGATTAAAATAATTTTTTTCAAATTTTTCGTAAATAAGATAAAAAAAAATAATATGATTAAAATAATTTTCTAAAAATAATATTATTTTTTTAAATTATTTTAAAATAAACGTTGCGTAGTGTTTATACGCAACGTTGTAGGTCTGAAAAGTCAGGATCCGTGTGCGACTACGCTGCGTAGTGTTCTATACGCAACGTTGTAGGTCTGAAAAGTCAAGATCCGTGTGAGACTACGCTGCGTAAAGACCACTACGCTGCGTAGTGCATTTTTGAATGTTTGAATTGCCTGGGGATTACCACACTACGCTGCGTAGTGTCCCCTACGCAACGTTGTTGCTTCGATATTGCCGCACTACGCTGCGTAGTGCGCTCTACGCAGCGTAGTGGCTTAGCTATAAAAGCGATAATCCGCTGCGTAGTCTCATTCTGCACACAAACACATACATACGCGACACAAACACATACCCGACATCCCGACCCCACTTATTGATATGGATGAGGATCAGGTGTTGGCATATTACCCCCATTTGCAGTTTCACCCCAACTCTACAGAGTACCAACGCTATACCAGACTTTTACGTATGGTTCCCGAGGCTAACGTTATGGTTGGGTGCGATTTTTTAAATTCGGTCGAGGAGCGAGACCGATATATAGAGATTGTTGGTTTCGATAGCCCGTGGTCCCGGTTATTTGAGATGAACTTCCCTACTCACAGGGAGATGACATTAGAGTTTTTCTCGACGTTTGTCTGCAGGTATTTATTTATTTGTTTATTTTTTTGGTTATTTTTTTAGTTTATTTATTTAAAATTTTAATTATTTTATTTCAGGCCACGTCCGGACGGTACCTTTGAGATCACGATGATTGAGGGTTCGGATACTACTTAGGCGGAGGTCAAGTTCGTTCTATTTCGTATTGACCATTTTTTTAATCTATGGAGCAGTTTGCTGTCGTCATCGGCTTTTACACTGATGTAGAGACGCGACAGCCGCTGTACACCGAGGCGGTACATTAGACCGCCAAGGACGTGTTACAGCTGTGGTGGACGGCGATTGGTGACAGGCGTCACAGGGATACCCTCACCAAGGCCACCGCGATCCCATGTACAGATATCTGCACTGGCTGATCGCGGGTACTATTTTCGGACGTCGCCAGGGTACAGATCATTGTAGCATGCGCGACGTGTTTTACCTGCGGTGCCTGCTGTCAGGCAGGCACTACAAACTTGCCCGTTGTTTTGCCGACTACGTTATCGGGTACGTTACTCGGCAGGGGCGGGGGGCTCTGATGGGCGGTACATTCGTTACACGGATCGCTCATCATTTCGGCTATATTGATCAGATGGCCTTACTGCGGCTCTCGCCGGTCCACCCTAAAAGGGTGGACATTGCTTCGGCGAAAGCAATGGGGATTGTCCGACGCATTAAGCGGCTGGGCCTTCCTGATTTACAGGTCATGGTTCGAAGGGGCACTCTGGAGCGTTACGTCCTGGTTTCGTTAGTGGAGCCCTAGGCGATACCACATCAGGAGGTGCAGATCGATGACGAGTTGATACAGCCGGATGCGGAGCATGATGCCGACGAGGACGACCTCCCGCCGGACCCGGATTATTCTCCACAGCATGTTCCTGTTTTGTATCAGGCGGTTCGGTTTCCGGATACTTTGGAGCGCCGGATATAGGAATGAGATTGGTACCGTACCGGTACCGAACCGGTACCGATACCGAAAATACCGATACCGAAAACATGGAAACGTGGGTACCGGTACCGATACCGAATCTATCGGTACGGTACCGGTACGGTATAGGTACGGAACAAGTACTTTCAGGTAAATTTAAGGTATTGGTACCGAACCGGTACCGATACCGAAAATACCGATACCGAAAATATGTAAAAATGGGTACCGATACCGGTACCGAATCTATCGGTACGGTACCGGTTTGGTACGGTACCGGTACGGTACGGGTATCGGTTCAGTATTTCGGTACCAAACGCTCATCCCTAGCCGGATACAGAGCTTAGAGCATGATGTTGGGGAGATTAGGTACCTTGTCGACTGGCTCGTTCGTGAGCGTATCAGAGATTTAGAGATGACGGGTCGGCCGTTTACTTACCCTAGGGGATATAGCGACCGGGAAGGGACGTCACGTACCAGACGACGGATCGATGGCGACGATGATGATTAGAGAGGGGCATAATAGTTTGTATATATTTTTAATTTTTTGTTGTAAAAACTTGATGTAATTGTATAAAAACTTGATGTATTATTTTTTTTGGATGTGTTTTGTTTTGGTATCTAGCTAATATTTTCTTATTATAAAATATTTAACAAAACAACTGAAAAAACTATTAAATATTTATCAAAATAACTTAAAAAAGTATTAAAAATTTTAAAAAAAAATTTAATTTTTAAAATATTTTTAATTAAAATTGAAGCATGTGCCGCGTATAGTGGTGTGTGCCGCGTATAGTACTGGCGTCGTACTTTATATGGTGCGCATAGTGCTATACGCGGTGCATTACTTGCAGTGTCAGCCTTTCAGATCCAGACGCGACACATAAAACGTGGCACATGATGCCAGAATCAAACGCGGCACATACCTCTCTACGCGGCGCATTAGTTCCAAAAAACGTCCTATTTTACAGACCATCGGTTACCTTCACAAACACAAAAATCATCAATCATCTCACACGAATACTCACACACCCTTCACCACCACATCTTCACACACACTTTTCATATGGTTTAAACAAGTATATATTACTGGTACCATGGTTCAAAGAAACGAGTTTATTTGGTCATACGTAAGTTTTAACGTAAAAAGTTTAATTTTAACCCTGTACTTTTATCATATTGCACGCACGCTAATTACTTACAAGAGGAAACTGATTCCGATAATTTTGTTTTCGCTACTAGTATTATGTTACATTGGACGTGTCCCCATTTCTTACAAGAGGAGGAAACTGATTCCGATACAAACAAGGGGCTGATTTCCCGAGAAGTTAATTTAAAAGAAGCTTGCCTCTGATTCAGATTTAGACTGGTGTTAAAAATTACATATGTCTTATGTTTTTAGATATTAAACCATAAATAGTAATAGATATTAAAATTTTGGATATGATTACAAATTATTTGATCTAGTGAAATGTCTCCGTTTTCCGTACTCGTTTAAGACAAAACTGAGTTATGAAACCGGAGACATATTACTAGGTGAAATAATTTGTAATTATTTTGCAAAATTATATATTTATTCACTGTATATGGTTTATAATATAAAAATTGAAGACTTTGTATAGCCGATGTTAAAGTTAAAAAATAGGCGCAGTAACCGGAGACATTTAACTAGGTCAAATTATGTATTTCTTCAACATAGTTAACCCTGCCATCTGAACTAATGTGTTTATCACACACTGTTCATATCTAGCAGCTTGAGTTAGCTTAATGTTTCAAACCTAAAGATGAAGTGAGAGTATGCTTCACTTCTATTCTCTTGCACCCATCTCTTGCTGGCTCAAACCACACCGGCAAGTACACAGCTACTGGGCACAACGAAGACATTTCGATCACTAGGTCAAAATAACTTGTAATCATATTAAAAATTATGTATTTATCAACAGTTTATATAGTGTGGTTGTAACTTTTTTTATATAAAATGTATATTTCGTTTGTGTGGTTGTAATAACTATAATAAACTTTTATTAATAAATCAAAAGGAGCTAGCCGCCGCGAAGAGACCTCTACGCCGCGTATAGCCCTATACGCGGCGTATAAAACGGTTTTTATGCGGTGTAAATAGCCTGGCCGATAATTAATGAGGGTAGTTGTGATCTTGGAACGTCTGATTTGAATGTGTACTTTAAATGAGAAGTTTTTTTTGTAAACTTTAGAGTTTGAAAGCATGCAGTAAACATAATCTCTTTTACGTGAGTTTTTATCGGTGGTGTGTAATGTGAATTTGACCCAACCACCAAAATGGGTTGACGATTTCAATCCAAAACTGACACGCACCCGTTTTTACTTAACTCATAGCCAGAATTTAGTGGCGGATTTAGCATAAAAACTAACAATATCCCAAAAAATGTTTTTACCATACATTCATATAATAATGAAAAAATATTTTTTTTGAACATTCATACAAAATTAAACTTTTTTACTTTACTTTTGTATTATACTCTAACAATGAGCATTCATCAAACATTTTTTTTTATCTAAATGTCACATTTTACTATAATAATCTTTATTTTCATGCATATTATAAAAATATATGTACTTTTATCATCATTTTCTTGTATATCTATCCTTGCAGTTAATGTAGAAAAATATAAGTATTATTTTCTAGTATAAAATGTTAACACTTTTGATTTGAGTTGTGACTTAGATCATGTTTTTTATTATTAAGTATTATTAAATATAAATTTATGCATGATAATGTAGCTACTAATATGTCACCGATATCCCACCAAGATAACCGATATCTCAAAAATCGGACCTTGGATGATAATCGATATTTTTTCGCATCAACTGCGTAGTGAGCCAGATTGAACCGCTCGAATCTGTCCGGTCGGACCGGAACCGAACCGTAGTTGAACCGCTTTTAACCGGGTTACTCTTCAAATATATATATTTTTTGTTTAATTGTCTTGGGTTATATGTTTACATCTATTTATTTTTGTATTTTAGTTTATAAAAGTCAATACGTTGATGATTTAAGTCTTGAAGATAATGAACTCGCTTTTCTAAATGATGATGATTTAGATACATTTCATGACTTTTGAACTTATGATGACGTTTTGGTTTTATTTTGGCATTAAAACTTGCTTAAATTGTGATTTTTTTTTGATTTTGGCGTTAATTAGAACGTGTTTGGATTATGACTTTTGTGGTATAGCTTAATAATACTGAACTTAAGTTGTGTTGAATCTAGAATTCTTATTGTATTTCTTTAATAAATATATATTTCGTTTGAAATTGGTCCGACTTCAGTCCAACCGGTCTGACCGAGTTGACAGGTAAAAGATTATAAGATCGGTTTAGTGTCTGGTTCGGTTTTCAAAACATTGGTTTTAAATTTAAAATAAACTGAGGGAGGGTAAAGAAGATTGGGTTTTAAAAAAGATTGTGTTGGGTTTGGTGCCTTTGACATAGTTGAGTCCAATATTCAAGCCTTGCAAGAGGCCTGATTTTTTTACGAATTTTCAAAACCATTTATATGTGTAAGGATAATGACAGTTGGTTGAACTACTTTTTTGCTTGGATTTATATGCGGCTTCAATGTAAGAATTAGTTCAACTAGAAAGTCTAAATTTCATATAAAGTCTAAGAAGGAATTTGGACAATTAGATCTAATATCAAATGAAGATCAATGGCCCATAAACACAAGGTGGCATAATGGTAGATAGTTAGAACTTTAAATGGTACGCTAAGGGTATATCAGTCTTGTCTCATTTTCAAATTCCACCATCTTTTTTAAACGTCCATAACTTTTACATACGATAATACTTTTTAATAAAAATTACACCAAAAAATAGCGTTTTTTATCTTCAAAACGCATATAATATTGATATATAAAAAATGAAATTTTTTTTTGAAGTTTCAGCTCATTGTGTTATATTCGTTAGGTCATTGTGTTATATTTTTCAGCTCATTGTGTTATATTAGTCAATACATTGTGTTATATTTTTCATTGTGTTATATTCGTCAGATCATTGTGTTATATTTGTCAGGTCATTGTGTTATATTCGTCATGCCATTGTGTTATATTCCTCATGTCATTGTGTTATATCCGTCAGATCATTGTGTTATATTCGTCAGGTCATTGTGTTATATACCTCAAGTCATTGTGTTATATTCGTCGGGTCATTGTGTTATATGTATATGGTCATTGTGTTATATTCGTCAAGTCATTGTGTTATATTCGTCAGGTCATTGTGTTATATTTTCATCAGGTCATTGTGTTATATTTTCATCAGGTCATTGTCTTATATTTTCATCAGGTCATTGTCTTATATTTTCATCAGGTCATTATGTTATATTTTCATCATGCCATTCTGTTATATCCATGTTTCAACTCGTTGTGTTATTTGTCAGGTCATTGTGTTATTCGTCAGGTCGTTGTGTTAGTCGTCAGGTCATTGTGTTATTTCAGATCATTGTGTTATTTCATTAGTTTATTGGGTTATCACACAATGACCTGAAGAAATAACACAATGACTTGACAAATAACACAATGAGCTGAAAAACGTGAATTTTTTTTTTGTTTTTTATATATGAATATTATACACGTTTTAAAGATAAGAAAATGCTCGTTTTTATGTTGCAATTTTTTTAAAAAAATAATATTTTATGTAAAAGTTTTGGACGTTTAAAAAAATGGGGTGAAACTTAAAATGTACAGACATTACCATCTTTACCCTTCCTTCTAATTTTAAAGGAGTGCCACATGTTATCATCTCATGGCTTATTAGACTTTATATGAAAATTGTACTTTGTAGTATAACTCCACTCTTCAAGGTAACATTCATTAATTAGTATGGCATTTTTTGTGTTTTTATTATTTTATATACTAGGTTAGAGACCCGTGTTTAACACATGATTAAGTTAGAATAAAGTTTAAATAGTTAAACTAAAAAAACTTTATATTAAACTATTCAATTGTAATATTATATACCTCTCAATGGAAGTTGCAACTTTTTAAATACTTCCTAAGTGAAGTCCAATAATCACAGAAGAATATAGTTTCATAAAGTTTATGAAAACCATAAATACTTAACAATGTCATATTTGTTGATAAGATAGACAAAGAAAAACTCATGAACTATAAGAGGATATTAAACAAAAAAATCTAAAACGAAGATTGACGAAACATAAAATTATAACTTACAAGAAGCTGACAGATAAGCAATCAGTTTAATCAATAGCTGAAAAAAATAATTTAGTAATTTATTTTTAACCAAAAGCTGTAAAAAATATACTTTATGGTCATAAAAATATTAGCATATAATTCTCAAATTCAATACAAAGACATGGATTTTAAAAAAAAGGAACCGAACATGATTTAGTACACTTAGATACATTGAAACTCATATATGTTATTTTTTTACCTGTGCATCCATGCTAAAAAAACACAAACCATAAAATCGACCATTACCCTAAAAATATGAAAATATGTAAAAAAGATACAAATCATAAAAAGTAGTCTTAGTCTGCATCATGACCCCCACACAAATAATTCACGATGCAGATAAGGTGTCCTACACAGGCTGTTTTAGAATAAGTTGCCAATGTAAGTAAGATGCCAATTTGAGCCTTCACCAATAATATATAGAATTAGGAAAACGAAAAGGTATATTGGTTTTCACTGGTTCTAACTATCACATTTTGTCTTCTACCGGTCCCAACTATTGAATTGGCTGTCAACGGTCCCAACTTTTATCACTTTGGTAACCACTGGTCCCGTCGTTAAATTTTTTTAACACCGTTAAGTTTTTTCCAAATTCAATACCGATGTTATAATCCTTTTGATCGGAACGATAATATAAGTCGATTGATGGAAAAGTTACCTCAAAACGGTGCTCCGAACAACGAAATTGTGCTTCAATCGGGTGTTTAAACCTAACGGTGCTTCAACGGGATGTAAAAATTTTATCGTTTAGAGAGTCTTTTCGAGAAAACTTTAACATCAATCGACACGGATTATCCTTCCGAGCAAAAGGTCTAAAACATCGGTCTTGAATTTGGAAAAAACTTAACTGCGTTAAAAAATTTAACGACGGGACCAGTGGTTACCAAAGTGATAAAAGTTGGGACCATTGACAACCAATTTAATAGTTGGGACCGATAGAAGACAAAAGATAATAGTTGGGACCAATAAAAACCAATATACCAAACGAAAAACACAAACTATAGCAAAAAAACATCAATTAATACATATTTAGGCATCCTTTGTTTATAGTATTTCCAGATGAATACATACGTTGTGAATATATACGTTAAAAAAATTTGTTTTAAGATTGTAGGAACCGTTCGTACAAAAACTAATAAAACTTTTATAAATTCGATTACAATATAAAGAAAATAAAGAAAAAAAGTAAATTACAATATGATTACAACTGAAAATCAATAAATACAAGAAATGAGTAGAAGTAGAAGCATAATCGTGGCTGAGGATTCGTGTTCAACACGGGTCCCTTAAAACAAATTCCGAGTCTCCCAAGAGAACCCGTATGTTTCCCAGGGTACAACAGCCGAAACAGTATGTACTGCCGGGATTGACTCACAACCCAAATTATACTTAAAGAAAAGAGATGAAGAAGATTAACTACATGTTAGAAAAATTAGAAGAGAAAGAAAGAGAGAACTTTTCATAGTTGGAGTTCTTTGGTTTTGTATTTGGTGTCTCTTCTAACCAAGCTCACATTGGTATTTATAGGTAAAAATGAGTCAAACCTCTCCTTCATTACCCATAAACCATGAGTTGAAACACCTCATTAACCATGAATAATGAGACGAAACATCTCAAGAAATAAAACTCTCTCATTAACTACAATGTTGAAACACCCATCAACTTTTTAATTTTGTATTTTTAACAAAATATTATTTGTGTTTTACAAATATTCCAACAATCCCCCACATGGGAAAAAATACAAAATCTCATTTTCTCAAATGAAAATCCATTTTCTCACGTGAAAAACTCATTTTCACATATTATTCCAACAATCCAAATTGATCGTTACATACAAGTTTCTTAAATATAATTCAACGGTTGAGTATTGCCGGATAGGTAGGTGTTACCTTTGAACCTTCCGTTGTGATGCATACTTAGTCTCCTAGTGGTTCGGTAAACGTGATGTCCTTGAACCAACCACCATTTATGGAGATGACAATACACTTCACACAACACTCTCCCTGGTTCGGTCAAACCCTCATTGTCGTGTCCGTTATGGTCATGGAACACTAGCCTGGTTCTGTGAAAGCTCTAGGAATTGCGCACCCCACAATTTCATTCGAAGCGACCCCACTTCTCTTTCACATAGGTGATTTATCAAAAAAAATCATTAAAAGCATTAAGGTTACTATGATTACGCAAATCATTAACCATTCGGTATGCTTAGCCTCACAACGTGTCACTGTTGTTATAGGAATGGACTAGGAAGTATTTAAGCTCCCTTTATAATTTAGGAGGACATATATAAACATTTATACATATTAGCTTATATATCGACTGATATATTAACTATGCCCCCAAAGTGACCACCCTTAGATATATGAGTAGGTTGTCATATTGAACTTAGATCTTGGGATCTCCAGTCAACTAAGTTAGGTTTTCCTTCATATACCATCTTTCATGGGCTTTAGTCTCATTCCATAACTCCGTCTCTCATCAACCTACGGTTGTTGGATCCAAAACCATTATCTATGACTTCGTCAAGTCAATACAGATAATTGCAGTTGAGATGAGTTGTTATGATGTGTTATTAACTCACAAGTTAATCTTACCTTTTTACATTTTTAAAACAATAACCCTAGGTATTAACCCGAATATAGGTATATTTTGTCTTTAAAAACACATTTCAAGGCTAACATATCCATGCCATTAGTAATTGGATGTCAAATATAACTAATTGACCTTCGAGTCTAACTAGTAGATTCGGTCACATATTTGCATTATATTTGGCTCAACAAAAGGTTCTCTTTTGATACGGGTTTGAGAAAATTTCTCAAAAACCAATTCTCAAATGGCTTCCCCCACATTTCTTGCACTTAGATAGAATATGTTTAAATATAGTATTTGACATCCATGATTTGAACAAGAGCAACGTCTTTGAATCAATGATGTCATCAATACTTTTTACCGACTAAAGCAGCACATGCCTTGTCATAGGTTGTTATCAACCATCTCAAACTTAAAATACTTTTAAGTTACCATCTAGATTAGATCTAGAAAATTGAGTTCTCTATAAACAATATGACTTTCCTAAGATTGAAGGACAACCGACACCCATATTGTCTTATACACAACTTTACTTATGTTGTATATGAGTTGAATGTTTCACATTAGTAGTCTCCTCAGAGCACCATAACAAGTAATAGTCTAGCATGCTTTAGACTACAATACTCTAGCATGTGAACAGAAGATGCATCATTCTGATTCTTCACAGCTTTTAAGGAATATCCCAATATTCGTTCACAACATTCATTTCATAGTTTAAACAAACAATTAGAGTTATTCAACATCCCAAAATCTCAATGTTTAAGAAAGTCTAGTATTAAGTTATGCAAACATACATAGATCATCATTCAATCTAGGATCATAAATTTTTTTTCCCTATTTCTCAAAAGATTTAATCATTAACTCATATGAAGTTTGAACAATCACAAAATTGATCTCCCATAGTGGTACCCCCACTTTGAACAATCAAAAAATTGATATAAACATCATGTTGTTTATATAGTAAATTGTTCTCAAGTATTAGTATTTGAACAATTATATATGTTCATAGCAACAAAGATTTATCTTTCCATCACATAGCCAACTTGAATCTATTATTGCTTTATGACGTGTTACTTTTCACAAAAGTAACAAACTATATTAACACTTTATGTGAAACTTTTGGTTTATTTCATTCTAAACCAAATCTTAGTTTTGCCAAAACATGCACTTAGCAGTTTCGAAATAAACTATTTTAATTTTATGTTTTGATTACGGAAATCAATACCCAAATTGTAAATAGTTTTATTGAATAAATAACTTCTAACCCACACGTTAAAGATAAGATGTTTACATAAAACACTCTTATTTAAATTCATCATTAACACACATGTTAAGAATAAACGCCTACATAAGACGCTTTTAGACCATAAAATTTAGGTCATATCTAACACACATGCTAGATAAGTAAATGAGTACTAACACGCACATTAGTCAATAAAAAGTCTACATCAAACGTTCTAAGCATATGGTTTCATGTAATGAAAGGTTCCAACAAAACGTTTGCAAAATGTTTTGAAACGAAAAGTTTTATAAAATAGTCATTTGTAAAGCACGCATAATTAATGATCATGATTGTCAACGTTTTCGAGTGAATAATGATTTCATCATTTGTTTAAAAAAACGGTTTTAAATTTAAAAGATTAATACTAAATCAATACAAAATGGATTATATTATAAAGAATCTCTTCTAATACTTAATTAGAATAACATTAGGTTTTAACACGCATGTTAAAACACAAGTTCCACATAGAAAGATTTCTTACTCGCAAATAAGAAATACCGGTTTTCATAAGATGCGTACACAAGCATAACCATTCTTAAGACGTATATGAAAACTAATCTTGAAACCGACAAACGGTTAATTCAAAGTTTTAATCTTGAAACCACATAAGGTTTCGAAAACTTTGATTTAAAACAAAATTGGATTTTAACCTTTTTGTTTTAACACCTTGAACCATTCAACAAAATGGTTGTAATGAAAATAAACCCACTTTTGAATGCTAAAGTAAATGGGTCAAGTTTTATAAAAAAAACTATAAAAGCATTAATACATAAATAAAAATTACACTCAATCATAACCAACGAATGGTAAAAATGAACCACTTCCTTTGTAAATAAAATCCGGTTCTAGAAAAAAGTCAAGTGTAAGTTCTCTAAGTCCAACTTTGAGAGACGAACAATGACTATATACTTTTTTTTAAAATACGAACGGTGATTAAAAAAAAATTTGTTTTAAGATTGTAGGAACCGTTCGTACAAAAACTAATAATACTTTTATAAATTCGATTACAATACAAAGAAAATAAAGAAAAGAAGTAAATTACAATATGATTACAACTGAAAATCAATAAATACAAGAAATGAGTAGAAGTAGAAGCATAATTGTGGCTGGGGATTCGTGTTCAACACGGGTCCCTTAAAACAAATTCCGAGTCTCCCAAGAGAACCCGTTTGTTTCCCAGGGTACAACAACCGAAACAGTATGTACTGCCGGGATTGACTCACAACCCAAATTATACTTAAAGAAAAGAGATGAAGAAGATCAACTACATGTTAGAAAAATTAGAAGAGAAAGAATGAGAGAACTTTTCATAGTTGGAGTTCTTTGGTGTTGTATTTGGTGTCTCTTCTAACCAATCTCACATTGGTATTTATAGGTAAAAATGAGTCAAACCTCTCATTCATTACCCATAAACCATGAGTTGAAACACCTCATTAACCATGAATAATGAGATGAAACATCTCAAGAAATAAAACTCTCTCATTAACTACAAATTTTGTATTTTTAACAAAATATTATTTGTGTTTTACAAATATTCCAACACCAACAATTTCCATGAATTAAACTTCAAAAATGAAAAAAATCACGATAATTATAACCAAATCGATCCAAAACATCATTCGGTTGCATTAATTGCAAATGGAAGCAAATCTACGCCTTGAACGTAACCACAACATCAAATTTTTAACATATTCATTACAGGAATAAAATTAGATCGAAAAAAATCCAGGTTTGGGTAAAATAATAATCCTCGCATATAACCTTGATCGGAATCATAATCCAGGTTCAGGTATAGTTAGATCAAACATCAATTTTCAATTAAACTTTTGAATTTGAGTTTTCAATTTACACCAATATTACTTTCAAAATCTAACAAAATTTTCATCTCAAGTTCAAATAAAGAACATGATGAACAAATAGAAACGAAAATCAAACTTGAGTTGAAACAAAAAAGAGGACCGATTTCAATAGAAAGGCAACCGGAGTAAGAGACGAGAGGATTAAGTGTCAAGTTGGATTAGGGTTTCTCAAAGGATCTTTAGAAGTTTAAATCTCGTTTCAACGAAACCTTGTTTCCAAAAAAAACAAACAATTTAGAAACTTAAGGAGAGCAAGACACGCAAGCTTTGAAAGAATGATATAATGACAAGTGTGCAATTATGAGGTAGCTATGCTAAAATATCAACACATGACAAGAAAGAGGTTAGCTTTATTATATTTTATAGATTTGATTACCTTTATTTCATATTTGGATACTAGAGGTTATTCATGATTTAAAGAGATTCACAAAGAGTTTTACATTAGCAACTCCGAGAGGTTTTAGTTAGGATCGTATAAATAAATTGACTAGCATCATGCAGTCAATACTTTTACCAAGGTGCGCCATCAATTCTATTATTTCTATCTATAAACACTTATGTGACAATAACATTATAACTTAAAGTCTGATCTTGAGGTAGTCGAGTTCACTTTTAACGATCGAGACCATCTATCAAAGTGGTGGTCGTTGAGTGAAGGGCTTTTTAACGGCCACGTGATAAATGACGAGAAGGATGAAGAAGAGAATGATGGAGCAGATAAGGTTGAAGAAGATAAGGATGGAGAAGAGTATGTTGAACAGTGGCGAAGCCAGGATTTTTGGCCCGGAGAGGCCAAAGTTAAAAAACCCATAAATTTTTTTATAATGCTCATGTTTCGGGAGGCCAAACTCAATATATATAAAAAAAATCAACAACCGACCAACAAAACAACACTTCGGACGGAAAAAATTGGGGAGGCTCGGACCCTCCTGGGTCCTTCTTATGCCTCGCCAGTGATGTTGAAGAAGAGTATGATGAAGAAGAGTATGATGAAGAAGAGTATGATGAAATAGAGGTTGGGTGAAACAGGGGTGGATAGTAACTGGTTGAGTTGAAAACCAATGCAGCCGTTACCGGTTGATGTAGGGGTTGATAAAGTGGTGTTGGGTGGTGAAGTGATTACAATTTATGAAAATGTGATGAATATGGCTTTAAAGGTTCATGAAAAAGGTAGACATGTATACTCTGAGGATGAGGTGTTGTTTGTTTTTTCTGCAGGAAAATGTCTGTAGCTTGCGGACCACATTTGCAGACATCTGCAGAAGAAGAGGTGGACTAAACACCTGCAGTCTGTAACAAGAAGACTGTTTGTTTTTTTTTTAACTTCTGCAGTCTGCTGAAATAAACTAGTGGTGGTAATGGTGGTAGGGGACAGTGATGGTGGTGGGCAGTGGTGATGGGTGACTGTATTGGATGGTGGTGAGTGAGGGACGATGGTGGTGCATGGTAGTGGACAGTGGGCGGTGGTGGGGGACGATGGTGGTGGTAGTGGACAATGGGTGGTGGTGGTGGTGGATGGTGGTGGTGGTGAACGGTGGTGGTGGTGTGGTAGACGGTGATGGTGGTGGTGGACAGTGGGTGGTAGTGGACAGTGGGTGGTGGTACTAGGTGATGGTGTTTAACCCTCTCTGCAGACCTTAGAAGATTTCAGAAGTGGTTGGTCCAAGTCTACACAAGGAAGAGGTCGTGCAGACGTTTTTTTAATGAAAACATCTTTGAAAAAACAAACAGTCTGCAGGTGACAATGTCTGCGTATGGTCTTTACGGCACAGAAATAAGAGGCTGTAGCGACAACTTCTTAATTCATATTAATATTGCATTGGTATTTGTCTGGGGATGTAAGTAAACAACTTCACTTCACAAAACATCTGTTAAATATATATATTACACGTTAATAATTAACAAGACTATTACTGTTCTGCATGTATATGTGCATGGTCTATATATTGTATTTTTGTGTATTTGAGTTTAACAACTTTATTTCCTTAGACTTTTTAAGTTTACAACTTTTGTCCTTCATCTACTTGATATATTTTCAACTTTCACTCCTCGAATTTAACCTAATTATCATGTTGAACTATAACTTTAAATGCTTTCACTTTAGCAAAAAAAAAAAAAGTTCTTTATCAAACACATGTAGCTAAGTAGACCTCGCCACCTTTGATGTTGCAACGCACGCCACGTTTCAAAATCGAAACGTGACAACTAAGACCTAGTCATTGTATCGCGCGGCCTGGTTGCGTGACTAGTAAAACCTAAATTAAGAGCAATTGTCAAAGCTATATATAAGTTAAGAGCATAGCTTCCGAAGCAGGACAACGGAACCATGGGCTCTTACGAAGGTGTTTGGTTTTTACTGGTCCCAACTATCACCTTTTGTCTACTAACGGTCCCAACTATTAAATTGGTTGTCAACGGTCCCAACTTTTATCACTTTGGTAACCACTGGTCCCGTCGTTAAATTTTTTTAACGCTGTTAGGTTTTTTCCAAATTCAAAACCGATGTTTTAGACCTTTTGATCGGAAGGATAATACGTATCGATTGATGTAAAAGTTTTCTTGAAAAGGCTCTCTGAACAATAAAATTTTTACATCCGATTGAAGCACCGTTAGGTTTAGCACTATTTCGTTGTTCGGAGCGCCGTTTTGATGTAACTTTTACATCAATCGACTTATATTATCGTTCCGATCAAAAGACTTATAACATCGGTATTGAATTTGGAAAAAACTTAACGGCGTTAAAAAAATTTAACTACGGGACCAGTGGTTACCAAGGTGATAAAAGTTGGGACCGGTGACAGCCAATTCAATAGTTGGGACCAGTAGAAGACAACAAGTGATAGTTGGGACCAATGAAAACCAATATAGCTTTAAACAAACCATTTAAAGAAACAACTTCTATAAACAAACAGTTTTAGAAAGGCATTTAAGTTAAGGTGGTTGACGCAATCCACCGGCAATCTATCATATATACAGTTTTCTTGTAACAAGACTATTTCGGGTACGTGGAAAAATATTTTGAATGTTTAGGTTGATCTTTATAAGAAAAATATTGATTTTAATAGTTTTATGATAGAAACGGTAGATGAAGGGGACACCGTTATGTTTTGGTTGGATTGGTGGGTCAAAGATGCTCCTCTTAATGTGCTTCTTCCTGGCATATTCAAGCTTGAAAAGAATAAGTTTACAAAGGTGGTGGACAAGTTCGTTACTATCAAAAATGAAGTGGTTTGGTTTTGGAATTGGTCAAGATATATCACGTACGTACCTACTTTACTTAATTTAGGGTGTGACACGCTCACCCATGACAAAATTATTAGACGGACGAAAGTGAATTGATTTTTTATAGCTCGTGATATTAAATTAATTTGAATAACATTACATTGTCAATTACATTATTCAAATAAACAAGTTTAATGTTCCAAATAAACCTAACAGTTGAACCATATTAAATAATAATTCTTTATTATTTAGGTTCAGACATGTTCTAGATGTAAAATATTTTAAAAACTAATAAAATTGTATTTCCTGAAAACATGTTAAAAATATTATCAGGTAAAGAATTAACTGGTCAATAAACACATGTGTGAATACATATACATAGTGATTAAAAATTCAATTATCATATTATTTCAAAACTTATAAATGCAAAGTATATCATACAAGACAAACAAATGCATAATCAAACCTTGATTAATGCAGCAACTTAATCACATAGATTAGGTCGTAATAAAAATGAACAATTACTTAGCTAGTTACAATCACCAGTGCAACATTTGCCCCAATCCAAACCTGATCTAATCTAATATTTATCCATGAATTTTCCGTCATCAATAAATTGAATGAATTTATTAGTCTTGATTAACTATTAAAATCTATTTATTTAATTATGCTAAATGAATCTTCGTTTAAAATGGCTCATTTTCAAATAATAAATATGTATATTATCAAGTGAATTTTATAAATAAAAGGAAATTTATTATCAAGAAAATATGAGATTATCATAGAAAAAACATTACAATTATATAAACATCAAATTTATAAAGTTTATAAATATTATAAGAACTAACTAACTTTAGTTGGTTACTTAAACTAAAGTTTTAATAAACTTTGAATTAAATGACAAGTTTTAAAACTTAGGGTTATTCGATTTTAATAATCCGAACTTTAATGAATTGGCCGATATTAATCCCAACTTTAAAAATTCCCTGTGGCAGTCCCAACTTGTAAATTATTTTCCTCCATCGAACCTTTTATAAGTGTGACACAAAAATGGTCGGGTAAGGTTTTAATAAGATACAAAAATGGTCTGGTAGATTTTTTGAGTATCAGTTATAAAAGGCTCGGTGAAGGAAAATAAATTACAAGTTGGGACTGTCAGAGGGAATTTTTAAAGTTGAGATTATTATCGGCCAATTCATTAAAGTTCGGATTATTAAAATCCAATAACCCTAAAACTTAAACTAAAGTTTTAATTCAACCTACCAAAACATCAACTATCAAGAAGGACTAAAATGTTAAACTAAAACAAATTTCCAACCCCTTTCTCTTTTTGCCCGCATTTCTTGCATCAACATCGAAGGATTTTCCAACCAACTTCGGCATGTCTCTAGCAAGACACCGAATGACAATTTCAATAAATTTTAACACTTTAAAACCGTTTAGGAATGTTTCCATGCATGATTCGACAATTTCAATCATTTTCATGTCAGTTACGGATTATGGCTCCAATGTTCTTGATGATTTAGGGGGTTACATTATAACAATGTTGTTAACATGGCGCTTGATCCAGCGCATTTAGCAGTTTGTTTTAAGTTCGAATCCGCCTCCAGCCCTATATTTTTAAAACCTCTATTTATTAATTTTTATTCATTAAAAATTAATAAATGATATAACCATTCATTATAAATATCAATCCTATAAATTTGTAAATCTTGGATTATTTATAATCATTTTATAAATATAAACTCTTATAAATCACATTTAAATACTTTTAAATGTATTTATAAACTTTCAAAATACATAAAGACAAGTATGTTTAATATCATAATATCAAGAAATATTGTAACGCATAACATATTAAAAGGTGACATATATCTTAATTTTAAGGTAAAAAATTAAGAAAACTAAGTCAAAGCCGGAGTACTGTTAGAGTCGTAAATATATGAAAATAAAGTAAGAGAGTCAACGTGTAAATTAGCAAAGTTATCAGAGGCCAAAATGACAACAAGCCAAAGTCAGAGAACAAAGTTATAAATATGTCAGAATTTAGTTAAGGTTAAAAATAAAATGACAAAGTTTAGGGACTAAAAGACAAGGTCCACTAACCTTTTATCTTCTAGTAGTAAAGGGAATGTAGGTTGCTTTAGAGTTTAAAGTTTGTATGGACAAACAAAATGTTGTGAAGGAACCTACATTAAACCATGGCTCGGGTGTAACTCTTGAGTAGGAATGAGATTGGGATCGTATTGGTATCGCCTAGTACTGGTATCGAGTTTTAGGATAAGTGGGTGCAAGTACCGATACTGAATTTAGCGCGACGGTATTGGTATCGGTACCTCTTTTTCGGTACTCGGACCACGTTGGTACCGGTTTCGTGCTTTATCTTTTGTTAATAAAATTTATTTGCTTATTTCAGTTTAATTTTATACTTTTTAATATAACTATAATATAATATACTTGAATATAAGAAAAAAGATATGAAATATTGTATAAATTAATTAAAAATCATATTAAATTTATTCGATTTAAAAGTCGATAATCTAAAAAACATACAAAATGACTCGAAGTTGTAGTGACAACAATTTATAACATCAAACATTTATTAAACAACATCCATAATATCCCGAGTTATTTAAAATAGATTTAAAAAAACTACTTTTTACGTAAGCGGTACTATAAGGTACTAACCAGTACCGCTTAGCACTGTTATCGAAATTGAGTAAAAATAGGTACTTGTACTGATTTATTTCATTCGATACAGTATCGATACTCGGTACCAAAAGCTCATCCCTAAAGTTAGATGGCATTGTCAAATGCAAAGGTTTGGATCTAAAGTATTTGTATTTTATTGATACACTACGTTATAAGTTTGTATTTTATTGATGCACTACGCTATAAACTTGTGTAAGACAGAAGGTTATCTAATAGAAATTATATAATTAATTACCTAAGGGTCGGAAAAAAGTTGAAGAAACGTTGTCAATTGATGGGCACATTAAGTAAATCATACTGGTACTTGGTAGTCTTCCTATTTACTATATATTTATCGAGCTTTAGTTTGTGTCGTTAATGATATAGAACGGATTAGACGTCAATTTTACTGGGGTAAGTCGGTTGATAAAACTAAAGCTTGTTGGTTATCATGGACATGATACTTGCCTCTAAAGAAAATTAGGGTTTGGTAGTCAAATTTCATTGTATTCAAATGATTTTGACAATTCAAATTTTAACTAATTCATTATTGTTTTTTTTATTCTGAAAAATTATATCAAACAACAAATCAAAAAATTTACAACGTGATGATAGGTTAACAGACAAAAAATTACATCACAACCCATTTTACCGTTCAAAAAAGTATTTTATTTAAATTTTTATAGTGTAGAATTTATATCCAAAATTTAATATATGAAAGCCTATCTGGAATTCAACTGGCCATGCCCATGATCCCATTGTGCCACCCAAAAGTAAATGCTGGATAAAGTTACCCAACCTTTTTCTGCCAAGTGTACGCTCAAGATCATTTGACTTTTCATAATCAAATAGCTGGTTTTTCAGCAAATTTATGAGAATTCATTAATAATGGTCAACTAACATAAGTAAATGTTAAAAGGAACTCACATTTATTTGTAGGCAGAGGTGCACAAATCGGTTAATTTCGGTTAACCGGTTATTAAATACCCTAACCGGTTATTTTCGGTTATTGAGAAAATCGGTTATTCGCTTTAACCAGTTCGGTTAACAACCTTTTTTTTCAAAATTTTCGGTTATTTTACTTTAACCGGTTCGGTTAATTAACCGGTTTTTTCTAATATTTTATTATTTTTCGGGCTTTTTCCCTGTTAACCTGTGAATCAGTTCAAATTCGGTTTTAAAAAAACCGGTTAATAACCAGTTATTCATAAAAAATCCCTAATCAGTTACGAACCTGCGTTTAAAAAAATACCCTAAACAGTTATTTCTCAATCGGTTAATAACCAGTTACGGTTAATAACCGGTTTTGGTTATTGAACGGTTATTTTGTGCACCTCTATTTGTAGGTAAAGAGCATTCACACCAAGATAGCTAACGGTGTTGGGTTTTAAACTAGCAAATTAAGATAAATAACTTGTGTTGGGCTTTAAATGGACGGTGTAAATTAATTAACTTGAATAGACCTATATATTTATATGTGTTAATGATATCCACACACACTAAAACCTACATGTAACCACAAAATAGCCTTTGGTCTAGTGAACAGTGGGTTCCTCTTAGTGTGGTACTGAATTTAAGTTTCTGGAAGTAGAGTGTGAAATTAATAATAAACGGTTGAAATTTCGTCTTAGGTTTCATATCGGTTATTGGTGATTTGTGGGCTTAATGTTTTACCGCAAAGTCGAAATGTGGTTGAAAAATATAACTTTAACACGATTAATATAACATGTTATCTTAAATGTATCCATCATAAATGTATCCATTTAAGATATCCTCATTCACAACTCAATCCAACATTTTAACATCTTCTTATCTCTTCAAACTAATAAAGGAGTAAAAAATTTATCACTTGTCACAAATCTAGATCACTACTATTTTCTATATATATTTGAAAATATTTCTTAACTATCTTCACTTAATACATTTTTATTAAGTTTAATTATTAATCATATACTCAATGTTTCAAATATTTGTAAGTAATTAAAGTTTTTATCATTTGCCACAAATCTAAACCGTCTACTATTTTTTATTTATATTCCTCAAATCGATTGAAAATATCATAACTATGTCCATTATTTTATATACTTTAGTTAAGTTTAATTATTAATCATATAATTAATGTTTGACATATTTCTAACTTTTAAAATTATAATTTAAAGTATATGATAGTTATCTTCCGACTAGAAAATTTTACATTAGTAAAAAAACTACTTTTTAAACTTATAATCCAAATATATGAAATATGTTTATAGATCTTCATATTGCAATACTAGATTAGTACCCGTGTACTACACGGACTTTAGTTTTATAGGTTTTAACTCAATTTACATATCAAACTTATTTTTAACATATCTCTTATTAAATCGATTTGGATATTTACAAATATATTCATATAAAAAATTATATGTTACAATAAAGGATATGATTTATAATAGTTGGTAAATTTTTATTGGAACATATCGGGTTAGAAGATAATTCATGATAATTGTTAATTTTTTTTTATTTGAACATATCAAGTTATGAGATAATTAATGATAATTGGTAAAACTTTAATTTGAACATATCGGGTTAGGATAAATCATAATAATTGATAAGTTTTTTATTTGAACATATCAAGTTAGGAGATAATTCATGATACTTGGTACATATCGGGTTAAGATATAGATCATGATAATTGGTAAATTTTGTATTTGAACATATCGGGTTAGGAGATAATTGATGATAATTTGTGAATTTTTAGTTTAAACATATCGGGTTATTTCGAATATGGAGCATACCATGACCCGTCTAAAAAATCTCCATCAAATTAATTTAGAACATGACACCTAAGCAAAATCCTATGTGGAGTAGTTAAAATGGTGACATGTGGATGTGTTACTCAATTATTAGAATAGGTAGATTACATATAATACTAATATTTAATTTTCTTCACAAAAAGTTTTAACAAGTCTATAATTTTTTTAGTTTTTCGTTTTTATTGTTCAACCCGTGTATTACACGGGTTCTAACGTATTGTTGTAATGCAAAGCTTGAACATATAGACAAATGGATAAAAAAGAGGTCAAACTTGAGAAACGTACTTGTGTTGTGTCTGGGATTACCAGGCTCATAAGTAATGAAGAAAGATCAAATAAGAAGTAAATTTTGTCTAATAAGTGTGAGAAGTGCATTAAATCACACCAAAACCGGATCAAATGAACTTTGATTGAGCTCATTCAAGCAGCGTTGAAACTGTGTTTATCATCTTAGCCTATAAGGTTTAGCTTTTAGAGTTTAATTTTAAAACCTAGTTTTGCCTTAGTTATTAGATATTAGGTTTCTAGAGTGGGAGGTTTAGGGTTTTTTTTTTTGGGGGGGGGGGGGGTTAGGATTTTGGGATGCGATAGGGGCAGAGTTTGACGACATGGTTCTAAGGCTGCAAGAATGAGTTTAATCGGAGTTCGTTTGACCCGATTTTCATGTGGCTAAATATCACATCTCACATTTCTTAGGCAAAATCTAGTTATAAGCGATTGCAGCTTTAGAAGAGTCTCACTAGCCCACTTATAAGCGTCAATTGTGTGGACAGTTCGAAGCTTCAAACTCGATCATTATAGACAACACTACTTGAGTGTAACGCTCTTACCGTTGTGCCAACCGTCGTTCTAAAATAACAATCTAAGAATTATTTATATAAAAAACAACAACATTAATAAATTAATAATCTTATTGTATTCGAAGACGACATGATTCAAAATACATGTTGCAACAATTTAGATTTGCGTGACACAATACACAAGTGGCACCGTTGCATATTTATGTAGCAAGTGTAGACCTTAACGCCTATATATACCTAACCGTAAAAGA